>CM042685.1:429645334-430245334 GCA_023614405.1 Avena insularis | reverse complement strand
GTTATCGATGGCTGCATTAAGCTATACAGAGATTATCAATATTGCATTTACAGTGGTTATCGATGGCAGTCGAAGAGTAGTTATCAATCTTATTGCCTAAGGTATACAGTGGTTATCGATTGCTGTATATCTGCAAGGCAAAGTCATCATTGAACAGCCTATGGCTTCCTTTTGTGCACATTGCATTTACAAAGAGTTGCGGACTTGTAGGAAGGTGCTACGAATTTTCTAGTGAAGATGAATGCTGCAGAGTAGCAATGAAGAAATTTCGGCAAGGAAGTTTACTTAGCCTTTAAGGTGAAACGTGCCATGGTAATGGTGCAGTACCAACATGATTTGTAAATGCTACCATTACGTGATACATACCAGTTGTCCGTAGTATGTTCGATCAGTGGACCTTAATGTGCAAGCACCATAGTCGGTTTGCAGTCTATGAAATAGCATATGCGACCAGCTTTGTAATCCAAAAGCAATCAAACTTCAGTATCTATATGAAATCCAGATACACCTATGTGTACTAGATGACCCGGTGCGCCGCTGGCGCAAAGGCCGAAAGCGAGTCATAGCTTAGTCACAAGTATTATCCACCAGCACTGGTGGAAACAGCCCTATAGGTCCTGGTTAGTACAGGGCTTTAGTCTCGGTTGCCCAACCGGGACGGGGAAATCGGGACTAAAGCTCTAACCTTTAGTCCCGGTTGTCCCACCAACCGGGACTAAAGGGTGCACACGTGACCGGGCAACCGGGACTAATTTATTTTGGCACATTTTGTTGCCGCGGCAGCATTTTCGCCACTTTTTGTGCCGCGGCAGAGAATTCATTTAGGTTGTTTTATTGTTTATTTAGTGATTTGCACTTATCAATGAAGGAACCTTATATTACATCATGAATATCATGACAATATTATATTTAATACACGGATCGAGTTCATGCACTACATACAAAAGTTGTTATTCGATGCTACCGGCCAATTCCTTCAAAGTTGCTATTTTTACAATCCCTGTCTATACACAGCCGAGTAGTATTCCCCTTTTGGGTCTAGGATTTCTGCATCCAAGAATCCCGCCAATTCCTCCTGAATTGCTCGTACGCGATCCTTTGGCAGAAGACCGTCCCGTAGTTCGATCTGATTTAAAAAAGGAGTCAGCCTATATGAATGAAACTAAACACAATTTGATTGTAATTAAAAACTATAGAAATTGTTTACGTACGTGGAGTTGCTCTAAATTTCTGCCCTTCTCATCGCACGTCTGCCGGATGAACTCGCAAACATAGTATCCACATAGATTGTTACCTGGTCCCTGCGTCAGGCACTTTACGAGAACAGAGTTCAATCAAAATAATAATCAAGCATGATAATAACTGTATCAAAACTAGAATCAAAGAGATGCACGGATATAGCTAGTGGTGCTTACATCTAGTGCTTCAAATGTAAGCTCCTCTTTCCAAACACCCCTAGCCTTGTTGGTGAACCGTTTCCAAGCGTTGCCCGGCGTAGAAAACGAATAAAATAAGTTATTAAGTACTTGATATCATAAAATTCACGAACGTTGCCGATATAGTGTCGTAATGATTAGAATTACCGCTGGAGAAGTATCTGCATGTCCTTCCACGTCTCAAGGGGTTTATGTTTAGAGTCCATGACTAATACACGCCCTTTGTCAAGTTGAATGATTAACAGAATATAGTGGAAGCTGCAAATGCATAACTAATCAATTATATACTTAACATCGAGTAAGCGAAATAGAAAGTGTATACAAGACAATAACACTCACTCGAAGTTGTAAGGAAATAGTATTTCCCTTTTGGTTTCTTGAAACCTTAACGCGTGTACTATATTATCCTCCGTATCCTGGGGGCTTATTTTGAGATTAGCTTCATGAACCCAATATGGGTCAATGAAGCCAATGTCATAGATTTTTCCTCTGCTGCATTCGAGAAACTTCATTCTGCATATTATAGTATGATTATATACATGCAATAAACAAAATAATATAGCTGGAGACTAAATTAATTACAGAATTAGTACTTACAGACAATAGGCACTGATGATCGATTTGTCCAAGGCGTCTTGATTGAATAATTGAAATAGTTCATCAAATTCAATGGATATCATGTCATCCTTATCTTTCCCATGATGCTTTTTTGTAACCCTCAGCACTATCCAGTTAGCCCCGGCCCTTGTGGCATGCATGTACCAGTTATGCAATCTTCGCATTTTTGTTGGAAGATTGTTTACCTCCTCGGGTTTGACGAGAGGTTTGCTGTACTGGTATTTGTATGATACTTCACTCACGGGGAAGAACTCTAACTGGGATAAGTACTGGGCAATACTCATACCTTGAGCAGCGGCTTCTCAGACAGTAACTACCTCTGGATCATACCGCTCTTCCCCATATTTGCTCGACCCCACATTGGTTTGGGAAATCACCTTGAGAGGGGCGCAAGTCTGTTTTGCTTGTTCTCCGAGCTGGGCAACAGATTTATCGCTTGCATCAGTACTGCTCTTCGAGGCTTTTTGTGCCGCATGTGACTTGAGAATAGAACGCTCATAGTCTGATGACAGCTTTGCCTCGGGTTGATGAAGAGTCTTTAGCATTTTCAACACTTTGGCTTTTTCTTCTTTGGTGCTCGGGAACACTGGCTCTTTCGGCTGCCTCAGCTTAGCGAAAAATGCTGTCGTTTCCGCATCAACGATCGCCGTAGTCTCCTCTTCAGTACAGTCATAAGCTCTCTTGGGAGGAACCTTTGGTACTTTTGGAAGAGGCTCTTGTTTACTTTTTCGCGATAAACACCACGAGGCACAAGATGGCAATGACGCCACGCTTTTGACCCTTAGGGCGCCGATGGCTCCTTGGCGATGGCTGCGCCAGAGATTGGTGAGGCGACGGAGCCGGGTGAGGCGACGAAGACGGCTGCCGCGGCGGCGACCTCATTTGGAGACGGGTGGAGGCGGCGAAGATGGCCTTGGCGTGTGATTTCAAGCACGATACATTCCTTCGCCATAGAATGGTGACGTTTTTGCGTCTCCCAAAGACAGTCACATCCCTTCACCGCAGGTAGTGAAGATCCAAAACTTCAAAGGTGGGCATGATTTCATCCACGCCGACAACATCGTAGCCCTCTGGAACCGGACGACAATGGTAAGTTGGTGTGGGTCCAATTGGTAAGGCATAGCCGACTGCCACCTTCATTGATATGTTCACAACTTTGACATGTAGCTCGCAGTGTGTCATCTCTGTGATATCATCCACTGGGTAGCCAACAGGAGCCATCGTCGGTGCATCATTGTCATCGCCATTGTCATCACCCGGGACCTCGGTGGAAGCCACACCGCTTTTTCGATTATTCGATAGGCCGGTAGCATCGAATGCAGTGTGCTGCTGAGATGGGCCGGTAGTACTTTGCTCTTTAAGTGCGTTAATTTCATCTTGTTGTTGCTTTAATCGTTCTTCAATTAGACGCATTCGCTCTTTCTGACTATTTGCTTCAACTTCCACCCTGTCCTTTCTCCTCTGATGGCTTCTATCAGGATATTTCTTCCTCTCTTCGGGAAACCCAGTCCTCCATGGTTGGGAGCCTCTTGTGCCTCGTGTTCGTCCATCATGTTCCTTATTTCCAAGGGCGAGTGTGAGCTCATCATTCTCTCTATCGGGAATGAAGTCCCCATCTTTAACATCCTGTACTGCTTTTCTCATCCTCTCGATTGACAAGGGGTCTTCTTTATGTCGTATGTTATATATACACCTCCCTTCCGAGTCCAACGTGCCCCCATGCCCGTAAAACCAATTCCTTGCACGTTCTACCCAATCGTCTGTCTCTGGGGTGATCTTTTTAGCACGCAGTTCATTCTCAAGTTTCTCCCACTTAGGAATGCCACCAGAGCCACCTTGCCCCATAGTATGGTGATACTTCTTGTTAGCAGCATTCAGCTTATTCATTTCAGACATTTTCTTGGCTTTTTCTGATGTCTTGTATTCCACAAACTCAGCCCAGAATGGTTTTATCTTCTCAAACTGAATATTCTTGAAATCGGGAGTCTTCTCTTTCACGACATAGTCAAGGTGCAATCTTTTCTTCCAGTTGGTGAAACACTAGGCCATCTTCTTCAAAGCCCACTCCCTGACCTTAGCCTCCATGGATCTCCCATGTTGTAAGGCGTCCTCAACTGGATCCTCCGCATTTGGATCCAGCTCTATCTTCGGTAGTTTGAAATTAACCATGAGCCTCTTCCACAGTAAATCTTTGGCGTGGTTAGGGACAAATAAACATGTTCCCTCTTCATCCGCATTAGCAGGCCTATTCCAATTTCTAATGGTGATCGGGATTAAGTCCCTAACGATTACTTCGCATTGTGCCACAAATTTGGTTGCAACAACTTCGGGAGCTGTCGGTTTGCCGTCTTCAGCGACATCTTCGATCCTGAACCTCTCATGGTCTTGCAACTTTTTGGTTGGGCCTCGTCTGCTCTTTTCAGTAGATTCCTTCGATCCAGAGGGCTAAAAGAAGAAAGATCGTCGTTACTATTTCTATATAGATAGCAGATGATTAATTAATGAATTGATTTATATTACATGCACCTCGCCGGAGCGGTCGTCTTCTCGATTACACAAGGCATCGCCTTCTCCCTCGCGGAAGGCAACACCTTCAACCTCAAACAAGTTGTCTATTCCATAAAAATAGGATCACCCTCACCGGAGTTGTTCAGAAACGTTGATACGTCTAAATTATCTTCCCCACGGATCACACCTTGGATCAACTCTTCCTTTTCTTCGTCTCTGACGTGTGGGTCCATATTTTCTGCATAGGTGGAAAAACGAATAAGTCAAAGCGGCTAAAGGAGAAAGTTAAGTACGGTGTTGAGAGATATAAACCATAATTCAGAGAAACCCTAATACATACATACACAATAATAAAAATGAAGAGAAACCCTAAACCCTAAACCTAGCTACAAAAAGGAAACCGTGTAGTAGATAGGTAACTCTAGCTAAAATCAACTAAAATCAATATTCCGGAGTTCCGAGGGGTGTAAAACCTAGTTCGGAGAAACCTCGGATGCATATGAGAGGGGAACATGAGTATAAGGCTACAAAAGGGAAACTATCCAGCAGATAGGTAACACTAGATACTAACAAAATACCATATTGGAATCGATTTAAGAGGGTTGAATGCCTGGCGAGGCACATCGTCGAACCCACATGCACCTAAGGGGTATTAATGATTCCTTATCTAAGATAGGGCTTTTAAGTTGCTTGACAATGTGAATCGGGTCTGGGGCTACCCACATCTGATCTCATCTCATCACGTTCTCCTGTCATACTAGATTCTCTGCATCTGATACATCATCTGGATGGACCAGAACTGACAGCTATGCATGGCTAAGCAGACACAGATACAAGCTCTAGCAGTGTACATAAGCCAAACCTAGTTATTCTAGGAGCAATGGATCAGGTAATCGTATGCATCATGGCAAGAATTGAAATGCTTTCGAAATCATAGGATTATATCATGGTGGGGCTATGCTTGCCTTTGCCTGTTGATAGAAGATAAATAGATCTTCAGAAGCCTTGTACTTGACTTGATTATAGTTGGTCAAGTATTGTTCGTCGATCTTCTATGGTCTTGATCTCGGTCTTCGATCTCGATCTCGATATCGTATTCTACCGAGAAGAACCAAATCACTGGAAAGAAAGGGAAACAATCAACACATGGCATCGATGCAATGCTCAAGCAATGATGATGATATGACAAGTTAATGTGCATTGGAATGTAACCCTAAAGCATGCTCGACAAGTTAATCGGGGTTCCGAGGGGCGCAAACCCTAACTCAAGGAACTCAGGAATCACCTGTTAGGGTTACTAGGGTGTTCTAATTAAACTTGTCATTTAAGTTGTTGAACAATGCATGATTATAGCATATATAGATAGTTCTCATTTTTCTGAACATTTTGGTATATTATTTGTATTTTTCTGAATTACAGATTAAAAGTTATTGAATTTACAAGTTTTATTCAAATTCTGAAATTATTAAATCAAATGTTTAAACCTTTTGCACCATAGTAACAACTAGCCATAGTGGCTAAGAGGGGCCCGGAGCCACCTCAAGGCCACGCAAGCAAAGGGGAAACAGGTCATCTGTCACAGAGAAGGAGCTAGCCCAGAGGCTGGTGGGACCAGGCCTGCGGATGCCACCTAGACGCCACGTTGGGCTCATGGGAGACACGTCGACGGCGATGGTAGGCAATGGAGGAGAGCAAGCGGGCTGGGACTTGGTGTGCTGGAATCAGCGCATCCAGGCGGACTCAAAATTGGCGGCGCCGCCCTCTGTTGGTTGCCGGAGCAGGTGGTACAACGACGGCCGACGGCGGCGAACGGGATCTAACAGCACAGGCATGAACTACAGCGAGAGGGGAAGGAAGGAGGCATCCAGAAGGTTCGCTTGCTCACCCTGAGCGCGTGAGGTTGGTCGGAGAGAGCACGGGAGGTCGAGGTTGAGCGGATCGACGCCTGCGAAACGCGAGTCGTGGCGGCAGCCTGCAGACGGCGCTGGGGCGGCGAGTCAAGACTGGCTGCGGCGCCGGGGCGGTTGCAAGGCGTCGGTGAAGCAGAGAAGTGAGATGGGGAAGGGAAGTAGAAGAGGAGGCGCGTAAGTTATAAACGAAGGGCCTTTAGTCCCATGGTGGCTCCAACCAGACTAGTAGATACGTCCGGTTGGAGCCACCAACCGACGTATACTCAATATTTTCAGCAGACCAAGGGTTGGCCTTGAGGGTCTTTAGTCCCGGTTGGTGGCTCCATCCGGGACATATTCCCCTGTTTTCAAAAAAATTCAGGTATTTTCTCTCTCTTCCCGCCTTATTTTTTATTTTGGGGTTTAAATTTGTATTGTTTTTAAAATGATAATTAATTTGGAATTTAGAAATACTTTAAACATAAAAAGTGTTTGGATTTGAATAAATAATTCAAAACCATTTTCTGTTTTAAAAAATAATTAATGTAACCATTTAAAATATGAACCATTTACAATTAAAAATGAATTAACTTATATTTTTTTTAATATCAATTTGGAATTTAGAAAAACTTTAAACATAAGAAGTGTATGGATTTGAATAAATAATCCAAAACCATTTTCTATTTTTAAAAAATAATTAATGTAACCTTTTAAAATGAATTAACTTATATTTTTGAATATTAATTTGGAATTTAGAAAAACTTTAAACATAAAAAGTGTTTGGATTTGAATAATTAATTCAAAACCATTTTCTGTTTTAAAAAATAATTAATGTAACCATTTAAAATATGAACCATTTACAATTAAAAATGAATTAACTTATATTTTTTTAATATCAATTTGGAATTTAGAAAAACTTTAAACATAAAAAGTGTATGGATTTGAATAAATAATCCAAAACCATTTTCTATTTTTAAAAAATAATTAATGTAACCTTTTAAAATGAATTAACTTATATTTTGGAATATTAATTTGGAATTTAGAAATACTTTAAACATAAAAAGTGTTTGGATTTGAATAAATAATTCAAAACCATTTTCTGTTTTAAAAAATAATTAATGTAACCATTTAAAATATGAACCATTTACAATTTAAAATGAATTAACTTATATTTTTTAATATCAATTTGGAATTTAGAAAAACTTTAAACATAAAAAATGTTTGGATTTGAATAAGTAATTCAAAACCATTTTCTGTTTTTAATGGGCGGAAAAAAAGGACGGAAAATAATGGGCGGAAAGAAAATTTGATTAGGATAGAGCTGGAATTAAAGTACATAACGCAACTAACACAAAGTTACATAGAAGAACTGAAAATTAAGATACATGGCCAGATTAAGCCACAATCGGCCGAACTTGTTTTGCAATGTTGGAATAATTCAGTCATGCTCCTGCCTACACCTGTAATACTCGCCACTGTAGTCGTCGTACTCGCCGCGGCCGTCGTCGCTATCGTCGTCGGGGTCGCCGTAGTTGAACCTTGAAGGTTGAGTACGAGTGGGCTGGACTTGAGGGTAGCGCAGGCGGGGGCTAGAGTCGGCGGCCGTGTCGTAGGCCATGACGCTCTGGAGAGTCCGGTCGCGCCACCACAGCCGCCGGCCGGCCTCGTTGAAGTTCGGAGGAGGTGGGCCCTCCTCCTCGTGCCTGGAGAGTGCCCTCTCACGCCGATCCACGAAGAAGGCTTCCCAAGTCAGGAAATAGTCGGGATGCCATCTGGGATTCCTCCGCTGCTCCGGCGTGAGCTCGAAGTAGTAGTGGTTCGTGATGGCCATCCGACGCGCCACACCTAGAGGGACAGGGGGAACCGGCACGCCTCCGGCGCTCAGCATCCAGCCGACGGGGACACACTTCCTGCCGATTCGGCAGACATTTGTCCTTTTTACCCAGGATGGACGAAAAGGTTTGAGATGTACCGGTTGGGAGATAGTCCATGTAAGGTGGTCTAGTATTTTAGGAAAATGGGACGGTAGCATTCTGAAACGGCATTTTGGTGGTTACTTCACAAAACGACCCGTTTTTTGCGCTCGGAAAATGGAAAAGGGCTTTTCCGTGCGACAAAAATGAAAACTTCCTCCTGCAACATTGTTCTCCATACCAATGTCCACACACATGCATAATATGGGCACAACATCACAAACTATGCCGTGATTCAGCACATAACATCGGTCATTTGGACCGAAAGCCATGAAACCTCGAACATGATAGGTCATTTTGTGAAGGTTTTTTCGAAACATGATCAATATACCAAGTCTGGTATTTTTCCTTTCAACTATGTAACAAAATATGACACCACGCGAAGGATTTTCATTGTTCGGATTTTTTTTGAATTTATTATGCCCGTTTTGAATTATCTGAATTTATAACTATGGTCGAACCGGTGTGCTACTAGAGCTTTTAGTCCCGCCATTTCCCACCTCTTCCCGCCAAGTTTTCCCACCCTTTCCTTTCTACTAGAGCTTTTAGTCCCGGATGTAGTCACTAACCGGGACTAAAGATATTTCCCGCCATTTCCCAAAGCTTCACGCCAAGTTTTCCCGCCCTTTCCCTCTATATTTAGGGTGATCGTGCCATGGCTATCCACACATCCACACCTTCCTCTCTTAGAACAAAGGACAACGCCCATCGGGCCATTCGACCGAGGAGACCCAGGCGCCTCCAACTACCCTTGTCCGCCGGGCTACCGGCCGCCCGCCGGCTGGATGCTGAGCGCTGGAGGGGTTCCTGTACCTCCTGTCCATCAAGGTTCCGCACGCCAGACGGCCATCACAAACCACTTCTACCACGAGCTCACGCCGGAGCAGCGGATGGATCCCTAGTGGGATCCCGACAACTACGACACCTGGAATGCCTTCTTCGCTAATAGGCGGGAAAGGGAGCTCGCCAGGTACGAGGGTGATGGTCCGCCACCGGTGAACCACAACGAAGCCGGCCGTCGTCTGTGGTGGGCGAACCGTACTATCATCGGAGTGATGCGCTACATCGCCGGGGGATACCATCCTCGCCTGCGGTGCCCAGTCCACCCGCCACAGGCCCCACACTGTCGGGTGGCGGCATCGTCTTCCAGAGACCCTCTCCGCCCGCCGTGAATCCGAGGCTGGAATGGCCCCTGGTATATGCCATGGATGAGCTGAGGATCCCCAGAGTGGCAGGTGACGATGACGATGATGATGACGACGACGATGAAGACCCTGAAGCTGCGTACTATAGGACTAGGCATGATTATGACTAAAGGGGGCAGCTTTAGTCCTGAGTGTTAGCTAGTCCCGGTTTGTCCCGGTTTTTAATATTAATAAATGTCTTGAGTGTTACCTAATAAATAGAGGGAAATGCCTATATAAAGAGAGGGTTCATCTTTAGTCGGTTGGAGAAACCAGCTTGTTCAAGGATTGCAGAGAGTGGGCGAGCAACACTAATAATAGGGGTGAGTGTCGACATTATGTCGCGGCTTGTACCTTGTCCCGATGGTGTCACCAACCGGTACTAAAGATGAACCTTTAGTCGGTTGGAGACACCAACCAGACTAAAGATGAGTCGAGACTAATAATAGGGGTGAGTGTCGACATTATGTCGTGAGTGTCGACATTATGTCGTGAATGTCGACATTATGCCGAGCTGCTTGTACTATAAATAGGCATCCTTGTGAGTCCAGTCCTCCAGCCAGTTTGAGTCATCTCCAAGATGGTTTTCGAGAGCAGGGACACCACTACGGCCAGTTTCAGGGAGATGCCGCCGGAGCCCGGTCCTCCGGCATCTCCGAGAAACTGGTCATAGAGGCACTCCCTAATATGTGAAATTATTTAGCTCTCAGGCGTATTGATCTAGTTAGAGAAGTTACAAGCTGCAAGATGGTTTTCGAGAGCAGGACACCATCTGCGGCCAGTTTCGAGAGATGCCGACGAGCCCAGTCCTCCGGAATCTCCGAGAACTGGTCATAGAGGCACTCCTAATATGTGAAATTAGTTAGCTCAGGCGTATTGATCTAGTTAGAGAAGTTACAAGCTGCAAGATGGTTTTGAGGCGGGGACACCACTACGACCAGTTTAGGAGATGCGGATCTCAGTCCTCCGGCATCTCCAAGAAACTAGTCATAGAGGCACTCCCGGTCCAGCCACAAAACGGGACTAACACTCAAGACATTTATTAATATTAAAAACTGCGACTACAAAACCGGGACTAAAGGCCACAAACCGCAAAAGATATCCTTCGGTCAAGCCACAAACCGCGAAAGACATGAACTAGAGTTACATAATATGAGCATGAACTTCTTGGCATATGTCATTCCTTATGACCGCTTCAGACGTAACCATGGAGCATCTTCTTTACTTAACGGAATGCTTGGGTCAGTTTTCACTGTGAAGGGCGGAATTTCATCAAACTTATTATAATCTTCTGACATGTCTGTCTTGTCCTCGATTCCCACGATGTTTCTTTTCCCTGAAAGAACTATGTGATGCTTTGGCTCATCATATGATGTATTCGTTTGCATATTTTTTCTTTTTTTCGGTCTGGAGGACATGTCCTTCACATAGAAAACCTGAGACACATCATTGGCTAGGACGAATGGTTCATCTCTATAACCAAGATTGTTGAGATCCACTGTTGTCATTCCGTACAACTGGTCTATCTTTACCCCTTCCCCATTCAGGTTGACCCATTTGCAGCGAAACAAAGGGACCTTAAAAGAGACTCCATAGTCTAGTTCCCATATCTCCTCTATGTAACCATAATATGTGTCCTTTTGTCCATTCTCGTCTATTGCATCAAAGCGGACACCACTATTTTGGTTGGTGCTCTTTTTATCTTGGGCGATCGTGTAGAATGTATTCCCATTTATTTCGTACCCTTGGAAATTAAATCTGAGAAGATGGTGACGGACAACAAGTATAGCTGATCTCCAACGGTGGTGTCATTCAAGAGATGCGTCCGCATCCAACCACCGAAAGACTTCATGTGTTCATCTGTAATCCATGATTCAGCTTCCCGGGTTTTTGGAGCGCAATATTCTTGTGTTCCTCGATATACTGGAGCTGCCAAGGTGGAATTATGTAGAAGCTGTAGTGTGCTTTAGTGAAAGAATCCCGTCCTACATATCATTGCTTTCTTTCCCAGCGTGCCTTTTCCACTTAGTCTTCCCTCATGCATGAGTCGAAACACCAATCGGCTTAAGGTCGAATAAAGTCAACACAAAACTCAATGACCTCCTCTGCTCCATATCCCTTGGAGATGCTTCCTTCTGGTCTAGCACGGTTATGAACATATTTCTTTAAGACTCCCATGAACCTCTCAAAGGGGAACATATTGTGCAGAAATACCGGATCGAGAATGGCAATCTCTTCCACTAGATGAACCAGGAGATGCGTCATAATATTGAAGAAGGATGGTGGGAACACCAATTCAAAACTAACAAGACATTGTACCACATCCTTCTGTAACCTTGGCAGAATATCTGGATTGATTACCTTCTGAGATATTGCATTGAGGAATGAACACAGCTTCACAATGGGTACTCGAACATTTTCCGGTAGAAGCCCCCTCAATGCAATCGGAAGCAACTGCGTCATAATCACGTGACAGTCATGAGACTTCATGTTTTGGAACTTTTTCTCTGCCATATTTATTATCCCCTTTATATTAGATGAGAAGCCCGACGGCACCTTGATACTGTAAAGGACTTCAAAAAAGATTTCCTTCTCTGCTTTGGTAAGAGCATAGCTGGCACGACTTAAGTGACGCCCTTTATCCGTCTTGTTATGTGTATGCATGTTCTTTGGGTCTTTCATAATTTGTTGGTCCTCCCGTGCTTCAGGTGTATCTTTTGTCTTCCCATACACGCCTAGGAATCCTAGCAGGTTCACGCAGAGATTCTTCATCACGTGCATCACGTCGATTGAAGAGCGGACACGCGGGACTTTCCAATATGGCAGCTCCCAAAATATAGATTTCTTCTTCCACATGGGTGCGTGTCCTGTAGCGACGTCGTTCGGAACTGATTGACCGCCGGGACCCTTTCCAAAGATTACTTCTATGTCCTTGACCATACCAAATACATCATCACCGGCAGGGAGTTCAGGCTTCTTCCGGTGATCCGCCTCACCTTTGAAATGCTTGCCTTTCTTTCTTACGGGATGATTGGTCGGAAGAAATCGTCGATTCGCCAGGTACACAACCTTCTTGCATTTA
The DNA here is from genome assembly GCA_023614405.1 of Avena insularis. NCBI lineage: Eukaryota > Viridiplantae > Streptophyta > Magnoliopsida > Poales > Poaceae > Avena > Avena insularis. Next base: position 430,232,644 of record CM042685.1, on the reverse strand, counting down.
TGCAAATATGTACCTTCGGTCTTATCTAAACAGTGGGTGCATGCCTTATATCCCATGTTTATACATCACGAAAGGTTACTAAGAGCAGGCCAATCATTGATGGTTACGAATAAAAACCCTAGTAGATCAAATGGCTCTGTTTGTTCTCATCCACACGCACACCTGGTTTGCCCCACAACCGTAAGAGTTCTTCAACTAATGGCCTAAGGTACACATCAATGTCGTTGCCGGTTGCTTGGGCCTTGGATGAGCACTTGGCATCATAATGAACTTACGCTTCATGCACAACCAAGGAGGCAGGTTGTAGATACATAGAGTCACGGGCCAGTCTTTGTGATCGCAACTCGCTCCCCAAAAGGATTCATGCCATCCGTACTTAGACCAAACCATAAGTTCCTTGCGTCACCTGCAAAGGCGAAGTCTCTCGATTTTTCTCCACTGTGACCCATCAGCGGGGTGTCTCAACTTCCGTCTTCCTTACGGTCTTCTTTGTGCCATCGCAACAACTGGCATGCTCTTTGTTTCTGAACATGCGTTTCAACCTTGGTATTATAGGAGCATACCACATAACCTTAGCAGAACCCTCTTAGGGGCTCTCCTCAACATCACCAGGTCATCTCGTCTCGATCTTATACATAGCGCATTGCATACCGGGCATTTATCTAAATTCTCATACTCCTTATCATGTAGAGGATGCAGTCATTAATGCATGCATGTATCTTTTGCACATCTAATCCCAGAGGACAGAGAGTCTTCTTTGCTTCATAGGTACTCTCGGGAAGTTCGTTATGTTTTGGAAACTTCGGCTTCATTATTTTCAGCATCTTTTCAAATGAGGAGTTAGTTAGACCACACTCTGCCTTCCATCGCAACAATTCCAGTGTGGTACCGAGCTTTGTGCTGCCATCTTCACAATTTGGGTACAACAATTTCTTGTGATCTTCTAACATGCCCTCTAACTTCAACTTCTCATTTTCTGTTTCACATTCTCGCTTTGCATCAAAAATGACCCTACCAAGTTCATTAGCCGGCTCATCTGATGCCCGTTCTTCACCTCTTTCCTCTCCACTGTCTTCCATTGCAGTATCACTGTATTCAGGAAACATATGATGATAGTTGTTATCATCATCTTCTTCTTCACCATCTTCCATCATAACCCCTCTTTCCTCGTGCTTGGTCCAGCAATTATAGTTGGGCATGAAACCTTTCGTAATCAGGTGGCCGCGAATGATTTTCGAGGAAGAGTACTCCTTGTTGTTCCGACATTGAACACATGGACAACGTATAAATCCATTCTCTTTGTTTGCCGTAGCCACATCGATAAATTTATCCACGCCTTTGATATACCAAGGTCGCCGGTCACCGTACATCCATTCTCGAACGTTCATCTGCATCATATAAGTAAGTTTATCAAAAAACAGGACATCATAAATAGTGAAATAACCAATTCACACCGACACATGAATTGTATCAATGACCTAGAAAAGATAAGATTGCTAACCTCGATCGAGGGAAATAAAGAGGAGAAAGCTCAAGTGCGTCTCGTACACCTTCTATATTTTTGTTCTATGAGAAATTCAATGGGATTATTCACTCAAACATTTCATCAAACACCTTCAATGCATGCATGAGAAAAAACTAGCACACCCCCTCACACCTTCCACCATTCGAAAAAACAGAGTGGAGGCAGAGGGGGCTAAATGCATTTATAGAGGGCGGGGTCTTTACTCGGTTGGAGCCAAGCAACCGGGACTAAAGCAGCCACGCCACGTGTCTGTGGCCAAACCTTTAGTCCCGGTTGGTGGCTCCAACCGGGACGTATTCCCCCTTAACAACCGGGACGCATGCCCCCTGGCCCCATGCCCGCTCCAACCGGGACGCGTGCCAGCATTAGTCCCGGTTGGTGGCGCAACCGGGACAAATGCTCTGAGGGGTCGCGAATGGATAGCCCTTTTTCCACTAGTGCAGGAGTTTAGCTTATATTAGTTAGAAGTAATATACATATCATAATGTAAACTAAATCAAGAGATAAAAGATATATATTATCCATGATGCATGTAATCTTAACTCTTCTCGTTTTTGCTATCAATTGTTTACTGAATTTTGTGGATAATAAACTCATTTAATAAATTGATGGTTAGGTTGCACTTAATCGTCAGATTATGCTTCTGTATCTGAGATTGCTGGGCATGTTTTATTGGAAACGAGAGGCACACGCTCTCCAAGATAACCCACAAGAGAGAGAAGTGAACAGTTTTTCCTAGCTAACTTACAACATCAGCTGCCACAACTACTCTTTTAGTCCTCGCAATCCCAGCGGGCTCCATCTTTCGATTATGCAAGGATCCAATCATTTTTCCCTCGTGCCACGGTGAGTGCTTAGAACAATCCATATTCCTACAAAATCATACATCATTTTCCCCTTCAGTATATGATCCATTCATTCAAAGTTGTTACACAAACTCATGCAAGTATTTCTACTCCTCTAAACATGATAATCAATGATCTCAGAAAATTCTTCAGTTTATTTTCTCTATAAATCTCCCAAATTAATATTAAGCCAATTAATCTCGCTAAAAGAGAGCTTTTTATAAATGCTCCGATTTAAGATCTAATATCATTAAATCTTGGCAAAAATGGAATTCTAAGTTAAGAATTATATGAATTAATGATTTAACCGGCCAAGCCTCATATTATTCGTACGTCAAGGACACCTACTCACGCTTGTCAAGAATGAAGCTACTGTGAACAAATTTACTTATAATGTAGTGTAAAACAACTATTTTTTAAGACAAATCAAACTTGTATTAATTGGCATGTTAACTAAACAATGAGAAGTGCAACATGGTTAAATAGAAACAGTTGACAATCTAAAATGTGTTGAAAAGCTATTAAAACTATGCCGAAGTGACTTTGAGGATTAGCTATCCACAAATAGTCTTCATGTTCAATTGCATGCTCAAAGCTGGAAGTACAACAAGATCGGATAAATGCACCTTCAGATTTCTTTAGTTCCTAGAACTAATAAATGCAAAGGTTGGAGAATCTGATGAATGCAAAAACAATAGGTTCAACTTATATATGGACCTGAAGATTATAAAAACATACTCGTACAACAGGTTCAGCTTATATAATTTCGTTTTGGGTATTCATGTGAACATCTGATTAACTGAGTAATTTAGGAATGACACGAATAAAAGCAATAAGATCAGTGCTTTAAGACAAATCATTGGGCATTGCCCCTCCTTGGCAAGTGCTTACAAAAAACATTAGTGCTTTAAAATAAATATTAATAAGATCAGTTCTTTAAAATAAAACTTTGGGCATTACCAGCACATGGCCAATGCTTACAGAAAAAGAGTTTGATACTCCGACCCATATTAGTTGACTCAAATTTGTCTAGATTTGGATGAATCTAGACACTATTTAGTATATAGGTTCATCCAAATTTTGAAAAATCCAAGTCAAGTAATATGGGTCGGAGGGAGTACCTGTTTTCAGTCATTATCACCACATGGCAAGTGCTTAAAGAAAAAGAGGTTTCTCCCTATTTTGGTGTTGAGCACCAGGTGGTTCTCAAATTATTTTTTGACAAATCCGCATTTGATGTTACCATTACCAGGTGTTATGTTGGCTTGAATAATATCCGCACGATAATGTTTTTTATAGAGGACGACAAGACTGTTTTCACCCATCAGCCATGGTACCCATTATGTCCATGTAAGAATTTACAAAAGAAGATGTTTTCATGAAGATAAAATAAGAATATAAAATCAAAGCAATTTAGTAAGCACTATTGTCTGCTTCTTGAATTACCTATAGTAATCATTATTGTCTGCTTCTTGAATTAAGACAACAAATGAGAGCTCCAAAGGACATCTACGCATCAGTAATTTAATCTGTGAATGGCGAAAGAAGAGTTGAAAGCTTGGAGCAATTTAGCGATTACTTAGAAAGATATAGGTTATGGAATATTTAGAATGTCAAAGCAGGCATCGTACAAGGTCCAAGCTTGGAGCAACACCTTCAGCAACAGTTACGCGAACAGATCTTCTGCTACTTTGCACAATACAAGCATAAAGGAGCTCCAAAGTTCGTAAATAAACCTAGAGTTAGTATTATCTTGCCTGAAAGAAAAGACATTAAATAGGCACAATTAGTATTTCAATAATACAAACAGAAAAACGAGAAAACATCATATGGTTTTAAGATGCTAAAATGAATCTCTAAATAAATTGTTCACGAAAATTGAGACCTTGGAGTATTACGAGTAACAAGAACACAATAGCCTAACAATCTGTAGACGAGCAGAATAGCATAAGAGAAGAGAAGTACCTGGCTAGAGCTGGAGATAGAGCAACCTACAATCAAAAAAGAAGACAACAAAATGGCTACTCAGGCATGAAAATAAGGCCGCTCTTTGATCTTCCCCATAAAACTCCACCTTGATTTCACCCTGTAGTTGGAAACCACGAACACCATCACGTTCAGCTGCCGCCAGTGCTAAAACTGACGATGACATGCAACCTCGTTTGGGAGCAAGATCATTGGGGTGCTTTCTGCATGGGGCTGAGGCAGCGAGGGTGGCGACCCCTGAGCCATACGCAGTGTCGACCTCGGTTTTCACATACACTACCAGCATCATATGTAGTAGACAAATGACTGCTTAGTTTAATGATGATTGGCATTTCAAATGGTGCTTACGACATTAACCACACACTGTCAGCAACATATGTAGTAGATATATAGCTGCTTAGTTTAATAAGTCGAATTTAAGAGCAAGTACAACGAAATGGTGTGTTCTGGCAAAGCCACGCACACTTTCAGAACATAAAAGTCGCATGGTAAATATCAGTACCAGTTAACATAATGCTCATAAATAATGGCAGAGCATTATACCTTTTGACAATAAAAACCGTTTTTAATAGATCTTAGGTAGTATAATCAGGAGAAATAGACATGTTAAAGTAGACCAAGTGGACTGCATGCGGAGGAAATGCACAACACATTGGCTGTTGCTGGGCTGCACGCAATTTGTATGACCGATCTGTAGCTTGCAACACGCTAGCATTAGAATGTCAACGCATGGACTGACTGAGCGGGGTGCAGAGAACTGATGCATATGACCAGTAGAACTAAAGTTATCTGCTGGATCTTACTAAATGTGTGCTATTTGAAAACATGTAGCATGTGTGGTATAGGATTTAGCTGTCAGCGACCTATATTGGTTACTAAATGTATGCTATCTGAAATCATGGAAGGAACTTTTTCTTCAGTTCTATTCTGAACACAGCTATATAAGAAACTGTCAGGATTCTGTCAAACATATGTACGTATCAAAAGTGTGGAGTCGGCTTAAGAAAAAAAAAGTAGGCATCAATTGGGGACATGCACATGCCAAATAAGAGATGGAGAGGGGGGAGAGAAGAGACAAGATGTGGATGTTGCACCGTGAGAGAAGAAGCTCATCCTGGTTCTGTACCTTTAGTATGAGCCATTTCCAGTTATGGTTCGTGGTGGACGAACCCGTGGAAAAAAACTGGAAACAAAATGTTCGAAGATATACCGATCTAGAAAACAATGATATTATGCCTATGCTATTGGACTTACCAACACAGAGCAGAGATGCCATTTAGGGTACTATCTACAGAATAGTGCTACCATGAAATCTGAACTATAAAAAAAGTTGTTCCTGGCAAAATAAGGAGACATGGTCATGATTTTAACCAGCTAACTCCGAACTCTCATATTAGATTCAGCTCCAATGGGAAAAGATAACTAAAGCAAACTTCCAAAGAGGTTCTTTCTTATTTGCAAAATTGGGAATTAGGATAACCAGATTATTCTATACCTAACAAATGGTAAACCAAATTCTGGAGTTTTTCCGTATCATCAGATGTTACAACAAATCCTCATGTGTGATGCAATATTTAGTGTTTTGTATTTCTACACATGTACTACAGAAACTAAATGTGTTCAAGAACCTGCAACACACCTATATTTATATCTTCCAACCTGAGCTGGTATTTGATTCATATTTTGAGTACACAACTAATCACTCTTAACAGCTAGAAACTGAGAAAAAGGCCCAATAAAAAATTTACTTTGTGAATAGTTGAAAATAGTACCAAATTATGTGTGGCACACCCATAATGCACATAGCTCAGCTATACGCCAATATTGGAACAACCTTCTGCAAAATCAAACAAAATCACATAAAGATCACCAGGTGCAATCATGATACGTTAACACTTGAAAGAGATGTAATGCCCGCATATCGGTATTCGAGCTAAGGACTGGCATGGTGAACAGACCACAAACTGAGATCACATGTAAAGGATGAGAAATCCAAGTGATATAGAAGGCATCACGAACAATAAAGATCTTTTTGACTGGGGACACTAAGTAGCAGATGTAGATGCGAGTTTCAGACTTAAATATGCAAGTCGTCTTTTTTAAACATCGTATCCTCACAATTAATATGCCACGATCATGAAATATCTTTGGCCAATCGCCATATATGTACCTCTCATTTTATTTTATATCCCACTAAACAACAATTTTAAAAGGTAACAAGCACATTGCATATGAACATACACAAAAGCGGTAACACAGAAAAATCAAAGAGACATGAAGAAGCTTGTATACCTGTGGAGGTGCCGGACATGGCGAGGTCGTCAACAAGGACATCAGCTCTGTCCCAGGACACTCGTCACCACGTGTTATTGTGATCTGGGCAACCACCGTGAGCACGCTCGTTGGGGCAGCGCCCTCTTCGCTGATGGTTGTGTCCTTGCCACCACGAGCCTCCATCCTACTTTCTATGTGTATGCAAAAAAATCCTAATGTACTCAATAATAAATCGTAGACATGGTTAAAAGCATAAATGTGTAATCAATATGATGAGCACACTAATGATAAACCTTTCGTACTTATAGATAAAGTATATTATCAGAAGAAAACAAATCGTTGCTACTGAAGGAGAACGTCGAACTGTAGTTTAGCATTATACACATATTGGGAGCGTTTTATGTACCTTCAAATATTTGATTCACTTCGCTACAGTTTATGTTAAATGTGTTAATATGTTACAAACATTAGTAGGAGGGGAAACACAAAGAATACCTCAGCCTAAGCAGCAATTGTTCTCAATCTATCAATTTATTGGCATTATTAAATCTACATGACTAAGATACTTAAAGAATAATATGATCACCTCATCCAATGAAGAAATTCTCTCTTCCGTCGCACATCCCAATCCCGGTCTCCTGCAATAAGCAAGACAAATAAAGTGGTTCTTTACAAAAAAAAAACAAGTGAATTTGGTCTCCTGCATAGAACTAACTATATTTCCATGGGCAAAAATATCACAAATGTATGGACTTCTCCACATTATAGAAATCCCTATCAAGATCAGAGACATTCAGATTTATTTATTCGACACTGAGTGCCAACCTGACTGCAAAGCAACACACAAAAATTAAGGTGCATACCCAAGGAAGGAACCCCAACTACATAATTGTTGATTCCTCAATAATAAAGATTGCTTTAACCACCCATCTGCAAAATTTGGCATAAAAGGTGGGTATGTGGTACTGTGTATATTTCTTAGTTTTTAGATTATATCATGCATGTTAAGTAAAAATATCTATTATGTACTCTTCCTTTATCCCTCTTCTTAGTTCAGCTTACGATGGTTTACATCCATGGGGGACTCCAAAAGTATAGCTTACAATGAGGCCTGCAATTTAACAATAGCTATCTGACAGATTACACACCGTTTATTATTCTGTGTTACTCCTATGCTAGTTGACCTACAGGCCTATATGTCCTTGAAGGCAATAGGGAAAACAAAGAAAAAATCTTCCTTGCATTACATGGTTGTCTGGTTGAATTAAATATAAGATGATTTATTCCTCTTGTAAATCAATACTAAATCATCCACGCTTGAAGAAATATAACTCTCCGCCTGGTAAAGGTTCTAAAGCAAGCTCAAATTTACTACTTGCTGGTAAATAAATTTTCATGTCATCATGTACGAAAGCCGCGTTAGCAAAAAAGGAAAATGACCGTACTGAGCTCTACAAATTATGCTGCAGCAACTTGACTTGTGCTACATCTGTCTATAGATGTATGAAGCATAGTCTACCTCGTCACGTATATTCTCTAATCCTGCAGCTGCTTCAATTTCGAAAGAGAACTTGCAAAATTGTTTACTTTGGATTTCTACCACAGAACCGGGAAAGAAATGGAGCAGTACAGCTATAAGATATCCGAAGAGGTTAGTACTTCTCGAATAAATGGTAGTGTACATGATGGACCAAACTTCGTAGGAAGCGAATTCTTATGAGCTGGAAATACATGGATGCTAAGTACAGTACCCAACTAACACTTAGGTTCCATATGTGGTGCAAACCGTATTAGAAGGCTTATAGACATGCTTAGAGAACAGTTCAAAGAGCATGTTAGAAATATCTAAGGCGGATATATACTCTCGTCTTTGCTACCTTTAGCTGAGGACATGGCTGCCATAACCTTGATTGAATTTTTTATATCTATGTGCATGGAGATGAGCAGACGACCGTGTATTCCTCAAACCAAGTTCATATCTTCTGTCGTTTCTAGGCCAACTTCAGACAATTCTGCAACACTTTTCAAATTTAACCTCGAAGGTGCTATAATGTAACTGATTTATTATATTATTAGAGTGCTATCTAAATATAAATTATTCACTGGCTAGTACCTTTTTTATTTTAAACTGTAAATTCACTATTAAAGCTGATGAATGCATCCGCACAGGAAAAAATCTTGGAACTTGGGAAGAAATAGGTAATAAGAAAAAAATAAATCGACAACAAACATGGCAGACGTGAAGTCATTTGTACTGGTGCAAACAAAGGTTGCCGAAAAGGTAGGAAAATTACAAGTAAAGGAGAGAGCACGTACCATCCTCAGGTACTACTTCTTGTGTACCTTCTAGAGCTGTCATTAGATGTCTAAAGGGTTGCATTGCAGCCTCCTTAGCTCCTTGCACACAAGGCATATATCAGAGTCTGAATATCTTTCAGTGTTTTTCACAAGAATATAATATGGAACCTCCATTGTGTCAGGAGAAGATGGTAGGAACTCTTCAAATATAGCTTTGGTAAGGGCACAAGAATCTGGTTGAACAAGTTAAGTATAAAATACTTTGCTTAGGTATTGTTGTGTTCGACAACACCATACATCTGAACAGTGACTTAGCTTAAGGCACCTCAAGTCATTCATTTACATATGCAATATGTATCCTGTAGTAGCTAGTTGAACATATACACGCCTGCCTGATTACTACCAATCTATATGTGTGCATAATTATGAACCTATCAGTATAGCATGGAGATCAATAATAACCGTATCTATCTATGTGCCTAATTCTGAACCTACCAGCTAAGCATGGTGGTCAGGATAATTTTATATAATATAAATCTATTGCTCCACTTGTGAAATCTCATTATAGGTAAAAAGTAGTATTGCAGCATATGAAGGATCTGGTCCGCACGTCTGGTCCCATCTTCTCCCTGTCCTCAGTTTCAAGCTGAGAATAGGGCAGAACCCACCCCTAATCCAACCTCCATTGAATGGAATTAACCTAATTACCTAGACCAGCCCAAACCAAACCCCACCCCAAATATTTTTTTTTGAAACAATGAAATAAGAGAGGAAGAGCAGACCTAGGTGGTGTGTCACACCGATTCCAGGCACTCCACCTGTGCGACGCTTGCCCTCTTCCATGTGCGCTCCTGCAGCACCTCCTGCAGCCGTCCCCGTCCGCTCGCCGCGCGCGGTCCCCCAGATGCGCTCCTGCGCTCCCGCAACACCTCCTCCCTCCCGCCACCGGGGATGTACCCGTCCGCTTGTGACGGACCTCCGAGATGTGCTCCTACACCGCCTCCTACCGGCCACCACCATGGTAGCCCCGTCCAGCTCTGTCCTCTCTCGCCGCGTCGTTGGCTTCCTTGCTCTACAGCCGTGCGTGCTGCTGGTGGAGAGGAGGCCGGCGGGTGAGGACGAGGCCAGGGATTCTTGATGCTGCTGAAGCGGGGAGGAGAGGAGAAGGCGGCGGATCAAGGAGAAGGAGAGGAGGAGCGGGGAGGCGGCGATGGATCGGACAGGGGAGAAGATGCAGGGATTGGGGAGGAGGGGAAGGAGCCGATTGGGGCTGGTCTATGTGTTTGGGATATTTTGACCCCCACGCGTAGAAGAAAGGTGACACGGATCAGCACTCTCGTTGTCTCCAACAGCTGTCCCCGCATGTTCATGGGTCCAATTGTCATGGACTTGTTTTGATAAAAACAAGGTGAAGAAAGATTGTACTATATCCAACGGCTACAGGCAAAAGTGGAGATGGAGACGGTCATGTTCACCTCGATCGGACGCTCCACGGAAGGTGCGCACGCGAGAGCAGCCGTGAGGCCGGGTTGGCCAGGGCCTATTATAGGTAGTAATGTGTGGAGTGCACTGCATACTTATGCAACCACTCTAGTCTTTCTCCATTTCACAAGAGAAAAGCACTGCTCTCTGATCCCTCCTCTGTGTTTGCCTTGCTACGTTTTTAATCCAGGGAAGCTAGCTACCACATATATAGTAGTACAGTGAACAACAGCGAGAGGAGATCGGTAATTACCGGGCCGCCCTGCAGCCAGAGGACAGTTGGCCAAGGCTTCGCCGGTGATGACACCCTCTGGGGGCTCTTGTAAAACCACCAAAAGAGGTTGCCTCTGAAACATATGAGTACAATAAACTCATGCACAAGACAAAATACGTATCCAAAGAGTTAAAACGATCATGCACACAGAGTGTCAATTTGGTGTACTTACTATGACAGACTTCTACATAGCCCCATCGTTCCATTGAATCCGCAGAGGTAGCAGTAGCACCGGATGCCTTCTCACCATTGAGAAGGAAGCACAGAATGAAGATGGAAGTGAACACCTGCCGATTTGGGTTTGGGTGTTAGCTAGATGACACTAATTTTTCTTTTCTAGGTCCTCAAATTTTTTTCCCTTCAATGATTTTTAAAAATTTAAAATCGGGGAGGGGGGGGGGCAGGCCCCTTGACATGCATGTAGCTCCGCTAGTGTTCACATGGCCATGCCATTGGAGATCAAGGAATATTTAAGTTTGTAGATGATCAGTACTTGTTGGCAGGTGTGACGGTGTTCTCATCCAACCTCGACACGGCATGCAACAGTTGGGAAAAACAAAACTGCTTTGATCATAGAGAGATTCAAACAGATTAAAACGATTTTCTTACCGCGAAATCTCCTGGGGAGATCCAGCTATCCCCTAGTGCAACACCTCCTAAATTGAGCTTCAAGGTGCCACCATGGATCGCCCTTGCCACAGAGATGCCGATCATGGTGGCAAGTTTGCCACCATACGACTCTCCAACGACGAACAGAGGGCTGGTCTGCAGGGTGGGTATCTCTACGGTGAGAGCCTTGAGGAGCTCGGTGGCATCTGCAACCACCTCCGAGTCTGTCCTCGCCAGTAAGCTCGGGTCCTCCACATAGCTAAACCCGACACACACAGGTAAGTCCTGCGCATCACCATCTCATTAGTTACAGTCCTTGAATAGTACATTTCATTAAGAAGCGGCATTTTAAGTAATAAAGCGCCCTTTATCGAAAAAAATTAAGAAGCGGCGCACTGACCACGAAGATGAGATCCGCCTTCTGCAGCCACGTCGAGTTGCGTGCCTTCAGGTTGGCATCCAGTGGCCCAACCCCCATGAAGATCACACCGCCAACACCAGACCCTCCCTGGAAGAACAGAACAGCAACATGATTAATTGATACTTTGTCCCACTAGTGCAGGCCCCCCCTTTAACTCCGGTTGGGAGGGCCCTCTAACAGCGGTTCCCCAACCGCTGTTGAGGGTTCGGTGTTAGAGGCGGGGCCCCTTTAACACCGGTTCTTATACGAACCGGTGTTAAAGGGTGGTGCACGGGGCTGCCGAGGCTCAGCCCCTTTAACACCGGTTCGTATCCGAACCGGTGTTAAAATTCTGTAGATGCCGCAGAATTTCGCCATGCGGCAGAAAACGGCTCTTCGCCATGCGCATTTCTACCTCTGCCTGCTCGGGCGATTTAGGAGAGGGGGGAGCGAGGGGAATCGATCGAGCGGTATACACATAAATCGTCATCGGTACATACGAGTACATGAATAATTAAAACTATTATTATACACAAACATCGCCATCGGCACATACATCGTCATCGGCACATACATCGTCATCGTTCATTTTGGTGGATATCTAAAGAGTTCTCCGCCAAATGACGACCTCATCAAGTATGAACCCGCCAATTTCCTCTTGAATGGCTCGTATGCGTTCAAATGGTAGGAGTTGGTCCCGCATCCGTTCGATCTGAATATATATGAAGAATGGGCCAATATATATATAAGAATAAAACTCAACACAATTGATGGTAATAAAATAATGTTGTGGACTTTGTTTACTTACTCTAAGTTGTTCTAGTGCGGCTTGGCCTGTCAGACATATCGTGGTTGCGAATGAATTCGCAAACATAGTACCCACATAAGTTATTGCCGTGTCCCTGATGCGCGCTTTACGAGAATAGAGAGTTCAATCAAAATAATAATCAATAAAGCATGATATAATAGAATTGGAAGCTAGCTAGTATTACTTACATTTTGGTCTACAAATTTTAGTTCTTGACCATTCACCCACGGCCCTGCCCGTGAACCTTTTCAAACCCTGTCCGACAAAGAAAATGGATAAAGGAGTAATTAATTACTTATTGTCACGAAAGTTGCCGATCTAGTGCGATAATATGATTGAAATTACCTCGAGCATCTCTCTAAAGTTTGCCCATATCTCTTTTTCTTTTCGTAACGAGTCCATGACAAGGACTTTTCCGAGTCGGGTTGAATGACTAGCGAATAAAGTGGAACCTACGACGATAACTCATCATCGATTACACTTAACATCGAGTAAGCTGAAATAGAATGTGTACAAGAGAGAGGGTAATGTACTCACGAGAAGTTGTAAGGCAATAGTATTTCCTTTTGGTTTGTTGTCTCAAGAAAGGCGTTAGCAAGTAATCTTCTGTTTGCCCGGGTTTGGTTTCTACCACTTCTTCATGAACTCTATTTGGGTCAACGAACCCAATGTCAAAAGGGCCTCCTTTCCTGCATTCCATAACCTTTTTCCTGCATAATAGTATATACATATATGGTGAGCATATATATATACATGCAATTAATAAAGTGAATGCGATGAGATATAAATTATAGAAATAGTACTTACACACAATAAAGGCTGATGGCAGCTTTGTCGAGTTCCTTCGATTGAATAGAAAATGCAAGTCTTGAATGTTGAAGTCGATCGTCATCTCCGCAGAAGAAAATATCATCTCTTATATGCGCCGTGATCCATTCTAACTTTCGCCTTGCGAAATGAAGGTACCACTTGTGCAATTTTCGCATCTTTGTTGGTAGAGTCTTGAGCTCCTCTTTCTTGACGAGATTCTTCCCATACTTCCATGGCTGTATGGGGTTGGCATCGTATTTGGGCAAGTTGTCTCCCATGACGTTCAAGTATGCAATGTAAGTCATCCCCATCTCATTGGCCTTTCTTTGTAGCTCTGCCTCGTAATCATTTACGGAGGAGCATCCCGTGTGTCGAACATTTGGAGCGGGCACATGATTGGTTTTCCTGCTCTCCGAGCATGGGAACTGTTTTCGGGTGCCTCACGACTGCTACTTTCAGTCTCCCCTCGGCGCTTGCATCCGCCTTCAAAATCTGGCGCCAGTAGTCCGGCACAAGTGGGGTTTCAGGTTTCAAAGATTTTTGTAAAACTTCTCCACCACCGGGATCTATTTTCTCCTTTGGCTCGCCCGTCTAGGTGCAAAGAATTTCTTGACCTGTTCTTCCGAGATCCTATTGGTCTCCTCACATCGCGATTCCACGGTAAAACCGGCAATGGCTTGGCGGAAGGCTGCGAGACGTAGTTTTTTGAACTCTTTGGCGTACGGTTTCCTGCAGATTTCTTTGTGGCAGTGCTACTGATGCTCCTCGTGGAAGTGCTCTTCCGCTTACGCTGAGGAGATGGCTGACGGGCTGGAGATGGCTGCCGCGCAAGAGATGGCTGACGGGCCGGAGATGGCTGCCGCGCAGGAGATGGCTGCCGCGCCGGAGATGGCTGCCAGCAGAGATAGCTGAAGCTCGGATCGCCGACGTCATGGAGACGGCGGGGGTGCCAGTGACCTCCAATTTGGAAGCACAATGTGTTCCTTCTTCCAAAGAATGGTTGTTTTCACTGCAAATTTGAGTTGAGTTTCCCCTTCACCTGTAGCATGGTCAAGCTGTGCTTCCTCATATGCCTTCACAACCTCATCCACCCCGACAATAGCATAGCCATCTGGAATCGGTCGGCAGTGGTAAGTTCCACCAGCTACAGGAGGTAAGGCATAGCCGACAGCCACCTTAATGGATAAGCCCATTAATCTCACATGCAGCTCAGCGTGTTCGCTTTCCGTGATCTCATCCACGGGGTATCGAGGACCCGTCATTTCAAGCGTGGGCTGCACGTTCTCCGTGGAAGCCACACTGCTTCCGCCAGAGTCCGGCCGCGGGCAGCTTCCAATGCGGCTCTTCGTGCCGCTGAGATGGGCCGGTAGCTTGATGGTTTCATAGCATTCACTTGCGCTGCAGCGCGCAAGTGCATGTTCTATCTGCCATCCGCTCAGACGCTTTTTTCTTTTCTCGCCGCGCCATCCGTAAGAGTCGCTCCAATGGCAAACCCATCCTTCCACGCCATACCCCTGTGCCTCGTGCATGTCCAGGTGTTCTTTTTACCGATGGCGCGTGTGAGCTGGTCATTCTCTCTGTCGGGATGGAAGGTCCTCGGATGTTTCCTCGTATGCCGTGATGAGTTCAAGGACGGGTTTGGCAAGGAGGGTTGGGAAGATACACAATCGCTTCGGGTCCAACGTTGCCCCGATTCCAGAGAACCAAGTCTTTGCACGTAGGTCCCACCCATCCGTCTGGGTGTGATCCTCTCGCGCGAGGCCTTCTCAGCTTCCTCCCACTTAGGCCTCTCGAGATATGTAGCCACCGACCTGGCCCCTCCGGTGATATTTCTTCTTCAGGGCATTAAGCGTATTGGTTTCTGACCTCTTTTTAGCTATAGCACTTTTTTTATATGTCTCAAATTCGGGCCAGTGAGGTCTTATCTTCGCATAATATGCGTCTTCGAAATTTGGAGTCTCGCCAGATTTGACAAATTTGTTCAATTTTGTCTTCCGCTATGGAAAGCGTCAGCCATCTTCTTTAGAGTCCACTCTTTGACCTTTTCCTTTATAACCGGGTTGTTTTCATCCTCCTCTGGCGGAAGGGTAAAATTTACCAACAACGAATTCCAAAGCATTTCTTTGGATCTGTCATCGACAAAGGTACCGTCGCCATTCTTTGGCTTATTCCAATTTTCAATTATGATTGGGATTTGGTCCCTAACAAGAACTCCAACTGACGTACAAATTTGCTCGCGGCCTTCTTGGGCTCCATCGGCCTGCCATCAACACGGACTGCTTCGATCGTGAACTTTGCACGATCTTTCAACCGCTGGCTCCCGTCTCGCTTGCTCTTTTTCGTAGAAGAAGATGGTTGTTGGCTGGTCGATCCAGAGGGCTAAAAGAAGAAAGAAGTGTTAATTAATACATGTAGAAGAAGATTGTTGGTGGAAGTCAGTAGAGGCTTAATCAATGCATATACCTCCGGACTTTGTAATCATTAAATTGCTTCACCGAGTCTTCATCTTCTCCATGACTAGTACTTGAGCTGTCATCATCATGTCCCTCCAAGTTCAGATATTGTGAGGTGTCCTCATCAATAATGTTCTCCATTATTTCTTCTTCTTCAAGGTTTCTACTAAGTGGATCCATAGTTTCTAAAACAATAATATTATCTAGAGTAAGAGTGTAAACATTCAAGTGGACTTGGATTCATACACAAATATACATATTACTCATACCAAAATACACAAATAAATACACAAATGAGTCAGAGGTCCAATTTGTATACAAGTTTTAATCTATGCATCTAGTACAATTTATCGAGCAAACAAGTTTTAATCAGGATGAGTCAGCAATCATACACGGGCGTACACGTGGCGCCACCTAAGGTGGCGTTGGTCTCGGGCTGCAAGGCGGTGCTTTCGTCAGGCGGTCTGGTTCGGCTTGCTAGCTGGCGGCGGGCGGCCAGGCGGCGTCAAGTAGACGCTCCTGCACGGGAAAGAGAGCGAGGTGGTCAGTTAGGGTTTAGGCGTGGCCTATTATAATATCTTTGCTATAAGCTATTTTCTTTTTACTCCACATGCTTCTAATTCACATGTGCAAGGATTAAGGCCTAGATCGTCGGGGTCGATGTCACTACGTTCATCTCGCCCATCTTTGGCACCCTGGAATCATTCCGAGGGTCAATTGGCGATTATTTATTTTCATCCCAAGACTATGTAAATGAAATGGATTGGCCAAACAAAAAAATACTATACAGAAATAGACAAATACTCCATATTTCCCGAATTTTGCCTCGGCGGGAGGATGATGTGGATTGGACCGTAACCCAAGTCAATCCCGGTCTTCTAGAACCTAAACCAACGAGGCCTAAAGAACTGTTTATATAGTTGGTATATTATGCAAATATGTTCATATGTGTCCCTCCGCCAGCGTAATCAAGCCGCAGAGCATGCTGGCGTATGAACTCCACTGCTCATCAGCGCCATCGACCTGCACAGCCGCCGCCGAGCCGAACGGCACCGCCAGCTCCAGATGCGCCATGCAGGTCCACCTCGCCGCCCGCTGAACCTGTCCGGTCGAATCGCGACATCGCCCAGCCACCGGGTCCTCGATGGCCCACGATTCACGGCCACCCTCGTGCCCGCCGGACGTCAGAGCCGCCGACGCGACGCGTGATCGCTCTGTGGCAGCAGCAGCCGGGAGCAGCAGGAGGAGGAGGGCCAGGCGTGGGTGGCCTTGTCCGGGAGGAGCGGGGGAGGGCCGGCCGGGCGCGGCCGAAGCAGGCGTCGAACGAAGGAGCGGCGGAGCCCCACCGTGTTAGAGGGAGGGGAAGGATAATACGGGGAAGAGAGGGTCGGGGGCGGCGGACCTCGAGCTCCAAGCGGCGAGACGGGCGACGGTCGGGCTCAAGCGGGCGGCGGAGACGGCGGGTCGGGCGGCGCTCGATCTCTCCGTGTCGCTCGATCGATCCGCCTGGGGGAAGAAAGGAAGGGAGGAAGGTGAATAAATACACCCCTTTAACACCGGTTCGTGGCTGGAACCGGTGTTAAAGGGGGCGCTTCACAAGATGATTACCCCTTTAACACCGGTTCGTGGATGGAACCGTGTTAAAGCTTCGCGTTCAAGATGATACTTCCTTTAACACCGTTCCGCATAGAACCGTGTTAAAAGGGTGGTGCATGAAACGAATATTCTCTTTAACACCGGTTCTGTCTAGAACCGTGTTAAAGGGGGCATTTATTTCATGCATTAAAGGGCATTTTAATTCAAAATATGATATGAATTTAGAAAATTCATATCTTTTTCATTTCAACTCAGAAAATATGAATAATATATCATAATTTTCATAAAATAATTTCTATCCATTCATGTAAATCATTTTATATTTACTTTACATGAAAATTTTCAAAATAATTAAAGCACTTACATATAAATTTTGATTATTCAATTCAAACCAAAATAAATTGTTAAATCCTAAAACTTTGAACATAAGAAATATTAAGCATCTAAAAAATGATTTTTATTAGATCAAATCATATTTTAATGCCGCATCTTTTGTCATAACATTGGTCATTTGACCCGAAAGCCAAGAAACCTCGAATGAGATAGGTCATTTTGAGACAGTTACATAAAGTCGAATCGAACTGAAAATTAAGATACATGGCCGATTAAGTAACAATCGGCCGAACTGAACTGAAAATTAAGATACATGGCATTAAGTAACAATCGGCCGAACTTGTTTCGAATGTTGGAGTGATTTAGTCATGCTCACGCCACACCGTAATACTCGCCATCAGTCGCCGTATTTCGCCGCCGCCGTCATCGCTGTTGTCGTCGGGGTCACCGTAATTGAACCTCTGGAGAGTACGCGTGGGCTGGACTTGAGGGTAGCGCGTGGGCTGGACTTGAGGGTAGCGCAGACGGGGGTTAGAGTCGGCAGCAGTGTCATAGGCCATGACACTCTGGAGAGTCCGACCGCGCCACCATAGCCGACGGCCGGCCTCGTTGATGTTAGGAGGAGGTGGGCCGTCCTCCTCGTGCCTGGCGAGCGCCCTCTCATGCCGATCCACGAAGAAGGCTTCCCAAGTAGAGAAATAGTCGGGATGCCATCTGGGATTCCTCCGCTGCTCCGGCGTGAGCTCGAAGTAGTAGTGGTTCGTGATGGCCATCCGGCGCGCCACACCTAGAGGGACAGGAGGAACTGCACGCCCGACGCTCAACATCCAGCCGACGGGGACATCAGAGTTCAAGGGGTAGTTCGAGGCGCAAAGCGCCCGCCCCCTCGGGGTTAGTGCTATGGTGGAAGCCATGGGAAAGAGTGATGAGGTTGCAGATATGAGTCTAGAGATGTGCAATGACAATGGAGGCCAACCCCCTACATATATATATAGTGAACTAGCGGGAAGAACTGGAGGGAAGAACTGGCGGAAAAAAAAATGGCGGGAAGAAAAATGGCGGAAAGAAGAACTGGCGGGAAGAAAAATGGCGGGAAAAAATGGCGGGATGAACCTTTAGTCCCGGTTGGAGACACCAACCGGGACAAAACACGAGTCAGCACTAATAATAGGGGTGAGTGTCGACATTATGTCGTGCGGCGTGTACCTTGTCCCGGATGGTGTCACCAACCGGGACTAAAGATGAACCTTTAGTCCCGGTTGGAGACACCAACCGGGACTAAAGATGAACCTTTAGTCCCGGTTGTAGACACCAACCGGGACAAAACCGAGAATGGCAATCTCTTCTACTAGGTGAACCAGGAGATGCGTCATAATATTGAAGAAGGATGGTGGGAACACCAACTCAAAGCTGACAAGACATTGGGCCACATCTGTTTGTAACCCTGGTAGGCTTTCTGGATCGATTACCTTCTGAGATATTGCATTGAGGAATGCACATAGCTTCACAATGGGTACTCGAACATTTTCAGGTAGAAGCCCCTCAATGCAATCGGAAGCAATCGTGTCATAATCACGCAGTCATGAGACTTCAGGTTTTGGAATTTTTCTGCCATATTTATTATTCCCTTTATATTCGACTTGAAGCCGACGACCTTGATACGCTTTACATTCAAAAAGATTTCCTTCTCGCTTTGGTAAGAGCGTAGCTGGCAGGAGTTAAGTGGCATCGCTACCCTTCTCGCTCTCGGATGCATAGGCTCTTCAGGGCCTTCGACGTTGCTGGTCCTGTCATGCTTCCGTGTATCTTTTGTCTTCCCATACACTCCTAGAAAGCCTAGCAGTTCACGCAAACATTCTTCGTCACGCATCACGTCGATTGAAGAGCGGACCTCTAAGACTTTCCAATAGGATAGGTCCCAAAATATAGATTGCTTCTTCCACATGGGCGCGTGTCCGCATCGTCATTCGAACATAGACTGCCAGACCTTTTCCAAAGATTACTTCTAGGTCCTTGACCATACCAAATACCTCCTCACCGGTACGGAGGACAAAGCTTCCTCGGTTCTCGCCAGACGCTTGAAATGCTTGCCTTTCTTTCTTCTTGGATGCGTGTTCTAAGAAATCGGCGATACCGTAGGTACACAACCTTCTTACATTTATCCAAATATACACTTTCAGATCATCTAAACAGTGTGTGCATGCATTGTATCCCTTGTTTGTCGCCTGAAATGTTACTAAGAGCAGGCCAATCATTGATGGTTACGAAAAGCAATGCTCGTAGGTCAAATGGCTCCCCTTTGTGCTCATCCCACATACGACACCTGGTTTAGCCCACAGCTGTAAAAGTTCTTCAACTAATGGCCTTAGGTACACATCAATGTCGCTGCCGGGTTGCCTCGGCCTTGGATGAGCACTGGCATCATAATGAACTTCCTCTTCATACACAACCAAGGAGGAAGGTTATAGATACATAGGGTCACAGCCGTGTGTGACTGCAGCTCGCTTTCACCAAAAGGATTCATGCCGTCTACTTAGACCAAACCTTAAGTTCCTTGCGCCACGCAGAAGTCCGGTACTCTCGCCGATTTTCTCCACTGTGACCCATCAGCGGGTGTCTCAACATCGCCTTTCTTACGGTCTTCCATGTGCCATCGCAACAACTTGGCATGCTCTTTATTTCAAGAGACGTTTTAACCGTGGTATTATAGGAGCATACCACATAACCTTGGCGGAACCTTCTTCCTAGGGGCCTCGCCTCAACATCGCCAGATCGCCTCGTCGATCTTATACCGCAGGCAAAGGCATACCGGCATGCATCCAAATTCTCGTATTTCTCACCGCGTAGAGGATGCAACATTAATGCAGTGCATGTATCTTCCGCATCGCCTAATCCTAGAGGGCGACAACCTTCTTTGCTTGGTATGTACTGTCGGGCAACTCATTATTTCTTGAAGAAGATTCTTCATTTTTACCAACAACTTTGAAAATGCTGTCACCACACCATTCTTCTTCCATTGCAGCAAATCCAAGGTGGCACCTAGCTTTTGTGGCCATCTTCGCAAGTTGGATACAACAATGTTTTGTGATCCTTTAACATCTGCTCCAGCTTCTCCTTCTCCTTTTCAGTTTCACATTCTTCCTTTGCATCAAGAATGGCCCGACCAAGATCGCCATCAGCGGGCCCATCTGCTCCCTCTTGATCTTCATTATCTACCTCCGCTGCATTATCATCATATTCAGGATACATATTATGATAGTTTTCATCATCCTCTTCTTCTTCGTTGTCTTCCATCACAACCCCTTTTTCTCCGTGCTTGGTCCAACAATTATAGCTGGGCATGAAACCGGATCAAGCTGTGGGCGTGAATGGTTCTGGTATTTGAGTAGTCTTTCTTGTTCTCGACAAAGGAACACACGGACAGACATAAAACCATTGTGACCACGGTTTGCATTAGCCACAACGATGAAATTTTGGAGGCCTGTAATGTACTGGAAGTGCGGTCACAGACATCCATTGCCGATTCATCTGCATTAATATGTAGTATATATCAAAAATAATAGGGAGATGACCATTTATATATATAGTACATCAATGACACATGAAACTATAGTTGCCGACCTCGTAGAGACGGAAAGAGCAACAAGAAAGCTTATTTTGAGCTCTCGGGCATTTCACCGAACACCTCTAGTGCATATGAAAAAAACACAAACTAGCACTCTTCACACCCTCTTGCTAGGCTCCAAAATGTGAAAGAATGGAAGAGTGGGGTGTGTGTGGGCTGGGGTGGTGTCTTATATAGCCCCCCCTTTAACACCGGTTCATGCCACGAACCGGTGTTAAAGGGGGGTGCGCAGTCACAGTAGGATTTAACACCGGTTCGTGGCACGAACCGTGTAAAAGGGGGCCTTATGCCGCAGGGGCCACGCTGGTACGGCCCCCCCTTTAACACCGGTTCGTAGAAGAACCGGTGTTAAAGCCCCTTTTCGGGATCAACAAAAGACCTCGTTTCCACTAGTGTCCTAAGCAAAAGAAAATAAATGACAAGGTACTTGGCAGTTGAATAGTGGTTATCGATGGCTGCATTAAGCTATACAAAGATTATCAATATTGCATTTATAGTGGTTATCGATGGCAGTCGAAGAGTAGTTATCAATCTTATTGCCTAAGGTATACAGTGGTTATCTATTGCTGTATATCTGCAAGGCAAAGTCATCATTGAACAGCCTATGGCTTCCTTTTGTGCACATTGCATTTACAAAGAGTTGCGGACTTGTAGGAAGGTGCTACGAATTTTCCAGTGAAGATGAATGCTGCAGAGTAGCAATGAAGAAATTTCGGCAAGGAAGTTTACTTAGCCTTTAAGGTGAAACGCGCCATGGTAATGGTGCAGTACCAACATGATCTGTAAATGCTACCATTACGTGATACATACCAGTTGTCCGTAGTATGTTCGATCAGTGGACCTTAATGTGCAAGCACCATAGTCGGTCTGCAGTCTATGAAATAGCATATGCGACCAGCTTTGTAATCCAAAAGCAATCAAACTTCAGTATCTATATGAAATCCAGATACACCTATGTGTACTAGATGACCCGGTGCGCCGCTGGCGCAAAGGCCGAAAGCGAGTCATAGCTTAGTCACAAGTATTATCCACCAGGAGTTTAGCTTATATTAGTTAGAAGTAATATACATATCATAATGTAAACTAAATCAAGAGATAAAAGATATATATTATCCATGATGCATGTAATCTTAACTCTTCTCGTTTTTTCTATCAATTGTTTACTGAATTTTGTGCATAATAAACTCATTTAATAAATTGATGGTTAGGTTGCACTTAATCGTCAGATTATGCTTCTGTATCTGAGCTTGCTGGGCATGTTTTATTGGAAACGAGAGGCACACGCTCTCCAAGCTAACCCACAAGATAGAGAAGTGAACAGTTTTTCCTAGCTAACTTACAACATCAGCTGCCACAACTACTCTTTTAGTCCTCGCAATCCCAGCGGGCTCCATCTTTCGATTATGCAAGGATCCAATCATTTTTCCCTCGTGCCACGGCGAGTGCTTAGAACAATCCATATTCCTACAAAATCATACATCATTTTCCCCTTCAGTATATGATCCATTCATTCAAAGTTGTTACACAAACTCATGCAAGTATTTCTACTCCTCTAAACATGATAATCAATGATCTCAGAAAATTCTTCAGTTTATTTTCTCTATAAATCTCCCAAATTAATATTAAGCCAGTTAATCTCGCTAAAAGAGAGCTTTTTATAAACGCTCCGATTTAAGATATAATATCATTAAATCTTGGCAAAAATGGAATTCTAAGTTAAGAATTATATGAATTAATGATTTAACCGGCCAAGCCTCATATTATTCGTACGTCAAGGACACCTACTCACGCTTGTCAAGAATGAAGCTACTGTTGAACCGAAGCTATGAACAAATTCACTTATAATGTAGTGTAAAACAACCATTTTTTAAGACAAATCAAACTTGTATTAATTGGCATGTTAACTAAACAATGAGAAGTGCAACATGGGTAAATAGAAACATTTGACAGTCTAAAATGTGTTGAAAGAGCTATTAAAACTATGCCGGAGTGACTTTAAGGTTAGCTATCCACAAATAGTCTTCAGGTTCAATTGCATGCTCAAAGCTGGAAGTACAACAAGATCGGATAAATGCACCTTCAGATTTCTTTAGTTCCTAGAACTAATAAATGCAAAGGTTGCAGAATCTGATGAATGCAAAAACAATAGGTTCAACTTATATATGGACCTGAAGATTATAAAAACATACTTGTACAACAGGTTCAGCTTATATAATTTCGTTTTGGGTATTCATGTGAACATCTGATTAACTGAGTAATTTAGGAATGATACGAATAAAAGCAATAAGATCGGTGCTTTAAGACAAATCATTGGGCATTGCCCCTCCTTGGCAAGTGCTTACAAAAAACATTAGTGCTTTAAAATAAATATTAATAAGATCAGTTCTTTAAAATAAAACTTTGGGCATTACCAGCACATGGCCAATGCTTACAGAAAAAGAGTTTGATATTTCTCCGACCCATATTAGTTGACTCAAATTTGTCTAGATTTGGATGAATCTAGACACTATTTAGTATATAGGTTCATCCAAATTTTGAAAAATCCAAGTCAATTAATATGGGTCGGAGGGAGTACCTGTTTTCAGTCATTATCACCACCTGGCAAGTGCTTAAAGAAAAAGAGGTTTCTCCCTATTTTGGTGTTGAGCACAAGGTGGTTCTCAAATTATTTTTTGACAAATCCGCATTTGATGTTACCATTACCAGGTGTTATGTTGGCTTGAATAATATCCGCACGATAATGTTTTTTATAGAGGACGACAAGACTGTTTTCACCCATCAGCCATGGTACCAATTATGTCCATGTAAGAATTTACAAAAGAAAATGTTTTCATGAAGATAAAATAAGAATATAAAATCAAAGCAATTTAGTAAGCACTATTGTCTGCTTCTTGAATTACCTATAGTAATCATTATTGTCTGCTTCTTGAATTAAGAAAACACATGAGAGCTCCAAAGGACATCTATGCATCAGTAATTTAATCTGTGAATGGCGAAAGAAGAGTTAACTGTTTTACTTTTAAGATAGTAGAAAACCATCAGGCCATTAATCAAAAGCGTTAAATGGGAGTACTTTCATGTAAACTGAATCCTTCATCAATGCAGAATATCACATGGAAAAATTCAGTTTATTCACTGTTTGATGCAACCACATGACTGGATTATGCAAACTGTAACAAAAGTGTATAACTATATACTGGCGATTAACTATCAGCAGTGCATTTATGTGATATTCATGTAAAATTCTACTGAAACAACAATAAGATTGTTGGGAATAACAAAATAATAAAACTTAGTTGCTAGCGTATAAAATCACATCATATTTATAGACTCCTGGTGATATTGCCTAACATCTGATTTAAAAAGGTGTACTATTTATTTTAATAAACATGCATATTTAACGATTACTTAGAAAGATATAGGTTATGGAATATTTAGAATGTCAAAGCAGGCATCGTACAACGTCCAAACTTCCCTGCTCAACCAGATCTTTAGCAACTATGTCAGTGACATATGATTGAAGCATTGAAAGCTTGGAGCAACACCCATCTGCAAAATTTGGCATAAAAGGTGGGTATGTGGTACTGTTTATATTTCTTAGTTTTTAGATTATATCATGCATGTTAAGTAAAAATATCTATTATGTACTCTTCCTTTATCCCTCTTCTTAGTTCAGCTTACGATGGTTTACATCCATGGGGGACTCCAAAAGTATAGCTTACAATGAGGCCTGCAATTTAACAATAGCTATCTGACAGATTACACACCGTTTATTATTCTGTGTTACTCCTATGCTAGTTGACCTACAGGCCTATATGTCCTTGAAGGCAATAGGGAAAACAAAGAAAAAATCTTCCATGCATTACATGGTTGTCTGGTTGAATTAAATATAAGATGATTTATTCCTCTTGTAAATCAATACTGAATCATCCACGCTTGAAGAAATATAACTCTCCGCCTGGTAAAGGTTCTAAAGCAAGCTCAAATTTACTACTTGCTGGTAAATAAATTTTCATGTCATCATGTACGAAAGCCGCGTTAGCAAAAAAGGAAAATGACCGTACTGAGCTCTACAAATTATCCTGCAGCAACTTGACTTGTGCTACATCTGTCTATAGATGTATGAAGCATAGTCTACCTCGTCACGTATATTCTCTAATCCTGCAGCTGCTTCAATTTCGAAAGAGAACTTGCAAAATTGTTTACTTTGGATTTCTACCACATAACCGGGAAAGAAATGGAGCAGTACAGCTATAAGATATCCGAAGAGGTTAGTACTTCTCGAACAAATGTTAGTGTACATGATGGACCAAACTTCGTATGAAGCGAATTCTTATGAGCTGGAAATACATGGATGCTAAGTACAGTACCCAACTAACACTTAGGTTCCATATGTGGTGCAAACCATATTAGAAGGCTTATAGACATGCTTAGAGAACAGTTCAAAGAGCATGTTAGAAATATCTAAGGCAGATATATACTCTCGTCTTTGCTACCTTTAGCTGAGGACATGGCTGCCATAACCTTGATTGAATTTTTTATATCTATGTGCATGGAGATGAGCAGACGACCGTGTATTCCTCAAACCAAGTTCATATCTTCTGTCGTTTCTAGGCCAACTTCAGACAATTCTGCAACACTTTTCAAATTTAACCTCGAAGGTGCTATAATGTAACTGATTTATTATATTATTAGAGTGCTATCTAAATATAAATTATTCACTGGCTAGTACATTTTTATTTTAAACTGTAAATTCACTATTAAAGATGATGAATGCATCCGCACAGGAAAAAATCTTGGAACTTGGGAAGAAATAGGTAATAAGAAAAAAATAAATCGACAACAAACATGGCAGACGTGAAGTCATTTGTAGTGGTGCAAACAAAGGTTTCCGAAAAGGTAGGAAAATTACAAGTAAAGGAGAGAGCACGTACCATCCTCGGGTACTACTTCTTGTGTATCTTCTAGAGCTGTCATTAGATGTCTAAAGGGTTGCATTGCAGCCTCCTTAGCTCCTTGCACACGAGGCATATATCAGAGTCTGAATATCTTTCAGTGTTTTTCACAAGAATATCATATGGAACCTCCATTGTGTCAGGAGAAGATGGTAGGAACTCTTCAAATATAGCTTTGGTAAGGGCACAAGAATCTGGTTGAACAAGTTACGTATAAAATACTTTGCTTAGGTATTGTTGTGTTCGACAACACCATACATCTGAACAGTGACTTAGCTTAAGGCATCTCAAGTCATTCATTTACATATGCAATATGTATCCTGTAGTAGCTAGTTGAACATATACACGCCTGCCTGATTACTACCAATCTATATGTGTGCATAATTATGAACCTATCAGTATAGCATGGAGATCAATAATAACCGTATCTATCTATGTGCCTAATTCTGAACCTACCAGCTAAGCATGGTGGTCAGGATAATTTTATATAATATAAATCTATTGCTCCACTTGTGAAATCTCATTATAGGTAAAAAGTAGTATTGCAGCATATGAAGGATCTGGTCCGCACGTCTGGTCCCATCTTCTCACTTTCCTCAATTTCAAGCTGAGAATAGGGCAGAACCCACCCCTAATCCAACCTCCATTTAATGGAATTAACCTAATTACCTAGACCAGCCCAAACCAAACCCCACCCCAAATAAAAAATTGTTGAAACAATGAAATAAGAGAGGAAGAGCAGACCTAGGTGGTGTGTCACACCGATTCCAGGCACTCCACCTGTGCGACGCTTGCCCTCTTCCATCTGCGCTCCTGTAGCACCTCCTGCAGCCGTCCCCGTCCGCTCGCCGCGGTCCCCCAGATGCGCTCCTGCGCTCCCGCAACACCTCCTCCCTCCCGCCACCGGGGCTGTCCCCGTCCACTTGTGACGGACCTCCGAGATGTTCTCCTACACCGCCTCCTACCGGCCACCACCATGGTAGCCCCGTCCAGCTCTGTCCTCTCTCGCCGCGTCGTTGGCTTCCTTGCTCTACAGCCGCGCGTGCTGCTGGTGGAGAGGAGGCCGGTGGGTGAGGACGAGGCCAGGGATTCTTGATGCTGCTGAAGCGGGGAGGAGAGGAGAAGGCGGCAGATCAAGGAGAAGGAGAGGAGGAGCAGGGAGGCGGCGATGGATCGGACAGGGGAGAAGATGCAGGGATTGGGGAGGAGGGGAAGGAGCCGATTGGGGCTGGTCTATGTGTTTGGGATATTTTGACCCCCACGCGTAGAAGAAAGGTGACACGGATCAGCACTCTCGTTGTCTCCAACAGCTGGCCCCGCATGTTCATGGGTCCAATTGTCATGGACTTGTTTTGATAAAAACGATGTGAAGAAAGATTGTACTAGATCCAACGGCTGCAAGCAAAAGTGGAGATGGAGACGGTCATGTTCACCTCGACCGGACGCTCCACGGAAGGTGTGCACGCGAGAGCAGCCGAGAGGCCGGGTTGGCCAGGGCCTATTATAGGTAGTAATGTGTGGTGTGCACTGCATACTTATGCAACCACTCTAGTCTTTCTCCATTCCACAAGAGAAAAGCACTGATCTCTGATCCCTTCTCTGTGTTTGCCTTGCTACGTTTTTTATCCAGGGAAGCTAGCTACCACATATATAGTAGTACAGTGAACAGCAGCGAGAGGAGATCGGTAATTACCGGGCCGCCCTGCAGCTAGAGGACAGCTGGCCAAGGCTTCGCCGGTGATGACACCCTCTGGGGCCTCTTGTAAAACCACCAAAAGGGGTGAGCCTCTGAAACATATGAGTACAATAAACTCATGCACAAGACAAAATACGTATCCAAAGAGTTAAAACGATCATGCACACAGAGTGTCAATTTGGTGTACTTACTATGACAGACTTCTACATAGCCCGATCGTTCCATTGAATCCGCAGGGGTAGCAGTAGCACCGGATGCCTTCTCACTATTGAGAAGGAAGCACAGAATAAAGATGGAAGTGAACACCTACCGATTTGGGTTTGGGTGTTAGCTAGATGCCTATACATGAATGGTAAAGAAATCCATTACTAGTGCCTAGTGGTTGCTCTGTGAGCACCGAGCAGGATAGTAGAGACTAATTGGAGAATCATCCAATAACTTAATCAATTACTAGGGACAATACAAAATAAAGAATGATGCATACATAATTAGTAGTGCATTTGTAATCTAAAAATACATAAGGAATCAAAGGAAAAAATACACATTTAGAAAATCTAAGTACTTGTGGGGTCATCACTAAAATCTTTTAATCTTTGTTTGCAAAAACATAAAGAGGTTTTCAGATGCTTGTTATGCTGGATTAGGAAACAGTGACCGTGGTGATTGAATGGTTTCATGAGCACATGTAGAAGCAGAACATCACGAGCCACCAGGTAATTTCATTTCCCACATAGAATTATTTGGGCAGTATGTCCACCGTCGCTCTTATAGGCATACGAATCACCATTATACCAATACAAGCTACTTTACTGCTTGAAAATGGACACCATCGGATGTCCTTAAGCTACGCCATACGAGTAATTTATTAGAATCCACAATGAAGGCACTAAGAAATTAAACGCCTAAATGCTAAGTTCCCGGAAAAATCTCAAAACTGGTTCCGCTAAAAACCGGCTTAAAACGCGTTTGTTGTAAACCCATGCCTAAAATTTGGTCCGCCCGTACTACCTGCCAGCGGCTCATACCGTCCGCCCGTACTACCTGCCAGCGGCTCCGCTATATCAATAGAAGCAACTTTCATGAAGGAGAGACCACGAAAAAGAGAACACAGCCGCCACAAAACTCATCAGAGAGAAGTGATCAGATCTGAAAGAGGAGAAGAACACTCCCCCTTTCTTCGATGATCTCCACCTCTTTAACATACACTCCACCATCATCCCCATCATCATTTAGAGATAGAGATATTAGAAATTGTAAGATTAGGGTTTGATACTTTGATCTACCTTCGGTTTGTATTTGATTTGATCTTCAAGCACTATTGTGGTTTGCTATAATAAATTTGAGATGATTTTCCTTTTAAATACAATTATGCCTATGATTGTCTCCCCCTCATGTCTAAGTAAATTCCCATAGGAGTTGAGTGAGGAGGTTTATATGCAGCCTCCTCCTGGGTATTCCGTTCCCGAGGGGATGGTTTGTCGTCTTCGACGTTCTATTTATGGACTCAAACAAGCCCCTCGTGCCTGGTTTGAGCGCTTTGCTTCTGTAGTGACTGCTGCTGATTTCTCCCCTAGTGCTCATGATCCAGCGCTGTTTGTTCACACTTCTCCTCGTGGACGCACTCTTCTTCTTCTCTATGTTGATGATATGATCATTACTCACTACAAGAAATGTGTCAACCTATGACCTTTTGATAGTGACTGCGGATAAAAACGTCATAGAGTTATGACGATTTCGTAACAGATGGTCATAAGCCGTTTAGGAGAGTCAAAACTCTAGATAATTAAGACCATTTGGCTCGAAAACGTCATAGTTTCAATACGTGAAATCGTCATAATCTAGTTCTAGATAGGATGAGATATAAGAGCAATACTGGCCGTTGGATGTGAATATGACAGACGGATGAGATATTGATGTGTGAGAACTTACAGTGGATCGATGACCTGGCACCAACGTGCACAGACTCAGAAATATCTCCATTTGGCGCCCATCACAAGGCTGCAGCAAGAATCGACCAAAATTTTCGTTAAGTCCCACCGCTTCTCTCGAAAACCCTACATTTCTATTCTCCCCGCCGCCGCCCCCTATTTTTTTTCTTCTTCTTCCGCCGCCTCGTTTATTCTTCTTCCCGCCACGCCAAAGCGAGGCGTTGGAGCTCCTCCGCTCGTGGTCCTGGGCTAGCGGGGACGACCAGTACGCCAGGATGGTGGCGCTCTTCCACAAGGATGCTCTAGCGGCAGCGGGCGTCGTCCTCCATGCGTCTACTTGCTCGCAAGCAGGACCGACCAGCAGAGGAGACGTCGGCCAGCACAACGTCTGGGATCTGTCCTAGATGTTTCCTCCGAGGTGCTCGCCGGGAACAAGGACGACCATGACGCAGGTACTCCTCCCGTGTCCTCCTGTCTATGTTTCCGATCTAGAGGGACTCGAATCTTAACTTTGACCCTTTTCTTTGATTTCTAGTGCAGAGGGACTCGGATCTCGGCGAGGATGAGGCCAATTTCCGTGGGGAACCTGGACAACATCATCAGCCATTCGGAGCTCGACCATGAACCTGGACAACGACACCCACTAGGGTTTTACGGTAGACAGGGACAAGGACGAGGTCTTCATCTTGCCCTAATCCCCTCTATTTGGATGATTATTATTTATGTAATAGAAAAATTTTGTTCTATTGTAGTTCCTAGTTAGTTGGACACGTAATTGTTCTGCCAGTGAGCTTGTAGTTAGTTTTGATTTATCATGTAATTTTTAGGCAGCATAATTGATTATGTAGTGTTCTGCCGGTGTTGGTGTCTCCTTAAGCTATGTTAATGTTGTGTTCATATAATTGTTCTCCACGAGCTATTTGAAATCTGATTTCTAATTGTGCATTAAACATGTATTGTCCAGTTCTCTGTGTAGAATGTCCGGTGTCCCTATCCTCCTGCATGTATTCTTTCTAAGAGTCTTTTGTTTTTCCTGTTGAACTGAATCTGTGCATAGACAGTAGAGAAAAGCATGCATGTATGGGGGAGATAAATCCATTTCAGTCAATAATACTTGCTGATTGTTATGCATATGCAGTAGTCAATAATAGCTTATATGTTTTTCCTGATTATGCATAGATTGCTATACATAGGAAAACTAATTTAACGGTGATAGTGTGCTTGCACTAGCCTATATTTAGTTTGGTCATACTACTCACTAGTGTATATATGCTTCAGTTTTTGTTATGGTTGGCTTGCCAACGGGTTGTAGGCTTGCAGCTATCCATTACACGGCTGCCGGTGTGTACCGAAACCTGGGGTTCTTGGTCCTGGCGGGCTGCCGGCAGGTCTGCCCCGGTCTTGGATGCTCCCCGAGGTCAGCTAGTCTTCAGCGATTGGCGAGGTCGTAGACCGGTGGTGTTCTTGCTTGCCAGTGAGATGGCGCCTCTCTGTCCAACCCAGGCACTGTTACTTCGACACAATTACTCTGTTACCTTGTTCTGGATTGGTACCTATGATTGCCTTGTACAAATATATCTCAATTCTGCTTACACTTATCTTTGGTATGTTCTACAAGTGGTAGTTACATCAATCGTTATATCTTCTTTGGGGGACTGTACATGGTGACCCTGACAGTGTGTCACCTGAATTTATCTATACTGTTGGGGATTATAGGAGGACTTGATGGTCTTGGACCTGGAATGATGTGTTCGCTTAAGGAAATAATAAGCAACATATTTTGAATGCTTTAAAAAATCTGTGTGAGAACTATGTTGTCCGTGGACTCTTAGATCCTCGTGATACTGCTTGCCGTCTTATAGTAGCGGCTCATGCGTTGTTCATAGTTTTGTTTCCGCAAGTTGGAACTGAAATACAGTATTCTGCCTGACAAGGTTTAAGCCAAATCTTCTTGAAATGTTGTGTCATATGTTGGCGTTACTTGCTTGGGGGCAATTCTATTTGGCTACCATCTTGGGTATGTTGTTTTTTGTCATTGTACCGTAGAGTAAAAAAAATCCCATGCATGGGAATAAAGCACAGTTTCCTACTCAGCAATGCAATTTCCCAATGCTGTTGTATAGCAAATTGAATATCTCATTTGTATCTATGTTACTGTAGTGTGGTCAATGTTGCACTTGAATATCTTTCAAAAGATTTTGGGATTGCTGAAAATGCTGCTTTACAAGGTATGGCATTCTTTGACCTGCTCAATATAGAAGCCATGCTTCGATACTTGTAGTTTTAGAACCTTTTGTGCATATCCTTCTCTTAGTGTCTGTAATATGAACATTTGAAATTTCATTTGTGTACAACCTTTTTCTTGTTGCAATGCATCGCTCAGATAATCTTGGAGTAATGGATAAGAATAGCTTATATGCTATGACTTCATAGCATGGTTCCATGAGATATTATTTTTGCTGATATGCTTCATAATGCATCTGCTCTTTTAGGATGGGTGATTAGCACAACCCTCACTGGCTCGACAGTATGTTCTTTTACTAGAGGTTCTTTGGCTAATAAATTAGGGAGAGCACGAACATTTATCTTGGATGCAATCCCTCTTGCTCTAGGTGCATTCCTGAAGTGTGTTTTGAGACTTAGTTCACTGCTATAACAATTTACTGTTGCTATCATTGGTCGATTACTTGCTAGAGTTGGTATTGGGATATCTTCTGCGCTTGTGCCTCTTTACATATCTGAGGTTTATAATATATCTCAAAAATTGCAATTACTTTTCTAAAATCAGTCTGAGATTGAACTTCGCAAGCTGAGCTACTTGCACCTTGTAGATTTCACCACCTGAAATACTAGGAGCACTTGGTTCGGTTAATCTTCTTTTCATCTGCTTTGGAATTCTTGCATCTCTGGTAGTTGGACTGCCGCTGGCACAAAATCCTGATGGTGAGTTTTCGTATGTCCTCATTCTTTTATTTTACTTCGTTGTTGCCTTCTGAACGTAGTTGTACTTTTGCATAATATCACATCGGCTATCAACTTCTGAATTCTCAATACTTCTTATTTATGAAGTCGTGGATGCATGTAAGATAAATTGGTTTTGTAGTTAGAAGGGTTCTTAATTTGTTTGTGAGCAAATGCAATTGTAAGGAAGGAAGTTATAATAACAGGCATGTTTTGTACCTGTTTAATTTAATATGTAGGAAAGGACTTAGAGGTGCAATCTATATATTCACTTTGTTTTATGTGTTTTGGTTGTGTCATGTGCGTAATCTGGTGGAGGACAAAACAGTAGAAGTAGCAGTAAACTAAATGACCTCTAGCTTGGTAAGGAGCAATGTAGTGTGTAGTTAGCAATGACCTGTACCAAATGTTAGATGTTCTGCTTGTCTATTTTGTTAAGGTTTAAGAGTCATTTGTAGATCTTTACTAAAACAATTACCTAGTTATACCTCATGATACCTTTACCTACCTTTCTATCCCTCATATGTTGTTCTACTATTTCTGTGTTAACCATTGTTGCATTAATGGATGATCTGTTTGATCGATATGATCCTTCGACGTGTTTTCTTTTGCATCTGTTTTATGTGGATATTGTCATCTTTGCCTGCGCCAAGCAGTTCCTGGAGCTGGCTAGCTCCTACCATCGTCGTAGTAATACCTACAGCTGTGTTACGTGTGTGCTATATTCTAGACAAGGAAAGGCAGGTGACGGGATCATGGGAGGGCGCCCCCAAATCCCATGTCTGGCTGTCATATCCCTATTAATTTTTGTTTCTTTTTATATCTTGTACACATTGCTTCTGGTATTTCTCTGATCAATGAAAGTAGCGTTAATACAAGATTGATCTAGTTGTTGTGATAAAAGTGACTGAGCATGTAGTAAATATAATACTTCTCAGAGTGCCAACATCTATAGAATTTGTGTGCTAAATAGGATCCCTCGGGAGTGAAAATAGCTTACATTTCTTCCTGAATGTTGTGCTCAAATTCTTGGTGTACTGTGCTCACATGACCATTGGTAATACCATAGTTGTTTGCACATGAGCATGGTGTAACCAGAAACTAGCCAAGCCTGTGGTTCTTGCATAATATCATAGTTGTTTGCACATGAGCATGGTGTAACCAGAAACCAGCCAAGCCAGTGGTTCTTGCATAAGAAGCTAGCCGAGTTATATGAATTGTTTTTATTTGACAATATACTTGTGTAGACTTGGAGTATGCCACCCTCATCCAGTAACGGGAGTGTGCTTCCCAGCTATGAACTTCTATTTTATATGTAGTGTAGCCTTTTCCTGGGGAAACTGATGTTGTTGTCTAATATAATTTTGACCGTTAACCCCAACCAATAGAGTTATTTCTGCTTGTCGTTTACTATATACCATCTGTTTGCCATTTACTATAAACTTTCTATTGTGCTATTGGTGCTTATTCACTGACTTGTTAGCTGCGATTGTGTTATTCTACAACATACTGTTATGCCGTGGAGCCATGGTGTTTGTGCAATTTGGTTCTCTATAGGTGGTATCCTGGATCCTGGATTTGTACCATGTGTGTGGTACAGAGGATATGGTGTACTAGTACTGTAATTTGTAGAGTTCAACTTCTAGTTCCTGTTCTGGTAATAATCATGTGGTAATGTTGCTGGTCTTAAATGAGTGAATTAATAAATAGTTCCTGGTGATATCTTGATCACTCAGGAGTGTGGTACTTGTTCTGGTTGGTTTATAGCTGCTACTGTGTTGTAGATTACGTGGTCTAGTAGATTCATATGGAGTTATTATGTATAACTAGAGCATACTCATGTTGTTTTTAGTAAATTGAAATGTATATGATGTATCTGGGTTACTGAACATACACTTCCATTTATATCATGCCTACGGTGCCCCTGGTGAGCCCTTTATGTATCTAGGTGCCACTATCTAAAGAGGTAATTGGTGAGCCCCATGTGGCTTTTTCTGTGTTTTGTTCAAGTCTCCACAAAGCATCTGGGGCATTCATCCCCGTGTTAGTATTTTTACTGCTTTCGGTTGTTTTGGGAAGTCCAGATTACGACTTAGAGAGTGTATATCCACTCTGAAGCTTTGTTCAGAGAGTGTACTGCTTTCGGTTGTTTTGGGAAGCCCCATGTTCAGAGAGTGTATATCCACTCCGAAGCCAGGGGCAAGCATTGTTAGGTACAGCTTAAGAAAAATGGGATTTACACAGAAATCAAAATTTCTTTCTATGAAGCGTTGTTGATGTTGTTGTTGCTAGCTTTATGTAAATAAATAAGCTGCCGATAGCTTAGATATACGAGATTGAGTTTATCTTTAGTAGATATGGCCTAACCCAACACCATTGGATGGATAATTTGTCGTTGTAGATATGGATAAATATTAGGTGTCGCATCATATTGTAACTTTCTGATGATAATAACAAAATAATTTGTAGACATAAAGACTAAGAATGCCAACAGATATGTTCTTATCCATGATGATCGGCTGTTACCACCAAGATATTCCTTCAGGTAGAAGAGCCTCTTTAATTTTATTTTCCAATTATGTATTACTGCAAGCTCTCTTTACTTTCCAGTCCTTGATTTCCCACTGTAACAGATCTTTCACTTCCAGGCTGAAGTTGGAAGAAGGGGAGGTTTCATTTCATACTCAGGAAAGTATAGAGTAGATAGTCTTGTTTGTTTTAGCTAGTGATAAGATCTTGACAATGGAATGACTATCGCGGGTGCAGAGCGAGCGCTGCGGCGGGCTGAACATGTTCCTCAACAGCTCGTGGCGGAGGGCCAGTTACCGATTCTTGTCTGCTGCGTGATCCTCCACTTGAACCGCAAGCTCCTGAAGCCCATCGACCATGTCTACATGATGTACCTCCCCATCGCCTGCGGCGTCTTCCTCCCGCCTCAAGTCCTTCATCTGCTTCAGGTTCCCTAAATGTTTCTTATACATATTTGAGATGGTGTTGCTCATGGTGTTTGAGAATACCTAATTGCCTTTTTGTTGGACTTCTTGTGTTTGACTTCTTACGCTTGCACAAATAGTCATTGGTGATGTAGATGATACAACTGATCTTTTGCACAATACATAAGTTGAGTGTATACTGGCTGAGCGGTAAGCTTAACCTTCTGATGCATGTATCTTGAGGTACCTGAGATGTTCTAAAAGAATGTAATACTATCCATTTACTGTTATATTCTCTCATTCATGCTTTAATGGAAAGCTGCATCTTGAATATATTTTTGCTCCTGTTTATAATTGTTGGCACATATTACCTTATTGGATATATCATCTCTTTTACAAGCTACAGTACATGCTGAATAAGTTGGAGAAAGAGGAAGTGTGAAAGTTCCAGAAATAGGAAGCATGAAGAAGTTCCAGGAAGAAAAAGCGTGAAGAAGTTTGGATTTTATTCTTTCTATAAATTTTTTATTGTATTTTGGTAGCTCCACTGATGTGAACTATGTAGAACTATGTATGATCATAATGTGCCGATCATAATGTGCTCTGTTTGAATCAAAATGATTTTGTATATTCTGTTGGTCTTGATTAAATTGTTAGATTTTAATTACTGAGAAAATATACACTAGCAACTGGTGTGATCGGCCCAAAATAAGAAGGCCCAAAGTAAAAATCTGTCCAAAGAAAAGGCCAATGCAACGAAACAAAAAATGCTAGAATGATGGGCTTGGCCCATGTAGCTAACCAGATTTGATGAGAAAATCAATCCAGAATAGTTGGGCTAAGCCCATGTGAAATCCAGAAATGGACTAGGCTGATTTTGATTTAATACGATTTAATTTCGTCACAATTTTGCGACGTAGGATCAGCCACGTAGGATCTGACTTGGCATGCTAGATGGACCGTGACGATATTGGATCGTCATAGACGTTATGACGATCCAATATCGTCATAGAAGGTTATGGCGATTTTATCAAAAACGTCGTGATAGTTCATTTGCGACGCCCAGCTTTCGACGATCTCAAAATCGTCATAAACAGACTATTATGACGATTCTGTGACGAAAATAGAGGGTCATATATTGCCAGATTCCTTGTAGTGACTGGTGATGATTCTGAGTATATCGTCTTTGTTAAGGCTCGTCTTCGTGATCGGTTTCTTATGACTGATCTTGGTCCTCTTCGATACTTTTTTGGGATTGAGGTATCCTCCACTTCTGATGGCTTTTACATCTCTCAGGAAAAGTATATTCAGGATCTTCTTGCCCGTGCTGCTCTTGGGGATGAGCGCACTGTTGAGACCCCTATGGAGCTTAATGTCAAGCTTCAACCTACTGATGGTGATCCTCTTCCTGATCCGACGCGTTATTGTCATCTTGTTGGGAGTCTTGTTTATCTT
This sequence comes from Avena insularis, assembly GCA_023614405.1. Classification (NCBI taxonomy): domain Eukaryota; kingdom Viridiplantae; phylum Streptophyta; class Magnoliopsida; order Poales; family Poaceae; genus Avena; species Avena insularis. The sequence continues at coordinate 430,195,398 of CM042685.1, read as the reverse complement.
GATGTCACTCGTCCTGATACTCTTATCCTGTTCATATTCTGAGTCAGTTTGTTTCTGCTCCTACCACTATTCACTATAGTCATCTTCTCCGTGTTCTTCGTTATCTTCGTGGTACGATCACTCGTCGCCTTTTCTTTCCTCGTTCCAGCTCCCTCCAGCTCCAGTGCTATTCGGACGCTACGTGGGCGAGTGATCCTTTGGATCGCCGTTCACTTTCTGCTTATTGTGTGTTTCTTGGTGGTTCGATCATTGCTTGGAAGACGAAGAAACAGACAGCAGTTTCCCGTTCGAGTGTTGAGGCTGAGTTGCGTGCTATGGCCTTGTTGACTGCTGAGGTGACCTGGTTATGGTGGTTACTTGCGGATTTTGGGGTCTCTATTACCACACCCACTTTGGTTTTGTCTGACAGTACAAGTGCTATTAGTATTGCACGTGATCTGGTCAAGCATGAGCTTACCAAGCATATTGGTGTTGATGATTTCTATACACGTGATCAGGTGCAGGCTCAGGTTGTTGCGCTTCAGTATGTGCCTTCAGATTTACAGTTGACGGATTTCTTTACGAAGGCACAGACCAGAGCGCAGCATGATTTCTTACTCTCCAAACTCAGTGTTGTGGATCCACCATGAGTTTGAGGGGGGGTGTTAGATGTATATTTGTATATTGTAGTTTCCCCATATGTTAGGAGGCTTCCTGTATATTTGCACCTGTACCTGTATTATATATTGTGGCCTTTGGCCCCCAGAGGAATACAATTTGCTTATTCCTAACAGTTTAAGTAAGAATTATAGTGTGCAGATATTGTTGCTCTTAGTTTTTAGGATTGGCATACCATGACAGAGCAACATAGAGAACGGCTTCTGATAAAAAAAATTTAGGACAACAACAAAGTACCGCTACTTGTTTAGGTGAACTCATGATATTAGGTTCACCTCAAACCAACTGATTTCTTTCTATGTCTTTTATTTGCAGGGAAGGAAATATATATTAAACAACTATAGGGTTACAATCAAGATTTATGGCCACAGAGATTTCCTCTGGATAGTTTCTGAGCCAAACAGCAGTACGATCCTGAACCCTACTAAGCTTTGCAAGTTCATGGCTAACCTGATTTGCATCTCTACTAATCTTAACTAAACTAGTGCCTCTTTCCTTCAGCAAGGCACGGATGGCATCGATCCTAAAAGCATAGACTGAGGTGTTCGGGGTACTCTCGTTGATCAGCACGATCGCCTCGGCACAGTCTGTCTCAATTGTGAATGGTAGTGTTGTCCAGTGCAGCGCCAGCTTCAGCCCTTCCTCGATCGCTAGTAGCTCCGCTTCCGTGGCGTCGCGGCAATGCGCCGGTTTCCTACAGGCCACAAAGATCACCTCGCCAGTCTGATCCCGCAGGGCCATACCTGCCCCGCCTCTTCATTTCTGATGTATGATCCATCTGTATTGAGCTTGGCATTGCCAGGTTGTGGTGGCACCCATACGCCCTTGGACTTCTTAGTGAACTCTCTCGCTAGGTGGCCTCGCTGAAACCCATGGTCGGTGTCCACCACAATCTTTCCGTTCACTATATCTGCATGAGGGAATTGTTTGATAAGGAGTAGAGAATTTAGGTAGCTTATCAGGAACCGCCGAGACCCCTCAATTGGTGGGCAAGGTTTCTCGTGTGTCATTTCATTGTGGATGTGCCAGATTTTCCAGAGTAGCAGAAGTGTGCATGCCCATTGGTACTCTGTCAGAACCAATAGTAGTTGTAGAAGCCATTCAGTCCCCGTATGTTTGAGTTGATCATCTGCTGGCAGGGGCCATTCATCACGCATAGCTAACCATAAGTTCCGAGCGTGAGGGCAGGTTATGAAAGCATGGAATGAGTCTTCTTCCTCCAGACCACAGATTGGGCACAGGTTGGACTTGACAATACATCTCTTCTTCAGATTTGACCTTGTGGTGAGGGCGTTCTTTCCAAGCTTCCAGGCTAACATTTTGACCTTTGGCGGTACCGGGAAGCTCCATATCATCTTCCAGCAAGTTCTTTCTCCATCGGGATTTGCACTCGAGGCACCTCGGTCCTGCTCCTGCATGTGCATATTTAGTGCCAAGCGATAAGCACTTTTAACAGAGAATATACCTCGCTTGTCTGGATGCCATGCCAGGAAATCATCAGCATTTCTGTTCGATGGGCAGATTTTCAGAATCTCCACCTGGTCCTCCCGGTTGAAATATTGTTGCAACCTCTGTGTGTTCCATGTTCCGTCTACATGGAGGAGGTCGGAGACCCATCTGTACCGACACCACCCCTGGTTCGTGGTTGGAAGGTGCCTATAGTCGCGCGGTATCCAGGGATCTCTCCATATGCGAAGTGAACTGGTCGAAATAGCACCCAAACCAAGAAAATATAACTGACACAAGGCAGTAAATTACGTCTTTTCACATGAAAATAATTCCTGGACCCAAAAAAGGACAACCTATTTTTTGACTCCCATGCTGGGAGACAAGAGACATGCATCTCATAGGTAAAAACATCAAGCTAATAACTGCTTTTACCTTGTCAAACTGCCTGATCTTACTAAAATGCTCATGAACGAACTCAAGCTTGGGTCTTATAAATAATACTTAGCATAGTTAGTACAATAACTCTTCCATGAAAAATTTAATTAATAAGAAAGAAGGATTGTGCAATTTGAAGGAGTGAGAAAAATAACAAAAAAGCTATCCTTTTCAACAACTCGAGCTCCCCCTAATGAAAAGACCAATGCAAGTTAAATTCCAAGTCTTCGTGTGGATACAAATAACGACAACTTCCTAAGCCTGATATTGTATGGCTACAAAATCATAACCATAGATCAACTAACTAATATGAATTATATGTGGAGCAGAAGTGCAGAATTACTCCTTAATACCAAATTAGAAAAATCAAGTTAATTTGAAATGGTAGCTGGTACCAAACTATTAGATAAAGCGTATTAATTACTCTGCAAAATAAGATGATTTCTGACTGTAACATAAGGAGAGACAGAGAGAGAGAGAGATAAGGAGATGAAGCTCACACGACGTCTTTGGGAATGATCTTGAGTTTTCGCTTAACAACTCTGTTCATGATGTCGCCGATGGTCTTGCGGCCTGACTGAGTGATAAGAGTGGAGTCAAGCATGTAGTTTTCCCAATTCTGCAAAAAGTCATGCAGATTAATAAATTTGTGTGTATAAGAATAAAACAGTTCTTTTCTCTGATCCTGGTTAACTTCGGATGTTAGCCGCTTCATTCAAGTTGATTTCGTCACGGAAGCAAACTTGTTGAAGGATTATAGAACTTTAGATTTCAGAAAAAAGACACCCTGTAGTAATAGTTATCTTTGCTACCAATATAATCTCTAGTGTTGTTAAGGGCACGTTTAATGAGTTGGTTTAACGCTCTCTGGAAAATTACATACACGTTTGTTGATGTACTAATAAATGACCCTAGACATTCTCTAATTTTCAGCTAGAGTTTATGGCGCTCCATCCTGGCTAGCAAGGATGGAACAATTTTTATTATGAACAAAGGAAAATGATACTCCCTCCGATTCTAAATAAGTGTCACGGTTTTGAACTAACTCTAGTTCAAAATGGCGACACTTATTTAGGATCGGAGGTAGTACAAGGTATGCTGTTATGGTTGTGTCAAGACTTATTGTGAACAAAGGCACACATGCATCTTATCGTCCTTAGTGTGTTCCATGTTGTATTTTTACTGGTTACTGATGATCCGTTTCTTCTCAATATGGTGCAGAGCTTGGGTTATGAAGTGTGCCTGCTGTCGCTGACCACGGGCTAACCATAAGAGTGCAGGTAAATTATCATCAGGTAACTAACATAGTATGCGTATTTTGCTCGCTGTTATTTCCATCGAGATTCCATTTTTCTCTGGCTCAAGGATCCCACGAAATTGCTACCATAGAATACCATGGTTTACAAGATAGATGTTTGATGGTAGACGGTGGTTTCCAGTACGGACTTACCACGCTAGAACTTTTGCTGTCGATCAAATTGACAAGCTTGACCCACCTGGTATGCGCCTTGGCAAACTGCCCTGCTGCTATCTCCTCGTTAACTGTTGCTGCTATTCTGAGAACAAGATATAAAAATTATCAGTTCACATGCATTGGCGGAGCTAGCCAAGAATATCAGGGGGGGACAAAACGAAATTAAGGATGTTTGGGGGGGGGGGGGGGGGGGGCCAATGACACTAATTTTTCTTTTCTAGGTCCTCAAATTTTTTTCCCTTCAATGATTTTTAAAAATCTGGGAGGGGGGGGGGGGGGCAGTGGCCCCCCCTTGACATGCATGTAGCTTCGCCAGTGTTCACATGGCCATGCCATTGGAGATCAAGGCATATTTAAGTTTGTAGATGATCAGTACTTGTTGGCAGGTGTGACGGTGTTCTCATCCAACCTCGACACGGCATGCAACAGTTGGGCAAAACAAAACTGCTTTGATCATAGAGAGATTCAAACAGATTAAAACGATTTTCTTACCGTGAAATCTCCCGCGGAGATCCAGCTATCCCCTAGTGCAACACCTCCTAAATTGAGCTTCAAGGTGCCACCGTGGATCGCCCTTGCCACAGAGATGCCGATCATGGTGGCAAGTTTGCCACCATACGACTCTCCAACGACGAACAGAGGGCTGGTCTGCAGGGTGGGTATCTCTACGGTGAGAGCCTTGAGGAGCTCGGTGGCATCTGCAACCACCTCCGAGTCTGTCCTCGCCAGTAAGCTCGGGTCCTCCACATAGCTAAACCCGACACCCACAGGTAAGTCCTGCGCATCACCATCTCATTAGTTACAGTCCTTGAATAGTACATTTCATTAAGAAGCGGCATTTTAAGTAATAAAGCGCCCTTTATCGAAAAAAATTAAGAAGCGGCGCACTGACCACGAAGATGAGATCCGCCTTCTGCAGCCACGTCGAGTTGCGTGCCTTCAGGTTGGCATCCATTGGCCCAACCCCCATGAAGATCCCACCGCCAACACCAGACCCTCCCTGGAAGAACAGAACAGCAACATGATTAATTGATACTTTGTCCTAAGCAAAAGAAAAGAAATGACAAGGTACTTGGCAGTTGAATAGTGGTTATCGATGGCTGCATTAAGCTATACAGAGATTATCAATATTGCATTTACAGTGGTTATCGATGGCAGTCGAAGAGTAGTTATCAATCTTATTGCCTAAGGTATACAGTGGTTATCCTTTGCTGTATATCTGCAAGGCAAAGTCATCATTGAACAGCCTATGGCTTCCTTTTGTGCACATTGCATTTACAAAGAGTTGCGGACTTGTAGGAAGGTGCTACGAATTTTCCAGTGAAGATGAATGCTGCAGAGTAGCAATGAAGAAATTTCGGCAAGGAAGTTTACTTAGCCTTTAAGGTGAAACGCGCCATGGTAATGGTGCAGTACCAACATGATCTGTAAATGCTACCATTACGTGATACATACCAGTTGTCCGTAGTATGTTCGATCAGTGGACCTTAATGTGCAAGCACCATAGTCGGTTTGCAGTCTATGAAATAGCATATGCGACCAGCTTTGTAATCCAAAAGCAATCAAACTTCAGTATCTATATGAAATCCGGATACACCTATGTGTACTAGATGACCCGGTGCGCTTGGCGCAGCGCAAAGGCCGTAGCAGTCATAGCTTAGTCACAAGTATTATCCACCAAGACCGGTGGAAACAGCCCTATAGGTCCCGGTTAGTTAGGGCTTTAGTCCTGCCCAACCGACGGGGCAATCGGACTAGCTCTAACCTTTAGTCGGTTGTCCCACCAACCGACTAAAGGGTGCACACGGCAGCGGCAGAGGAGAGGGGTGGAGCATTAGTCGGTTCGTAACACGAACGGGACTAGTAACCTTCGCCGCAGAGATTTGCCATTTCTGCCGGCAGAGAATTCATTTTGGCACATTTTGTTGCCACGGCAGCATTTTCGCCACTTTTTGTGCCGCGGCAGAGAATTCATTTAGGTTGTTTTATTGTTTATTTAGTGATTTGCACTTATCAATGAAGGAACCTTATATTACATCATGAATATCATGACAATATTACATTCAATACACGGATCGAGTTCATGCACTACATACAAAAGTTGCTATTCGATGCTACCGGCCAATTCCTTCAAAGTTGCTATTTTTACAATCCCTGTCTATACACAGCCGAGTAGTATTCCCCTTTTGGGTCTAGGACTTCTGCATCCAAGAATCCCGCCAATTCCTCCTGAATTGCTCGTACGCGATCCTTTGGCAGAAGACCGTCCCGTAGACGTTCGATCTGATTTAAAAAAAGGAGTCAGCCTATATGAATAAAACTAAACACAATTTGATTGTAATTAAAAACTATAGAATTTTTTTACGTACGTGGAGTTGCTCTAAATTTCTGCCCTTCTCATCGCACGTCTGCCGGATGAACTCGCAAACATAGTATCCACATAGATTGTTACCTGGTCCCTGCGTCAGGCACTTTACGAGAACAGAGTTCAATCAAAATAATAATCAAGCATGATAATAACTATATCAAAACTAGAATCAAAGAGATGCGCGGATATAGCTAGTGGTGCTTACATCTAGTGCTTCAAATGTAAGCTCCTCTTTCCAAACACCCCTAGCCTTGTTGGTGAACCGTTTCCAAGCGCTGCCCGGCGTAGAAAATGAATAAAATAAGTTATTAAGTACTTGATATCATAAAATTCACGAACGTTGCCGATATAGTGTCGTAATGATTAGAATTACCGCTGGAGAAGTATCTGCATGTCCTTCCACGTCTCAAGGGGTTTATGTTTAGAGTCCATGACTAGTACACGCCCTTTGTCAAATTGATTGATTAACAGAATATAGTGGAAGCTGCAAATGCATAACTAATCAATTATATACTTAACATCGAGTAAGCGAAATAGAAAGTGTATACAAGACAATAACACTCACTCGAAGTTGTAAGGAAATAGTATTTCCTTTGGTTTCTTGAAACCTTAACGCGTGTACTATATTATCCTCCGTATCACGGGGCTTATTTTGAGATTAGCTTCATGAACCCAATATGGGTCAATGAAGCCAATGTCATAGATTTTTCCTCTTGCATTCGAGAAACTTCATTCGCATATTAAAGATGATTATATACATGCAATAAACAAAATAATATAGTTGGAGACTAAATTAATTACAGAATTAGTACTTAGTACTTACAGGCAATCGATGATCGATTTGTCCAAGGCGTCTTGATTGAATAATTGAAATAGTTCATCAAATTCAATAGATATCATGTCATCCTTATCTTTCCCATGATGCTTTTTTGTAACCCTCAGCACTATCCAGTTAGCCCCGGCCCTTGTGGCATGCATGTACCAGTTATGCAATCTTCGCATTTTTGTTGGAAGATTGTTTACCTCCTCAGGTTTGACGAGAGGTTTGCCGTCGGTATTTGTATGCTACTTCACTCACGGGAAGAACTCTAACGATAAGTACTGGCAATACTCATATCTTGAGCAGCGGTAGCTTCAGACAGTAACTACCTCTGGATCATCGCTTGCCCCATATTTGCTCGACCCCACATTGGTTTGGGAAATCACCTTGAGAGGGGTGCAAGTCTGTTTTGCTTGTTCTCCGAGCTGGGCAACAGATTTCTCGCTTGCCTCAGTACTGCTCTTCGAGGCTTTTTGTGCCGCATGTGACTTGAGAATAGAACGCTCATAGTCTGATGACAGCTTTGGCTCGGGTTGATGAAGAGTCTTTAGCATTTTCAACACTTTGGCCTTTTCTTCTTTGGTGCTGGGGAACTTTGGCTCTTTCGGGTTTTCACTTAGCGAAAAACGTTGTCGTTTCCGCATCAACGATCGCCGTAGTCTCCTCTTCAGTACAGTCATAAGCTGTCTTGGGAGGAACCTTTGGTACTTTTGGAAGAGGCTCTTGTTTATGTTTCGGCGATCGCTTACCACGAGGCACAGTAGCGGTACGCTTACGCTTTTGACCCTTAGGCGCCGCCGATGGCTCCCGCGGTGATGGCTGCGCCGGAGATTGGTGAGGCGACGGAGCCGGGTGAGGCGACGAAGACGGCCACAAGGCGACCTCGCTGGAGACGGGTGAGGCGGCGGCGAAGATGGCCTTGGCGTGTGATTTCGAAGCACGATACATTCCTTCGGCCATAGAATGGTGACGTTTTTTGCGTCTCCCAGTACAGTCACATCCCCTTCACCTGCAGGGTAGTGAAGATCCAAAACTTCAAAGGTGGGCATGATTTCATCCACGCCGACAACATCGTAGCCCTCTGGAACCGGACGACAATGGTAAGTTGGTGTGGGTCCAATTGGTAAGGCATAGCCGACCGCCACCTTCATTGATATGTTCACAACTTTGACATGTAGCTCGCAGCAGTGTCATCTCGTGATATCATCCACTTGGGTAGCCAACAGGAGCCATCGTCGGTGCATCATCGTCATCGCCATTGTCATCAACCGGGACCTCGGTGGAAGCCACACTGCTTTTTCGATTATTCGATAGGCCGGTAGCATCGAATGCAGTGTGCTGCTGAGATGGGCTGGTAGTACTTTGCTCTTTAAGTGCGTTAATTTCATCTTGTTGTTGCTTTAATCGTTCTTCAATTAAACACATTCGCTCTTTCTGACTATTTGCTTCAACTTCCACCCTATCCTTTCTCCTCTGACGGCTTCTATCAGGATATTTCTTCCTCTCTTCGGGAAACCCAGTCCTCCATGGTTGGGAGCCTCTTGTGCCTCGTGTACGTCCATCATGTTCCTTATTTCCAAGGGCGAGTGTGAGCTCATCATTCTCTCTATCGGGAATGAAGTCCCCATCTTTAACATTTATACCGCTTTTCTCATCCTCTCGATTGGCAAGGGGTCTTCTTTATGTCGTATGTTATATATACACCTCCTTCCGAGTCCAACGTGCCCCCATGCCCGTAAACCAATTCCTTGCACGTTCTACCCAATAAATGCGTCTGCTGGGTGATCTTTTAGCATTGTTCATTCTCAAGTTTCTCCCACTTAGGAATGCCAGTCCTGTAGCCACCTTGCCCCATAGTATGGTGATACTTCTTGTTAGCAGCATTCAGCTTATTCATTTCAGACATTTTCTTGGCTTTTTCTGATGTCTTGTATTCCACAAACTCAGCCCAGAATGGTTTTATCTTCTCAAACTGAATATTCTTGAAATCGGGAGTCTTCTCTTTCACGACATAGTCAAGGTGCAATCTTTTCTTCCAGTTGGTGAAACATTGGGCCATCTTCTTCAAATCCCACTCCCTGACCTTAGCCTCCATGGCTCTCCCATGTTGTAAGGCGTCCTCAACTGGATCCTCCGCATTTGGATCCAGCTCTATCTTCGGTAGTTTGAAATTAACCATGAGCCTCTTCCACACTAAATCTTTGGCGTGGTTAGGGACAAATAAACATGTTCCCTCTTCATACGCATTAGCAGGCCTATTCCAATTTCTAATGGTGATCGGGATTAAGTCCCTAACGATTACTCCGCATTGTGCCACAAATTTTGTTGCGACAACTTCGGGAGCTGTCGGTTTGCCGTCTTCAGCGACATCTTCGATCCTGAACCTCTCATGGTCTTGCAACTTTTTGGTTGGGCCTCGTCTGCTCTTTTCAGTAGATTCCTTCGATCCGGAGGGCTAAAAGAAGAAAGATCGTCGTTACTATTTCTATATAGATAGCAGATGATTAATTAATGAATTGATTTATATTACATGCACCTCGCCGAATGGCCGTCTTCTCGATTACACAAGGCATCGCTTTCCTTCTCCCTCGGAAGGCAACACCTTCAACCTCAAACAAGTTGTCTATTCCGTAAAAGAGGATCACCCTCACGGAGTTGTTCGTAAACGTTGATACGTCTAAATTATCTTCCCCACGGATCACACCTTGGATCAACTCTTCCTTTTCTTCGTCTCTGACGTGTGGGTCCATATTTTCTGCATAGGTGGAAAAACGAATAAGTCAAAGCGGCTAAAGGAGAAAGTTAAGTATGGTGTTGAGAGATATAAACCCTAATTCAGAGAAACCCTAATATATACATACACAATAATAAAAATGAAGAGAAACCCTAAACCCTAAACCTAGCTACAAAAAGGAAACCGTGTAGTAGATAGGTAACTCTAGCTAAAATCAACTAAAATCAATATTCCGGAGTTCCGAGGGGTGTAAAACCTAGTTCGGAGAAACCTCGGATGCATATGAGAGGGGAACATGAGTATAAGGCTACAAAAGGGAAACTATCCAGCAGATAGGTAACACTAGATACTAACAAAATACCATATTGGAATCGATTTAAGAGGGTTCGGAATGCCCTGGCGAAGGCACATCGTCGAACCCACATGCACCTAAGGGGTATTAATGATTCCTTATCTAAGATAGGGCTTTTAAGTTGCTTGACAATGTGAATCGGGTCTAGGGCTACCCACATCTAATCTCATCTCATCATGTTCTCCTGTCATACTAGATTCTCTGCATCTGATACATCATCTGGATGGACCAGAACTGACAGCTATGCATGGCTAAGCGGAATACGATACAAGCTCTAGCAGTGTACACAAGCCAAACCTAGTTATTCTAGGAGCAATGGATCAGGTAATCGTATGCATCATGGCAAGAATTGAAATGCTTTCGAAATCATAGGATTATATCATGGTGGGGCTATGCTTGCCTTTGCCTGTTGATAGAAGATAAATAGATCTTCGGAAGCCTTGTACTTGACTTGATTATAGTTGGTCAAGTATTGTTCGTCGATCTTCTATTGTCTTGATCTCGGTCTTCGATCTCGATCTCGATATCGTATTCTACCGAGAAGAACCAAATCACTGGAAAGAAAGGGAAACAATCAACACATGGCATCGATGCAATGCTCAAGCAATGATGATGATATGACAAGTTAATGTGCATTGGAATGTAACCCTAAAGCATGCTCGACAAGTTAACCGGGTTTCCGAGGGGCGCAAACCCTAACTCAAGGAACTCCGGAATCACCTGTTAGGGTTACTAGGGTGTTCTAATTAAACTTGTCATTTAAGTTGTTGAACAATGCATGATTATAGCATAGATAGATAGTTCTCATTTTTCTGAACATTTTGGTATATTATTTGTATTTTTCTGAATTACAGATTAAAAGTTATTGAATTTACAAGTTTTATTCAAATTCTGAAATTATTAAATCAAATGTTTAAACCTTTTGCACCATAGTAACAACTAGCCATAGTGGCTAAGAGGGGCCCGGAGCCACCTCAGCAGCCACGCAAGCAAAGGGGAAACAGGGTCATCTGTCACCAGAGAAGGAGCTAGCCCCAGAGGCTAACTGGTGGGACCAGGGCCACGCGGATGCCACCTAGACGCCACGTTGGGCTCATGGGAGACACGTCAGGGCAGCGATGGTAGGCAGAGGAGAGCAAGCTGGGCTGCGGGACTTGGCGTGCTGGAATCAGCGCATCGCGGACTCAAAATTACGGCGCCCTACATGGTTGCCGGAGCAGGTGGTACAACGACGGGCCCAGCGAACGGATCTAACGGCAGGCATGAACTAGCGAGAGGAAGGAAGGAGGCATCCAGAAGGTTCGCTTGCTCACCCCGAGCGCGTGAGGTTGTCGGAAGAGCGGGAGGTCGAGGTTGGCGGATCGGCGCCGCGAGCACGGGTCGGTCGAGGAAGACGAGTCGTGGCGACAATGCGCCTGCAGACGGGCGGCGATCTTTGGCGGATGGAGCAGCGGGCTGGAACGCTGGTTGCAAGGCGTCGAAGCGGTTGGCGTCGGTGAAGCAGAGAAGTGAGATGGGGAAGGGAAGAAGAAGAGGAGGCGCGTAAGTTATAAACGAAGGGCTTTTAGTCCCGGTTGGTGGCTCCAACCAGGACTAAAGGGGCATACGTCCCGGTTGGAGCCACCAACCGGGACGTATACTCCAATATTTTCAGCTGACCAAGGGTTGGCGCGCAGGGGGTCTTTAGTCTCGGTTGGTGGCTCCAACCGGGACATATTCCCCTGTTTTCAAACAAATTCAGGTATTTTCTCTCTGTTCCCGCCTTATTTTTTATTTTGGGGTTTAAATTTGTATTGTTTTTTAAATGATAATTAATTTGGAATTTAGAAAAACTTTAAACATAAAAAGTGTTTGGATTTGAATAAATAATTCAAAACCATTTTTTGTTTTAAAAAATAATTAATGTAACCATTTAAAATATGAACCATTTACAATTAAAAATGAATTAACTTATATTTTTTAATATCAATTTGGAATTTAGAAAAACTTTAAACATAAGAAGTGTATGGATTTGAATAAATAATCCAAAACCATTTTCTATTTTTAAAAAATAATTAATGTAACCTTTTAAAATGAATTAACTTATATTTTTGAATATTAATTTGGAATTTAGAAAAACTTTAAACATAAAAAGTGTTTGGATTTGAATAATTAATTCAAAATCATTTTCTGTTTTAAAAAATAATTAATGTAACCATTTAAAATATGAACCATTTACAATTAAAAATGAATTAACTTATATTTTTTTAATATCAATTTGGAATTTAGAAAAACTTTAAACATAAAAAGTGTATGGATTTGAATAAATAATCCAAAACCATTTTCTATTTTTAAAAAATAATTAATGTAACCTTTTAAAATGAATTAACTTATATTTTTGAATATTAATTTGGAATTTAGAAAAACTTTAAACATAAAAAGTGTTTGGATTTGAATAAATAATTCAAAACCATTTTCTGTTTTAAAAAATAATTAATGTAACCATTTAAAATATGAACCATTTACAATTTAAAATGAATTAACTTATATTTTTTTAATATCAATTTGGAATTTAGAAAAACTTTAAACATAAAAAATGTTTGGATTTGAATAAGTAATTCAAAACCATTTTCTGTTTTTAATGGGCGGAAAAAAAAGGACGAAAAAAATCTTTGGCGGAAAGAAAATTTGATTAGGATAGAGCTGGAATTAAAGTACATAGCAACTAACACAAAGTTACATAGAAGAACTGAAAATTAAGATACATGACAGTTAAGCCATACCAAATCGAACTTGTTTTGCAATGTTGGAATAATTCAATCATGCTCACCGCCACACCTGTAATACTCGGCATTGTAGTCGTCAATTACTTGTGCCGTCGTGCCCTATCATCGCCGGGTCGCCGTAGTTGAACCTTGAAGGTTGAGTAAAGTGGGCTGACTTGAGGAGGAGTGGCCGCTGGAGGTCGTCGTGACGTCGTCGTGACCATGGCAGCTCTGGAGAGTCCCCACACCACCAGTACGGCCGGCCTCGTTGAAGGAGGAGGTGGGCCTCCTCCTCGTGCTGGCGAGTGCCCTCTCACGCAAATCCACGAAGAAGGCTTCCCAAGTCGGAAAATAGCCTGGATGCCATCTCGATTCCTCCGCTGCGTGAGCTCGAAAGTAGTGGTTCGTGATGGCCATCCGACGCGCCACACCTAGAGGGACAGGGGAACTGCACGCGCCAAAGATTCAAAATTTAAGCGAGGACACACTTCACCCGATTCGGCAGACATTTGTCCTTTTTACCCGGGATGGACGAAAAGGTTTGAGATGTACCGGTTGGGAGATAGTTCATGTAAGGTGGTCTAGTATTTTAGGAAAATGGGACGGTAGCATTCTGAAACGGCATTTTGGTGGTTACTTCACAAAATGACCCGTTTTTTGCGCTCGGAAAATGGAAAAGGGCTTTTCCGTGCGACAAAAAGGAAAACTTCCTCCTGCAACATTGTTCTCCATACCAATGTCCACACACATGCATAATATGGGCACAACATCACAAACTATGCCGTGATTCAGCACATAACATCGGTCATTTGGACCGAAAGCCATGAAACCTCGAACATGATAGGTCATTTTGTGAAGGTTTTTTCGAAACATGATCAATATACCAAGTCTGGTATTTTTCCTTTCAACTATGTAACAAAATATGACACCACGCGAAGGATTTTCATTGTTCGGATTTTTTTTTAATTTATTATGCCTGTTTTGAATTATCTGAATTTCTAACTATGGTCGAACCGGTGTGCTACTAGAGCTTTTAGTCCCGCCATTTAACACCTCTTCCCGCCAAGTTTTCCCGCCCTTTCCTTTCTACTAGAGCTTTTAGTCTCGGATGTAGTCACTAATCGGGACTAAAGATATTTCCTGCCATTTCCCAAAGCTTCACGCCAAGTTTTCCCACCCTTTCCCTCTATATTTAGGGTGATCGTGCCATGGCTATCCACACATCCACACCTTCCTCTCTTAGAACAAAGGACAACGCCTACTGGGCCATTCTGACCCTCGAGGAGACCGAGGCGCTGTGCGCCTCCAACTACCCTTGTTCGCCGGGCTACCGGCCGCCCGCCGGCTGGATGCTGAGCGCTGGAGGGGTTCCTGTCCCTCCTATACCTCAAGGTTCCGCACGCCAGGCGGCCATCACAAACCACTTCTACCACGAGCTCACGCCGGAGCAGCAGATGGATCCCCAGTGGGATTCCGACAACTACGACACCTGGAATGCCTTCTTCGCTAATAGGCGGGAAAGGGAGCTCGCCAGGTACGAGGGTGATGGTCCGACACCGGTGAACCACAACGAAGCCGGCCGTCGTCTGTAGTGGGCGAACCATACTATCATCGGAGTGATGCGCTACATCGCCGGGGGAGACCATCCTCGCCTACGGTGCCCACGAGTCCACCCGCCACAGGCCCCACATTGTCCCGGAGGTAGCAGCATCGTCTTCCAGGAGACCCCTCTCCCGCCCGCCGTGAATCTGAGGCTGGAATGGCCCCTGGTATATGCCATGGATGGGCTGAGGATCCCCGGAGTGGCAGGTGACGATGACGATGATGACGACGATGATGAAGACCACAAGCTGCGCTATAGGACTAGGCATGATTATGACTAAAGGGGGCGGCTTTAGTCCTGAGTGTTAGCTAGTCCCGGTTTGTCCCGGTTTTTAATATTAATAAATGTCTTGAGTGTTACCTAATAAATAGAGGGAAATGCCTATATAAAGAGAGGGTTCATCTTTAGTCCCGGTTGGAGAAACCAAATGCGACTGAAGGGATTGCAGCAGAGTGGGCCAGGCAACACTAATAATAGGGGTGAGTGTCGACATTATGTCGTGTGGCTTGTACCTTGTCCCGGATGGTGTCACCAACCGGGACTAAAGATGAACCTTTAGTCCCGGTTGGAGACACCAACCGGGACTAAAGATGAGTCAGCACTAATAATAGGGGTGAGTGTCGACATTATGTCGTGAGTGTCGACATTATGTCGTGAGTGTCGACATTATGTCGAGTTGCTTGTACTATAAATAGGCATCCTTGTGAGTCCAGTCCTCCAACCAGTTTGAGACATCTCCAAGATGGTTTTAGAGAGCAGGGACACCACTACGGCCAGTTTCAGGGAGATGCCGACGGAGCCCAGTCCTCCGGCATCTCCGAGAAACTGGTCATAGAGGCACTCCCTAATATGTGAAATTAGTTAGCTCCGAGGCGTATTGATCTAGTTAGTGAAGTTACAAGCTGCAAGATGGTTTTCGAGAGCAGGGACACCACTGCGATTTCGAGGAGATGCCGACGGAGCCCGGTCCTCCGGCATCTCCGAGAAACTGGTCATAGAGGCACTCCCTAATATGTGAAATTAGTTAGCTCCGAGGCGTATTGATCTAGTTAGAGAAGTTACAAGCTGCAAGATGGTTTTCGAGAGCAGGGACACCACTACGACCAGTTTCAGGGAGATGCCGCCGGATCCCAGTCCTCCGGCATCTCCAAGAAACTGGTCATAGAGGCACTCCCGGTCCAGCCACAAAACGGGACTAACACTCAAGACATTTATTAATATTAAAAACTGAGACTACAAAACCGGGACTAAAGGCCACAAACCGCGAAAGATATCCTTCGGTCAAGCCACAAACCGCGAAAGACATGAACTAGAGTTACATAATATGAGCATGAACTTCTTGGCATATGTCATTCCTTATGACCGCTTCAGACGTAACCATGGAGCATCTTCTTTACTTAACGGAATGCTTGGGTCAGTTTTCACTGTGAAGGGCGGAATTTCATCAAACTTATTATAATCTTCTGACATGTCTGTCTTGTCCTCGATTCCCATGATGTTTCTTTTCCCTGAAAGAACTATGTGACGCTTTGGCTCATCATATGATGTATTCGTTTGCATATTTTTTCTTTTTCATCCGGAGGACATGTCCTTCACATAGAAAACCTGAGACACATCATTGGCTAGGACGAATGGTTCATCTCTATAACCAAGATTGTTGAGATCCTTTGTTGTCATTCCGCATAACCGGGTCTATCTTTACCCTTCCCCATTCAGGTTGACCCATTTGCAAATAAACAAAGGGACCTTAAAAGAGACTCCATAGTCTAGTTCCCATATCTCCTCTATGTAACCATAATATGTGTCCTTTTGTCCATTCTCGTCTATTGCATCAAAGCGGACACCACTATTTTGGTTGGTGCTCTTTTTATCTTGGGCGATCGTGTAGAATGTATTCCCATTTATTTCGTACCCTTGGAAATTCAATACAGTAGAAGATGGTGACGCAGACAACAAGTATAGCTGATCTCCAACAGTGGTGTCATTCAAGAGATGTGTCCGCATCCAACCACCGAAAGACTTCATGTGTTCATCTCAGAATCCATGATTCAGGCTTCCCGGGTTTTTGGAGCGTACAATATTCTTGTGTTCCTCGATATACGGAGCTGCCAAGGTGGAATTATGTAGAACTGTGTAGTGTGCTTTAGTGAAAGAATCCCCGTCCCCACATATCATTGCTTTCTTTCCTAGCGTGCCTTTTCCACTTAGTCTTCCCTCATGCCGCGAGTCAGAAACACCAATCGGCTTAAGGTCAGGAATAAAGTCAACACAAAACTCAATGACCTCCTCTATTCCATATCCCTTGGAGATGATTCCTTCTGGTCTAGCACGGTTATGAACATATTTCTTTAAGACTCCCATGAACCTCTCAAAGGGGAACATATTGTGCAGAAATACCGGACCGAGAATGGCAATCTCTTCCACTAGATGAACCAGGAGATGCGTCATAATATTGAAGAAGGATGGTGGGAACACCAATTCAAAACTAACAAGACATTGTACCACATCCTTCTGTAACCTTGGCAGAATATCTGGATTGATTACTTTCTGAGATATTGCATTGAGGAATGAACACAACTTCACAATGGGTACTCGAACATTTTCCGGTAGAAGCCCCCTCAATGCAATCGGAATCAACTGCGTCATAATCACGTGACAGTCATGAGATTTCATGTTTTGGAACTTTTTCTCTGCCATATTTATTATCCCCTTTATATTAGATGAGAAGCCTGACGGCACCTTGATACTGTAAAGGACTTCAAAAAAGATTTCCTTCTCTGCTTTGGTAAGAGCATAGGTACGACTTAAGTGGCGCCTTTATCCGTCTTGTTATGTGTATGCATGTTCTTTGGGTCTTTCATAATTTGTTGGTCCTCCCGTGCTTCAGGTGTATCTTTTGTCTTCCCATACACGCCTAGGAATCCTAGCAGGTTCACGCAGAGATTCTTCATCACGTGCATCACGTCGATTGAAGAGCGGACACGCAGGACTTTCCAATATGGCAGCTCCAAAAATATAGATTTCTTCTTCCACATGGGTGCGTGTCCTGTAGCGACGTCGTTCGGAACTGATTGACCGCCGGGACCCTTTCCAAAGATTACTTCTATGTCCTTGACCATACCAAATACATCATCACCAGCAGGGAGTTCAGGCTTCTTCCGGTGATCTGCCTCACCTTTGAAATGCTTGCCTTTCTTTCTTACGGGATGATTGGTCGAAAGAAATCGTCGATTCACCAGGTACACAACCTTCTTGCATTTATGCAAATATGTACCTTCGGTCTTATCTAAACAGTGGGTGCATGCCTTATATCCCTTGTTTGTCTGTCCTGAAAGGTTACTAAGAGCAGGCCAATCATTGATGGTTACGAATAACAACCCTCATAGATCAAATGTCTCCTGTTTGTTCTCATCACACGCACGTACACCTGGTTTTCCCCACAACTGTAAGAGTTCTTCAACTAATGGCCTAAGGTACACATCAATGTCGTTGCCCGGTTGCTTCGGGCCTTGGATGAGCACTGGCATCATAATGAACTTACGCTTCATACACAACCAAGGAGGCAGGTTGTAGATACATAGAGTCACGAGCCTTTGTGGATCGCAACTCTGCTCCCCAAAAGGATTCATGCCATCCATACTTAGAACAAACCATAAGTTCCTTGCGTCACCTGCAAAGACTGGGAAGTCTCTCTCGATTTTTCTCCACTGTGACCCATCAGTAGGGTGTCTCAACTTCCCGTCTTTCTTATGGTCTTCTTTGTGCCATCGCAACAACCTGGCATGCTCTTTGTTTCTGAACATGCGTTTCAACCTTGGTATTATAGGAGCATACCACATAACCTTAGCAGGAACCCTCTTCCGGAGGGGCTCTCCCTCAACATCACCAGGTCATATAAATGCGATCTTATACATAGCGCATTGCATACCGGCATTTATCTAAATTCTCATACTCCTTACATGATGTAGAGGATGCATCATTAATGCATGCATGTATCTTTTGCACATCTAATCCTAGAGGACAGAGAGTCTTCTTTGCTTCAGAGGTACTCTCGGAAGTTCGTTATGTTTTGGAAACTTGACTTCATTATTTTCAGCATCTTTTCAAATGAGGAGTCAGTTAGACCACACTCGCCTTCCATCGCAACAATTCCAAAGGTGGTACCGAGCTTTGTGCTGCCATCTTCACAATTTGGGTACAACAATTTCTTGTGATCTTCTAACATGCCCTCTAACTTCAACTTCTCATTTTCTGTTCACATTCTCGCTTTGCATCGAAATGACCCTACCAAGTTCATCACGGCTCATCGATGCCCGTTCTTCACCTCTTTCCTCTTCATTGTCTTCCATTGCAGTATCACTGTATTCGGGAAACATATGATGATAGTTGTTATCATCATCTTCTTCTTCACCATCTTCCATCATAACCCTCTTTCCCCGTGCTTGGTCCAGCAATTATAGTTGGGCATGCAACCTTTCATAATCAGGTGGCCACGAATGATTTTCGAGGAAGAGTACTCCTTGTTGTTCGACATTGAACACATGGACAACGATAAATCCATTCTCTTTGTTTGTCGTAGCCACATCGATAAATTTATCCACGCCTTTGATATACCGGCTACTACGGTCACCGTACATCCATTCCCGACCGTTCATCTGCATCATATAAGTAAGTTTATCAAAAAACAGGACATCATAAATAGTGAAATAACCAATTCACACCGACACATGAATTGTATCAATGACCTAGAAAAGATAAGATTGCTAACCTCGATCGAGGGAAATAAAGAGGAGAAAGCTCAAGTGCGTCTCGGACACCTTCTATATTTTTGTTCTATGAGAAATTCAACGGGATTATTCACTCAAACATTTCATCAAACACCTTCAATGCATGCATGAGAAAAAACTAGCACACCCCCTCACACCTTCCACCATTCGAAAAAACAGAGTGGAGGCAGAGGCTGAATGCATTTATAGAGGGCAGGGGTGTTTAGTCGGTTGAGCCAGCAAGGACTAAAAGGTGCCACGCCACGTGTCTGTGGCCAAACCTTTAGTCCCGGTTGGTGGCTCCAATCGGGACGTATTCCCCCTTAACAACCGGGACGCATGCCCCCTGACCCCATGCCCGCTCCAACCGGGACACGTGCCAGCATTAGTCCCGGTTGGTGGCGCAACCGGGACAAATGCTCTGAGGGGTCGCGAACGGATAGCCCTTTTTCCACTAGTGCAGGAGTTTAGCTTATATTAGTTAGAAGTAATATACATATCATAATGTAAACTAAATCAAGAGATAAAAGATATATATTATCCATGATGCATGTAATCTTAACTCTTCTCGTTTTTGCTATCAATTGTTTACTGAATTTTGTGCATAATAAACTCATTTAATAAATTGATGGTTAGGTTGCACTTAATCGTCAGATTATGCTTCTGTATCTGAGCTTGCTGGGCATGTTTTATTGGAAACGAGAGGCACACGCTCTCCAAGCTAACCCACAAGAGAGAGAAGTGAACAGTTTTTCCTAGCTAACTTACAACATCAGCTGCCACAACTACTCTTTTAGTCCTCGCAATCCCAGCGGGCTCCATCTTTCGATTATGCAAGGATCCAATCATTTTTCCCTCGTGCCACGGTGAGTGCTTAGAACAATCCATATTCCTACAAAATCATACATCATTTTCCCCTTCAGTATATGATCCATTCATTCAAAGTTGTTACACAAACTCATGCAAGTATTTCTACTCCTCTAAACATGATAATCAATGATCTCAGAAAATTCTTCAGTTTATTTTCTCTATAAATCTCCCAAATTAATATTAAGCCAATTAATCTCGCTAAAAGAGAGCTTTTTATAAACGCTCCGATTTAAGATCTAATATCATTAAATCTTGGCAAAAATGGAATTCTAAGTTAAGAATTGTATGAATTAATGATTTAACCGGCCAAGCCTCATATTATTCGTACGTCAAGGACACCTACTCACGCTTGTCAAGAATGAAGCTACTGTTGAACCGAAGCTATGAACAAATTCACTTATAATGTAGTGTAAAACAACTATTTTTTAAGACAAATCAAACTTGTATTAATTGGCATGTTAACTAAACAATGAGAAGTGCAACATGGATAAATAGAAACGGTTGACAGTCTAAAATGTGTTGAAAGAGCTATTAAAACTATGCCGAAGTGACTTTGAGGTTTAGCTATCCACAAATAGTCTTCAGGTTCAATCGCATGCTCAAAGCTGGAAGTACAACAAGATCGGATAAATGCACCTTCAGATTTCTTTAGTTCCTGAACTAATAAATGCAAAGGTTGGAGAATCTGATGAATGCAAAAACAATAGGTTCAACTTATATATGGACCTGAAGATTATAAAAACATACTCGTACAACAGGTCCAGCTTATATAATTTCGTTTTGGGTATTCATGTGAACATCTGATTAACTGAGTAATTTAGGAATGACACGAATAAAAGCAATAAGATCAGTGCTTTAAGACAAATCATTGGGCATTGCCCCTCCTTGGCAAGTGCTTACAAAAAACATTAGTGCTTTAAAATAAATATTAATAAGATCAGTTCTTTAAAATAAAACTTTGGGCATTACCAGCACATGGCCAATGCTTACAGAAAAAGAGTTTGATACTCCGACCCATATTAGTTGACTCAAATTTGTCTAGATTTGGATGAATCTAGATACTATTTAGTATATAGGTTCATCCAAATTTTGAAAAATCCAAGTCAAGTAATATGGGTCGGAGGGAGTACATGTTTTCAGTCATTATCACCACATGGCAAGTGCTTAAAGAAAAAGAGGTTTCTCCCTATTTTGGTGTTGAGCACAAGGTGGTTCTCAAATTATTTTTTGACAAATCCGCATTTGATGTTACCATTACCAGGTGTTATGTTGGCTTGAATAATATCCGCACGATAATGTTTTTTATAGAGGACGACAAGACTGTTTTCACCCATCAGCCATGGTACCCATTATGTCCATGTAAGAATTTACAAAAGAAAATGTTTTCATGAAGATAAAATAAGAATATAAAATCAAAGCAATTTAGTAAGCACTATTGTCTGCTTCTTGAATTACCTATAGTAATCATTATTGTCTGCTTCTTGAATTAAGAAAACACATGAGAGCTCCAAAGGACATCTATGCATCAGTAATTTAATCTGTGAATGGCGAAAGAAGAGTTAACTGTTTTACTTTTAAGATAGTAGAAAACCATCAGGCCATTAATCAAAAGCGTTAAATGGGAGTACTTTCATGTAAACTGAATCCTTCATCAATGCAGAATATCACATGGAAAAATTCAGTTTATTCACTGTTTGATGCAACCACATGACTGGATTATGCAAACTGTAACAAAAGTGTATAACTATATACTGGCGATTAACTATCAACAGTGCATTTATGTGATATTCATGTAAAATTCTACTGAAACAACAATAAGATTGTTGGGAATAACAAAATAATAAAACTTAGTTGCTAGCCTATAAAATCACATCATATTTATAGACTCCTGGTGATATTGCCTAACATCTGATTTAAAAAGGTGTACTATTTATTTTAATAAACATGCATATTTAACGATTACTTAGAAAGATATAGGTTATGGAATATTTAGAATGTCAAAGCAGGCATCGTACAAGGTCCAAACTTCCCTGCTCAACCAGATCTTTAGCAACTATGTCAGTGACATATGATTGAAGCATTGAAAGCTTGGAGCAACACCTTCAGCAACAGGTACGCGAACAGATCTTTTGCTACTTTGCACAATACAAGCATAAAGGAGCTCCAAAGTTCATAAATAAACCTAGAGTTAGTATTATCTTGCCTGAAAGAAAAGACATTAAATAGGCACAATTAGTATTTCAATAATACAAACAGAAAAACGAGAAAACATCATATGGTTTTAAGATGCTAAAATGAATCTCTAAATAAATTGTTCACGAAAATTGAGACCTTGGAGTATTACGAGTAACAAGAACACAATAGCCTAACAATCTGTAGACGAGCAGAATAGCATAAGAGAAGAGAAGTACCTGGCTAGAGCTGGAGATAGAGCAACCTACAATCAAAAAAGAAGACAACAAAATGGCTACTCAGGCCTGAAAATAAGGCCGCTCTTTGATCTTCCCCATAAAACTCCACCTTGATTTCACCTTGTAGTTGGAAACCACGAACACCATCATGTTCAGCTGCTGCCAGTGCTAAAACTGACGATGACATGCAACCTCGTTTGGGAGCAAGATCATTGGGGTGCTTTCTGCATGGGGCTGAGGCAGCGAGGGTGGCGACCCCTGAGCCATACGCAGTGTCGACTTCGGTTTTCACATACACTACCAGCATCATATGTAGTAGACAAATGACTGCTTAGTTTAATGATGATGGGCATTTCAAATGGTGCTTACGACATTAACCACACACTGTCAGCAACATATGTAGTAGATATATAGCTGCTTAGTTTAATAAGTCGAATTTAAGAGCAAGTACAATGAAATGGTGTGTTCTGGCAAAGCCACGCACACTTTCAGAACATAAAAGTCGCATGGTAAATATCAGTACCAGTTAACATAATGCTCATAAATAATGGTAGAGCATTATACCTTTTGACAATAAAAACCGTTTTTAATAGATCTTAGGTAGTATAATCATGAGAAATAGACATGTTAAAGTAGACCAAGTGGACTGCATGCGGAGGAAATGCACAACACATTGGCTGTTGCTGGGCTGCACGCAATTTGTATGACCGATCTGTAGCTTGCAACACGCTAGCATTAGAATGTCAAAGCATGGACTGAGTGAGCGGGGTGCAGAGAACTGATGCATATGACCAGTAGAACTAAAGTTATCTGCTGGATCTTACTAAATGTGTGCTATGTGAAAACATGTAGCATGTGTGGTATAGGATTTAGCTGTCAGCGACCTATATTGGTTACTAAATGTATGCTATCTGAAATCATGGAAGGAACTTTTTCTTCAGTTCTATTCTGAACACAGCTATATAAGAAACTGTCAGGATTCTGTCAAACATATGTACGTATCAAAAGTGTGGAGTCGGCTTAAGAAAAAAAAAGTAGGCATCAATTGGGGACATGCACATGCCAAATAAGAGATGGAGAGGGGGGAGAGAAGAGACAAGATGTGGATGTTGCACCGTGAGAGAAGAAGCTCATCCTGGTTCTGTACCTTTAGTATGAGCCATTTCCAGTTATGGTTCGTGGTGGACGAACCCGTGGAAAAAAACTGGAAACAAAACGAAAGTTCAACTGCCGGTTAAAATGTTCGAAGATATACCGATCTGAAAACAATGATATTATGCCTATGCTATTGGACTTACCAACACAGAGCAGAGATGCCATTTAGGCTACTATCTATAGAATAGTGCTACCATGAAATCTGAACTATAAAAAAAGTTGTTCCTGGCAAAATAAGGAGACATGGTCATGATTTTAACCAGCTAACTCCGAACTCTCATATTAGATTCAGCTCCAATGGGAAAAGATAACTAAAGCAAACTTCCAAAGAGGTTCTTTCTTATTTGCAAAATTGGGAGTTAGGATAACCAGATTATTCTATACCTAACAAATGGTAAACCAAATTCTGGAGTTTTTCCGTATCATCAGATGTTACAACAAATCCTCATGTGTGATGCAATATTTAGTGTTTTGTATTTCTACACATGTACTACAGAAACTAAATGTGTTCAAGAACCTGCAACACACCTATATTTATATCTTCCAACCTGAGCTGGTATTTGATTCATATTTTGAGTACATAACTAATCACTCTTAACAGCTAGAAACTGAGAAAAAGGCCCAATACAAAATTTACTTTGTGAATAGTTGAAAATAGTACCAAATTATGTGTGGCACACCCATAACGCACATAGCTCAGCTATACGCCAATATTTGAACAACCTTCTGCAAAATCAAACAAAATCACATAAAGATCACCAGGTGCAATCATGATACGTTAACACTTGAAAGAGATGTAATGCCCGCATATCGGTATTCGAGCTAAGGACTGGCATGGTGAACGGACAACAAACTGAGATCACATGTAAAGGATGAGAAATCCAAGTGATATAGAAGGCATCACGAACAATAAAGATCTTTTTGACTGGGGACACTAAGTAGCAGATGTAGATGCGAGTTTCAGACTTAAATATGCAAGTCGTCTTTTTTAAACATCGTATCCTCACAATTAATATGCCACGATCATGAAATATCTTTGGCCAATCGCCATATATGTACCTCTCATTTTATTTTATATCCCACTAAACAACAATTTTAAAAGGTAACAAGCACATTGCATATGAACATACACAAAAGCGGTAACACAGAAAAATCGAAGAGACATGAAGAAGCTTGTATACCTGTGGAGGTGCCGGACATGGCGAGGTCGTCAACAAGGACATCAGCTCTGTCCCAGGACACTCGTCACCACGTGTTATTGTGATCTGGGCAACCACCGTGAGCACGCTCGTTGGGGCAGCGCCCTCTTCGCTGATGGTTGTGTCCTTGCCACCACGAGCCTCCATCCTACTTTCTATGTGTATGCAAAAAAATCCTAATGTACTCAATAATAAATCGTAGACATGGTTAAAAGCATAAATGTGTAATCAATATGATGAGCACACTAATGTTAAACCTTTCGTACTTATAGATAAAGTATATTATGAGAAGAAAAGAAATCGTTGCTACTGAAGGAGAACGTCGAACTGTAGTTTAGCATTATACACATATTGGGAGCGTTTTATCTACCTTCAGATATTTGATTCACTTCGCTACAGTTTATGTTAAATGTGTTAATATGTTACAAACATAAGTAGGAGGGGAAACACAAAGAATACCTCAGCCTAAGCAGCAATTGTTCTCAATCTATCAATTTATTGGCATTATTAAATCTACATGACTAAGATACTTAAAGAAAAATATGATCACCTCATCCAATGAAGAAATTCTCTCTTCCGTCGCACATCCCAATCCCGGTCTCCTGCAATAAGCAAGAAAAATAAAGTGGTTCTTTACAAAAAAAAAACAAGTGAATTTGGTCTCCTGCATAGATCTAACTATATTTCCATGGGCAAAAATATCACAAATGTATGGACTTCTCCACATTATAGAAAACCCTATCAAGATCAGAGACATTCAGATTTATTTATTCGACACTGAGTGCCAACCTGACTGCAAAGCAACACACAAAAATTAAGGTGCATACCCAAGGAAGGAACCCCAACTACATAATTGTTGATTCCTCAATAATAAAGATTGCTTTAACCACCCATCTGCAAAATTTGGCATAAAAGGTGGGTATGTGGTACTGTTTATATTTCTTAGTTTTTAGATTATATCATGCATGTTAAGTAAAAATATCTATTATGTACTCTTCCTTTATCCCTCTTCTTAGTTCAGCTTACGATGGTTTACATCCATGGGGGACTCCAAAAGTATAGCTTACAATGAGGCCTGCAATTTAACAATAGCTATCTGACAGATTACACACCGTTTATTATTCTGTGTTACTCCTATGCTAGTTGACCTACAGGCCTATATGTCCTTGAAGGCAATAGGGAAAACAAAGAAAAAATCTTCCTTGCATTACATGGTTGTCTGGTTGAATTAAATATAAGATGATTTATTCCTCTTGTAAATCAATACTGAATCATCCACGCTTGAAGAAATATAACTCTCCGCCTGGTAAAGGTTCTAAAGAAAGCTCAAATTTACTACTTGCTGGTAAATAAATTTTCATGTCATCATGTACGAAAGCCGCGTTAGCAAAAAAGGAAAATGACCGTACTGAGCTCTACAAATTATCCTGCAGCAACTTGACTTGTGCTACATCTGTCTATAGATGTATGAAGCATAGTCTACCTCGTCACGTATATTCTCTAATCCTGCAGCTGCTTCAATTTCGAAAGAGAACTTGCAAAATTGTTTACTTTGGATTTCTACCACATAACCGGGAAAGAAATGGAGCAGTACAGCTATAAGATATCCGAAGAGGTTAGTACTTCTCGAACAAATGGTAGTGTACATGATGGACCAAACTTCGTATGAAGCGAATTCTTATGAGCTGGAAATACATGGATGCTAAGTACAGTACCCAACTAACACTTAGGTTCCATATGTGGTGCAAACCGTATTAGAAGGCTTACAGACATGCTTAGAGAACAGTTCAAAGAGCATGTTAAAAATATCTAAGGCAGATATATACTCTCGTCTTTGCTACCTTTAGCTGAGGACATGGCTGCCATAACCTTGATTGAATTTTTTATATCTATGTGCATGGAGATGAGCAGACGACCGTGTATTCCTCAAACCAAGTTCATATCTTCTGTCGTTTCTAGGCCAACTTCAGACAATTCTGCAACACTTTTCAAATTTAACCTCGAAGGTGCTATAGTGTAACTGATTTATTATATTATTAGAGTGCTATCTAAATATAAATTATTCACTGGCTAGTACCTTTTTTATTTTAAACTGTAAATTCACTATTAAAGCTGATGAATGCATCCGCACAGGAAAAAATCTTGGAACTTGGGAAGAAGTAGGTAATAAGAAAAAAAAAATCGACAACAAACATGGCAGACGTGAAGTCATTTGTACTGGTGCAAACAAAGGTTGCCGAAAAGGTAGGAAAATTACAAGTAAAGGAGAGAGCACGTACCATCCTCAGGTACTACTTCTTGTGTACCTTCTAGAGCTGTCATTAGATGTCTAAAGGGTTGCATTGCAGCCTCCTTAGCTCCTTGCACACAAGGCATATATCAGAGTCTGAATATCTTTCAGTGTTTTTCACAAGAATATCATATGGAACCTCCATTGTGTCAGGAGAAGATGGTAGGAACTCTTCAAATATAGCTTTGGTAAGGGCACAAGAATCTGGTTGAACAAGTTAAGTATAAAATACTTTGCTTAGGTATTGTTGTGTTCGACAACACCATACATCTGAACAGTGACTTAGCTTAAGGCACCTCAAGTCATTCATTTACATATGCAATATGTATCCTGTAGTAGCTAGTTGCACATATACACGCCTGCCTGATTACTACCAATCTATATGTGTGCATAATTATGAACCTATCAGTATAGCATGGAGATCAATAATAACCGTATCTATCTATGTGCCTAATTCTGAACCTACCAGCTAAGCATGGTGGTCAGGATAATTTTATATAATATAAATCTATTGCTCCACTTGTGAAATCTCATTATAGGTAAAAAGTAGTATTGCAGCATATGAAGGATCTGGTCCGCACGTCTGGTCCCATCTTCTCCCTGTCCTCAATTTCAAGCTGAGAATAGGGCAGAACCCACCCCTAATCCAACCTCCATTGAATGGAATTAACCTAATTACCTAGACCAGCCCAAACCAAACCCCACCCCAAATAAAAAATTGTTGAAACAATGAAATAAGAGAGGAAGAGCAGACCTAGGTGGTGTGTCACACCGATTCCAGGCACTCCACCTGTGCGACGCTTGCCCTCTTCCATGTGCGCTCCTGCAGCACCTCCTGCAGCCGTCCCCATCCGCTCGCCGCGGTCCCCCAGATGCGCTCCTGTGCTCCCGCAACACCTCCTCCCTCCCGCCACTGGGGCTGTCCCCGTTCGCTTGTGACGGACCTCCGAGATGTGCTCCTACACCGCCTCCTACCGGCCACCACCATGGTAGCCCCGTCCAGCTCTGTCCTCTCTCGCCGCATCGTTGGCTTCCTTGCTCTACAGCCGTGCGTGCTGCTGGTGGAGAGGTGGCCGGCGGGTGAGGACGAGGCCAGGGATTCTTGATGCTGCTGAAGCGGGGAGAAGAGGAGAAGGCGGCGGATCAAGGAGAAGGAGAGGAGGAGCGGGGAGGCGGCGATGGATCAGACAGGGGAGAAGATGCAGGGATTGGGGAGGAGGGGAAGGAGCCGATTGGGGCTGGTCTATGAGTTTGGGATATTTTGACCCCCACGCGTAGAAGAAAGGTGACACGGATCAGCACTCTTGTTGTCTCCAACAGCTGGCCCCGCATGTTCATGGGTCCAATTGTCATGGACTTGTTTTGATAAAAACGAGGTGAAGAAAGATTGTACTATATCCAACGGCTGCAGGCAAAAGTGGAGATGGAGACGGTCATGTTCACCTCGATCGGACGCTCCACGGAAGGTGCGCACGCGAGAGCAGCCGTGAGGCCGGGTTGGCCAGGGCCTATTATAGGTAGTAATGTGTGGAGTGCACTGCATACTTATGCAACCACTCTAGTCTTTCTCCATTCCACAAGAGAAAAGCACTGCTCTCTGATCCCTCCTCTATGTTTGCCTTGCTACGTTTTTAATCCAGGGAAGCTAGCTACCACATATATAGTAGTACAGTGAACAGCAGCGAGAGGAGATCGGTAATTACCGGGCCGCCCTGCAGACAGAGGACAGTTGGCCAAGGCTTCGCCGGTGATGACACCCTCTGGGGGCTCTTGTAAAACCACCAAAAGAGGTGAGCCTCTTAAATATATGAGTACAATAAACTCATGCACAAGACAAAATACGTATCCAAAGAGTTAAAACGATCATGCACACAGAGTGTCAATTTGGTGTACTTACTACGACGGACTTCTACATAGCCCCATCGTTCCATTGAATCCGCAGAGGTAGCAGTAGCACCGGATGCCTTCTCACCATTGAGAAGGAAGCACATAATGAAGATGGAAGTGAACACCTGCCGATTTGGGTTTGGGTGTTAGCTAGATGACACTAATTTTTCTTTTCTAGGTCCTCAAAAAAAATTTCCTTCAATGATTTTTAAAAATCTGGGGGGGGCAGCCCTTGACATGCATGTAGCTCCGCTAGTGTTCACATGGCCATGCCATTGGAGATCAAGGCATATTTAAGTTTGTAGATGATCAGTACTTGTTGGCAGGTGTGACGGTGTTCTCATCCAACCTCGACACAGCATGCAACAGTTGGGAAAAACAAAACTGCTTTGATCATAGAGAGATTCAAACAGATTAAAACGATTTTCTTACCGCGAAATCTCCTGGGGAGATCCAGCTATCACCTAGTGCAACACCTCCTAAATTGAGCTTCAAGGTGCCACCGTGGATCGCCCTTGCCACAGAGATGCCGATCATGGTGGCAAGTTTGCCACCATACGACTCTCCAACGACGAACAGAGGGCTGGTCTGCAGGGTGGGTATCTCTACGGTGAGAGCCTTGAGGAGCTCGGTGGCATCTGCAACCACCTCCGAGTCTGTCCTGCCAAGATGGCTCGGGTCCTCCACATAGCTAAACCCGACACCCACAGGTAAGTCCTGCGCATCACCATCTCATTAGTTACAGTCCTTGAATAGTACATTTCATTAAGAAGCGGCATTTTAAGTAATAAAGCGCCCTTTATCAAAAAAAATTAAGAAGCGGCGCACTGACCACGAAGATGAGATCCGCCTTCTGCAGCCACGTCGAGTTGCGTGCCTTCAGGTTGGCATCCAGTGGCCCAACCCCCATGAAGATCACACCGCCAACACCAGACCCTCCCTGGAAGAACAGAACAGCAACATGATTAATTGATATTTTGTCCTAAGCAAAAGAAAAGAAATGACAAGGTACTTGGCAGTTGAATAGTGGTTATCGATGGCTGCATTAAGCTATACAAAGATTATCAATATTGCTTTTACAGTGGTTATCGATGGCAGTCGAAGAGTAGTTATCAATCTTATTGCCTAAGGTATACAGTGGTTATCGATTGCTGTATATCTGCAAGGCAAAGTCATCATTGAACAGCCTATGGCTTCCTTTTGTGCACATTGCATTTACAAAGAGTTGCGGACTTGTAGGAAGGTGCTACGAACTTTCCAGTGAAGATGAATGCTGCAGAGTAGCAATGAAGAAATTTCGGCAAGGAAGTTTACTTAGCCTTTAAGGTGAAACGCGCCATGGTAATGGTGCAGTACCAACATGATCTGTAAATGCTACCATTACATGATACATACTAGTTGTCCGTAGTATGTTCGATCAGTGGACCTTAATGTGCAAGCACCATAGTTGGTTTGCAGTCTATGAAATAGCATATGCGACCAGCTTTGTAATCCAAAAGCAATCAAACTTCAGTATCTATATGAAATCCAGATACACCTATGTGTACTAGATGACCCGGTGCGCCGCTGGCGCAAAGGCCGAAAGCGAGTCATAGCTTAGTCACAAGTATTATCCACCAGGAGTTTAGCTTATATTAGTTAGAAGTAATATACATATCATAATGTAAACTAAATCAAGAGATAAAAGATATATATTATCCATGATGCATGTAATCTTAACTCTTCTCGTTTTTCTATCAATTGTTTACTGAATTTTGTGCATAATAAACTCATTTAATAAATTGATGGTTAGGTTGCACTTAATCGTCAGATTATGCTTCTGTATCTGAGCTTGCTGGGCATGTTTTATTGGAAACGAGAGGCACACGCTCTCCAAGCTAACCCACAAGATAGAGAAGTGAACAGTTTTTCCTAGCTAACTTACAACATCAGCTGCCACAACTACTCTTTTAGTCCTTGCAATCCCAGCGGGCTCCATCTTTCGATTATGCAAGGATCCAATCATTTTTCCCTCGTGCCACGGTGAGTGCTTAGAACAATCCATATTCCTACAAAATCATACATCATTTTCCCCTTCAGTATATGATCCATTCATTCAAAGTTGTTACACAAACTCATGCAAGTATTTCTACTCCTCTAAACACGATAATCAATGATCTCAGAAAATTCTTCAGTTTATTTTCTCTATAAATCTCCCAAATTAATATTAAGCCAATTAATCTCGCTAAAAGAGATCTTTTTATAAACGCTCCAATTTAAGATATAATATCATTAAATCTTGGCAAAAATGGAATTCTAAGTTAAGAATTATATGAATTAATGATTTAACCGGCCAAGCCTCATATTATTCGTACGTCAAGGACACCTACTCACACTTGTCAAGAATGAAGCTACTGTTGAACCGAAGCTATGAACAAATTCACTTATAATGTAGTGTAAAACAACCATTTTTTAAGACAAATCAAACCTGTATTAATTGGCATGTTAACTAAACAATGATAAGTGCAACATGGGTAAATAGAAACAGTTGACAGTCTAAAATGTGTTGAAAGAGCTATTAAAACTATGCCGAAGTGACTTCAAGGTTTAGCTATCCACAAATAGTCTTCAGGTTCAATTGCATGCTCAAAGCTGGAAGTACAACAAGATCGGATAAATGCACCTTCAGATTTCTTTAGTTCCTAGAACTAATAAATGCAAAGGTTGGAGAATCTGATGAATGCAAAAACAATAGGTTCAACTTATATATGGACCTGAAGATTATAAAAACATACTCGTACAACAGGTTCAGCTTATATAATTTCGTTTTGGGTATTCATGTGAACATCTGATTAACTGAGTAATTTAGGAATGATACGAATAAAAGCAATAAGATCGGTGCTTTAAGACATATCATTGGGCATTGCCCCTCCTTGGCAAGTGCTTACAAAAAACATTAGTGCTTTAAAATAAATATTAATAAGATCAGTTCTTTAAAATAAAACTTTGGGCATTACCAGCACATGGCCAATGCTTACAGAAAAAGAGTTTGATACTCCCTCCGACCCATATTAGTTGACTCAAATTTGTCTAGATTTGGATGAATCTAGACACTATTTAGTATATAGGTTCATCCAAATTTTGAAAAATCCAAGTCAAGTAATATGGGTCGGAGGGAGTCTCTGTTTTCAGTCATTATCACCACATGGCAAGTGCTTAAAGAAAAAGAGGTTTCTCCCTATTTTGGTGTTGAGCACAAGGTGGTTCTCAAATTATTTTTTGACAAATCCGCATTTGATGTTACCATTACCAGGTGTTATGTTGGCTTGAATAATATCCGCACGATAATGTTTTTTATAGAGGACGACAAGACTGTTTTCACCCATCAGCCATGGTACCCATTATGTCCATGTAAGAATTTACAAAAGAAAATGTTTTCATGAAGATAAAATAAGAATATAAAATCAAAGCAATTTAGTAAGCACTATTGTCTGCTTCTTGAATTACCTATAGTAATCATTATTGTCTGCTTCTTGAATTAAGAAAACACATGAGAGCTCCAAAGGACATCTATGCATCAGTAATTTAATCTGTGAATGGCGAAAGAAGAGTTAACTGTTTTACTTTTAAGATAGTAGAAAACCATCAGGCCATTAATCAAAAGCGTTAAATGGGAGTACTTTCATGTAAACTGAATCCTTCATCAATGCAGAATATCACATGGAAAAATTCAGTTTATTCACTGTTTGATGCAACCACATGACTGGATTATGCAAACTGTAACAAAACTGTATAACTATATACTGGCGATTAACTATCAGCAGTGCATTTATGTGATATTCTTGTAAAATTCTACTGAAGCAACAATAAGATTGTTGGGAATAACAAAATAATAAAACTTAGTTGCTAGCCTATAAAATCACATCATATTTATAGACTCCTGGTGATATTGCCTAACATCTGATTTAAAAAGGTGTACTATTTATTTTAATAAACATGCATATTTAACGATTACTTAGAAAGATATAGGTTATGGAATATTTAGAATGTCAAAGCAGGCATCATACAAGGTCCAAACTTCCCTGCTCAACCAGATCTTTAGCAACTATGTCAGTGACATATGATTGAAGCATTGAAAGCTTGGAGCAACACCTTCAGCAACAGGTACGCGAACAGATCTTTTGCTACTTTGCACAATACAAGCATAAAGGAGCTCCAAAGTTCGTAAATAAACCTAGAGTTAGTATTATCTTGCCTGAAAGAAAAGACATTAAATAGGCACAATTAGTATTTCAATAATACAAACAGAAAAACGAGAAAACATCATATGGTTTTAAGATGCTAAAATGAATCTCTAAATAAATTGTTCACGAAAATTGAGACCTTGGAGTATTACGAGTAACAAGAACACAATAGCCTAACAATCTGTAGACGAGCAGAATAGCATAAGAGAAGAGAAGTACGTGGCTAGAGCTGGAGATAGAGCAACCTACAATCAAAAAAGAAGATGACAAAATGGCTACTCAGGCCTGAAAATAAGGCCGCTCTTTGATCTTCGCCATAAAACTCCACCTTGATTTCACCCTGTAGTTGGAAACCACGAACACCATCGCGTTCAGCTGCCGCCAGTGCTAAAACTGACGATGACATGCAACCTCGTTTGGGAGCAAGATCATTGGGGTGCTTTCTGCATGGGGCTGAGGCAGCAAGGGTGGCGACCCCTGAGCCATACGCAGTGTCGACCTTGGTTTTCACATACACTGCCAGCATCATGTGTAGTAGACAAATGACTGCTTAGTTTAATGATGATTGGCATTTCAAATGGTGCTTACGACATTAACCACACACTGTCAGCAACATATGTAGTAGATATATAGCTGCTTAGTTTAATAAGTCGAATTTAAGAGCAAGTAAACCGAAATGGTGTGTTCTGGCAAAGCCACGCACACTTTCAGAACATAAAAGTCGCATGGTAAATATCAGTACCAGTTAACATAATGCTCATAAATAATGGCAGAGCATTATACCTTTTGACAATAAAAACCGTTTTTAATAGATCTTAGGTAGTATAATCAGGAGAAATAGACATGTTAAAGTAGACCAAGTGGACTGCATGCGGAGGAAATGCACAACACATTGGCTGTTGCTGGGCTGCACGCAATTTGTATGACTGATCTGTAGCTTGCAACACGCTAGCATTAGAATGTCAACGCATGGACTGAGTGAGCGGGGTGCAGAGAACTGATGCATATGACCAGTAGAACTAAAGTTATCTGATGGATCTTACTAAATGTGTGCTATGTGAAAACATGTAGCATGTGTGGTATAGGATTTAGCTGTCAGCGACCTATATTGGTTACTAAATGTATGCTATCTGAAATCATGGAGGGAACTTTTTCTTCAGTTCTATTCTGAACACAGCTATATAAGAAACTGTCAGGATTCTGTCAAACATATGTACGTATCAAAAGTGTGGAGTCGGCTTAAGAAAAAAAAAAGTAGGCATCAATTGGGGACATGCACATGCCAAATAAGAGATGGAGAGGGGGGAGAGAAGGGACAAGATGTGGATGTTGCACCGTGAGAGAAGAAGCTCATCCTGGTTCTGTACCTTTAGTATGAGCCATTTCCAGTTATGGTTCGTGGTGGACGAACCCGTGGAAAAAAACTGGAAACAAAACGAAAGTTCAACTGCCGGTTAAAATGTTCGAAGATATACCGATCTAGAAAACAATGATATTATGCCTATGCTATTGGACTTACCAACACAGAGCAGAGATGCCATTTAGGCTACTATCTACAGAATAGTGCTACCATGAAATGTGAACTATAAAAAAAGTTGTTCCTGGCAAAATAAGGAGACATGGTCATGATTTTAACCAGCTAACTCCGAACTCTCATATTAGATTCAGCTCCAATGGGAAAAGATTACTAAAGCAAACTTCCAAAGAGGTTCTTTCTTATTTGCAAAATTGGGAGTTAGGATAACCAGATTATTCTATACCTAACAAATGGTAAACCAAATTCTGGAGTTTTTCCGTATCATCAGATGTTACAACAAATCCTCATGTGTGATGCAATATTTAGTGTTTTGTATTTCTACACATGTACTACAGAAACTAAATGTGTTCAAGAACCTGCAACACACCTATATTTATATCTTCCAACCTGAGCTGGTATTTGATTCATATTTTGAGTACATAACTAATCACTCTTAACAGCTAGAAACTGAGAAAAAGGCCCAATACAAAATTTACTTTGTGAATAGTTGAAAATAGTACCAAATTATGTGTGGCACACCCATAACGCACATAGCTCAGCTATACGCCAATATTGGAACAACCTTCTGCAAAATCAAACAAAATCACATAAAGATCACCAGGTGCAATCATGATACGTTAACACTTGAAAGAGATGTAATGCCCGCATATCAGTATTCGAGCTAAGGACTGGCATGGTGAACAGACCACAAACTGAGATCACATGTAAAGGATGAGAAATCCAAGTGATATAGAAGGCATCACGAACAATAAAGATCTTTTTGACTGGGGACACTAAGTAGCAGATGTAGATGCGAGTTTCAGACTTAAATATGCAAGTCATCTTTTTTAAACATCGTATCCTCACAATTAATATGCCACAATCATGAAATATCACTGGCCAATCGCCATATATGTACCTCTCATTTTATTTTATATCCCACTAAACAACAATTTTAAAAGGTAACAAGCACATTGCATATGAACATACACAAAAGCGGTAACACAGAAAAATCAAAGAGACATGAAGAAGCTTGTATACCTGTGGAGGTGCCGGACATGGCGAGGTCGTCAACAAGGACATCAGCTCTGTCCCAGGACACTCGTCACCACGTGTTATTGTGATCTGGGCAACCACCGTGAGCACGCTCGTTGGGGCAGCGCCCTCTTCGCTGATGGTTGTGTCCTTGCCACCACGAGCCTCCATCCTACTTTCTATGTGTATGCAAAAAAAATCCTAATGTACTCAATAATAAATCGTAGACATGGTTAAAAGCATAAATGTGTAATCAATATGATGAGCACACTAATGTTAAACCTTTCGTACTTATAGATAAAGTATATTATCAGAAGAAAACAAATCGTTGCTACTGAAGGAGAACATCGAACTGTAGTTTAACATTATACACATATTGGGAGCGTTTTATCTACCTTCAGATATTTGATTCACTTCGCTACAGTTTATGTTAAATGTGTTAATATGTTACAAACATAAGTAGGAGGGGAAACACAAAGAATACCTCAGCCTAAGCAGCAATTGTTCTCAATCTATCAATTTATTGGCATTATTAAATCTACATGACTAAGATACTTAAAGAAAAATATGATCACCTCATCCAATGAAGAAATTCTCTCTTCCGTCGCACATCCCAATCCCGGTCTCCTGCAATAAGCAAGACAAATAAAGTGGTTCTTTACAAAAAAAACAAGTGAATTTGGTCTCCTGCATAGAACTAACTATATTTCCATGGGCAAAAATATCACAAATGTATGGACTTCTCCACATTATAGAAATCCCTATCAAGATCAGAGACATTCAGATTTATTTATTCGACACTGAGTGCCAACCTGACTGCAAAGCAACACACAAAAATTAAGGTGCATACCCAAGGAAGGAACCCCAACTACATAATTGTTGATTCCTCAATAATAAAGATTGCTTTAACCACCCATCTGCAAAATTTGGCATAAAAGGTGGGTATGTGGTACTGTTTATATTTCTTAGTTTTTAGATTATATCATGCATGTTAAGTAAAAATATCTATTATGTACTCTTCCTTTATCCCTCTTCTTAGTTCAGCTTACGATGGTTTACATCCATGGGGGACTCCAAAAGTATAGCTTACAATGAGGCCTGCAATTTAACAATAGCTATCTGACAGATTACACACCGTTTATTATTCTGTGTTACTCCTATGCTAGTTGACCTACAGGCCTATGTGTCCTTGAAGGCAATAGGGAAAACAAAGAAAAAATCTTCCTTGCATTACATGGTTGTCTGGTTGAATTAAATATAAGATGATTTATTCCTCTTGTAAATCAATACTGAATCATCCACGCTTGAAGAAATATAACTCTCCGCCTGGTAAAGGTTCTAAAGCAAGCTCAAATTTACTACTTGCTGGTAAATAAATTTTCATGTCATCATGTACGAAAAGCGTTAGCAAAAAAAGGAAAATGACCGTACTGAGCTCTACAAATTATCCTGCAGCAACTTGACTTGTGCTACATCTGTCTATAGATGTATGAAGCATAGTCTACCTCGTCACGTATATTCTCTAATCCTGCAGCTGCTTCAATTTCGAAAGAGAACTTGCAAAATTGTTTACTTTGGATTTCTACCACATAACCGGGAAAGAAATGGAGCAGTACAGCTATAAGATATCCGAAGAGGTTAGTACTTCTCGAACAAATGGTAGTGTACATGATGGACCAAACTTCGTATGAAACGAATTCTTATGAGCTGGAAATACATGGATGCTAAGTACAGTACCCAACTAACACTTAGGTTCCATATGTGGTGCAAACCGTATTAGAAGGCTTATAGACATGCTTAGAGAACAGTTCAAAGAGCATGTTAGAAATATCTAAGGCAGATATATACTCTCGTCTTTGCTACCTTTAGCTGAGGACATGGCTGCCATAACCTTGATTGAATTTTTTATATCTATGTGCATGGAGATGAGCAGACGACCGTGTATTCCTCAAACCAAGTTCATATCTTCTGTCGTTTCTAGGCCAACTTCAGACAATTCTGCAACACTTTTCAAATTTAACCTCGAAGGTGCTATAATGTAACTGATTTATTATATTATTAGAGTGCTATCTAAATATAAATTATTCACTGGCTAGTACATTTTTTATTTTAAACTGTAAATTCACTATTAAAGCTGATGAATGCATCCGCACAGGAAAAAATCTTGGAACTTGGGAAGAAATAGGTAATAAGAAAAAAATAAATCGACAACAAACATGGCAGACGTGAAGTCATTTGTACTGGTGCAAACAAAAGTTGCCGAAAAGGTAGGAAAATTACAAGTAAAGGAGAGAGCACGTACCATCCTCAGGTACTACTTCTTGTGTACGTTCTAGAGCTGTCATTAGATGTCTAAAGGGTTGCATTGCAGCCTCCTTAGCTCCTTGCACACAAGGCATATATCAGAGTCTGAATATCTTTCAGTGTTTTTCACAAGAATATCATATGGAACCTCCATTGTGTCAGGAGAAGATGGTAGGAACTCTTCAAATATAGCTTTGGTAAGGGCACAAGAATCTGGTTGAACAAGTTAAGTATAAAATACTTTGCTTAGGTATTGTTGTGTTCGACAACACCATACATCTGAACAGTGACTTAGCTTAAGGCACCTCAAGTCATTCATTTACATATGCAATATGTATCCTGTAGTAGCTAGTTGAACATATACACGCCTGCCTGATTACTACCAATCTATATGTGTGCATAATTATGAACCTATCAGTATAGCATGGAGATCAATAATAACCGTATCTATCTATGTGCCTAATTTTGAACCTACCAGCTAAGCATGGTGGTCAGGATAATTTTATATAATATAAATCTATTGCTCCACTTGTGAAATCTCATTATAGGTAAAAAGTAGTATTGCAGCATATGAAGGATCTGGTCCGCACGTCTAGTCCCATCTTCTCACTGTCCTCAATTTCAAGCTGAGAATAGGGCAGAACCCACCCCTAATCCAACCTCCATTTAATGGAATTAACCTAATTACCTAGACCAGCCCAAACCAAACCCCACCCCAAATAAAAAATTGTTGAAACAATGAAATAAGAGAGGAAGAGCAGACCTAGGTGGTGTGTCACACCGATTCCAGGGACTCCACCTGTGCGACGCTTGCCCTCTTCCATGTGCGCTCCTGTAGCACCTCCTGCAGCCGTCCCCGTCCGCTCGCCGCGGTCCCCCAGATGCGCTCCTGCGCTCCCGCAACACCTCCTCCCTCCCGCCACCGGGGCTGTCCTCGTCCGCTTGTGACGGACCTCCGAGATGTTCTCCTACACCGCCTCCTACCGGCCACCACCATGGTAGCCCCGTCCAGCTCTGTCCTCTCTCGCCGCGTCGTTGGCTTCCTTGCTCTACAGCCGTGCGTGCTGCTGGTGGAGAGGAGGCCGGCGGGTGAGGACGAGGCCAGGGATTCTTGATGCTGCTGAAGCGGGGAGGAGAGGAGAAGGCGGCGGATCAAGGAGAAGGAGAGGAGGAGCGGGGAGGCGGCGATGGATCGGACAGGGGAGAAGATGCAGGGATTGGGGAGGAGGGGAAGGAGCCGATTGGGGCTGGTCTATGTGTTTGGGATATTTTGACCCCCACGCGTAGAAGAAAGGTGACACGGATCTGCACTCTCGTTGTCTCCAACAGCTGGCCCCGCATGTTCATGGGTCCAATTGTCATGGACTTGTTTTGATAAAAACGATGTGAAGAAAGATTGTACTAGATCCAACGGCTGCAGGCAAAAGTGGAGATGGAGACGGTCATGTTCACCTCGACCGGACGCTCCACGGAAGGTGCGCACGCGAGAGCAGCCTAGAGGCCGGGTTGGCCAGGGCCTATTATAGGTAGTAATGTGTGGTGTGCACTGCATACTTATGCAACCACTCTAGTCTTTCTCCATTCCACAAGAGAAAAGCACTGCTCTCTGATCCCTTCTCTGTGTTTGCCTTGCTACGTTTTTTATCCAGGGAAGCTAGCTACCACATATATAGTAGTACAGTGAACAGCAGCGAGAGGAGATCGGTAATTACCAGGCCGCCCTGCAGCTAGAGGACAGTTGGCCAAGGCTTCGCCGGTGATAACACCCTCTGGGGCCTCTTGTAAAACCACCAAAAGGGGTGAGCCTCTGAAACATATGAGTACAATAAACTCATGCACAAGACAAAATACGTATCCAAAGAGTTAAAACGATCATGCACACAGAGTGTCAATTTGGTGTACTTACTATGACAGACTTCTACATAGCCCCATCGTTCCATTGAATCCGCAGGGGTAGCAGTAGCACCGGATGCCTTCTCACCATTGAGAAGGAAGCACAGAATAAAGATGGAAGTGAACACCTACCGATTTGGGTTTGGGTGTTAGCTAGATGCCTATACATGAATGGTAAAGAAATCCATTACTAGTGCCTAGTGGTTGCTCTGTGAGCAGCGAGCAGGATAGTAGAGACTAATTGGAGAATCATCCAATAACTTAATCAATTACTAGGGACAATACAAAATAAAGAATGATGCATACATAATTAGTAGTACATTTGTAATCTAAAAATACATAAGGAATCAAAGGAAAAAATACACATTTAGAAAATCTAAGTACTTGTGGGGTCATCACTAAAATCTTTTAATCTTTGTTTGCAAAAACATAAAGAGGTTTTCAGATGCTTGTTATGCTGGATTAGGAAACAGTGACCTAGGTGATTGAATGGTTTCATGAGCACATGTAGAAGCAGAACATCACGAGCCACCAGGTAATTTCATTTCCCACATAGAATTATTTGGGCAGTATGTCCACCGTCGCTCTTATAGGCATACGAATCACCATTATACCAATACAAGATGCTTTACTGCTTGAAAATGGACACCATCGGCTGTCCTTAAGATACGCCATACGAGTAATTTATTAGAATCCACAATGAAGGCACTAAGAAATTAAACGCCTAAATGCTAAGTTCCCGGAAAAATCTCAAAACTGGTTCCGCTAAAAACCGGCTTAAAACGCGTTTGTTGTAAACCCATGCCTAAAATTTGGTCCGCCCGTACTACCTGCCAGCGGCTCGTACCGTCCGCCCGTACTACCTGCCAGCGGCTCCGCTATATCAGTAGAAGCAACTTTCATGAAGGAGAGACCACGAAAAAGAGAACACGGCCGCCACAAAACTCATCAGAGAGAAGTGATCAGATATGAAAGAGGAGAAGAACACTCCCCCTTTCTTCGACGATCTCCACCTCTTTAACATCCACTCCACCATCATCCCCATCATCATTTAGAGATAGAGATATTAGAAATTGTAAGATTAGGGTTTGATACTTTGATCTACCTTCGGTTTGTATTTGATTTGATCTTCAAGCACTATTGTGGTTTGCTACGATAAATTTGAGATGATTTCCCTTTGAAATACAATTATGCCTATGATTGTCTCCCCCTCATGTCTAAGTAAATCCCCATAGGCGTTGAGTGAGGAGGTTTATATGCAGCCTTCTCCTGGGTATTCCGTTCCCGAGGGGATGGTCTGTCGTCTTCGACGTTCTCTTTATGGACTCAAACAAGCCCCTCGTGCCTGGTTTGAGCGCTTTGCTTCTGTAGTGACTGCTGCTGGTTTCTCCCCTAGTGCTCATGATCCAGCGCTGTTTGTTCACACTTCTCCTCGTGGACGCACTTTTCTTCTTCTCTATGTTGATGATATGATCATTACTCACTACAAGAAATGTGTCAACCTATGACCTTTTGATAGTGACTGCGGATAAAAACGTCATAGAGTTATGACGATTTCGTAACAGATGGTCATAAGCCGTTTAGGAGAGTCAAAACTCTAGATAATTAAGACCATTTGGCTCGAAAACGTCATAGTTTCAATATGTGAAATCGTCATAATCTAGTTCTAGATAGGATGAGATATAAGAGCAATACTGGCCGTTGGATGTGAATATGATAGACGGATGAGATATTGATGTGTGAGAACTTACAGCGGATCGATGACCTGGCACCAACGTGCACAGACCCAGAAATATTTCCATTTGGCGCCCACGCAAGCAAACTAGGAAAGGTGCGCCACCGCGCGCGCAACTGGACCAAAATTTTCGTTAAGTCCCACCGCTTCTCTCGAAAACCCTACATTTCTATTCTCCCCGCCGCCGCCCCCTATTTTTTTCTTCTCTTCCTGCCGCCGCCCCTGTCTATTCTTCTTCCTGCCGCTGCCAGCGAGCCAAGGCAGGGAGGCGTTGGAGCTCCTCCGCTCGTGGTCCTGGGCTAGTGGCGACGACCAGTACGCCGGGACGGTGGCGCTCTGCCACAAGGATGCTCCAGCGGCGGCGGGCGTCGTCCTCCATGCGTCTACTTGCTCGCAAGCAGGACCGACCAGCAGAGGAGACGGCGGCCATCACAACGTCTGGGATCTGTCCTGGATGTTTCCTCCGAGGTGCTCGCCGGGAACAAGGACGACCATGACGCAGGTACTCCTCCCGTGTCCTCCTGTCTATGTTTCCGATCTAGAGGGACTCGAATCTCAACTTTGACCCTTTTCTTTGATTTCTAGTGCAGAGGGACTCGGATCTCGGCGAGGATGAGGCCAATTTCCGTGGGGAACCTGGACAACATCATCAGCCATTCGGAGCTCGACCATGAACCTGGACAACGACACCCACTAGGGTTTTACGGTAGACAGGGACAAGGACGAGGTCTTCATCTTGCCCTAATCCCCTCTATTTGGATGATTATTATTTATGAAATAGAGAAATTTTGTTCTATTGTAGTTCCTAGTTAGTTGGACATGTAATTGTTCTGCCAGTGAGCTTGTAGTTAGTTTTGATTTATCATGTAATTTTTAGGCAGCATAATTGATTATGTAGTGTTCTGTCGGTGTTGGTGTCTCCTTAAGCTATGTTAATATTGTGTTCATATAATTGTTCTCCACGAGCTATTTGAAATCTGATTGCTAATTGTGCATTAAACATGTATTGTCCAGTTCTCTGTGTAGAATGTCCGGTGTCCCTATCCTCCTGCATGTATTCTTTCTAAGAGTCTTTTGTTTTTCCTGTTGAACTGAATCTGTGCATAGACAGTAGAGAAAAGCATGCATGTATGGGGGAGATAAATCCATTTCAGTCAATAATACTTGCTGAATGTTATGCATATGCAGTAGTCAATAATAGCTTATATGTTTTTCCTGATTATGCATAGATTGCTATACATAGGAAAACTAATTTAACGATGATAGTGTGCTTGCACTAGCCTATATTTAGTTTGGTCATACTACTCACTAGTGTTTATATGCTTCAGTTTTTGTTATGGTTGGCTTGCCAACGGGTTGCAGGCTTGCAGCTATCCATTACACGGCTGCCGGTGTGTACCGGAACCTGGGGTTCTTGGTCTGGGCGTGCTCTGGCTGCCGGCAGGGCTGCCCCGGTCTTGGATGCTCCCCTGGAGACTGCTGCTAGTCTTCAGCGCTGACGGCGAGGTCGTAGACCGGTGGTGTTCTTGCTTGCCGGTGAGATGGCGCCTCTCTGTCCAACCCAGG
The DNA here is from genome assembly GCA_023614405.1 of Avena insularis. Taxonomy (NCBI): domain Eukaryota; kingdom Viridiplantae; phylum Streptophyta; class Magnoliopsida; order Poales; family Poaceae; genus Avena; species Avena insularis. The sequence goes on along the minus strand of CM042685.1, from coordinate 430,151,912 downwards.
CACTGTTACTTCGACACAATTACTCCGTTACCTTGTTCTGGATTGGTACCTATGATTGCCTTGTACAAATATATCTCAATTCTGCTTACACTTATCTTTGGTATGTTCTACAAGTGGTAGTTACATCAATCGTTATATCTTCTTTGGGGGACTGTACATGGTGACCCTGACAGTGTGTCACCTGAATTTATCTATACTGTTGGGGATTATAGGAGGACTTGATGGTCTTGGACCTGGAATGATGTGTTCGCTTAAGGAAATAATAAGCAACATATTTTGAATGCTTTAAAAAATCTGTGTGAGAACTATGTTGTCCGTGGACTCTTAGATCCTCATGATACTGCTTGCCGTCTTATAGTAGCGGCTCATGCGTTGTTCATAGTTTTGTTTCCGCAAGTTGGAACTGAAATACAGTATTCTGCCTGACAAGGTTTAAGCCAAATCTTCTTGAAATGTTGTGTCATATGTTGGCGTTACTTGCTTGGGGGCAATTCTATTTGGCTACCATCTTGGGTATGTTGTTTTTTGTCATTGTACCGTAGAGTAAAAAAATCCCATGCATGGGAATAAAGCACAGTTTCCTACTCGGCAATGTAATTTCCCAATGTTGTTATATAGCAAATTGAATATCTCATTTGTATCTATGTTACTGTAGTGTGGTCAATGTTGCACTTGAATATCTTTCAAAAGATTTTGGGATTGCTGAAAATGCTGCTTTAAAAGGTATGGCATTCTTTGACCTGCTCTATATAGAAGCCATGCTTCGATACTTGTAGTTTTAGAACCTTTTGTGCATATCCTTCTCTTAGTATCTGTAATGTGAACATTTGAAATTTCATTTGTGTACAACCTTTTTGTTGTTGCAACAGACTGTTCGCATACTGGAGTAATGGATAAGAATAGCTTATATGCTATGACTTCATAGCATGGTTCCATGAGATATTATTTTTGCTGATATGCTTCATAATGCATCTGCTCTATTAGGATGGGTGATTAGCACAACCCTCACTGGCGCGATAGTAGGTTCTTTTACTAGATGCAATCCCTCTTGCTCTAGGTGCATTCCTGAAGTGTGTTTTGAGACTTAGTTCACTGCTATAACAATTTACTGTTGCTATCATTGGTCGATTACTTGCTGGAGTTGGTATTGGGATATCTTCTGCGCTTGTGCCTCTTTACATATCTGAGGTTTATAATATATCAAAAAAATTGCAATTACTTTTCTGAAATCAGTCTGAGATTGAACTTCGCAAGCTGAGCTACTTGCACCTTGCAGATTTCACCACCTGAAATACTAGGAGCACTTGGTTCGGTTAATCTGCTTTTCATCTTCTTTGGAATTCTTGCATCTCTGGTAGTTGGACTGCCGCTGGCACAAAATCCTGATGGTGAGTTTTCGTATGTCCTCATTCTTTTATTTTACTTCGTTGTTGCCTTCTGAACGTAGTTGTACTTTTGCATAATATCACATCGGCTATCAACTTCTGAATTCTCAATACTTCTTATTTATGAAGTCGTGGATGCATGTAAGATAAATTGGTTTTGTAGTTAGAAGGGTTCTTAATTTGTTTGTGAGCAAATGCAACTGTAAGGAAGGAAGTTAGAATAACAGGCATGTTTTGTACCTGTTTAATTTAATATGTAGGAAAGGACTTAGAGGTGCAATCTCTATATTCACTTTTTTTATGTGTTTTGGTTGTGTCATGTGCGTAATCTGGTGGAGGACAAAACAGTAGAAGTAGCAGTAAACTAAATGACCTCCAGATTGGTAAGGAGCAATGTAGTGTATAGTTAGCAATGACCTGTACCAAATGTTAGATGTTCTGCTTGTCTATTTTGTTAAGGTTTAAGAGTCATTTGTAGATCTTTACTAAAACAATTACCTAGTTATACCTCATGATACCTTTACCTACCTTTCTATCCCTCATATGTTGTTCTACTATTTATGTGTTAACCATTGTTGCATTAATGGATGATCTGTTTGATCGATATGATCCTTCGACGTGTTTTCTTTTGCATCTGTTGTATGTGGATATTGTCATCTTTGCCTGCGCCAAGCAGTTCCAGGAGCTGGCTAGCTCCTACCATCATCGTAGTAATACCTACAGTTGTGTTACGTGTGTGCTATATTCTAGACAAGGAAAGGCAGGTGACGGGATCATGGGAGGGCGCCCCCAAATCCCATGTCTGGCTGTCATATCCCTATTAATTTTTGTTTCTTTTTATATCTTGTACACATTGCTTCTGGTATTTCTCTGATCAATGAAAGTAGCGTTAATACAAGATTGATCTAGTTATTGTGATAAAAGTGACTGAGCATGTTGGAGATATGCCCAAGAGGCAATAATAAAGTGGTTATTATCATATCTTCATACTTATGATAAATGTTTACATACCATGCTATAATTGTATTAAAAGGAAACATTAATACTTGTGTGATTTGTAAACATAAAAGAGTCCCTAGTAAAGCCTCTTGCTAAACTAGCTTGTTGGTTAATATATGATCATGGTTTCCTGATCATGAACATAGAGATGTTATTGACAACAGGGTCATATCATTAGGAGAATGATGTGATGGACATATTCCTATAGATAAGCGTAGCATAAAGATCAAGTCATTTTAATAGTTCAATTGCTATATGCTTTCTGATACATAGTAACCTAATTCCTTCGACCATGAGATCATGCATATCACCTTCACCGGAAGGATGCTTTGATGACATCAAACACCACCGTGAATCGGGTGGCTATAAAGGTGGCATTGAGTATTCGGAAAGTGTCGGTTGAGACACATGGATCAAGAGTGGGATTTGTCCATCCATATGACGGATAGATATACTCTGGGCCCTCTCGGTGGAATGTCATCCAATTATCTTGCAAGCATGTGACTGGCTCACAAGGGATCACATATCACGGGAACGAGAAAAGAGTACTTATCGATGTGAGGTTGAACTAGGTATGCGGAGATACCGATCATAACCTCGGATAAGTAAACTATCGTGAGACAAAGGGAAATTGGTATCGTATGTAAGTGGTTCATTCGAAGTAATCGTAGAAATATGTGGGAGCCATATGAATTTCCAGATTCCTCTATTGGTTATTGATCGGAGAAGTGTCTCGATCATGTCCGCATAATTCACGAACCGTAGGGAGACACACTTAAGGATTCGATGTTGTTGAGTAGTTATGGAATGATGAGTAAGAGACCGAATGTTGTTCGGAGTCTCGGATGGGATCCGGGATATCACGAGGAGATCCGGAATGGTCCGGAGAATAAGATTCATATAAGGAAAGTCCTGTTTCGGGGTTGGAGAATGGTTCCGGTGTTTTCATCAGGAATGTTCTAGAAGGTTCCGGAATGTCCGGCACTCCGGAGGGGAAGGGTACATGAATGTGTCATTGCAAGTTGGAATGATTGCATCATGTACTAGGTGTCATCGCTGTACAAAATAAAGGGTTTAATCAAATCCTAGTTTGAAAAGTCAAACGCCAATTTGAAAAGTCAAACGGCTATTTTGGAAAGTGGAAAAGAAGTGGGAAACCGAGTTGGGGAGGAGTTCCTCCTCCACGCCGCCCACTAGGGATCCGAGTTGGGGAGGACTCCTCCCTTGGCCGGCCTCCCTCCACCTATATAAGGAGGGGCAGGGCTCCCCTCCTAGACACACAAGTTGCCTCCCTCTAAACCTAAACCCTAGCCACAGCCTAGGGATTTCTCCCAAGCTGCCGAGTTAGAGCTTCTAATTGCCCTAGCCGTTGGTTTAGTCCCTTCTAATTGGTGTGTCTAAACCCTAGATCACCAAGGCTCTCTCATAGTCCACCATACTCGCTCCGGCTTAAGGCGAAGCCCTGCGAGATCTCCCCTCTACTTCCGGTACCACGCCGTCGTCTTAGGAATCGCGAGAGTGCTACAACCTCCATTTTCTTTGGAACAAGGTAGAGGAAGGTCTTCATCGAGTACCGAACGATGTGACCGATCGGAAGCGCTTTGGAGCAGGCCGGAAGGATCGTCTACGCGATCTTGAGATCGGCAAGTGTACGACTACATCACCCACGAGAATCTGCTCTCGTTAACCGCTTTGGAATCTTCGAGGGTGAGTTCCTCTATCAACTCGTTGCTACAATCTAGTAGATAGATCTTGGCTTGTTTGTGTGCATGCGGTAGAAATTTTTTGTTTTCCATGCTACGAACCCCCTACAGTGGTATCAGAGCCGTGTCTATATGTAGATCTGTTGCACGAGTAGAACACAATGGTCATTGTGGGCGTTGATGCTTTTGTTGTCGATTGCTTCTTGTGTACTTTGCATCTTGCGGGATGGTGGGATGAAGCGGCTCGGGCTAACCTTACATGACATAGTTCATGAGACTTGCTCCACGCTTGACATGCAACTAGTATTGCATAAGTGGCTTTGCGGGTGCCTGTTTCTCCCAACATAGTTAAGATTCAATTTACAACGGGTAATTGACAATACTAGTATCAATGTTGTGGTTCCTGTTCGTAAGTTAGAACGACACTTATTGAAAGCCCCAAACCACGTAAAACATGCAAAGAAAATTAGAGGCGTCTAACTTTGTTTTGCAGGGGTGTGCTGTGATGTGATATGGCCATGATTGTGATTATATTTGATGTATGCAATGTTCCTTATTGTAAGTTGGCAACCGGCAGGAGAATGGTTGTCTTTAAATTTTGTTAAGACCCGCGTGTCTATTCAAAGTAGTTGTAATAGTTGAAGCTGGTGGACGACAACCATGGAGCGACGTCATTGACCTTGATGCAATGCCGGTGATGATGGAGATCATGTTCGTGCTTGAAGATGGAGATTGGAAGCACAAAGAAGAAAGGCCATATCATATCACATATTATGAATTACATGTGATGTTAATCCTTTTATGCATCTTGTATTGCTTAGTTCACGACGGTAGCATTATAAGATGATCCCTCAAGCACACAATTTCAAGTTTTAAAGTGTTCATCCTTAGTGAGCACCGTTGCTAAAGCTCGCTGTTTCGAAGCACCACGTGATGATCGGGTGTGTTAGATTCTGCGAGTGTATACAACGTGAGCAAGCCAGATTTGTTCATGCGGAAGCTAAGGTTTGATCTTGACGAGCCTAGCATGTACAGACATGGTCTCGGAACACGGATCACCGAAAGATAAAGCATGAGTCATATAGTAGATATGATGAACATGTTGATTGTTCGCCATTGAAGCTACATCAACTCTCGTGATGATCGGTTTTGATGTGGTGGATTTGGTTCGTGTGATCACTAAAACAATGTGAGGGATATTGTTTTGAGTGGGAGTTCAACGGCGATATGATTAAAAGTTGAACACTATTTATCATAAATTAAATCAAAGTGAATTTGCATAGTTGTTGTAGTCATTGGCATACGTTTATCACCTTGCGCTTAGTTTTAATTGAGATGATAGAACTATAGAATTCTGGTTAGTTACTTTACGAACTGGTATCGTATTGTTTTGAAGTGTTAATCTAAAGTTTAAAAGTCCTATTGCAAACTTTCAGTAAATTCCGGTTACTCCATGAAGTTTAATAATTGGTATTAAATCAAGAGTGAAAATTCCAAGTGTTAGTATATGAGTATCATGTTTGTCTCCATGATTCTTGATATTCAAAGGATTGTCTTAATATCAAGGTTATCTAGGATCTGAAAGAGTTGTTTCAGAAACCATGATGTGTGGAAGATATTGTGATATCTGAAACGAAGTTTTGGTTGCAACATTATAGAGTATAATATGGCAAAAGTCATATTCTCATATTTGATGAGAATTTGCAAAAGGTTGGAGACACTAATTGTCCTAATCCTCCAAAAGGTTTTTGGAGAGCAACATTATACTCGCGATTCACCGCAATAAGCTAAAGTAGCTTGATCATGAATAATTCCATGGTAAGGGTGAATATTTGATGTAGGTAAAATATTTACTACACCAAGAGATTACTAAAGAATGGAATTTGAAAGCACACCAAACATTTGATGATGGTGATCTACGTCAAAGTGCAAGTCCAAAGACATTGGTATTTAATTATACACGCTTTGTACTATGTGTCATATGTATGACTCCACTATTGATGTTGATAGATTCTTTCAAACAGAAAAGGAAATACTGAAAAAGAATCTCAGAAATATATGGCAGAAAAGAAAAGACTAGAATTGTTCAGTTTAAGTATATAGATGATATACATGTTATGGCTATATTCTTTTGCTTATTAAACAATATGGTTCTTAAGTATTTGATACTTAATTTATTGGTGTGAATCGTCATATGAAACAACACAATTCATGAACTACAATGGCCTAAGTAACTAGCAAAAGAATATGTGATGATGTTCATCGAGAACAAATAAAGGGTTATTGTGTTGCTCGTTAAACATCAAAGCTTGCCTTCAAGATTTGTTTTATCAGGTATTATGAGAACAAAAGGGTTGTTCAAATAATTGTCGTAATCCATAAAAGATGGATGATTCACAAATCTCGTTGGAGAAATCACATCCATAAAACTAGTGCTAAAAATGTCGAAAGACAAATTGATTGAAAGATCACTTAGGAAGTGACATCGCCGTTTAAATTATATTGGAATTTTGGAGTCTTTTTGATTTTGATCAAATGACGCTTGTGAAACTTTCCTAGAGATAATTAAAACTTCCTTCATAGGCCAAAAGGGAACGAATGACTAGCTTATTAGAACTTGTACATATTGTTGTATGAAGTCCATTATGTGTAGTCAAGAGCGATGGATTTCAACTTCATATGCTTTCTTCGAAAATATGAGTGAATATATGAATATTTACTTAATAAGGATGAAGTATGAAACATTTGAAAAGTTCAAAGACTTTCAAGATGAAGTGCAAAATCATTGTAACAAGAATATAAATAGTTTATGATAAGATCATAAAGGAAGATATTTGAGTTACAAGTTTAGCATAATACCTAAGATTTAAGGAATCGTTCCGTGAATTTGCATTTCCCGAAACACCATAAGAGTATGGAGCGTTCGAGATATGTAATTAAACCTTGTTTGACATGGTAAGATCGAAGGTGTAATTCATAAAACTGCCATTATATTTTAAAGATTAAAAGCTTTAGAGATTACCGTTTTTCCACTGAAATGAGCTCCATCATAATCCGTTGAAATGACACCATATAAAGTTATGGTTTGGGATAAAACCCAAGTTGTCCTTTCTTAAACATTGATATGCTTTGCATAAGAAAGATATTTGCAACCAAAGTCGGATGAACCTGTCTTTGTATGTTATTTCGAATAACTGTTAAGTATTCCTCCATAACACCGAAGACAAAAATGTTTGTCGCTTAGAACGTCAAGTTTCTTTGAGAAGGAATTTTTCGTGAAAAGTTAAGTGGGAGGACAATAGAATTTTGATAAGGTTAAAAGAACCTTAGCTATATGTGCAGAGTTGCGCAGCACCGAAAAAATGTTCCGGAGGCAGCGATAATGCTCATGGCTCACGTGCCTCAAAGGTTGTGGTCACGGAGATCTAAGTTCCTATTGAAACAAGTAGGTCGGGTAAACAATCAAATACCAAGATTTGAGAGTTACATCATTATTTGACAATAATGATCTGACTACATGCAAAGAAGCGATGATGGGCCCTGACTCCGTCAAATGGCTTGAAGCCATAAAATCCGTGATAGTTCCATATACGAGAGATCAAGCTTTGAACTTGAAAGACCCTCTGGAAAGGTACAAGACCTTACAAATGATTTGGATCTATAAAGAAATAGACATGGATGTTTCACATCTATGAAATAGTCGACATGTTGGGAAAGAGTTCACAACAATGTTCAAAGGTTGTATATGACAAGATTTGATCTTTCATAGCGATATATAGTCTAGACGGATTAATGTAGCAACCACTACATATAATTTTGTTATATGGTAGTTGAATAAACAAAACAAGTTCTTCTAATAGAATTGTTACCTAGGACGTGTGCATGACACGGTCCATGGGGTTTTGTTAATTCAAAGGATGCTAAAAGCATATGCAAACTTCAATGGTTGAAGTGAGCATCGCGGAGTTGGAATCTTCACAATGATGAAATTGTTAAAAGAGTTTTAATTCATCAGAGACGATGAAGATGCTTGCATTTGCAAGAAATTAAGTGGGAGCGCTAAGACATATTTCTAATACATTATGTGGAACACATATTGTTGATTGGAAATGATGTATCTTTTATTAACACATATTAAGAATTTCATCTCGATGAAAGGCTTAGGCAAAACCCAAATATTTGGCATCAATAGACGCTAATATGGTTGTGCCAAAAGTACATAGATGATATATTGAATGAGTTCAATATAGAAACTACAAGAAAGGTTCTTGTTGCACAGAAAGGATTGAATAAGTTCAATATTGATGATATATTCAAGTGTATTGACACTTGGTAAGTGACACAAAGATTCAAGTATAGATTGATACTTGATGTATGAAATCACAAAGAGTATTTATATCAATCATACTGTGATATGTACAAATCTAGATATGTCCTGTATTCTAAATGTTATGAGCATATACCAGAATGATTCATAAATTGATCATTGGACAATAGTAAAGATATTCTTATGATCTTTTGGAATAACTAAGAGTATATTATTTGTAGAAGTGACAAATAGATGGTTAGTTCATTGTAAAAGTACTACATTGATACTAGTTTTGTCGCAAAGTACAAATTAAGTTTATCTCAATCTAAACTAAGGGTGGCACAATATAATGGAAAGTAAGTTCCATAATGTATTTGGATGAGTTCCAAAGTTAAGACATTGTGACAGATACTACAACAAAAGGCTAAGTATATGACTGCTATAATAGCAGCTAAAGAGGGCATTTGTGTCAAGTAGTTTGTTATCAAACTAGGTGTAGTTCACAGCGGGATAATACTATGAAGATATATTGTACGACAATATTATCAACATGTTTTAACCCCAAAGAACTAAAGGTCTCACCAAAGGAACAAAATTATACAAAGCCATCTCATTAGAGAATGAGTGATGCGTAGAGACGCAAAGACATGCAATTACACACGGACCTGGAAGTGTCAGATCCGGAGATCAGTTGACCACTAGCAATCGTGTACATACGACACCAGAAAGCCATAGGTGTTGAATACACAAAGGTTTGAAACTAGATTATTGACTCTAGTGCAAGTGGGAGACTGTTGGAGATATGCCCAAGAGGCAATAATAAAGTGGTTATTATCATATCTTCATACTTATGATAAATGTTTACATACCATGCCCAAGAGCCAGAGGACAGTTGGCCAAGGCTTCGCCGGTGATGACACCCTCTGGGGGCTCTTGTAAAACCACCAAAAGAGGTGAGCCTCTGAAACATATGAGTACAATAAACTCATGCACAAGACAAAATACGTATCCAAAGAGTTAAAACGATCATGCACACAAAGTGTCAATTTGGTGTACTTACTATGACAGACTTCTACATAGCCCCATCGTTCCATTGAATCCGCAGAGGTAGCAGTAGCACCGGATGCCTTCTCACCATTGAGAAGGAAGCACAGAATGAAGATGGAAGTGAACACCTGCCGATTTGGGTTTGGGTGTTAGCTAGATGCCTATACATGAATGGTAAAGAAATCCATTACTAGTGCCTAGTGGTTGCTCTGTGAGCAACGAGCAGGATAGTAGAGACTAATTGGAGAATCATCCAATAACTTAATCAATTACTAGGGACAATATAAAATACAGAATGATGCATACATAATTAGTAGTACATTTGTAATCTAAAAATACATAAGGAATCAAAGGAAAAATACACATTTAGAAAATCTAAGTACTTGTGGGGTCATCACTAAAATCTTTTAATCTTTGTTTGCAAAAACATAAAGAGGTTTTCAGATGCTTGTTATGCTGGATTAGGAAATAGTGACCGTGGTGATTGAATGGTTTCATGAGCACATGGAGAAGCAGAACATCACGAGCCACCAGGTAATTTCATTTCCCACATAGAATTATTTGGGCAGTATGTCCACCGTCGCTCTTATAGGCATACGAATCACCATTATACCAATACAAGATGCTTTACTGCTTGAAAATGGACACCATCGGCTGTCCTTAAGCTACGCCATACGAGTAATTTATTAGAATCCACAATGAAGGCACTAAGAAATTAAACGCCTAAATGCTAAGTTCCCGGAAAAATCTCAAAACTGGTTCCGCTAAAAACCGGCTTAAAACGCGTTTGTTGTAAACCCATGCCTAAAATTTGGTCCGCCCGTACTACCTGCCAGCGGATCATACCGTCCGCCCGTACTACCTGCAGCGGCTCCGCTATATCAATGGAAGCAACTTTCATGAAGGAGAGACCACGAAAAAGAGAACACAGCCGCCACAAAACTCATCAGAGAGAAGTGATCAGATCTGAAAGAGGAGAAGAACACTCCCCCTTTCTTCGACGATCCCCACCTCTTTAACATCCACTCCACCATCATCCCCATCATCATTTAGAGATAGAGATATTAGAAATTGTAAGATTAGGGTTTGATACTTTGATCTACCTTCGGTTTGTATTTGATTTGATCTTCAAGCACTATTGTGGTTCTCTACGATAAATTTGAGATGATTTCCCTTTGAAATACAATTATGCCTATGATTGTCTTCCCCTCATGTCTGAGTAAATCCCCATAGGCGTGGTAGATGTAGGGAATTGGTGAGATGTGTGGTGCCTCCTTTATATCCATCCATTTGTGATTGTTGTAGTGATTATTAATCTGTGGGAATGATTATCTATGTTTGTCTAATGCTTGTTATCTAATTTAAGGGCCCAGGTAACATGATACAAAGATATCATATGTATCTGAAAGGTCATGTATGCCCCCATGTGTGGTTTTGGTAATTAATGACAATCTCTATGGACTAATGTGTAAATTGAGTTTCACTTGTAGGTTTGTCCATTGGCATGGCTTGGGCCATGTGTTGGTCTCAAGGTTGGAAGATAAAGAAATGTCTAAGGGCTTTGTGCCCATTGTTGTCATGAAGAAAGAAGAAGCTTGAAGGTTGATCAAGACATGTGCAAAGAGTTGCATCAAGATGGATCAACCTCAAGAAGGGATGAAGAAGGGCTAGCTCAAGATGCGCCATCTCTAGAAGATCTCATGTTTGAAGCTTGCCATCCTCATGATCATGAGGTGATGAAGACAAGTTCAAAGAAGAGGTTTTCCCATGGAGTATTGGCGAGCAATTTGCAAGTCTTCATCTTCATCAAGCAAGAGCAAACAAGAAAGGTGTTCCCACTATAGAAGAACAAGACGGTCTATATCAAGTTTAAGTGGGATGCTCAAGGAAAAGGTATGTTCTTGATAGGGCTTCTCTTTTGCCGGTCTCGTGTTTTTAGTTGGGAGACCGGGTATAGGATAGATAGTCGTACTATCAAGAGGGGCTCTCAAGCAGGTGTCTCGTTTGCATCGTTCGGAGAGAGCTCAAACCTTTGCATTCGTAGCATCATCTTTCTTGGTTGTTATTTGGTTCTTGTCCATGAGAGGATCTAGAGCTTGTGGTCATCATCATAATAACCTCTAGTTCATCGTCTAAGTATTTCCCTTGCATATCTTATTGCCGTTTTTTATCTTGCGAGTTTTCCGGCTCCACACCTTGGGGGATACTTCACATATATATTCATGGTATTTTGTCCCAAGGTGATACCCAATATTTTGTTGGATTCTATTCTTCGTTATCTTTCCAACAAAATTGGTTTCATCTTGTTTGGAGTTCGGATGCAAAAGTTATTGCATTTCTGGTTTCTGGAATTTCCCTGACCGGAAGTTCCAGCTTGCCATCGGAAGTTCCGCTAGGGCATTTTGCCGCCGGAAGTTCTGGTGGAAGTTCCGGTTCTTGTTCCGCTCACGATCAGTAACCATCTGTTTTGGATGTCTCTATTTGACGGAACTTCAGTCGGAATTTCCACCGGTAGTTCCGCTCCCACCGGAAGTTCCGGCCAGGGACCGGAAGGTCCGCTCGGGCCTAGTTGCCGCTGAAAGTTCCGGTTGAATTTCCGGCTCTCGTTCCACTCATGTTCAGTAACCTCTCTGTTTTTGTATGCTCTGTTTGACGAAACTTCTGTCGGAATTTCCACCGAAAGTTCCGCTCCCACCGGAAGTTCCGGTGGGCTGGCGAAAGTTCCGACCAGGTCTCGCGTTTTCTGTTTCTCGCATCGTGTTTTTTTACTATTGGTTGTATGCCACCGGAACTTCCGACCTCCCACCGGAAGTTCCGGCCAAGGTCGTGAATGCCCATAACGGGCAGATCTGGGAGCCCTTTAAAAGGGGCTCCTCTTCCCCTTCGTGGGTACTAGCTTTTCTTCTTGGTTCTTGGCTTTCTCTCTCTCCTCCATTGTTGACCTTGAAGAAGCTTTCCCTCTCCCCTTTCCCTTCCTTTGTCTCTCTCCTTCCAGCATGTCATGGGCCATGCTACCAACTGTGGGCCACCCGGGTTATCCGTATAGGAGACATGCCATGAGGATACCCATATAGCATATCCCCAACAGTAGCCCTCGGAGAACTCCGAGATATTGTGTCGTCTTGCCTCTTCAGGTTGAATGCTCCGTCTAGATGGATGTCGCCAAATCATCAAGAAATATCTTGTAGTCCTCCCAAGAACCCTGCAAGGTTTTCTCCGTCTTCAACTTGTAAGTCGGAGAATTGCTGAATCTTCTATCGTACTCTTCCATAGCCGGACTGGATCCGTCCATGCCAGAATATTCCGATGTGATGGTTCACCTGCCAGTGATAGCTGGGACGACGTATACTTAGGTGAGCGACTCCTCGTAACTCACACATGCAGAGAACACAATCATGTCCATTTTTCCCGCCCGAGCGATACGAACCGTTGGCGGTGACGGTTGGGAATGTGCCGAAATTTCCACGCACACGTCCACGCGCCGACCATTCAATCGTCTTGCACGAATCTTGACGCCAGGGGTTATAAACTATAACTGCGGTGGATTTTTGCTTTTCACCTCATTCTCCTCCTGCATCATCTTCTTCCTCCAGCAAGCACCTCCTCGAGCCCTCCGCGTGCATGCGAAAAACCCTAGACCCTCAATCCTTCCAGTCACCACCTCTCCCTCTCCAATGGCAAGCAGCAGCTCTGCTCCCTCCATGGCGGCGTCAGGCGATGCCGCGGCGAAGCCGGCGAGCACCATCCACGTGCCCCCAGAGGGCATGGTGCTGGCCAAGTCTGCGGTGGTCGAATCCACCGGCGGCGACCACAATCTAGCGGCACTAGAGCTGCCGGAAGAGGAGAGCGATTCCCACAAAGGGGACTGGCATGGCTCAGACATCACGGACCACGACATCAAGGAGTTGCTCGTCGAGGGTTACCTTCCTGCGGCGGAGGGGCTCGTTTGGCGGGCGGCGCCGGCCGGCGAGGTCATCCCTTCTCCCAAGCCGGAGAGAAGGTGTACCTCAAGGCCCAATTGGTACGCGGCGTTTCCTTGCCCATATCCAATTTCTTCCTAGCTGTCCTTAGCCATTACCGAGTACAGCCCTAGAACCTCTCCCCCAGTAGAATCCTCGCGCTTAGCAACTATGCGGCACTTTGCAAGGGTTACTTAGGGATCAAGCCTAGGCTAGATCTTTTTATTTATTTCTTCACCGTTAAGAGAGAAGCCGGAGCCGGCAAGGACAAGCTCAGGAACTGTGGGACAATTAGTTTTAAGATCCGGCCTGGCCGGCGGTTCCCCGACATCGTCGGCCATGAGTCCTGCAAGAACTGGCAACGAACGTACTTCTACGGCCCAGATATCCGTCTGGCTGGCCGAGAAGAAACGTATCCGGACTTCGTCGATGGAGCCGCTGCCGAAGCCCCGACATGGAGGTCCCAAGCCACCCTTCCCTTCGACAATGAAGCCTCCCACGCCATCAGGCGGATAGAGTGGTTCGTAGACATGGGTCTGGCCGGGTTGGACCTAGCCATGTGCTGGTTCGACAGGCGGATCTAGCCTCTGCAGCACCTCTCCAAGCTAATGTACGAGTACTCTAAGGAGAGGAAGGATAGCCTCCACATCTCCGAGGAAAACTTCTCGAGTGCTCCGTCAAGCTCCGCCTCAAGGACATCGTCAAGGTGAAGGACAGGAAGCGTGGCTTCGCCATCACCTATGACATGTTCGAGGAGGGCAAGTGCCTAGAGGTACCTGTTTATTTTCTGTGTATGACATTTACTCCAGTTCTTTCGTCTAGCCATTATCATCTCATCTAACACTTTTGGATTTCACTTAACAGCTTAGCAGTCTAGAGGAGGATAGCATGACTATCCAAATCTATGACCCCAAGATGAAGGAATTCACCGTCGTGTCCGACGACGATGTCCCACTGGTGCGAAAGCGGAAGAGCTCCACCTCTGACGCTGCCGATGGAGGCAAGAAGAAGAAGACGAAGGGTGGAGCCTCCAAGAAGTTAACTGCCGCCCTAGAGGCGGAGAAAAGAAAGGTTACCGGGATTCCTTTTGCCAAAGCACCCCCTGTTGTGTAAGCCTCTTTCTCTCCGACATAATCCATTGCTCGTCGTATTCCTGTACTTATACTCTTTGCACGTTTCAGGAAGAAAGCCAGTACTAGTTTGAAGAAGACCTCCAAAACTTTGGGGGCTTCTAGAAATATTAAAGATATGTTGCATCATGACGTGTCCCACCACGCATCTCCTGCTATCGTCCCTGTCACTCCCAGCGTCCAGCCCACACCTGCTCCGACAAGCTCACATGCCAAGGATGCATCTGGCCCTTCCGCCATGGAAGTGGACTCAGCTGCCTCCACGGAGCTCGTCGTTGTCAGCGAACAGGCGATGCAAGAAAGCACCGCAACCCAAATGGCTGAAGCTCTGGCTAAGGATGCCATCATTAGCGGCAAGGCGGTGGTGGTGGGTGGAACATCTGCTGAAGGCGGCGCCTCTGCACCCAGGACAACCATAGAGTTCCCGAAGATAGTCTTCCCGGCGCTTACGCCGAGTAGCTCCACTCTGGCTCCTGGTGCAGTGCCGACATCTCCAAATTGCGGTCTTGAGGAGCTTCTCCGACAAGCAGATATCTTGCAAGGAAACAACCTTTCCTTCAGCAAGTTGTTTGTTGAGAGCGCTACGAACCTCAAGACCATCGCCCTTGTAAGTTTTATTTGCCTTTTGAATTTCATATGAGTATCCCACTGTAGCCCCCGAGGATTTAGACAGAAAACCATAGGTCTTTGCATCTGAATACTCTAAGAGTGACTAAGCTATAAAACTTCTCACTGTAGCCCCCAAGTATTTAGTTTGAATGAATTATTCCGACTAGATACTTTTAGAGTAGCATACGTAGTGTTTGTAAATTTTGATACTAGAGCCCCCAAGTCTCTAGTTGTAACTGAATTAGTTCCGACTAGATACTTAAAAAAAGACTAAGCATATGAATGAGTTAAAAAACTTTATACCGTAGCCCCCAAGCTTCTAGTTGAAAACTGAATAAACTGAATCAGTTCCGACTAGATGCTTAAAGAAAGACTAAGCATATTGCCAAGTTTAAAAAACTCTCACTGTAGCCCCCAAGCTTCTAGGTGGATAGTTATCCGACTAGATGCTCCAAGTATACTAAACAACTTTAAATTTTCTTTCTACAGAATGAGAATGCTCGGAGAGGCGTGGCCAATGAGAAGTTCCAGAAGATGCGTGCGGATTTGGAAACCGAAAAGGGTAAAACTGCCTTCTTGAAGGATCAAATCACCAAGAGCAAGAGTCTGTTTTTCCTTTCGTTTTCGTACTCCGACTTGGTTTTGTGCCAACATTCTCTGAGTACTCACCATGTACTTGATATTTCTCCGACTTGCAGAAGCCATTGCCAAGGCCAAGGATATTATTGAGCAATCCAAGCACATTGAGTTGCTGGATAGCGAAAACAAGATCCTTAATCAAGAGAGGAAGGATATGCTGAAGATGCACGAGGACTCCATGAAGGTCCTGCAGGAATCTGCCAACACGGAGATGAACCGCCTGAAGGAGGATATCGCGATGCTGAAAGAGCAGAAGAAAGCTGCCGATGAGCAAAATCAGCGCAATCTTGAAGCATACAAGATCCTCCGACAAGAACGGGACTCCATGGCGGATACACTCCAGCAGACTGAGACTAGCATTTTCAGTAAGCGATTCTCCGTCTTGTACTTCTGTAAGTTAGATACTTTGAACTTTTGTGTTATTGAACTCATGCATTCCCTTGTCGGAATTTACAGCTCCTATTGGTTTGACCCAGTCGCCTCCTCCACCAAAAGAATGCATGGTCCTTGCCGGCAACTTTATCAGCACCGCCATTAAGCATGCCAAGGAGATAGCCAAGCCTCTCTAGATTAACATCAAAGCGGTTGATTTCATGATGAAGTTCTCGGAGATCTTGCGCCAAGACCCCGAGCATATTGTAAGCTGGAAAGCTTCATGTACCCGGGTTGGCGCGAGGATGGCGCTGTCAATGGTCAAGGCGCACTACGAAAATGCCGACATCAACACGGTGACCTCCGATATCCCCGACGTGGACGATGATGGCCAGAAAATAGATCACAAAGCTATCTTGGCATCGCTTGCGGGTTATGATACCAGAGTCTCCGAGTTGGTCGACCCTAACGTCTTTGTTCCCATGGAGATTATTGATGGCGACAACCAAAGCTCCTCCGAGTCCCTCAAAACCGCCGACTTCGAGGAAGATGGCTCTCCTGCTGCAGATGATGGTGCATCCAAGTCTCCTGCGCCAGAGGAATGAAAGGACAATATGTAATATTTGTTTCCTCTGGAATTTGTATGCGGAAAAAATTACTTGTTAACTTAAGGCGGAAAAACAATGGTTGTTATTTCCTGCTACTCAAGAACTGGTTCCATCATGTACATATTTTTAAGCAAGTGCTGGCTTATCCATTACTTTGGTTTCTATGCTTGACCTTTCGTGAGTCGGAAGACTCGTTGTCGGAACTATGCGCTCAGGTGATGATGCCAAGTGGCACCGTCAAAAACCTAAACACAAAATCGCCGACAACAAGTGCCGAAAGTCACTACTCCTGAATCTACATAAAAACAACAAAGAACATGTAGACCAGAAAACTTAAAATAACGCTCGTAGGCAGAATTTTCACAAGTGTAATCACAAAGCTTGTGCATAAAGGTTTTATATGATCCAAAAATGAACACTAAAGGAGGTAAAAGACTCAGAAATATGAGTGAAACAGAGAGCTTTATTTCATTGATCATATAAGAGGTACACGATAGATAAAAAATGCTAAGTGTAGAAAGGACGTGGCTGTGCTATGTTCCATGGCCGATCAAGCTCCGGGTAGTCATCATCCGGGTCACATCGCTTACGCTTATGATCCTCGTTGGGTCTATCCTCCAGTTCATGATTGTCAACAAGGTAGTAAGACCCATTGAGTAGCGCCTTGCTTATGATGAACAGTCCTTCCCATGGAGGGGATAATTTGTGTGACTTTTTCTGCTTAAGTCAGAGCACCAGTTACCCCTCTTTAAACGAGTGATGCTGAACGCGGCGACTATGGTAGCTGCGTAGCTTCTGCTGTTAGCTTCTGCCAATACGCGCTCCTCCTTGATAAGGTCCACATCTAGGCGTCTGGATTCTTTAGCGTCATCTTCGTCATAGGCGGCAACTCTTGGTGAATCATGAAGGATGTCGGAAGGCAGGATGGATTCTGCTCCATATACCATGAAATAAGGGGTGTAGTTTGTAGATCTGTTGGGTGTAGTTCGTAAACTCCACAACACAGATGGTAATTCCTCTGCCCAGGCTCCAGCTGCTCTATGCAATGGTGCTTCCATACATGGCTTGATTTCCTGCAAGCGCTCAACCTGACCATTGGACTGTGGGTGCGCCACAGATGCAAGGTCAAGTCGAATGCCCTTCTCCCAACAATAAGCTTCCACTTCTCTGAGTGACAAGTTGTCGGTGATAATGCTATGTGGGAGACCAAATCTCACCACTAGATCCTAGACAAACCTGAGGGCAGTTGCCCCATCAAGCTTTCTAATGGATTTAGCTTCTATCCATTTGGTGAATTTAACAACTGCTACTAGAAGATGCGTAAACCCACATGGTGTCGTCTGCAACGGACCGACCATGTCCAGCCCCCAGACTGCAAACGGCCAAGTTATTGGTATTGTTCGCAATTCTTCAGCTGGAACATGTGGTTGTTACGCATAATACTGGCATCACATGCATGTCTCAACCAGCTTGTCAGCGTCCGCCTTCGCGGTCAGCCAGTAGAATCCTTGCCGGAAATCTTTAGCGGCCAACGATTGAGGAGCGACGTGATGCCCGCAATCTCCGAGATGGATTTCGTGGAGGATTTCAATACCTTCTTGCTGGGAAACACACTTGAGGTATACACCAGTGGTTCTTTGTTTGTAGAGCTGTCCATTGATTATGGTATAGCCCTTTGCTTGACGTACCATTTGTCGTCTTTCGACTTTGTCGTCGGGCAAAGTTCCATGTACGAGATATTCCATGAATGGTTTTTTCCAAGCCGGAGGGACCTTTGTCACTGTGTGAACGAAAGATTCAACTTTGTCCGGGTTGTCCATGTCTACTCCCTTCACGGATGGTGTCCGTAGATGCTCCAGAAAAATGCCAGGAGGAATTTTTTGCACCCTGACCCAAGCTTTGACAGCAGGTCAGCTGCCTCATTTTGCTCCCTAGGTACATACTTGACCTCGTAGCCCAAGAAGCTCTTGGCTATCTCGTCCACTTCATCACGATATGCCACCATCATAGGGTTCCGCGGGTTCCAGGTGCCAGCCACCTGCTGGGCAACCAAGTCGGAATCTCCACAGCAAACTATGAGCTTGATGCCAATATCCTTGGCTACGCGTAGTCCATGAATGAGTGCTTCATACTCCGCCATGTTGTTCGTAGCCTCGAAGTGGATCTACAGAACGTAGTGTAGCTTTTCCCCGGTTGGTGACTGTAGCAGTATACCAGCCCCCGAGCCATTGAGTAGCTTTGATCCGTCAAAGTGCATCACCCAGTATTCTGGCTCTGGTATAGGGGTAGCATCAGGCATCTCTGTCCAGTCTGCGATAAAATCCGCCAACAATTGTGATTTGATAGCGTCGCGTCTCTTGTAGGTGATCTCGAAGGAGGCAAGTTCAATGCCCCACTTCGCGAACCTTCCTGTAGCGTCGCTATTGTTGATGATGTCGGATAGTGGAGCTTTGCTCACAACTGTAATGGGGTGCTCCTGGAAGTAGTGACTTAGCTTCTGAGAAGCAAGGAACACTCCATAAGCTAGCTTCTAGTAGTGTGGGTAACGTTGCTTGGACTCCATCAAGACCTCGCTTACATAGTAAACTGGTCGTTGAACTCCGTACTCATGCCCTGGTTCCTTCTGCTCTACCACGATGACGATGCTGATTACCCGGTTGGTGGCCGCCATGTAAATTAACATAGGCTCCCCAGGCTCGGGCGCAGCAAGGATAGGCGCTCATGAAAGTATCTCCTTGAGCTGCTTCAATGCTGCATCTACCTCGTCCGTCCACATGAATTTGTCTGCCTTCTTCAGCAACTTGTACAATGGCAGAGCCTTCTCTCCAAGTCGGCTGACGAACCGGCTTACTGCTGCAATGCATCCTGTGAGCCGTTGTATGTCCTTCAGGCACATCAGATGGTTTATGTTTAAGTTGGCCTTGATTTTCTCCGGGTTGACCTCGGTTCCACGCTAGGAAACGATGAAGCCCGATAATTTGCTGGATGGAACCTCGAAGACGCACTTCTTAGGGTTAAGCATCATGTTGTATTTCCAGAGATTATTAAAGGTTTCTTTTAAGTCGAAGATTAAGTCGTTTGACCTTTTAGACATAACCGCTATATCGTCCACATAGGCATGAATGTTCCGAACAATTTGATCATGTAGGCAATGTTGCATTGTCCGCTGGTACGTAGCACCTGCGTTTTTTTATCCCAAAGGGCATTGTGACATAGCAAAACATGTCGTAGGGTATAGTGAACGAAGTGGCCAATTGGTCCAACTTCCTCATCTTGATCTAGTGGTATCCTAAGTATGCATCAAGAAAACACAGCCGTCGAGTCAATGACTTGGTCAATGTGAGGCAAGGCAAACGGATCTTTGGGACATGTTTTGTTCAAGCCGGTGTAATCAACGCACATTCTTAATTCTTTGGTTTCCTTTTTGGGGAAAAGTATAGGATTGGCCTCCCATCGGGTGTGAAGGACTTCTCGGATAAAACTAGCCTTAAGTAACCTAGCTATCTCTTTGCCTATGGCGCGTCTCTTCTCGTCTCCAAAGCGTCGTAGAGGTTGTTTCACTGGTTTACATTTTGGATAATTATTCAAGCTATGCTCGGCAAGTTCCCTAGGTACACCTTCCATGTCGGCAGGTTGCCAGGCAAAGATGTCCCTATTCTCACGGAGGAACTCGACGAGCACTCTTTACTATTTAGGGTCCAGGTTCGTCCCAATGGCAGTGGTCTTGGAGGCATCGCCTACCATAAGTTCCACCGACTTGGTATCGATGGCGACCTTGAATGTTGGGGCGGAGTCAGAAATCTG
Organism: Avena insularis; assembly: GCA_023614405.1. Taxonomy (NCBI): domain Eukaryota; kingdom Viridiplantae; phylum Streptophyta; class Magnoliopsida; order Poales; family Poaceae; genus Avena; species Avena insularis. The sequence continues at coordinate 430,131,348 of CM042685.1, read as the reverse complement.
TTTCTTCGACGCGGGCATCTCCGAGGCGTCGACCTTGCTGTGGATCTCCTTGAATTCTTCACTGTAGAGGACAGCTTCTGCAAAGGCTGCTTCTCCAATCTCGCAGTCCCTTGCCTTGGTAAAGCTTCCGGATACGGTGATGACACCGTTTGGTCCGGGTATCTTGAGATTGTTGTATACGAAGCATGGGTTGGCCATGAAGGTGTGGAAGATGTTGTGGCCGAATATGACGTGGTACACGCTCTTGAAGGGGACCACCTCAAAGGTCATGCGTTTTTGGAGGTAATTATTGACATCGCCAAAAGTGACCTGAAGTGTGATGCACCCAAGGGACTGAGCTTCCCGACCAGGAACTACACCATGGAAGATGGTGTTGGTCCGCCTTAGATTTGCCTCCGTCAAGTTCATCTTGTGTAGTGTATCTAGGTACATGATGTTGATGCTGCTTCTACTATCCACCATAGGTGAACTCGTTGCCGACAATCAGGGGGTTGATGACCATGGCGTATTGGTTCTCCGAAGGGATGAGGTCTGGGTGATCCTTCCTATCCCAAGTTATTGGAATCTCCGACCAGCGCAGGTATTGGGGAACTGGGGGTAGAGTGGCCATCAGTATCCTCATGGAGGTCTTTTGTTTGCGGACGGTGGGGGTGCCAAGGAAAGTGTGGAAAACTGCCACCTTCTTCTCGAAGGGGTTTTTTCCCTTGCCGTCGCTCTTGGTGGTGTGCTTGGGGTCAACGTCCTCGTCCATGTCACTTGAATCCTTGGACTCCTCCTCCTTATTCTTCCCCTTGCCCTTGCCTCGCGGTCTGTTCTTCCGACTTTGCTTTTAGCCGGACTCCGGGTCCTCCTTGAGGTTGTTGACAAACTTGCAATGGCGATTGGTGTGTGTGGCCTTGCTGTTGGCGTCGAGGTGTACGAGGCACGGCATATCGCGGTACTCCTCGTAGGTTTGGGGAACACGGAGCGCTGCCGAGGTTGTTTCACTACCTCGCTGCTACCCACGAGCAGCCCATGTCCTCGGCCACGTTGCCCACCATCACCTCGTCCTGCAAACGTCATGGCGACCATGTCGGAGGTTTGCTTTTATTCTGGCGGGATTTTCCGCTTGGTGTTGTTGTTCCTCCGAGCCTAAGTTGGAACGGTCGTTGCCGGCAGGGAGCCACGAGCATCATCGTCGGCAACCGCGAACTCACTAGCCAGCTGGATCATCTGGTTGAGATCTAGCTGGTGGTTGTCCTGCGGGCGCTTCAACGTATGTCGGAGCAAATTACCTCTTTCCAACCCATGAATGAAGGTGGACATGGCGGTCTGGGAGTGCACTCCTGCGCAGGAATTCTTCATATCCAGCCAGCGGGAGAGGTAGGCGCGAGATGACTCGTCTTTCTCCTACACGCACCGCTGTAGGTCGCCAATAGTACAGGGACGTTTGTACGTACCCTCAAAGTTCTTAGTGAATGCTTCTTGCATTTCTAACCAGTTGCAGATGGATTTCTCCGGCAAGTCATCGATCCATTGTCAGGTCGTGCCCGCCAGCATCAATGGGAGGTACTTGACGGCAACGTTGGGGTTACCCCTGGCGATCTCCACCGTGTTGCCGTAATCCTGCAACCATGTAGCTGGCTTGGCAGTGCCGTCATAGGGCTTGATGGTCTTGTCAATCCAGAAACCCTTGGGGTAAGCTGCGGTCCATATCACAAGTCCAAAGCAGCGTGGTCCCATGTATGCTCCATCCCGGGCCTCGTGGATCTTGTCCAGACATGATCGTGCGTCGTATGGCTCTGGGCTTCTTTTCTTCTTTTTTCCATCAGAGGATGGGCTGCGTGAACGACACGGGCCTCCTCCGCCATGGTGGCTTCTAGGTGGTGATGGAGGTGGAGGTGGAGGTGGGTTATCCTTCTTGCTATTACCCTCCTGCGACGCCTCACGCTTGTCACGATTGTTTGTCGGACGCGGAGGGTCATGACGTGACCTACTCTTGTGTCCTTGGCTGCGCTCCCCATCATGACGGGCCTGCTCCGTGTTGTCGCGGATGACGATGCCGCGTTGCTTTGGCGGAGGCATGTCCGTGTGATGGTGAGCCTTGGGGTCTTCATGATGTCGGGGGGATCGGGGCGGTGGAGATGGGCGACGAGGATGAGATTTGCCTCCATGGTCAGAGGATATGGGGACAGCGTCCTTCCTGTTGCGCGCATCCCTCCGTCTTTGTTCTGACGAACCCGTCTGGAACCCGACATCCTGAGGAGATCGATCCCTTGGCAGCTTATGCTGACTAGACTGGCAGAACGCTGGGTCAGACTCAAGCCTCTGGGAGGTGGCCTTTTCCTGCTGTTTCACCGCCTTGGACACAAGGTCATAGACCTTCTCCACTGCCGCGGGTGATCTATCCTGCTCCAGAAGGGTCTTGGCGATGGCGAGATTAAGAAGAGGAGTGGGCATCACCTGCCTGCCTTCGCTGTCAATGTATGGCTTTGCTTGTGGCGGCTTCGAGGGGGCCCATCCTAGGTTTCTCCGTACACCAGGATCGTTGATGACGCGAGCCAGAGCTTTCTTAGCCTTCTGCTACTGGAACAGAGTCTTGTACTCGGCCTCCATGGCTCTAGCTTTTTCTATTGACTTCTGCGCGTTGGCCAGATCTCGATCTAGCTTTGTGCCTTGCTCCGCGATGGCCTGCGCCTCTTCCAACAGCTGCTGGCGCTTCTCGTCAAGCTTGACTACGCTCTGGATATGAGCTACGGTCATGGGCTCGACGAGCAGGTTGTCGTACATCACTATATCAGCTGAACTAATTTGGGCAGCAGCAGATGTAGATGCTAGAGGCGGAGGGTTTGTGGTGTTGTTGTTACTCGGACCGATGTTGAGTTCCTGCGGCTGCTGCACTGGGTTAGGCGGAGGGGGCATGACCTTTGCACGATCCTTGTCGGCAGCAACATGTGGTCCCTTCCCTTTGTCCAACGCTTTAGGTGGAGCTTGTCCGGGTTGGTCTTCTTCCATCACGGTCCCAATGGCGACGAACACCTCTCGGGATGTGACGGCCTTGTTGGCCTGCTCGTCCCATTGGAAATCCTCCTCCATCTCCTGCATAGCTGAGTCTAGCTCATCTGGGCTGAAGTCTATCTCCTCCGAGTAAGCGCTAATGTCGGCGTAGAGCGCGTCAAGCATGGAGTCGGAGGGCGCCGGGGCTTCCTCGACAATGGGCGGTGGCGGTGCGACAACGGCAATGATGACTGGAGGTGGTGGGGCCACTGCAGCGATGACGACTGGAGGCGGTGGCGGTGGCACAGCGACTATGACCGGAGGTGGTGGTGGTAGTGGCTGAGGCGGAGGGGCTCCACCAACGAGCGCAAGTTCTGTTTGAGATTCTTCCTTATCCGACGCGTAGCTGTTGACGGTGTTCACCATGCTCTCGAAAGTGAGGCGTCCCAAAGCCTGCTGCCACCTTAGCGTATGCCGGAGAAGCGTGCCTTGGTCCAGTCCTTCCACAAAGTGATACATGGCATCATCATTAGGGTAATGAGCCAGGTCGGCCCATATACGGAGCCACCTAGCAAGGTAATCGCGGGGGGTTTCGCCTTCTCTCTGAACGCAGCGCGCCGGATTGAAGATATTTACCACTCCAATGAACTTGGATCTCTGCTGTCCAGACGCACGGGCGAAGCCGGCGGACTTGCAGGGATCTTCCACCGTTATATCCAGCACAGGGGTGGTTTGGGTGGGCCTTGAATTTTTCTGATCTTTGCCGGCAAACTCCGAGGAGAGATCCGACATCAATCCTTCCATGAACGTATCCTTCCCGTAGGCGGTCCGTGCAGGTCTTGATGCTCCTCCGACTCCTAGGGAACTAGTGCCCGAGTCGGTTTTGCCGATGAATAGGTGGATATCTCCGATGGGGACGATCGAGCACCACGTAGGGTTCGTCTTCGCCGGGATCCAGAACCCGTGGGGGGGGGACAATCGGAACATTGCCGGAGAAGAGAACACGACCGATGGCTACGGTCTCGCCGATTCCCGTGAAGATCTTGGTCCTCGCCCGCTGAAGAGCCTGGAGCGCCTCTTGCCCCATGGTGGGCGCCAACTATCGTGGTATTGCCGATGAGTACGCCATGGAGGGGTCCTCAGATTGCGTGTTTAGAGACGTGGGGGAAGGCAGACGGCTGACGGGTACGAGGTTACATAGCTTACCCAGGTTCAGATCCCACAACGGTGGCGGAATCCTACTCCTGCTATAAATCACTATATTCGCAATACACCGAGTTACAGGGATTGGTTCGCTGTGCGCGAGTTGATTTGTGGCTTGCCCTAAAGGCTCCCATAGGCCCGACTTATATAGTCGCCAGGTCCTAGGGTTACAGGGAAAAGTCCTAGCCGGACAAGTTACAGAGTCCTACACTACTTATAACTAGTCTAGCGTGTCTTGCACTCCAAGGTTCCGGGTACGTCGGTGACTCCTCCGTAGCCTTCCTTTATCCGGCATGGGCCTCCCTTCTGGATCCATCTAACTGGGCCGCCCAGCAGGCCATGGGCCATTCTACCAACTGTGGGCCACCCGGGTTATCCGGATAGGAGACATGCCATGAGGATACCCATATAGCATATCCCCAACAATCCCCTCATCACTAAGGAAATCATTCAAGGTGTAGTTCTTGAACTCGGTGCCATTATCGCTTCTTATTATCAACACGGGGACACTGTATTGACGTTGAACCAAGTTGATGAAGTCGATGAAGGTCTTTTGAGTCTCACTTTTCAACTTAAATAAATATACCCATGAGTATCTTGAATAGTCATCAACAATCACCAAACAATATTTCTTCCCACCAACACTTGCATGAGATGGAGTACCAAAGAGGTCCACATGAAGGAGCTCCAAGATCCTCGTTGACTTGATGCGGTTCTTTGGCTTGTGGGGAGCATCATGAATTTTTCCTTCTACACATGCCCTGCAAACACGATCTTTGGCAAAGGAAACATTTTATTTTAGTCCAACAATATGGCCATCCTTGTGGAGACTTTGCAAAGTTCTGATATTGACATGGGCTAGTCGGAGATGTCGTAACCAACCCACATCAGCCTTTCCGAATAAGCACATAGCATTTGTAGTGGTTTGCCTCGAAAAGTCCACCACATACAAGTCATTTTCGACGTACCCAACAAAAGCGACCTTGAGAGACTTGCTCCACATGAGGACCACAATATCATGATTAATAAAGACAACAAAGCCCATCTTTCCAAGAGCACGAACTGAAAGTAAATTGTAACCAAGGGTCTCAAAAAGCATGACGTCCACGAGTGTGATATCGTGGGCAACCACTACCTTGCCAAAACCCATTACCTTATACTTGGACTTATCTGCATATGTCACAGATATTTGATCATCATTTGGTCTTAATTCCTTGACAATAGAAGAGCTTCCAGTCATATGACTTGTGCAACCACTATCAAGCACCCACTTTGACCCTTAGGAAGCATAGGTCTACAAAAGATCAAGCTAGTTTTTAGGTACCCATTTTTCAATGGGTCCTCTTTTGTTAGCAACAAGGGTCTTGGGGACCCAAATAGACCAAGCAATGTAACCATCAAAAGGACCAACATATTGTGCATACACATCACCAAAATAATCATGCATTAGGACATAGTGAGGATTAGCACTTCCCGCAAAATCATCATGAGACATAGTTTTGCCACTTGTGGTCTTACTACCCACAATGGCTTTGTCTTTTTCTTGTGCGGGTTTGGCCTTCTTCTTGTTGTTCTTCTTCTTAGCTTTGGAGACAAAGCCAAGTCCTCCTTTTTCACCATTTGACATTCGCTTACTCAAAATGTCATCAATGGACTTGTTCCCTTTTGGAAAGGTGGCCTTTGCTAGCTCCCCCTTCAACCTAGCATTTTCTTCAAGTATATTTGTACTACTAGAAGGAATAAAAGTACTAGGTGAAGCAATATTGGTAAATTGAGTTTGAAGATTTTCATGGGACTTCGTGAGACACAAGAGTTCACTTTCCAAAGCCTTGTGAGCCATGTCAAGCAACCTAATGTCCTCGGCAAGTTTATCATGAACAACACCAAAGTCAATCTTGTCCTTTTAAGACCTTTTATATTTAGCACTGGCATGGTATCGTTCCTTAACGAGTCTATTAACAATTAAATCATTATCCTCATCAAGCCCTTCAAGTTTTAGTTCAAGGGACATCCTAGTCTCTTGTTCTTCTTCTAGAGCATTGTTTAGGGCTTCAACCTCAACCATGTGCTATATTCCTAATTTACATCTTTCATCAAGAAGCTCTTGGGTGTGAGAAAGTTGATTTAAGAGGTCTACAAAATGTCTTTTGTGTTCCCCTTGCAAGTTATTCATGAACTCATCAAAAGCAATTATTTACTTCTTGAGCTCAAGAGACTTTTCATCATCAATTTCATCATCAACTAAGGGAGTGGGGTGGTATGATCATACCTCCGTTCCTCTTGCCATACGACAAGTGACGTTCTTGTTGGTAGTATTTCATTTGGAGAATCGAAGAGGGAGTATTTGGGAGTAGATGTAGTGGCAATAGCAGCCACACCACTTGATGTTTCCTCTTCATCATCATCATCTTCATTGTTGGAGGAGTATTCTTCATGAGTGATCAATACAATTTCACCCGACTGATTATTGATGGGATTCTTCTTGATGAAGGGTTTCTTGTAAGGATCTTTGGAAGTTTTCTTAAACACAAGTTTACCACCATGATCTTCTCTCTTCACATACGGACAACCCGCCACAAAGTGATAGCGGTCACCACAATTGAAGCAAGTTATCAATTTAGTGACATTTTCTCTTCTTCCATTTGGGTTGCTTCTTCGTTGCATTGCCATCTTGGCCTTGGCGGGGTTCTTCCAAAAGTTCTTTGCATAGAAAGCCATATATTCACCATGAGAAATCTTGACATCATCGGGGTGGCTCATGGAGAGGCCTTTATCACTATCATCTTCATCCCCATGTTCCACAACTTTGGCCTTTAATACAAGGTTGACAACATTACTCATTCCAAGGGCATGAGCACGGGCATCTTTGGCATTCTTGGCGGCAACCTTGAAAGAGGCCATATCTTGCATAACTTCATTGGAGGTCATGAGGTGGTAGTTGTGTCTTCCTTGTAGGCTTTTCAAGTCGGTGGGCTCAAAGGGTATGAGTGCACTCACATATTTCCTTTTTATCCAAGCATCATCCACATGTGAGGCACCCACATTCCTAAAAGCTGTGGCGGTGGTCTTGATCCTGTTGGGCCACGTGGAGATAAAACAAAATTTTCCTCTAACCTGGTGATCCCAAGATCTACCTGAGGTAGAAGGCCACGAGGTTTACCACTAGACGCGTTGTTGCGGATTACTGATGAAGCGCGTCAGTTGATGCAGTGCAGTCCTAACGATCCGATCGTCCTGGTGCTGATCGCACAACACCTCTGCTGGTATCCACACGTACAAGGAGGAGCGCCGTGAATCGCTAGGTTCAGACGGGCGGCTGGACTGTCAGGAGCTAGGGTTTCCAACACATGGAATTACCTAACCGATCAACGAATAACCTTCGGGTTACGGTGCTCCACTATATATAGGAGTGAACGTGGGCTTCGCCACCGACCCATTCACTAAAGCCCATATAACACTAGTCACCGTGAGTCCAACTCACTAACTCAGTCCTAATCTGGTTTAGGTCCAAACCAACTAGATTACAGATTCGGATCCAATCCGAACTTGCTCCCGCTCTTAAGTGTGTGACCCCGCAGGCTCATGGCTACTTGGACACGATTAGAGTCCGACTCACAATCGATCAGTCAGCAGCGGCTCCTAGCAGAACGTGTCGACTCCCAAGTACCAAAGAGTCATGGTGACTTGCCTTTTCCAATGCGACTTACGTCCGAGTCCCTTTTGCCTCACGATATACCTTGTCAGACTATAGGCGAATATATGTCATCCCTTAAATAGTCTGACTCTTCTCGATCCGAGATAAGTGATTCACCTGACTAACTCTTAGTCGATCGCCTCGGTTAACACTTAACCGAGTCGTGCATGGCCATGCTTTCCGAATCATATCTCACGAGAGGGCCCATAGAATATCTCTCCGAGTGGAGGGGCAAAATCCCATCTTGGTTATTCACATCACGCAGCTTGATTCTCGACCGACCAACCGCTTTAGAACCGCCATTCACGGATCAGCGTTGATGTAACCTAAGTCGGTGATCCTCAACTCAGACTATGCAACAACCTCAGGTCTAAGGATTACATTGATTGAGATATACAAATGACAACTTGTTTGTTGTACCTCAATATGGGTCAATCCGACTCGCTAAACTCTTTAGCCGAGTTTGTGTAAGTTGGAATAGCATCTCCATGCCCATGACAAGTGGAACCGAGTCATCAAGCCAACTTTCACATTGGTCTAAGTTGTGTGTCCAACACGACCTCAATGACCAAGGATATTTAGTACAAACAACATGAATGCATAGTTCCACAACCGAATCACATATTCAATGATACACATCAGATGTTTATACAAGGACTACTTAATATCCTTATGAATACAATGGTAAAACTCATCATACATGATTGCCTCTAGGGCATATTCCCAACAGATCCTACGATACATGTCTTCATGATATTCACCTTCCTTCATATAGAAGCCTTCGACTTCATTGCTTAGTGCATCATACCGGATCCTTCTCATGCTCTCATTCCCAACATACAACTCCGTGAGAGCATCCCAAGCTTCCTTGGCGGTGTTGAGGTGGTCAATGTGTGGGTAATATTTTGTACCCAATCCTTGTTGTATCATGTGCAAGGAGGTGTCATTGAGTTAACTATTGACACACTAGTAGAAAACAGGCTATCCGTTCGCACCCCCTAACAACATTAGTCCTGGTTGCGCCACGAACCGGGACTAATGCTAGCACGCGTCCCGGTTCGAGCGGGCACGGTGGCCGGAGGCATGCGTCCCGGTTCGTAAGGGCGTCAGCCACGTGGAGTGGCACACACCTTTAGTCCCGGTTTATGTTACAAACCGGGACGTATGATCCCGCCCTCTATAAATGCGACGCCCTATCCCTCTGCCTCCCCTCTGTTTTCTCTTGGTGGAAGGTGTGATAGGTGTGCTAGTTTAATTTTTTCCTATGCATGCATTCAAGGTGTTTGATGAAATGTTTGAGTGAATGATCCCGTTCAAATTCTCATAGAACAAAAATATAGAAGGTGTCCGAGACGCACTTGAGCTTTCTCCTCTTTATTTCTCTCGATCGAGGTTAGCAATATTATCTTTTATCTATCATTGATACAATGCATGTGTCAATATGAATTGGTCATTTCACTATTTATGATGTCCCGTTTTTGATAAACTTAATTATATGATGCAGATGAACGGTCGGAAATGGATGTACGGTGACCGGCGTGTACCCGGGTACATTAAAGGCGTGGATAAATTTATCGATGTGGCTATGGCAAACAAAGAGAATGGTTTTATACGTTGTCCATGTGTTCAATGTCGGAACAACAAGGAGTACTCTTCCTCGAAAATCATTCGCGGCCACCTGGTTATGAAAGGTTTCATGCCCAACTATAATTGCTGGACCAAGCATGGGGAAAGAGGGGTTATGATGGAAGACGGTGAAGAAGAAGATGATGATAACCACTATCATCATATTTTCTAAATACAGTGATACTGCAATGGAAGACAATGAACAAGGAAGGAGGTGAAGAACGGGCATCAGATGAGCCCGCTGATGAACTTGGTAGGGTCATTTCTGATGCAAAGCGATACTGTGAAACAGAAAATGAGAAGTTGAAGTTAGAGGGCATGTTAGAAGATCACAAGAAATTGTTGTACCCAAATTGTGAAGATGGCAGCACAAAGCTCGGTACCACACTGGAATTGCTGCGATGGAAGGCAGAGTGTGGTCTAACTGACTCCTCGTTTGAAAAGATGCTGAAAATAATGAAGCCGAAGTTTCCAAAACATAACAAACTTCCCGAGAGTATGTACGAAGCAAAGAAGACTCACTGTCCTCTAGGATTATATGTGCAGAAGATACATGCATGCATTAATGACTGCATCCTCTACCGCGGTAAGGAGTATGAGAATTTAGATAAATGCCCGGTATGCAATGCATTGCGGTATAAGATCAGACGAGATGACCCTGGTGATGTTGAGGGAGAGCCCCTCCGGAAGAGGGTTCCTGCTAAGGTTATGTGGTATGTTCTTATAATACCAAGGTTGAAATGCATGTTCAGAAACAAAGAGCATGCCAGGTTGTTGCGATGGCACAAAGAAGACCGTAAGAAAGACGCGAAGTTGAGACACCCTGCTGATGGGTCACAGTGGAGAAAAATCGAGAGAGACTTCCCGGACTTTGCAGGTGACACAAGGAACTTATGGTTTGGTCTAAGGAACTTATGGTTTGGTCTATGTACGGATGGCATGAATCCTTTTGCAGGTGACGCAAGGAACTTATGCTTCTCCAGCGGTAATTCTAATCATTACGACACTATATCGGCAACGTTCGTGAATTTTATGGTATCAAGTAATTAATAACTTCTTTTATTCGTTTTCTTCGCCAGGCAGCTCTTGGAAACGGTTCACCAACAAGGCTAGGGGTGTTTGGAAAGAGAATCTTACATTTCAACCACTAGATGTAAGCACCACTAGCTATATCGGCGCATCTCTTTGATTCTAGTTTTAATACCGTTATTATCATGCTTGATTTTTTTTGATTGTTCTCGTAAAGTGCCTGCCGCAGGGACCAGGGAACAATTTATGTGGATACTATGTTTGCGAGTTCATCCGTTAGACGTGATGTGAGAAGGGAAGAAATTTAGAGCAACTCCACGTACGTAAACAATTTCTATAGTTTTTAATTACCATCAAATTGTGTTTAGTTTCATTCATATAGGTTGACTCCTTTTTTAAATCAGATCAAACGTCTACGGGACGGTCTTCTGCCAAAGAATCGCGTACGAGCAATTCAGGAGGAATTAGCGGGATTCTTGGATGCAGAAGTCCTAAACCCAAAAGGAGAATACTATTCGGGTGTGTATATACAATAGGGATTGTACAAAGAGCTTATTTTGTATGTAGTGCATGAACTCCGTGTATCGAATGTAATATGTTCGACACTTAGATCTATATTTTCATGATGATCTTGTGTAATATAATGGTTCCTTCATTGATGAGTGCAAAACACTAAATAAAAAATAAAACAACATAAATAAATTCTCTGCCGCGGCACAAAAGGTGGCCAAAATGCTGCCGCGGTAAAAAAAAGGTTGCCAAAATGAATTCACTGCTGCGACAGAGAAATGTGTCAAATCTCTGCCGTGACAGACGGGGACTTGCCAAAATGAATTCTCTGCCGCGGCAGAGAAATGTGTCAAATCTCTGCCGCGACAGAGGGTTATTTGTCCCGGTTCGTCTTACGAACCAGGACGGTTGCTCCTCCCCCTCGCACTCACCAGCGGCCACGTGTACGCCCTTTTGTCCTGGTTGGTGGGGAAACCGAGACTAAAGGTTGGGGCTTTAGTCCCGATTGCCCCGTCCCGGTTGGGTAACCGGGACTAAAGGCCCTTACCAACTGGGACACATGGGTCGTTCTGCACTAGTGACAACTTCTCTTCTTGTCAAGTTGTTTGGATCCCTAATATAGAGTCCTTGTTCAATGATGTTCCAGAACTCAATACAAGAGCTGCGCACATGAGATTTCATTAGAGATTTCCATTGAGCAAAAGTAGATGCATCTAGCTTTGGTGGGTCTCCTCTATTGTTTATATGAGGGTGAGGAATTGGAGGGTCGTGAGTGTACCATCCATGAGAGTCATGGTGCTCTCCCTTCCCACCATCCCTTTTTATGATGGAATTAGTGTTGTCTTGATGTAACATCCCAAATTTCATCAAATTCAAAACCATGTTGTTGCATTGATATCATCATGGAATATTCACCTTGCACAAAAAAATTCAAAAACAAAAACCCTAATAGAACCATATTAAAACCCCTTCTTATATGGGGCAAGGTTTTATTTTATTTTCATGACCCAAAAACGTTTTTGAGTGATTAGATGTATTTGACACACTTTTGGACACTAGGGTCACAGCACAAAAGTTTGGTGAAGGTTTGAATTCATTTGGATTTGAAATGGCCATTCAAATCTAATCTAGAAAATCAAAACAGAAAAAGAAAAGACCAAAAGAGAAAAAATAGAAGCCAACCAGCTATTCTGGCCCAGGCCCGATATAGCCCACAGCCCACCCGGGAACCTCCCCCTCCCCGCACTCTCTCACCCGCGCACGCACCCTCCCCCTCACTGACCAGTTGCCACGTTGCCACGTCAACCTCATCGTCCCCAGACACCGCGTGATGGCCGCACCGCTGGCCGTTTCTTCCCCTCTTCGCTGCCGATAAATTCGCGCGTTGATTCCCATTGATTTGCCGAGTAATTATTGCCCTGCTATGGCTACTTAATCCCCACCCTCTCCGCGTCATTTCCCCAACACTGCAAGCCCCAAACGCCGCCAGGCTCTTCCAATTTTTCCTTGCATCGCCGCAGTGCCGAGCCACTCCGACAAGCTATTTCGGTGAGTCCAGCACGCCCCTCTGCCTCTCGTTCACGCGAACGTGTTCCTATTTCTCATGCGCATCTAATCATGCCCTTGGCTTGTCCTATTTCGCCCCAGGTCGCCGTCCCCGTCGACGTCTGCAAGCAACCAAGGCGAAGCTCAACTCCGGCGAGCAATCTGGGTAAAATTTGTGCGCCCCTTGACCTCTGCTTCACAAGACTGCGTTCGCCGTGACCTTGCGCACCTTCTAATGCCAGCCATTTGCCTTATTGCGCCCTAGGTCATCGTCTTCGTCTCTGACAGTGAGCACCTGACGCCAGTACAAGCTCCGACGATGAGTTTCTGTCATGTCCATGCGCCCATGTCCAAGACGCGTCCATGTTGAGCTTCCCTGCTTCCTCGCGACCGTGGTAAGCGCCATCACACCCTCCCTACCCCTCTGACCTTGCCGACGTGTCACCGCCAGTGGCGTCGCCGCCGCCAGAGCCATTGCCACCGCTAGGTTATGGTTAGATGGATCTAAATCTAGAGGCCACGATTAGATCACTTAGCGAAACATTATGTTTAGATCTAGGCCGTGCATCGTCACTTAGATCCTACGGTGCGGAAACGTAATCCGGTTGAACCGGTACACACCAATCAGTAGTTGCCGCATGGCTAGGGTTTTGATTTAAAAACCAGATTTTGTTCTATTAGTTATTTAAACTTGTAAATTCAATAACTTTTGCTGTGATTATCCAAAAATTACAAATTTTATATATGTGGATTCAGAAAAATGAGACCTTTGCATGTATGGTCTTGATTTGGTCATTTGCTTCTGGAAAATTGGGATTTTATGCAGAGACATTTGTAGGCTTATTTTGGCTATATAAATTATTTAGAATATTGTTTTAGGTGGTTTTTGTTTTATTTAGACTTTAGATTATGTGCTTTGTCTTTAGTACTGAAAAGTTTGTGTTTAGAAGTGTGACAAATCATCCTTTTGACATTTGCATGCATTCATAAATATTTTTGTTTGTATATTGATTGTGAATATTGTGGCATGATTTTGTGTGTAGATTTTGTGGATTGTGGAGAGTGTGATTGTGAGGATTGTACATATTCCCCAAACTACCAAGGCAAGTGATATTTCATCTTTTGTCCTATTATTTTTCCTAATGCATTAGTGATATTTTGAGTAGGACTTGCATGCTAGTTTTTCAAAGTTTTTGCTATGCTATGGTGGATCCTATAGATGATTTCTTGGTAGAAATTTTCCTAAGTTAAGAGACATGTTATGCTAGTATGCTTAGCCTAGCCATTAGAATTCAAGGGTTAAAAATTCATGCTATTGATCTTATGGAAAGATTATGCCTATATGTTTTTTGACTAAGAAAACATCTTGTTAATGAAACACCTGGGTGGAATGGGAAGAATGGTTTGTGTTGAGTGGTTACACAAGGCCCATGTGTATGGTTTACCTTGTGTATCACACTTGTGGATAGCCACCCAAGAAACAAAGAGATTTGAGATGTTTAGTGTTGAGAAGCTTCTAGTGCAACCACATGGCATATGGGCTTTGCCTTGACCAAATAGGTTGCAAGAAATCAGCCAGATGGACAGTTTGTGGTAGGGTTGATAGGATGGAACGCGTCCATGGTGATCTGAGGGAATGCTTCTTAAGGGTCTTGTCTCGATGCATGTCGAGTCTTGTGGGGAAAGTGCACCACCTCTCGAGAGGGTAAAACCTAAGTACTTAGCCGTGTCCTCGGTAATGGACAATTTGAGCATCGAAGACATTGAAATGATCAAGGATCTCCTCATCCCAATTTCTCTAAGTTAAAAAATGGTGGGTAAACAAGGGTAGTGATCCACCAATGTCTATTGGTGGTGCCTTAGAGTTTTTGTAAAGAAAAACTTAGAGTTTTCAACTAGTAGGACAAAACTACTTTATGCAAAGCCAGCCTGAAACCACACTTAGCCAAATTCATGTAGATGATAGTCTCTACTATATAACAATGTATCTCTAGATAATGAGTTGTAAGAACTATTGTATCTCTAGATATTACGATGTAATAATGACCTTTGTATCTGTGTACTTCATCTTAAACTATGGATGCTAGCATTTTGATCTAGGGACTAGCATTGCAATCACAGGATCTCTACCTTATTTGGTGAGATCTTATAGATGGTATCAGAGCACTGTGTTGCTTGTAGGATTATGACCCTAAGATGGATTAGACTAAGGAAACCACTAGGAAAATGCAAACTTCTTTGTAAATTTCCACACTTGTCTCTTTTCATCTCGTAAAACTTCTCCCAATCTTCTTTCTCATCTCTATTTGTAGATGGCTGCCATCAACGAAGCCGTCAGGAAGGGACCACTAATGACCATGACTTTAGAGTGTGAGACGGAGTTTCCCAAGGCACTTAAGAACCTTATGGTCACCATGGGAATACATGGTGAAGCTTTGTACAAGGGATTCCCCGTGATGGATGAAGGAGAAGAATATTGGTGGGTGCAACTCCACTTGTATAAAAACAAGTAGGATAATCACAATGAGTCAAGATTCTGCATGATCACCAACTCTGAGATGCACATGTCATTATTTGACTCTGCAAGGAATGCATCTTGGAATGCCATCAAGGAGCTTGGAGATAGACTCAAGTGTAGAATGCTCAACACTCAAAACGACCTTAGAGAGGAAAATAAACATACCCAAGAATTAGAGGCCACCATAAAATGTCTAAGGGAAGATGTTATAGACTTGGCATTTGAGTCTTGTGATCAAGACAAGAAAATTGCAACCAAGGATGCTCAGATAGCTACCTTGACTAGAGAGTGAGAATTGTACGTACTCCAATAGTTGGACCACCACACTTGTCGTTTTTGTCACGTTAATAATTTGATCATACCAATCTATGTGGTACGGCAAAATTTAGTCTAAGTGGTGTGTGAATCTTGGTGCTTGTGATTGAGTATTGTATGCCATGACTTGTGTGTTTGAAATAATTTATGTGACTGTTTTTGGTTTTTTGTTTCACTACTTTGTGTTCTTTTCTTTACTTGTGTTGTATCTAATTTTTCTCTATCCTATCATCCTATGTAATAGATTCCTAGCTTTGTTTTCAGCACCGCCGAGGAGTTCAAGGGAACTCGTTTTGGTTCTCGTATCATGGATCTCTCAATCTACCCCTCCCTAACATTAAGGGACTCCAGATCAAGAAGTTTTAGAGGAAGGATCTTTGGGGATTTAGAGTCTCGCAGCCAGGACGCCAGTCAGAGCCTTCCAGCGTGATACGTCGGAAACGTATCTATAATTTTTCATGTTCCATGCTTGTTTAGTATCCACTTTGCTATGTTTTGTCTACACTTTGAGGTATTTTTATACACTTTCTGGAACTAACCTATTGGCAAGATGCCACAGTGCCAGTTGCCTGTTTTCTGATGTTTTTGGTTTCAGAAAGCTAAAAAATGAATGTTCTCGGAATTAGACGGGACAAAAGCCAAAGTTCATATTTTTCCCTAAGCGATACGGAAAACCAAATACGAGAAGGAGGAGGACACCAGGGTGGCCACACCCTAGGTGGGCGCGGGGCCCACCCTGGCCGTTCCCACGGCGGGTGTGGGCCACCTGGCCCTCCACCGACCTTGCCTCCTTCACCTATAAGAAGCCCCCGACTCAAAGACCCTGAAGAATCGACCAAAAAGCCACGAAAACCTCCATAACACCGCCGCCACCAAAGAGGGATTCGGGGGACAGAAAGTCTCTATTCCGGCACCCTGCCGGGATGGGGAAGTGCCCCCGGAGCCATCTCCATCGATCTCCACCACCATCTTCATCACCGTTGCTGATTCCCATGATGAGGAGGGAGTATTTCTCTCTCGAGGCTAAGGGCTCTACCGATAGCTATGTGTTCATCTCTCTCTATGCATGGTCATGTTGTGGTCATGACATTTTTAATGAAGTAGATCTACCTTGCTACTCAAGTGCTTCAGTAGATCTCTACTCTCCCCATGTGTGTGAAAGTGACAGCGTGCACGCCATGGTGGCACTTAGGCTAGAGTCTACATAAATACTCATTTTGCTTTAATAGATCTATGGTTTTCCCCACGTGTGTGAAAGTGACAGCGTGCATACCGTGTGTGGCACTTTAGCTAGATTGAATATTTGTTATGAGTTATATTTTGAGTTGGATGTCTCTTTGAAATTGTGGTGTTTGTTGGAACCATCTAGCGCTCAAGGTGACAGTGTGGGGTTATCTAGATTGGGGAAGGCCCTAGTGGATTAGAGTGTCCAACCGGAGAGTAGTTAAGAGTAGTATCATGAAGAGAATATATTTATTGAGATTGTTCCTAGTGAAAGTATGATCCCTAGGCCTTGTTTCTAAACATTGAAAGACCGTTTGCATCTAGATATGTTGCATGTTTGCTTGCTTCAATCTTTATTTTAGTTTGGCACACGTTACCCCACGGCAACAACAAGTCAGAAGCTATTTTCTGGCACCGTTACCACTTTTATTTCACTATCTCTTCGCCGAACTAGTGCACCTATACACCTGACAAGTGTATTGGGTGTGTTGGGGACACGAGTTGTAGGGTTGCTTGAGAGGGATACCTTTGACCACTTCCTCCCTGTGTTCGACAAACCTTGGGTGATCCACTTAAGGGAAACTTGCTACTGTTCTACAAATCTCTACACTTGGAGGCCCAACAACTATCTACAAGAATAGAAGTGCGTAGACATCAAGCTATTTTCTGGCGCTGTTGCCGGGGAGGTTTTGGGATTTTACCTTTCCTCCATGCCATAAGTTATTTTCTGGCGCCGTTGCCGGGGAGGTAAGGTAAAAGGTACTCACATCCTCCGATGTGAGTTCTCGAAGTTATTTCCTTTAGATTATGCAATTTTGTCTTTTTGTTTCTTGTTTTCACTAGTTAGGCTTAATGGAAAACAACAACAAAATTAGAGAGCTTTATAGTATTTTTCTTGAGTTAGGACATGAAATGTTTGAAGAGAAAATTAAAAAACATATGGAACTTCATTTGCATGCTAATAGTGATGTTATTAGTATGAATTCTTTGAACACCATTATTGCTAATGCTATGGAAACGTCTAAGCTTGAGGAAGCTAGTTTTTATGATGATCTTTTTAGTCCCCCAAGCACGGAGGAGAAAATTGTCTTTGATGATACTTTACCTCCAATATATGATGATTACAATGATGAATGTGATATTTTCAGTCCACCTACTATTGAAGAGGAAACTAATTATGATTACAATAAGCCTCCTATATTTGATGACTATGGTGATGAGAATAATAATGATAGCTATTTTGTTGAATTTGCTCCCACTACAATTAATAAGAATGACTATGCTTATGTGGAGAGTAATAATTATTATATGCATGTGTCTCATGATAAGAATGTTTTATGTGATAGTTATATTGTTAATTTTATTCATGATGCTACTAAAAGTTATTATGAGAGAGGGAAACATGGTTTTATGCATCTCAATAATATTAAGTTTCCCCTCTTTATGTTGAAAATTTTGAAGTTGTACCTGTTTTGATTTCCCATGCTTGTGGCTTTATGCTTTCATGACTTGTTTCTTTACAAGATTCCTATGCATAGGAAGAGGGTTAGACTTAAATGTGTTTTTAATTTGCTTCTTGATGCTCTCTTTTACTTCAATTCATGTCTCTTATGTGAGCATCTTCTCAAACTATCAAGCCTAACTTAAAGGCATTAAAGAAAAGTACTTGTTGGGAGATAACCCAAGATTTTCATGAGTCTTGCAAGTTCTTATTTAAGTAATGACCTCTCCTTATCCTTTTTATTTGCTTTTTGTGCCACGAATGACCTCTAATGAGAGGGAAGTAAGATTTGGGAGTTGCTGTCCCGAAACAGATTTTTGTGCTCCACCGTAAAAATTTGTGTAAAATCTCTTAAGTCGGATTGAGCTGAAATTTTTCGAATGAATCCCCCAGTATGTTAGATAACTTTCGTTAGTTCAACACTTTTTGATTTGAGCAACAGAAGGTCTTTGAAAAAAATCTGGTTTCACCTGTTGGTCTGTTTTGACAGATTTCTGCCATTATTTGCATTTGCTTCTTATTGATTTCTTTTTGGGTTATTTTTGGGAAATAGAGCTTTTTGAGGGAATTGCTACAGTATCTTGTGTTTTTAGTGAAAGTTTTTCTGTTCTAAAGCTAAAACCAAAGGTTTATTATCTTTTGAATGCACTAATGTTGCTAATGAAGATTGTGTGAAGTTTTGTATGAAGGAAAATTTTCAGGTGTAAAGAATGATGTAATGATATGAAGAATGGACTAAAGCTCAAGCTTGGGGATGCCACCCCAAGAAATATTCAAGAGGTACAAGTGTCAAAGCTTGGGGATGCCCAAGGGATCTCTACCTTATTTGGTGAGATCTTACAGATGGTATGAGAGCACTGTGTTGCTTGTAGGATTATGATCCTAAGATGGATTAGACTAAGGAAACCACTAGGAAAATGCAAACTTCTTTGTAAATTTCCATACTTGTCTCTTTTCATCTCGTAAAACTTCTCCTAATCTTATTTCTCATCTCTATTTGTAGATGGCTTCCATCAACGAAGCCGTCAGGAAGGGACCACTGATGACCATGACTTTAGAGTGTGAGACGGAGTTTCCCAAGGCACTTAAGAACCTTATGGTCACCATGGGAATACATGGTGAAGCTGCGTAAAAGGGATTCCCAGTGATGGATGAAGGAGAAGAATATTGGTGGGTGCAACTCCACTTGTATAAAAACAAGGAGGATAACCACAATGAGTCAGGATTCTGCATGATCACCAACTCTGAGATGCACATGTCATTCTTTGACTCAGCAAGGAATGCAGCTTGGAATGTCATCAAAGAGATTGGATATAGACTCAAGTGTAGAATGCTCAACACTCAGAACAACCATAGAGAGGAGAAGAAACATACCCAAGAATTAGAGGCCACCATAAAATGTCTAAGGGAAGATGTTATAGACTTGGCATTTGAGTCTTGTGATCAAGACAAGAAAATTGCAACCAAGGATGCTCATATAGCTACCTTGACTAGAGAGTGAGAATTGTATGTACTCCAATAGTTGGACCACCACACTTGTCGTTTTTGTCACGTTAATAATTTGATCATACCAATCTATGTGGTATGGCAAAATTTAGTCTAAGTGGTGTGTGAATCTTGGTGCTTGTGATTGAGTATTGTATGCCATGACTTGTGTGTTTGAAATAATTTATGTGACTGTTTTTGGTTTTTTGTTTCACTACTTTGTGTTCTATTATTTACTTGTGTTGTATCTAATTTTTCTCTATCCTATGTAATAGATGCCTAGCTTTGTTTTCAGCACCGCCGAGGAGTTAAAGGGAACTCGTTTTGGTTCTCGTATCATGGATCTCTCAATCTACCCCTCCCTAACATTAAGGGACTCTAGATCAGGAAGTTTGAGAGGAAGGATCTTTGGGGATTTAGAGTCTCGCGGCCAGGACGCCAGTCAGAGCCTTCCAGCGTGATACGTCGGAAACGTATCTATAATTTTTCATGTTCCATGCTTGTTTAGTATCCACTTTGCTATGTTTTGTCTACATTTTGAGGTATTTTTATACACTTTCTGGAACTAACCTATTGGCAAGATGCCACAGTGCCAGTTGCCTGTTTTCTGATGTTTTTGGTTTCAGAAAGCTAAAAAATGAATGTTCTCGGAATTGGACGGGACAAAAGCCAAAGTTCATATTTTTCCCTAAGCGATACGGAAAACCGAAGACGAGAAGAAGGAGGACACCAGGGTGGCCACACCCTAGGTGGGCTCGGGGCCCACCCTGGCCGCGCCCATAGGGGGTGTGGGCCCCCTGGCCCTCCACCGACCTTGCCTCCTTCAACTATAAGAAGCCCCCGACTCAAAGACCCTGAAGAATCGACCAAAAAGCCACGAAAACCTCCGTAACACCGCCGCCACCAAAGGGGATTCGGCGGACAGAAAGTCTCTATTCCGGCACCCTGCCGGGACGGGGAAGTGCCCATGGAGCCATCTCCATCGATCTGCACCACCATCTTCATCACCGTTGTTGATTCCCATGATGAGGAGGGAGTATTTCTCTCTCGAGGCTAAGGGTTCTACCGATAGCTATGTGTTCATATCTCTCTCTATGCATGATCATGTTGTGGTCATGAGATTTCTAATCAAGTAGACCTACATTGCTACTCAAGTGCTTCAATAGATCTCTACTCTCCCCATGTGTGTGAAAGTGACAGCGTGCACGCCATGGTGGCACTTAGGCTAGAGTCTACATAAATACTCATTGTGCTTTAATAGATCTATGGTTTTCCCCACGTGTGTGAAAGTGACAGCGTGCATACCGTGTGTGGCACTTTGGCTAGATTGAATATTTGTTACGAGTTATATTTGGAGTTGGATGTCTATTTGAAATTGTGGTGTTTGTTGGAACCATCTAGCGCTCAAGGTGACAGTGTGGGGTTATCTAGATTGGGGAAGGCCCTAGTGGATTAGAGTGTCCAACCGGAGAGTAGTTAAGAGTAGTATCATGAAGAGAATATATTTATTGAGATTGTTCCTAGTGAAAGTATGATCCCTAGGCCTTGTTTCTAAACATTGAAACACCGTTTGCATCTAGATATGTTGCATGTTTGCTTGCTTCCATCTTTTTTTTAGTTTGCCATAGGTTACCCCACGGCAACAACAAGTCAGAAGCTATTTTCTGGCACCGTTACCACTTGTATTTAACTATCTCTTCGCCGAACTAGTGCACCTATACACCTGACAAGTGTATTGGGTGTGTTTGGGACACGACTTGTAGGGTTGCTTGAGAGGGATACCTTTGACCACTTCCTCCCTGTGTTCGATAAACCTTGGGTGATCCACTTAAGGGAAACTTGCTGCTGTTCTACAAACCTCTACACTTGGAGGCCCAACAACTGTCTACAAGAATAGAAGTGCGTAGACATCATGCTATTTTCTGGCGCCGTTGCCGGGGAGGTTTTGGGATTTTACCTTTCCTCCATGCCATAAGTTAATTTCTGGCGCCGTTGCTGGGGAGGTAAGGTAAAAGGTACTCACATCCTCCGGTGTGAGTGCTCGAAGTTATTTCCTTTAGATTCTGCAATTTTGTCTTTTTGTTTCTTGTTTTCACTAGTTAGGCTTAATGGAAAAAAAACAACAAAATTAGAGAGCTTTATAGTATTTTTCTTGAGTTAGGACATGAAGTGTTTGAAGAGAAAATTAAAAAACCTATGGAACTTCATTTGCATGCTAATAGCGATGTTATTAGTATGAATTCTTTGAACACCATTATTGCTAATGCTATGGAAACATCTAATCTTGGGGAAGCTAGTTTTTATGATGATCTTTTTAGTCCCCAAAGCACGGAGGAGAAAATTTTCTTTGATGATACTTAACCTCCAATATATGATGATTACAATGATGAATGTGATATTTTCAGTCCACCTACTATTGAAGAGGAAACTAATTATGATTACAATAAGCCTCCTATATTTGATGACTATGGTGATGAGAATAATAATGATAGCTATTTTGTTGAATTTGCTCCCACTACAATTAATAAGAATGACTATGTTTATGTGGAGAGTAATAATTATTATATGCATGTGGCTCATGATAAGAATGTTTTATGTGATAGTTATATTGTTAATTTTCTTCATGATTCTACTGAAAGTTATTATGAGAGAGGGAAACATGGTTTTATGCATCTCAATAATATTAAGTTTCCCCTCTTTATGTTGAAATTTTTGAAGTTGCACCTGTTTTGCTTTCCCATGCTTGTGGCTTTGTGCTTTCATGACTTGTTTCTTTACAAGATTCCTTTGCATAGGAAGAGGGTTAGACTTAAATGTGTTTTTAATTTTCTTCTTGATGCTCTCTTTTACTTCAATTCATATCTCTTATGTGATCATCTTCTCAAACTATCAAGCCTAACTTAAAGGCATTAAAGAAAAGTACTTGTTGGGAGATAACCCAAGATTTTCATGAGTCTTGCAAGTTATTACTTTAGTAATGACCTCTCCTTATCCTTTTTATTTGCTTTTTGTGCCACGAATGACCTCTAATGAGAGGGAAGTAAGATTTGGGAGTTGCTGTCCCGAAACAGATTTTTGTGCTCCACCGTAAATATTCGTATAAAATCTCTTAAGTCGAATTGAGCTGAAATTTTTCATATTAATCCCCCAGAGTATGTTAGATAACTTTCGTTAGTTCAACACTTTTTGATTTGAGCAACAGAAGGTCTTTGAAAAAATCGGTTTTCACCTGCTGGTCTGTTTTGACAGATTTCTGCCATTATTTGCATTTGCTTCTTATTGATTTCTTTTTGGGTTCTTTTTGGGAAATTGAGCTTTTTGAGGGAATTGCTACAGTATCTTGTGTTTTTAGTGAAAGTTTTTCTGTTCTAAAGCTAAACCCAAAGGTTTATTATCTTTTGAATGCACTAATGTTGCTAATGAAGATTGTGTGAAATTTTGTATGAAGGAAAATTTTCAGGTATAGAGAAAGAATGATGTAATGATATGAAGAATGGACTAAAGCTCAAGCTTGTGTATGCCACCCCGTGTCACCCCAATAAATATTCAAGAGGTACAAGCGTCAAAGCTTGGGCATCCCCTTCTTCATAAATAAAAATCTCATGTCTTTCTAGACACTTCGTTTTTATTGTTTCATGTACAGTTGTGTTGTTCTTGGAGCGTATTAGTTTTAGTTTTTAGTTTCCGTTTTCTTGGTTTGCTGCAATAAGTTGGTTGGATCCCAGCACACTTCTTTTGGAGAGATAGACACTCTGTTTTCATTGCCTCGAACACTTTAGTTTTCATTCTTATTGTCTTGTGAGTGTTCTCTTTTGCTAGCACTATGTTTAGCCTTAGTTTTCTTGTGCTTTCAGCTTAGAATTTTTTTTGTTCTTCTTTGTGGATTTGTGACACAATCTCACTAATCTTTGTTGATTATTATCTTTGTGAGTTGTTTCAAATAAGTTGATTGGTGTTGGAAAAGAGTAGGAAGTTTCATGCTTATAGTGGTATAAGAGGAGCTTGCTTTGACTGTGACTTACACTCTATCATGTCATGCTAGGTGTTGTTTTGACCTGATGCTTAGTGATTATTGCTTTAGCATGACTTCTTCCAAACAATTGGGATTGCTTAGTGTTCCTTGAAAGAATCATGCGTTGTTTTAGCAGACAAAATCATAGTATTGTGGTATTCTCCTTTGATGCTTTGTTTGGGTTGACTTGGCACATGCTCACACCATGTTATGACTATGAACAAGTCACCATAGCCTCTAACTTTATGCTTTGATTAGTAATGTTTTGTCGCTCTGCATGATTATGGCCATTATTGCTCTCTTAGTTGGTCGCTCCCAGTCTTTTGCTAGCCTTCACTTTTGCTGAGTAAGCTCTACTCATGCATCCAACTCCCAAAAAACCAAGTTATTCCAAAGTGTCCACTATAAATTCCTATGCATGGTGTGTTACACCATTCCAAGTATATTCTTGTTTTCATCTATCTTCCAATTAAAAAGTATTTTGTTATGTGAAAACTTAGTGATTAAAGCTCTCATGAACTTGATGACACACTTTATTTTTCTTGCCCCTAATAAACTTGAACCATTGTGTCATCTATGTGGTATATGCTTGCACTTATACGTTGGAATTAGCAGAACCATGCTGTCATGGGGAACGCTTTCAACATTGCACTTGTACTTTGTACGCAGTTGATATCATGCTCTTTTGTCTATGGATGTCGCAGGTGTGAAATAAAAATGGAGCTTGTAAGTCCATGGAGTTATGTATTTTGTGTTAGAGAAACGCCTGGTTCGCTAGGCTAAGCCATGCCTAATCATGGTGGAAACTTGCAGTATCACCATAATGAGCAATCTGTGAAGCATCCTCAATAAAAACCTATGCAAATAGCAAATAAAAAGATAGATGAGATGCTCATTGTCTGCTTGTGTTGTCATTTTGGTTACGGGATAGCTCCTGTACCATGTGCAAGGGGTACCCTCGGTTGGCGGTTCTCTATGATACACATGTACTTACTGTCTTGGTATTGCACGACAGATACTACTGGGGGTAGCTTACGTAGAGGGAGCAAGGCGATGTAGGAGAATCTGGAAGCAAGATTTTGACACGATGTACCCAGGTTCACTTCCCCTCGGTGGAGGATCGCTACGTCCTGCTGTCAATCCAGTATATGATCATAGATTGGTTTACAATGGAGCCGCCGTAGGCGGAGGGAGGGACTAGATATAATGAGACGTGGAAGAAGATGCCCGTGGGGGTGCCCCTGGTGGCTTTATATATGCAGCTAGTTAGGTTTTACAAGTGGTAGTGGTCTTTGTATACAAGTCACCGTAATGGGCCTCCAGTTGGAGCTAGTCGCCTGGGTCCATTATGCGCCAGTCGCCGTATTCAGCGAGTCGACCCGCTCTGGGATTGGCGATCCAGCTGGCGATTTCTATTCATGGGTGTACCCCGATTGGTATTCCCCCATCAATAGTCCCCGAGCCTGTTGGTGAAAGACGCAGGGTGTTGGTGAAGCTGCCAGTTGCGGCGAGTGGCGAGGTCGAGCGATCGGCGAGTGCCGAGTCCCCGAGCGCGCTGAGTGGCGAGGTTAGGCGACCGGCGAGTGACACTGTTTGTAGCGCGCCGAGTCCCCGAGCCCGTTGAGTACGCGAGGGCGAGTCCATAGTGGCGAGTCCCCAAGCGCATTGAGTATGCGAGGGCGAGTGTCCGCGGTGGCGAGTCGACAAGGGCGAGACGCGGTCGTCGAACCACGCATACATGCAGCATGCCTAGGAGTAGTCCTCGAGGCTCGAGTTGGCTTGTAGAGGCAACTTGAGGCTCTTTAGAGATGCATATTCTGAAAATAGTAGTGGTTGCTGCCGAGCATGGTCACCGGGGAGGGAGTGCACGGTCGAGCCATTCTTGCAGGTACTGACGAGAGTTACTACCGATGCTTCAATTCCTTTGACCATGGTGCCACGCTGAAAATAGTTACTATGTCGGCCCGCATAAGACAAAGTTGCTATTCTTGCAGGTACCGACGAGCCGAGTCTACCGAGGGAGGGCCAAGTCAAATAGGACGCATGGCACCTTTCCGAGTAAGGTTCAGGAGGGACCATGGTAAAGCATGGTCAAAAGAGAAGGGCAACGCCGGGTGACACGAAAGGAGCCGGGTGACGCCTAAAGCATACACTGACATACAAAGTAACAGCATGACTCCAAAAGGAATAGGAGGCAGCGTACCAGAAGACTGTTAGCTTTCAAGCTTTATGGACTAGGCCAGTGGGCTTAGGGCAAGCCCATGACCCGACCCACATTGTAGGGACCAAGATCCAAATAGTAAACCCTAGAACCCAAAAGGGTATTAGCTAGCTAGAACTGCCTATATATGGGAGGGCATAGCAGTAGTAGAAGGAGGTTGGACCGAGTAGTGAACTAGTGCACTGTATCCTAGCTTATACAGCTCAAGGAGCACTTGTAATCTTGGGGTATCAATCAAATCGCTAAGTCTGGAGAGTTCTTATTGTTGTTCGTGCATGGCTCAACCATGCACTCCCTCCCTGGTGACCACAAGCACCCATTCGGCCCCCAACTTAAGCCTACCCATGGCATCTGTCATGCCACCACCACGACAGTTGGCGCCCACCGTGGGGCAGAAGCAGGTGCTTGATGGAGTCTTCATCCGGACGGGCAACATCATCGCCAAGACCGGAAAGCACGTCTACTCCGGCTTCATCCAGAGGTTTGGAGCACTCAACTTCGTCAGCGACAACGCGGGATGCTTCGGGACCAAGCCGTTCCCTAGGGACGGTCGCTTCATCAAGTTCGGCAAACACCAGGTCTACGTTGCAGTGCGTGTGGAACGCGCATATCCCGAGTGCGTCGTCCTGGCGCCAGATGTTGGAGATATGCCCTAGAGGCAATAATAAATGTAATTATTATTATATCTTTGTGTTTATGATAAATGTTTACATTCATGCTATAACAGTATTAACCAGAAACATTAATACTTGTGTGATTTGTAAACTAAATTAGAGTCCCTAGTAAAGCCTCTCCATAATACTAGCTTGTTGATTAATAGATGATCATGGTTTCTTGATCATGAACATTTGAGATGTTTTTAATAACAAGATCATATCATTAGGAGAATGGTATGATGGACATACTCCTATAGATAAGTGTAGCATAAAGATCAAGTCATTTTAATAGTTCAATTGCTATAAGCTTTCTGATACATAGTAACCTAATTCCTTCGACCATGAGATCATGCTTATCACCTTCACCAGAAGGATGCTTTGATGACATCAAACACCACACCGTAACTGGGTGGCTATAAAGGTGGCATTGAGTGTTCGGAAAGTATGGGTTGAGACACATGGATCAAGAGTGGGATTTTTCCATCCATATGACGGATAGATATATTCTGGGCCCTCTCAGTGGAATGTCATCCAATTAGCTTGCAAGCATGTGACTGGATCACAAGGGATCACATACCATGGGAACGAGAAAATAGTACTTATCAGTAACGAGGTTGAACTAGGTATGCAGAGATACCGACGATCAAACCCTCGGATAAGTAAACTATCGTGAGACAAAGGGAAATTGGTATCGTATGTAAGTGGTTCATTTGATCGCAAAGTAATCGTAGAAATATGTGGGAGCCATATGAATTTCCAGATTCCTCTATTGGTTATTGTTCGGAGAAGTGTCTCGATCATGTCCGCATAATTCACTAACCGTAGGGAGACACACTTAAGGATTCGATGCTGTTGAGTAGTTATGGAATGATGAGTAAGAGACTGAATGTTGTTCGGAGTCTCGGATAGGATCCAGGATATAACGAGGAGATCCGGAATGGTCCAGAGAATAAGATTCATATAAGGAAAGTCTTGTTTCGGAGTTGGGGAATGATTCCGGTGTTTTCATCGGGAATGTTCTAGAAGGTTCCGGAAGGTCCGACCGAGGGAAGGGTACATGAATGTGTCATGACAATGTGGAATGGTTGCATCATGTACTAGGTATCATGGCTGGGCAAAATAAAGGGAGAAATCAAATCCTAGTTTGAAAAGTCAAACGCCAATTTGAAAAGTCAAACGGCAGTTTTGCTTGGTGGAGGGAGAGTAGGAAACCTAATTGGGGAGGAGTTCCTCTCCCTCCACCCGCCGGCCAAGGAGGACGACTTGGGGGAGGACTCCCTCCCCCTTGGCCGCGCCCTCCCACCTATAAAAGGAGGGGCAGGGCTGCCCCTCTTCCCTACACCCAACACCACCCAAACCCTAGCCGTCGGCCACCTCAAGTCGCCGCCGCCCTAGGGTTTCCTCCTAGCCTCCGAGTTGGGGCTCTCCCCAAGCCCTAGCCACCGGCCAAGCTTCCTCCCTTGGTGCCTATAAACCCTAGATCGCTAAGGCCTCTCTCATAGTCCACCATACTCGCTCCGGCTTAAGGCAAAGCCCTGCGAGATCTCCCCTCTACTTCCGGTACCATGTCGTCGTGCTGCCGGAATCACGAGGAGAGTGCTACAACCTCCGATGCCTGCTGGAACAAGGGATAGGAAGGTCTTCATCGAGTACCGAACGTGTGACCAACTACGGAAGCGCCGGAATGCAGCGCCGGAAGGATCGTCTACCCGATCTTGAGATCGGCAAGAGTACGACTACATCATGTCACATCCCAAAATTTTCCAAATTTTGAAATGTGAAAAATAAATAAAAAAAATAAAATTTTGTTGAAATTTAGGATGAGAAGAAACTTTTTGATTCCAAATGGAAACATCAAAACCTATTTTGATCAAATAAAATCCTAAAGGGATTTAAAAAGATAAACAATTAATAAATAAAATTATAATAGTTGGAATCACTATTTTTGGATCTTTTAATAAAAATATATGGTTTTTAAAAGCAAAG
Source organism: Avena insularis (assembly GCA_023614405.1). Classification (NCBI taxonomy): domain Eukaryota; kingdom Viridiplantae; phylum Streptophyta; class Magnoliopsida; order Poales; family Poaceae; genus Avena; species Avena insularis. Next base: position 430,102,847 of record CM042685.1, on the reverse strand, counting down.
GTAGAAATATAAATAAGGATTATTTTATAGAGCCAAATTAAATCTTGGCCAAGATTTTGAAATAAAATATTTCTATTGATAAAAAGAGTATTTTAAATAAGAATTCCAAATGTTTTATATTTTCAAATAAAACCTACTGAAAAGGTTTTGGTATTATTCTTGATTTCAAATAGAGATTTAAAATAAATTAAACCCTATTTGAAATAAAGACTAAGGTTTATTTATTTAATTATTAATAGATCCTAAAAGAATAAAAGAATTATTTTATTTTGGACTTTGGATTATGTTGTTAAACAGTATTAAAATCAACACAAAGTTTGGTGGTGGTTTTATTTGAATTGGAGTTTGAATTATTTGTTTGAAAATCAAAACAGAAATTCCAAATAGAAAAAGAAAAAGTTTTCTGTATAAAAAAAGAAGTGAAACAAAATAGCCCACCTAACAGGCCCAGCAAGCCCACTCGCAGCCCATCTCCCCCCCCCCAGCGAATCATTTTACACCCACGCGTGCACCCACTGAGTCGCTGACCGCTGGCCCCATCTTCCCCTCCATCACTCTCGCTGACAACGGACCCCACTTCCCCCGTCACCATCGTCTCCACCGCGCCGGCCGTTTCCCCCTTTCTCAACGGCGTTCTGCCGCGATTAATCCTCTTGAATATGCGTTGATGGCTGGAGTAAACTCGTCAATGACCACGCATACATAAACGCCATTCCCTCCTCTCTCTTTTCCCCCAAGCGTCATCCCCTCTATGCCTCCAGGTTGCATCAATCGCGAGCTCGAACCCACTGACCCTGACGAGCTTCTCCGGCGAAATTCCGATGACTTCGACCACCTCTCCACTCCCAGAGCATACGAGCTTGCTCTCCAGTCACGTGCGCACCTGCCCGTGTACTCCACTCGCTCGCGTGCGCTCCAAATCATCGGCAACGACCACACCCGAGCGCCACCGTCTTCTGCCATTTCTCCGGCGAGTTCCCCCGGTAAGCTCCAACCGCCCCGAGCCTTCCTGTTGATGCTCCTAAGATCCCCAGGACAGTACGCATCTAACACAGTCATTATTTTGCCTTCCCATGGCCTGTAGCCTCGCCGACGAGACCCGTGCGTGTCCGATAGCGGCAAGAACTCCGGTGAGGGATTCCCATCTTCCCCGTGCGCCCCCTGCCCAACGACGAGCACCTTGAGCATCAGAGCGTCTCTGCGATCACGGTGAGCATCCTCACTCCCTCCCTTGCTTCCTAAATCGCCGCCAACGCCACCGCCCGAGCGTGCGCCGCCGCCAGCCGCCGCTAGCGCCGCTAGTCCTTGGTCCAACGCACTGTGCCCGTTGGATCTCGATCGTCTGGCTGAGATTAGATCTGGACGAAGGGGTATCACTGGATCTGCGCCGTGTGATTTAAGTGAAATCCTGCGGTCCAGAGAGGCTGATCCGCGAGAAGCGGTACCGTCCAATAGAAACACGCCACGTGGATAGAGTTTCGATTTAAAATAGAAATTAGAATCTATTGGTTATGCAAACATGTAAAATTCATAACTTTAGTTCTACACGTCCAAATATTGCAAATTTTATATCAATGGATTCAGCAGAGCAAGTACTTTGCAACCATGCACTTTGTTTAATGTTTTGCTTCTGTAAAATTGCTTGAAATTGCAGAAACATGTGTAGGCATAATTTGAATACAAAAATTGTTCTAGATATATTTTTAATATGAAATATTTGCAAATTGGATTGTTGTGAACCTACTGACCATATGAACCAACTTATGGATTTAAAAATGTATTTTGTGAAGTTAAGGAATAAATATTTGAGTTAGCTCATTTCTAGTCAAATAAAAATATTGTTTATGGTATAGAAATGATTTTTGAATAAAACTTTTGGGAAATGATTTGATTCAAACCTTCTGACCCTAAACACTAAGTTTTGAGGTTTAAAAACATATTTGGTGAACCCTTTAAAGATTATTGCTTTGCTAAAAGCATCTCCAACCACATAAAATATTGATTTGATTTAAAAATGGTTTATAGATAAAACCCTTTGCAAATGGTTTTACCACTTTTGTAAATGACCATTGTGAGCTTGAAAGTGTTTAGAGCCTATTAGAAACCACTTTTCTAAATAAAACTATATTTTACATGCTTGCATGCATGACCTTGTTTTTGTTATTTTATGTGTGAGAAATGGTTTGAATGCTAGTTGAATTTGTGTTTGCTTGATTGAATTGTAGTGAAGTTAGAAGAGTGTGATATTTGCAAGATCAAGAAGTGAACCAACATTCTCTACTAAAAAGTCAAGTGACACTATCATCCATGTCCTACTATTTTCATTACACTTAGTGGATTTTGTAACATGCATGGAAAGGACTACTATATTTTATGCTATGCTAAAATCCTAATAGGATACCCTTATATATTCCTTAGTGGAAACATTGTAGTTGTAGTATGCTTAGCCCTGCTATATATTTGGGATGAGATACATGATATGATTATATGAAGAGTTGAAAAGATCTATGTTTTATATAATAAAACAAGTACTCAATGAACCACCTGGGTGGACAAGGATACTCAAGTTTTGGACAAGGTGGCAACAAAGGGAACCATGTTTATATGGCTATCTTTTTGTGTGTGCACTAGAAGAAAACCACCCAGGGACTTATAGATTGAACATGTTTCTCGTACAGTGGCTTCCGTGTACAGCCACATGCTAAATGGGCTCTGGCTTAGTCAACTACATAGTGGAAGACCCATGCATTGGCATCTTCAGGTTAACTAGAATTGTGTAAGGGAAATTTATCCCTACATTGGAGCCTGGTTGACAAGCTAGCATTGTGTATTGGGAGGACTTCTATGGAAAGACTTTGTCACATTCTCGATCTGCCGGTACTCCATTTTGGTGAGTACTTATCCAGCGGCCACTGGTGGCATCAAGACGAGATTGTGTCATGTGGGTAAAGTGTACAACTTCTGCAGAAGATCAAAAATTCTAAGTACTTAGCCGTGTCCCCGGTTATGGACAACTCTGAGCAACTAATCCTGAGCTATGAAAGATTTAATAATTTATTTTATTTCTGGTTATAAAGTTGTATTATGACCTTTGTTTCTTGATATTACATCTTAACTGTGGATGCTAGCTATTGATCCAGGGACTAGCATTGTAAACACAGGGATCTCTACCTTATTAAAGGTTGGGGATCTTACAGATGGTATCAGAGCCAGGTTGCCTGTAGGATTGTAATCCTAGGATTGGGCAAAACCCCTTAGAAAAATAGGAGTTATATTTGTTCCAAAACTTATTTACAAACAATCTTGTATACTCTTCCCTCAACCTTTTTGGTTTTGATTCTACACCTCTTCTACTTCAACTTGATGGACAAAGCCTTCACCATGACCAATGACTTCAACTTTAATTTCACCAAAGACTTCAACTTAGACATCACTAAGGACTACAAGTGAGAACCAAAAGACATTAGATTGCCTACCAAACACATTGATATCAAGTTAGAGTATGGATCATATTGACCTATGAGGTATGATTATACTAAGTCAATTATTTCAAGAAAACTTGTTGTTCCCTTCAACTCATGAGTTAAGCTCATAAGTTGTTAAGTGGATAGTTGCTTGTTGATTGCTTGATTGTTTGATTGAACTTGATTGTTTTGGGTGGTGTGTTAGAACTTCTTTAAGTCTATCCATCATTACTTATCCCTATCAAACGAACAGATGCCTCCCCGTCGTGCCAACCCCAACCAAAACAACAACATCACTCCTGAGATGCAGCAGATGATGAAAGCTCAGACACAACTAATGCAGGAGATTACTACATTCATATAGAATCAGAACAACAACAACAACAACAACAACAATAACAACAACAACAATCAGAATAATCCTCCAGCACATGATATGCTCACCAGGTTTCTGAAACTTAGGCCTGCAAGGTTCTCTGGAACAACTGATCCAATGGAAGCCAATGACTGGTTACGTTCGGTGAATAAGGACTTAGTGACTGTTGGCTGCACCGATGAAGAAAAAGTTAGGTTTGCAGCATTTCTACTTGAGGGACCAGCAGCAACATGGTGGGATAACTTTTAGATCACCACCCCCCTAGAGGATGTGACTTGGGCTATTTTTGAGGATGGTTTCTGTATAACTCACATCTCATCTGGAGTGATGCACTTGAAGAAAAAGGAATTTCACAATCTAAAACAGTGTCACCTCAGTGTGGCTGAGTACATTGAAGAATTCAACAATCTGGCACGCTATGCACCGGATGAAGTTGATACAGATGCTAAGAGAAAGGAAAAATTCCTTGAAGGACTTAATGATGAGTTGAACCTGTAGCTAGTTGTTGCCTATGTCCCAACTTATCAATCACTCTGTGACAAAGCCACCATTTTGGAAAATAAGATGAATCAAGTTGAGAATAGAAAGAGGAAGCATAAACTCAAGTATCACTCAGGATCATCACAAAAGAAGCGTTCATTCAAAAAGAGCAATGAAGATTCTGAACCACATCAACATCACCACAACAATAATGGAAGTGATAATAATGGAAATGATATTGACAATGGAGATGACCAGAACCAACATGACAGTTTTAGGAAGAAAGACATTAGCCAGTTGCAGTGCTATAATTGACATGGTTATACCCTACGGGTACGTAACTTCAGCATACCTAGTCCAGCCCAAGGAAGGCCCACGGCAGACATACGCTGGCCCATGAAGATTTTCGGGTGGCCAAGGCCCATGACGTCTTCGGATACTTGGAGAGCAAGACTAGAGGAGATAGGAAATTCAAAGGGGTAAAACCCTAGAACTTGTAACCGACTAGGACTACGCCCGGGACCTGCCTAAGTCTATATAAAGGCCAGGAGGGCACGTCCTAGGGCAACTCGACTCATACTTTCGCACACGCATCCACGCCAGATCGAATCTGCGCACCCTGTAACCTTCGGTTCCGCCGTAATCAAAGAGCAGACAAGCAGGAGTAGGGTTTTCCCTCCGGGGGCCTGAACCTGGGTAAATCTCGTGTCCCCTGGTTGCTTGTCATTAACCGCGCACGATATCCAGCATCCCCATCTTCTCCAAAACCCAAGTCCATAACAATGGGCATTGGCAGATTAAACCTCGTCCATTGGCGCCGTCTGTGGGAATTGGGGCTGCTGATTGTGCGGTCGTGGACGGTTCCGACCGATCGATCTACAACTCCGGTGACGGAGAATCACCTCCTCTTGGCGCTTCGACTTCACCGCCCACTCACGGATACCATGAAGGATTTCGAGCCCGTAGACGGACTCGAAATTCTGTTCGGGAGCTTCTGCTTCCAGGTGGGACAAACTGGCACCCTCCGCCTCCCTGAGCGGGTGCCCGTGCCGTCAATCAGGCCCGCTTCATGGGCTCCACACCCCGTGCTACGCACGTCACCATCAACAGATGAGTTCTACAGCAGCAGCAGCTGCAACTCCGATCTGTGCGATCCACCTTCGAATGAAGGGACCTACAGTTCCGGATCCAAAAGTTGCGGCAGCAATAACCAATCTGCGGCGCTATCTCATGCGCGCAATCATCAAACCGACGAGAACGCCTAACCGCCGCCCAACCCCAACCCGCGGGGCGAAGCGGCGAAAGCGGTGGGAGCAGTAACAGGGAAAAAGGGGGCCACCTCATCCAACTTAGCAAAGAAGGATGGGTCAAGCACGCCAGCGCCGTCGCGGTAAATAGTCCTACCTCTGGACTCCACATGATCTCTTGAGGGCATACCACTACCTCCCCATCGAGGAGCACAAGAAGCAAGTCAAGATGCACGAGAGGCGCTCGACAAGCGCAGCAAGCAGCCTCTGAGTCCGGTCGCGACGAGCTCTGAGCCTCGCCATGGGACCCGGCTCTAGCACAAACGGAAACCAGGGAAACAAGCACCGCTCTCGGGTGGAAAACATGGACCCGAAGGAGCGGCGTGACGTGACCCGAACTCTCCACACATCGTTCATGGATACGGACGCTGACGGCAACATTATCCCGAAGACGCCACAAGCTGCGATCATGGCAGCCACTGCGTATCTCGCGGCTCACCCACCTCCGGAGGGGGACCCGAAAAGGGCCATGCATAGGTCCGCACTCACCGGACTAGGACTAATCGGAGATGCGCTCCACGAAGACGATCTCACGGCGAAGAAGAAAGCTCCGGCCAGCGACCGGGCCCCTCCCTCATCCGAAGATGAAGAGGAACACGATCTTCCTCGAAGGAAGAAGAGCTCGCACCGCCATAAAGCGACTACGACGCGGAGACAAGCTTACACAGCGCAAGATCGACAAAAGCCGCGTAAGCAGCATGCTCGTCTGAATCTGAGATGGATGAAGACGAAGGAGAACTCTGCGGGGCTCGATGCTTCAGCAGATCCGTCTGGCGAACACAGATGCCACGCAACTTCAAGCTTCCTTCGGACACTCTGAAGTTCAACGGCACGCAAGATCCAAAGTCCTGGCTCAGTGACCATCTGTCATCCGTCAAGCTTCACGGAGGCAACAAAGAAACCGCCATGCAATGCCTTCACCGCGGTGACAAAGGCGGTGCAATGCGGCTTAGCAGCCTATCATCAGGATCCATCCGAAGTTGGGAGGAGCTCGCTTATAGCTTCATCCGAAATTTCAAAGGCACCAGCAAGAGGCCCGCCTCAATCAAAGAGTTGCGAGCCTGCACTCAGAGAACGGGTGAATCTATTCGCTCGTACATACTACGCTGGTCTACAACCAAGAACTCCGCAGCACACATCTCCGAAGAAAGGGCCATCGGCGCCTTGAGGAAGGCGTCAGCGCCCAGAACTTCAAGGAGGAACTTGGGCGTAAAGCCCAAGACACTCGACCACCTCATGGAAATCGCCAGCAGTTAGGCAGACGGCGAAGATTGCATCCAGCGGCGCAATCGAGATGAAGAGGGCGACTACGGCCGAAGACGCGAAACGCCGCGACAAGAGGAGATCGCGCGTCTCACGAGGACGCGACGGACCCGACATGGTCGCAGGCCAGCTCGCCCGACCGCCATAACGACAAATACCGCAATGGAGGATACCACAGCGGAAACTTCGCGACAGCAGACGACCAACGCGGTCGTGGCAATGCCGCGACCGCGACGGACCCTCAGCATTCGACAAACTTTGGTCCATGCACCATCCACTTCTACATCGACAAACAAGATGGCAAAAGAAAGCTAGCCACATGCTCAAGGACTGCCGCGAGTTCGAAACTCAGCGAAGGCATGATGCGAGATGAGGCAACCAGCTCCAATTCCTGCGTTGAACGCACTTTGCACAGTGAAATAGCACGAGCTCCTCCACGCCGCCTATTGAGGCCCAAATCAACCGATCGCACCAGCTCAAAACAACGCCAGTCGCATACCTCCCACCAAAGGGGCGCTAAATATGATCCGGAAGGGCGCCCACCAACAGGTGCGTAAGAAAATCACTCGACAAATCAACTTGGCGTGGCAACTCCGCTGCAATCCACGAGTACCTCAGCGGATCAGTCTGCATCACATTCACTCGCGCGGATCACCCTTGCGGATCCCTCGCCCAGGTCATGCTGCCAGTGCGGAGGCGCAGGTCGGAGGCTTGAGATGAGTCGCGTCTTCATGGGCCGGCGGCGGCATCAACCTAATGTTCGTAAGCACTCTAGCAGCTATCACGGATCCCGCAATGCAACTGGAACAATCGGACACAACGTTCCACGGCATTGTCGAGGAAGGCATCTTCCCCCAGGCAAAATAGGACTCGACGTCATCTTCGGGAAGACGGACAACTTTCGGCAGGAGCGCCTAGAATTCGAAGTGGTGGACTGGTCGTCGCAATACCATGCCATCTTGGGGCGTGTAGCATTCGCAAGGTTCCTGGCCGTCCCACACTACGCATACCTACTACTCAAGATGCGGGACCAAGGCGTCATCACGATCCACGGAGCTTCACCCGATCGGACCAATGCGGCGAGATTTCAACAAAATCTCCCGATCTTCGGTATGCAAGACGAGCTTGTAAGGCCCCGCGAGGTGACGGACAATGGGCTACCCCCAGTCACAAAGCAGAACGCACCTGACATGTCTTTCGACTCCACCATCAACACCAAGAAAGTGCAGGTCCATCCAACGGATGCCTCCAAGACGGCGTTGATCGCCAACGACCTCAGCACCGCATAGGAAGGCGCGCTCGTCGAATTCCTCCATGAGCGCTGGAAATCTTTGCACAGTGTCCTGCGGACATGCCAGAGTTCCTGTGGAAGCACGCACTCAATGTCTTCCGGACACCAAGCGATCAAGCAGTCCATCCAAAGACCGCCGAGCCACGAGCGAAGCTATCGACAAGGAGATCAACAGATTACTGCGGCGAGACTTCATCGGGAAATCAAGGAAAGCGAGTGGGTGGCAAACACGATGATGGTCGAAGAAGGACACGGACATCCTGCGGATGTGCTTGGACTTCACGTCACTAAATAAACACTGCCCTAAGGACCACTTCCTCTTCCTCGGATCGACCGGATCATCGATTATTGCAGGTTGTGAGAAACTCTCCTTCCTCGGCGCCTACTCGCTATAACCAGATTCGACTCAAGGTCGAAGATCAAGAAAACGGCGTTCATCACACCGTTCGGAGTATCTGCTACAACACAATGCCCTTCGGCTAAAGAACGCGGTGCCACGTACCAGCGATGCATGCAGCCTGCCTCAAGGACCAGATCGGTCACAACGTCCAAGTCTATGTCGGCGACATAGTCATAAAACCAAGGAGGCAAGAACACTTATCGGCGATCTCCACGAGGCGTTCGACAACCTTGATCGCTCTGGGATCAAGCTCAATCGAAAAGTGTGCTTTGGCGTCCCTTCGAATTGCTGCTCGGTACTTCATCTCTCAACGAGGATCAAAGCGAACCCAAAGAAAATCAAAGCTATCATGACAATGGAAGCGAAAAACCTCAAAGGCGTTCAGCTCGCGAGGCGATAGCGGCACTAAGCGATTCATCGCGCATGGGCGAAGGCCCTACCATTTTACCACTGCGCCAGCGAACAAGTTCAGTGGACACGAAGCCAACGGCGCATTGAAAGCCTCAAGCGGCTCCTCTCCACCTCGCCAGTTTGGTCACGCCAAAAGAGCGCGAGCCCCTGCTGTACATAGCAGCCACACACGGTGGTCGACCACGGTACGTGGTCGAACGACCCGAAGAAGGCAAGACCCACGGTACAACGCCCAATTTACTACCTCGGCGAGGTTCTCACTCCAACAAAACAGCGGTACCCGCACTACGAAGCTGGCCTCTGGCGTGTTCATGATGGCTCGGCAGTGAGCCACTACTTCCGAGCATCGGTGATGGTGTCAGCGAGGCACCCTAACAGCATCTGAATAACCCGGAGGCCACGAGCGTGGCCGTGGGGCATTGAACTATCACCCTGGACATCATCTACGAAGCGACACGCAATCAAATCTCAAGTCCTTCCGGACTTCACGGTGCCTTGGATGGAGCTGCAGCTGACACCCAGACATGTCGCGATCTGGACAATGCATTTTAGCGGCTCCAAAGCGAAGCCGGAGCAGGAGTCATACTAACCTCCCAAGGTGACAAGATGAAATCGTCCTTCGGATGAAATTGAGCCTCCAACAACGAGGCGAATCTGAAGCCCTCATCCATGGCATGAAGATGGCAAAATATGTGGCGCGCAGCGCTGGTCATCTGGTGACTCCAACCTTGTCGTACAGACGATGAATGAGTGCGACGCACACGCCGAAAACATGATCGCGTCTGCGCTATACAACTCGAAGGAGAATTCGACTGCGAACTTGACGCGTTGGAAGAGAGAGCAACGAGGAGGCGATAGACTCGCCAACATCGGCTCCACTTGTGCAAAGGTACCACCGGTGTGTTCCTCGAACAGATCTGCGTGCCATCCATCAGCGAAATTCCCCAAAGGATCACCGAAGAAGCGAACACTGGGGCTACGCTACCCGAAGGTCATGAAGGACCGAAAAGTTGGATACCGAAGTTGCCATGGTCAACCTGATGTAGGTCATGGCGATCGGCGAAACTTGACACGTCCATACCTCCGGTTCGATAAGCGGAGAATTGCGAACAGCCCGACAGATGCGGCGGCGTATCTCGTCGGTCAAAAGCCTTCACCATCATCAACGGCGAGCTGTACAAACGCAGCATTACGGGCGCACTACAACGGTGCGTCACCATCAATGACGGCAAGGCCATACTCCAAGATATCCATGAGGGCATCTGCGGCCACCACGCAGGTAGCCGCTCCCTCGTCGCCAAAGCTCTGCGAGCAGGATTCTACTGGCCAACGGCCATGAGCGACGCGAAAGACATCGTCCGAAGATGCAACAGGTGCCAACGGTTCGCCGACAAACCGCACGCACCTGGGTCCGAACTTCGACCCATACCCATAGCCTGGCCTTTTGCCCAATGGGGCCTTGACATGATCGGCAAACTGCCAAAATCCTCGAAGGGAGGACACGTCTTCCTCCTAGTCGCAGTCGACAAATTCACCAAGTGGATCGAAGCCATGCCAGTCACCAACCAGAAGGGCAAAACCACCGTCAAATTCTTCGAATCCATTGTCTACAGGTTTGGCGTACCGCACAGCATCAACACCGACAACGGATCGAACTTCATCTCCGAAGAATTCCAGGACTTCTGCGAAGGCCTCGGGATCAATATCACGTATGCCTCAGTGGCACACCCGCAAACAAACGGGCAAGTGGAAAAGGCCAACGGCCTAATCGGCGCCGGCATCAAGAAGCGCCTCATGAGCTCACTCGAGCACAAAGCTGAAGCGGGCGAAAGAGCTACCGTCATCTGTGGAGCTTATGGACAACGCCAAACAGCTCCATCGGCTACACCGTTCTTCATGGTACACGGAGCGAGGCGGTGCTACCACGGCTGAAACGCCATCGAGCTCCACGAAGTCGTCAGCGTAAGCGAATCCACGGCTGCACTTGAAGACGCCGTCGACACACTCGATGAAGCGCGGATATAGCAGCCGATCAGCGGTGTACCAGCGAGTCTCCGCAACTATCACAGCCGGCTGCGCCAAGGTCGCCGTCGAAGGAGACCTCGTCTTGCGACTCAAGCAAAAGCGACCGAACAAATTCGATTCACCATGGGAAGGACCATATGTCATCACCGAAGTCATCCCAGGTGGCGCCTATGTCCTGTTGAGTCAAGCAATTGACTCGAACAGCAATACGCTCCTTTTCTTCCCTCGGAGCAAGATTGGCACCTGCGACAACCGCACAAAACAAGAGTAAGGCCAGCAGGCTCACCCGAAGAACTGAGCTACAGCCCGAAAGAAGGATCAACTTACATTGCAGCTGCTCGGACAGCCGACCCAGCTCCGCCATCAAATACTCCTCTCTGGCTGCACCACGGTCTGCTTTGGATTTCCAAATGTCAGCGCGACCGCGTAACCCAAGCAAATCTCTCTCCAAGTTGCGCACGCGATCTCGAAGAAACGCGAGCTGCGAGGAATCATCCAATGATGCTCGCAAGGGCCTTTCGGATGAAGTGTCAACTGGGTCAGCACCCGAAGGAACCTATAGCAGCAGAAAAAAGAAGGCACACAGACATTCAGCCAAGGATAGAGCACAACTCGGAGGAATTCATTAAAGTATATAAGGCCACTACGTGGCACAAGGATGATACTACAAAAGATATTTACAACAAAAATAGACTACAAACTACCCTACGTCTACTATGCCTAAGGCGAAGGACACTGAGTCGCCTCAGAACCAGACTGCTTAGCTTTGGCCTCGCCCTGCTGCCGCAATGCATACTCAGACAGCAAGTCAATGAGCTTGGGCCCATATAAATGCCGCAGCGGCGGAGTAGGCGGCGGCTACCTCGGATCCATCCGCAGCTGTAGGCATCCGAGAAGTAACTGGGCAGGTCCAGCTCTGCCCCGCCATGGCCATCGCCACCGACGGACGTCCGATGCCCTTCGCTGCGCTTGTACGCTGCAGCACGCCGACAGAGCCTCGCCAGGCATCCACGCCTTCAGGGGATGCGCCTTCGGAAGAGCTCCGTAGAAGCGACCAAGGACCTCTTTTCGCCTTGGCAAGGAGTTGACGACGGTCTTTGCGGCGGTCTTCGATCGCCATATGGCATCATCTAGAGCACTCCGTGCTCCGAGCACCATGATCAAACTCGATGCCTGCGGCATCTGAGACAAAAAAGAATAAAACATGAAGAAAGGCAACATAGAAGAAGATCCGTAGAAAAAGAAGCAAGTACAAAAGCTAGCGCTCACCCGAAATAGCCTTGGCAGCAGCCATGAGCTCCGCCACCCTTTTTCACGAGCAGCCGCAACGGTGGCCAGCTGCTCTCACGATCTCTGACCTCCTGCTGCAGACGCTTTTCGCCGGCTGCCTTCGTCGGCTCCAGCTCAAGGCGCCTTCGCCCAGCAGCCTTCTGCCTTCGATTGGCCAGGCTCTTCTTCAGAGCATCGACCACGGAGAGAGTCGTTATGCTCCTCTGCATTTACAACAAGCAAGTGTCAAAGAACAGGACCAGGATAAGCAAGAGAAGTACTACAAGGCGCGAATACCTTGAAGCTGCCGCGTTTTCCTCCAATGTCAAGCGTTCCTCCACCAGCTTGGCCTCTTGGACAAAGGCTGCAACAGCAATAGTAGTAAGAGGACTTGGGGCTCGCCCAACACAAAGAAGCATAAACAACATCAGCATACCAAGACACTCGGGGCTCCCCGTAACATCAAGCAGAAAAACTTACGTGTTCGAAGAGCAAACCCAGCAGCTGCAAATTCCGAGGCGAACCACCAGCCTCTCCTCAGGAAGGCTGGCAGCGTCACGAAGTCGCCACCGTCGAGGAGGCGGCGCAATGTTCTACTCCCCATCATCTCGCAGCACCATCCCTAGAACCCTCGGAGGATTGCCTGCATACGAACCAATCAAACAGTGCAAAATAACAAGGAAACAAAGGACAACAAAGGCAACAAGAAAACTTACGAGCCCAACGCGCTCAGGTCGAAGATAGAAGAAGCCCTTCGGGCCCTCTTCTCCTCCTTCTTTTCTTCCTTCTTCTCCTCCCTCTTTTCTTCCTTCTTCCGCTTTGCTGGCGGGTGCGGAGCAACAGCTCGCACAGGAATGGCAGGAAGGGGAGAGGAAGAACCCCCATGAACATCATCATCACGCTCAAGGCCCAGAGGATTTCTGGGAGTCGGAGGAGTCGAGGCATCTGACGACTCGCTAGAACTCCGTGACCGCTTGCGCGAATGGTCCTCACTCGATTCGTCGGCATCCTCCGCAGGGGATCGCGCAGTAGCTGGACACGTAATCCACCACTTCATTATCCGGGCATTCGGATACCTCTCGGCAACGGTGGTGCCATGCCCGCACTTTGAAGCTCAAGAAAGGAAAAGGAACTTTGTTAGCAAACAAAGGAAAAAGTACACAGCTGACAAAAACAAAAGGGAAGCACTACGTGCACAAATCTACACCTTCGGTACGACCAACGTCGAAGAAAAGGGAGGAGTCAGCGACTTCCCCGGGATTTCTTCGTCGGCCTTGAACTTCAACAGCGCGTGAAGAGCCTTGTCAAGTTCCACCTCGGAGATTTTCTCACTCGAAACCCTCGTCGGATCACGGCGCCCAGAGTAAAGAAACATCGAGTGTGCCCTCGCTTGGAGGGGCTGCACCCGACGCTCAAGAAATGTCCGGATGATGTCGACACCGTTCACCTCCTTCTCAGGAATCAGTTGGAGATCCTCCACCCGACGATACAGGGCCTCTATCTCCGCCACCTCACCGTCTAAGATTTGGTTTTTCCAGGATCTTTTCTTCTCAATCAATTGGGAGGGGTCAAAAGGAACGAGACCAAAATCTTGCCCAGGCAGTACGGAGTCACGGATGTAAAACCATTTCCTCCGCCAAGATCTTGATGATTCGGACATGGAAAAGGAAAAGAATTGCACATTGGGACTAAGGAGATGATGAAACCCCAATGGGATACACACCATCCGAACCAGACGCCTCTTCACGAATAAAGCTTAGGAAGAGAGGCGAGTGCGGCTCAATGCCAAGCCAACACTGCAGCGTGATAAAACACGCAATGTGGAGAAGGGAGTTGGGAGGCAGATGATGGAGTTGAACCATAGAAAAAGAGCAGTCCACGAAGAAGTCATGGACCGCAAAGAAAACCCGAATCATGAAGGCAACAAACATAACCCGATACCCGGATGGGGACGGGATTACCTCATTGCCGGGAGTCTCACGGCCGTCGTGTCTTTGCGGAATCAGGCTCGCTGCGCGTTTGCGGAGATCGCTCTCCCGTTTCTGATCGCCGCCCACCATCGGTGACGCGATGGCGGTGCCCTTCTTGCCTCCGGCGCTGGTCCCAACTGCAGATAAGGATTTCTTTGATTTCCCCATGGCGCTTCTGGCGGTGGTGGCGTTAAGCGAAGAAAGACAAAGGAAATGTGGAGGAAACTCTCAGCGCGCAGCAAGAATAGCTCAAGAACGAGGGGGCAGTAAATAGATGAACTGTTGCGGTGAAAAACAAACCACGATTTCACCAGGGATTATAACAGCGAAGACGATGCACGCTGGCCGTCCATCGAGAAGACCTAACGCCAACGGTAGATCTGGCCGTACACGTGTCAGCACCAAAACGAACCGTCGTTACCACGCCGTGCGGAAATCGAGGAGACGCCGTAATCATCTCCACGCCGCGCGTGACCGGTCAATTCAAAGTCAGCAAGTGGGACCCACGCTTCGTCCAGTCAAGTCATCTCTGGCGTAGCAGACGCTTGAGGTCATCGATCGTAAGCACTGACGTCATCAAAAGCTATACTAGCACCACTTCGGCTCCACAGCTAAAAGTACTCACTCGAATCTACGATTCGACTAAATACTTGTGGCTACTCCTATCGAGGCGCCACGCGCACCGAACAAATGAGGACAAAATTATTTCTCTGAGTCCTACGTCAAGTTTACGACTCCACTACGGACTCGGGGGCTACTCCCATAGGGAGGATGGATTTAAGCATCCAAAAAATTTCGAGTCCTGCGGACCTAATGATTGAAACAATGCTTGAACTAAAAGTCTCCGTTCGAGTCTACGACTCGAACAGACACTTGGGGGCTACTCCCATAGGGAGCGCTGGTCGCGCACCCTATGAAATCTTCGACTGCGATCTTTCGGATCAGCACGCAAAACTTTTTGGCAACTCTGCCCAAACAAAACGCTGAGTGAGCGACAATCTCCTTGGCCACCCGAAGCACCTCCGAGGTGATAAATGTTCGGATGCTGCGTCTGCGACGCAAAGATAAGACCTACAGATATCATCTGATGGCACAACGACTTGATTGCGCTACGCTAGTATGAATCCATACCAGCAGGTACGATGAAAAATCCCGACGGACGCATTGGGTACACCAATTAAAATCACTGGAATTCCACTCCTATAAGTCCTCCATGCCTGAGTTGAATTACGCCACATATGTTCCAGGCCGGGTTAAGGGACCCGAACACAAGAAGATCGTGTTGTTTCGTCCTAAGACAGTTAACTGACCCTGATCCGTCGGGTGAGTCAGGCACACGCATCAACAATCCCTACACACATATACTATTAACATATAACTGCTCCCGAAGGATGGAAGAGTCCTCAGCCGAATCTACGATTCGACTGATCACTCGGGGGCTACTGACATGGTTATACCCTACGGTGCGTAACTTGACATACCTAGTCCAGCCCAAGGAAGGCCCACGGCATATACGCTGGCCCATGAAGATTTTCGGTGGCCAAGGCCCATGACGTCTTCGGATCCTTGGAGAGCAAGACTAGAGGAGATAGGAAATTCAAAGGGGTAAAACCCTAGAACTTGTAACCGACTAGGACTACGCCCGGGACCTGCCTAATTCTATATAAAGGCCAGGAGGGCACGTCCTAGGGCAACTCGACTCATACTTTCGCACACGCATCCACGCCAGATCGAATCTGCGCACCCTGTAACATTCGGTTCCGCGTAATCAAAGAGCAGACAAGCAGGAGTAGGGTTTTCCCTCCGGGGGCCTGAACCTGGGTAAATCTCGTGTCCCCTGGTTGCTTGTTTGTTAACCGTGCTACGATCTCCAGCATCCCCATCTTCTCCAAAACCCAAGTCCATAACAATGGGCATTGACGAGATTAAACCTCGTCAATAATTGTAAGGAACTTGGACATTATGCATCAGACTGTCCTGAGAAGAAAAAGAAAAAGGATGCTAGAAGAGCCAATGGAAATGACTCCAATGTGACCCAGAAAGGACATG
Source organism: Avena insularis (assembly GCA_023614405.1). Lineage (NCBI taxonomy): Eukaryota > Viridiplantae > Streptophyta > Magnoliopsida > Poales > Poaceae > Avena > Avena insularis. The sequence goes on along the minus strand of CM042685.1, from coordinate 430,086,542 downwards.
TGAACCACATTGACATGGATGGGAACTTTGAAGAGATAGAAGAAGTGGATGTCAGAAACTAGTTAACGTAGTTGAGTCAAATAAGGATTCCTTGTCTGGATATCAAGTGTTGAACCCATAGTCAAGTGAACCATCAATGTAATCCTATGAGACTTTCTTTTAAGGGTGGTAGTACCCTAGTTGCCTTGAAGCCAACTTGTAACCCTAGCCTTCCCAAATCTCGGGACGAGATTTATTTTAAGGGTGGTAGCCTATCACATCCCAAAATTTTCCAAATTTTGAAATGTGAAAAATAAATAAACAAAATAAAAATTTGTTGAAATTTAGGGTGAGAAGAAAATTTTTGATTCCAAATGGAAACATCAAAACCTATTTTGATCAAATAAAATCCTAAAGGGATTTAAAAAGATAAACAATTAATAAATAAAATTATAATAGTTGGAATCACTATTTTTGGATCTTTTAATAAAAAGATATGGTTTTCAAAAGCAAAGGTAGAAATATAAATAAGGATTATTTTATAGAGCCAAATTAAATCTTGGCCAAGCTTTTGAAATAAAATATTTCTATTGATAAAAAGAGTAAAGGTTTTTTTTAATAAACACTAAAAATTTGTTAAAGTATTTTAAATAAGAATTCCAAGTGTTTTATATTTTCAAATAAAACCTACTGAAAAGGTTTTGGTATTATTCTTGATTTCAAATAGAGATTTAAAATAAATTAAACCCTATTTGAAATAAAGACTAAGGTTTATTTATTTAATTATTAATAGATCCTAAAAGAATAAAAGAATTATTTTATTTTGGACTTTGGATTATGTTGTTAAACAGTATTAAAATCAACACAAAGTTTGGTGGTGGTTTGATTTGAATTGGAGTTTGAATTGTTTAATTGAAAATCAAAACAGAAATTCCAAATAGAAAAAGAAAAAGCTTTCAGTATAAAAAAGAAGTGAAACAAAACAGCCCAGCTAACAGGCCCAGCAAGCCCACTCGCAGCCCATCTCCCCCCCCCAGCGAATCATTTTACACCCACGCGCGCACCCGCTGAGTCGCAGACCGCTGGCCCCATCTTCCCCTCCCTCACTCTCGCTGACAACGGACCCCACTGCCCCCGTCACCATCGTCTCCACCGTGCCGGCCGTTTCCCCCTTTCTCAACGGTGTTCTGCCGCGATTAATCCTCTTGAATACGCGTTGATGGCTGGAGTAAACTCGCTAGTGACCACGCATACATAAACGCCATTCCCTCCTCTCTCTTTTCCCCCAAGCGCCATCCCCTCTCTGCCTCCAGGCTGCATCAATCGCGGGCTCGAACCCACTGACCCCGACGAGCTTCTCCGGCGAAATTCCGACGACTTAGACCACCTCTCCACTCCCAGAGCATACGAGCTTGCTCTCCAGTCCCGTGTGCACCTGCCCGTGTACTCCACTCGCTCGCGTGCGCTCCAAATCGTCGACAACGACCACACCCGAGCGCCACCGTCTTCTGCCATTTCTCCGGTGAGTTCCCCCGGTAAGCTCTGACCGCCCCGAGCCTTCCTGTTGATGCTCCTAAGATCCCCAGGACAGTACGCATCTAACACGGTCATTATTTTGCCTTCCCGTGGCCTGTAGCCTCGCCAGCAACGAGACCCGTGCGTGTCCGACAGCGGCAAGAACTCCGGTGAGGGATTCCCATCTTCCCCATGCGCCCCCTGCCCAACGACGAGCACCTTGAGCATCAGAGCGTCTCTGCGAGCACGGTGAGCATCCTCACTCCCTCCCTTGCTTCCTAAATCGCCGCCAACGCCACCGCCCGAGCATGCGCCGCCGCTAGCGCCGCCAGTCCTTGGTCCAACGCACTGTGCCCGTTGGATCTCGATCGTCTGGCTGAGATTAGATCTGGACGAAGGGGTATCACTCGATCTGCGCCGTGCAATTTAAGTGAAATCCTGCGGTCCAGAGAGGCTGATCCGCACGAAGCGGTACCGCCCAATAGAAACACGCCACGTGGATAGAGTTTCGATTTAAAACAAAAATTAGAATCTATTGGTTATGCAAACTTGTAAAATTCATAACTTTAGTTCTACATGTCCAAATTTTGAAAATTTTATATCAATGGATTCAGCAGAGCAAGTACTTTGCAACCATGCAATTTGTTTAATGTTTTGCTTCTGTAAAATTGGTTGAAATTGCAGAAACATGTGTAGGCATAATTTGAATACAAAAATTGTTCTAGATATATTTTTAATATGAAATATTTGCAAAGTGGATTGTTGTGAACCTACTGACCATAGGAACCAACTTATGTATTTAAAAATGTATTTTGTGAAGTTAAGGAATAAATATTTGAGTTAGCTCATTTCTAGTCAAATAAAAATATTGTTTATGGTATAGAAATGATATTTGAATAAAACCTTTGGGAAATGATTTGATTCAAACCTTCTGACCCTAAACACTAAGTTTTGAGGTTTAAAAACATATTTGGTGAACCCTTTAAAGATTATTGCTTTGCTAAAAGCATCTCCAACCACATAAAATATTGATTTGATTTAAAAATTGTTTATAGATAAAACCCTTTGCAAATGGTTTTACCACTTTTGTAAATGACCATTGTGAGCTTGAAAGTGTTTAGATCCTAGTAGAAACCACTTTTCTAAATAAAACTATCTTTTGCATGCTTGCATGCATGACCTTGTTTTTGTTATTTTATGTGTGAGAAATGGTTTGAATGCTAGTTGAATTTGTGTTTGCTTGATTGAATTGTAGTGAAGTTAGAAGAGTGTGATATTTGCAAGATCAAGAAGTGAACCAACATTCTCTACTAAAAAGGCAAGTGACACTATCATCCATGTCCTACTATTTTCATTACACTTAGTGGATTTTGTAACATGCATGGAAAGGACTACTATATTTTATGCTATGCTAAAATCCTAATAGGGTACCCTTATATATTCCTTAGTGGAAACATTGTAGTTGTAGTTTGCTTAGCCCTGCTATATATTTGGGATGAGATACATGATATGATTATATGAAGAGTTGAAAAGATCTATGTTTTATATAATAAAACAAGTACTCAATGAACCACCTGGGTGGACAAGGATACTCAAGTTTTGGACAAGGTGGCAACAAAGGGAACCATGTTTATATGGCTATCTTTTTGTGTGTGCACTAGAAGAAAACCACCCAGGGACTTATAGATCGAACATGTTTCTCGTACAGTGGCTTCCGTGTACAGCCACATGCTAAATGGGCTCTGGCTTAGTCAACTACATAGTGGAAGACCCATGCATTGGCATCTTCAGGTTAACTAGAATTGTGTAAGGGAAATTTATACCTACATTGGTGCCTGGTTGACAAGCTAGCATTGTGTATTGGGAGGACTTCTATGGAAAGACTTTGTCACATTCTCGATCTGCCAGTACTCCATTTTGGTGAGTACTTATCCAGCAGCCACTGGTGGCATCAAGACGAGATTGTGTCATGTGGGTAAAGTGTACAACTTCTGCAGAAGATCAAAAATTCTAAGTACTTAGCCGTGTCCCCGGTTATGGACAACTCTGAGCAACTAAGGCCTGAGCTATGAAAGATGTAATAATTTATTTTATTCCTGGTTATAAAGTTGTATTATGACCTTTGTTTCTTGATATTACATCTTAACTGTGGATGCTAGCTATTGATCCAGGGACTAGCATTGTAAACACAGGGATCTCTACCTTATTAAAGGTTGGGGATCTTACACATCACCCACGAGAATCTGCTCTCGTTAAACACTTTGGAATCTTCGAGGGTGAGTTCCTCTATCGACTCGTTGCTACAATCTAGTAGATAGATCTTGGCTTGTTTGTTTGCATGCGGTAGAAATTTTTTGTTTTCCATGCTACAAACCCCTACAGTGGTATCAGAGCCGTGTCTATATGTAGATCTGTTGCACGAGTAAAACACAATGGTCATTGTGGGCGGTGGTGCTTTTATTATCAATTGCTTCTTGTGTACTTTGCATCTTGCGGTATGATGGGATGAAGCGGCCCGGGCTAACCTTACATGACATCGTTCATGAGACTTGCTCCACGCTCAACATGCAACTTGTATTGCATAAGTGTTTTTGCGGGTGTCTGTCTCTCCCATTATAGTATAGATCCAATTTACAACGGGCACTTGATAGTTCAAACATCAACGTTGTGGTTCTTGTTCGTAAGTTAGATCGACACTTATTGAAAGCCCCAAACCACGTAAAATATGCAAAGAAAATTAGAGGCGTCTAACTTTGTTTTGCAGGGGTGTGCTGTGATGTGATATGGCCATGATTGTGATTATATTTGATGTATGCAATGATCCTTATCGTAAGTTGGCAACCGGCAGGAGCCATATGGTTGTCTTTAATTTCTGTTAAGACCCGCGTGTCTATTCAAAGTAGTTGTAATAGTTGAAGCTGGTGGACGACAACCATGAAGCGGCGCCATTGACCTTGACGCCATACCGGTGATGATGGAGATCATGTTCGTGCTTGAAGATGGAGATCGGAAGCACAAGAAGAAAGGACATATCATATCACATATTATGAATTGCATGTGATGTTAATCCTTTATGCATCTTGTATTGCTTAGTTAATGACGGTAGCATTATAAGATGATCCCTCATGCACATAAATTTCAAGTTTTAAAGTGTTCATCCTTAGTAAGCACCGTTGCTAAAGCTTGTTGTTTCGAAGCACCACGTGATGATCGGGTGTGTTAGATTCTGCAAGTGTATACAACGTGAGCAAGCCAGATTTGCTCATGCGGAAGCTAAGGATTGATATTGATGAGCCTAGCATGTATAGACATGGTCTCGGAACACGGATCACCGAAAGGTAAAGCACGAGTCATATAGTAGATATGATGAACATGTTGATTGTTCGCCATTGAAGTTACATCAACTCTCGTGATGATCGGTTTTGATGTGGTGGATTTGGTTCGTGTGATCACTAAAAAAATGTGAGGGATATTGTTTTGAGTGGGAGTTCACCTAGATTAATTTAACTATTAATTAGAACTCAATTTGTCATAAACTTAGTCTAAACTATTGCAAATATGTTGTAGATCAATGGCGGCCCCTACCATCAATTTTAATGCGTTCCTAGAGAAAGAAAAGTTGAAAAACAATGGAAGCAACTTATGGATTGGTTCCAATTTGAGGATTGTCCTCAATCTGGTAATTTGACCTATGTGCTGGATGCAACCATTGGGTGACCACTTTTGGTGATGCTACCGATGAATTAAAGAATGTTTCCCTAGCTCGGAAGAATCAGTACTCCACAGTTCAGTGTGCTATCTTATATGGTTTGGAATCAGAGCTTCAGAAAAGGTTTGAGAACCATGACCCACATGATATTGTCCGTGAACTCAAATTGATATTTGAGACTCACGCGGCAGTTGAGAGTTATGAGGCTTCTGAAAAGTTCTTTAACTATAAGATGGAAGAGGGCAGCTCCGTCAGTGAGCACGTGCTTAAGATGTCTGGGCACGCAAACAAACTCCAAAGCTTGGGTATAGTGACTCCTAATGCTTTGGGGATTTACCATGTCCTCCAATCACTTCCACCAAGTTATAAGAACTTTGTGATGAACTACAATATGCAAAGCATGAACAAGACGTTGCTAGAACTCTTCTCCATGTTGAAATCTGCAGAAGTGGAGATCAAGAAAGAGCATCAAGTGTTGTTGGTCAATAAGACCACCAAATTCAAGAAAGGCAAGTCTAAGCAAAAGGGAAACTTCAAGAAGGGTGGTAAGAAAGTTGCCGCACCGGCGAAGAAGACCAAAGCTGGACCTGAGCCTGATACTGAATGCTTTTACAGCAAGGGAGTGGGTCACTGGAAGCGGAATTTCCCAAAGTACTTGGCGGATTTGAAGAATGGCAACATCAAGAAGAAAGGTATATCCGATATACATGTTATTGATGTGTATCTCACTAGTACTCGTAGTAGTGCCTGGGTATTTGATACTGGTTCGGTTGCTCATATTTGTAACTCGAAATAGGTACTGCAGAATAAACGGAAGCTAGCGAAGAACAAGGTGACGATGCGCGTTGGAAATGGATCAAAGGTTGATGTGATCGCGGTCGGCACGCTACCTCTTCATCTACCATCGGGATTAGTTTTATACTTAAATAATTGTTATTTGGTGCCTGCGTTGAGCATGAACATTATATCTGGATCATGTTTGTTGCGAGACGGTAACTTGTTTAAGTCCGAGAATAATGGTTGTTTGATTTATATGAGTAATATGTTTTATGCACATGCACCTTTGATAGATGGTCTATTCTTATTGAATCTCGATAGTGGAAATACACATATTAATAACATTGAAGCTAAACGTTTGAAATTGAGCGATAACTCGACCTATATGTGGCACTGTCGTCTTGGTCATATTGGAGTGAAGCGTATGAAGAAACTCCATTCCGATGGACTTCTTGAATCACTTGATTTCGAATCACTTGAAAGATGCGAAGCATGTCTGATGGGTAAAATGACTAAGACTCCATTTTCTGGTATGATGGAGCGAGCTACAGACTTATTGGAAATCATACATACCAATGTGTGTGGTCCAATGAGTGTAGCATCGTGCGGTGGTTATCGTTATGTTCTTACCTTCACGGATGACTTGAGTAGATATGGGTATATCTATTTCATGAAACATAAGTCCGAAACTTTCGAGAAGTTTAAGGAATTTCAAAGTGAGGTAGAGAATCAACATAACGAGAAGATTAAATTTCTATGTTCTGATCATGGAGGTGAATATCTAAGTTACGAGTTTGGCGAGCATTTGAAGAAATGCGGAATACTTTCACAATTGACACCGCCAGGAACACCACGGCGTAATGGTGTGTCCGAACGTCGTAATCGAACTCTCTTAGATATGGTTCGTTCTATGATGTCACTTACAGATTTACCGCTATCATTTTGGGGTTATGCATTAGAAACAGCCGCATTCACTTTAAATAGGGCACCATCTAAATCCGTTGAAACGACACCGTATGAATTATGGTTTGGGAAGAAACCTAGATTATCGTTCCTTAAAATTTGGGGTTGCGAAACCTATGTAAAGAAGTTACAGCCGGACAAGCTTGAACCCAAAGCGGAAAAATTCTTGTTCATAGGATACCCGAAGGAAACTATTGGGTATACCTTCTATCATAGATCCGAGGGAAAAATCTTAGTTGCCAAGAATGGATCCTTTCTAGAGAAAGAATTTCTCTCGAAAGAAGTGACTGGAAGGAAAGTAGAACTCGACGAGGTTGTTGAACCTTCTCTCGAACTTGCGAGTAGCGCAGCACCGGAAGAAGTTCTTGTGGCGCCTACACCAATAAGAGAGGAAGCTAATGATGATGATCATGAAACTTCGGTTGAAGTTGCTACAGAACCTCACAGGTTAACGAGAACTCGTACCACTCCTGATTGGTATGATCCCGTTATGAGTGTCATGTTGGTGGACAACACCGATGACCCTGCGACATATGAGGAAGCGATGATCAGCCCAGATTCCAATAAATGGCAAGATGCCATGAAATCCGAAATTGTATCCATGTACGAAAACCAAGTATGGACTTTGGTGGACTTACCGGATGGCCGGAAGGCTGTCGAGAACAAATGGATTTTCAAGAAGAAAACAGATGCTGATGGTAATGTTATTGTCTATAAAGCTCGACTTGTCGCAAAAGGGTTTCGACAAATTCAAGGAGTTGACTACGATGAGACTTTCTCACCAGTAGCGAAGCTAAAATATGTGAGGATTATGTTAGCAATCGCTGCATATTACGATTATGAGATATGGCAAATGGATGTCAAAACGGCGTTCCTCAATGGAGACATTGATGAAGAGTTGTATATGATGCAACCCAAAGGTTTTGTCGATCCTAAAGATGCTAACAAGGTATGCAAACTTCAACGGTCCATATATGGGTTGAAGCAAGCATCCCGAAGTTGGAATCAACGTTTTGATAAGGTAATCAAAAGTTTTGGTTTTATACAAACTTACGGAGAAGCTTGTATTTACAAGAAAGTGAGTGGGAGCTCTGTAGCATTATTAATACTATATGTAGATGACATATTGTTGATTGGGAATGATGTAGACCTTCTTAATAGTGTCAAGGAATATTTGAATAATAGTTTTTCAATGAAAGATCTTGGCGAAGCAGCTTACATATTAGGCATAAAGATTTATAGAGATAGATCGAGATGCCTAATATCATTGTCACAAAGTACATATTTGGACAAAGTTCTAAAGAGGTTTAGAATGGAAGATAGCAAGAAAGGGTTCTTGCCCATGTTGCCCAATACGACCTTGAGTAAAACTCAAAGTCCAGCAACGGCAAAAGATAGAGAAAGGATGAGTAAGACTCCCTATGCCTCAGCCATAGGATCTCTAATGTATGCCATGCTATGTACTAGACCCGACATTGCATATGTTGTTAGTTTAACTAGCAGATATCAAAGTGATCCAGGAGTGGATCATTGGACAGCGGTCAAAAAACATCCTTAAGTACTTGAGAAGAACTAAGGATATGGTTCTTTCTGATGGAGGTGATGAACAGCTCGTTGTTAATGGTTACACCGATGCTAGTTGGAACACCGATCCGGATGATTCTAAATCACAATTTGGATATGTATTTACTTTGAATGGTGTAGCAGTTAGCTGGAGGAGTGCAAAGCAAAGCGTTGTGGCGAGATCTTCAACTAAATCAGAATACATAGCTGCTTCGGAGGCTTCACAAGAAGCGATATGGATGAAGGAGTTCATTACAGAGCTCTGTGTGGTTCCAAGTGCGCTGGACCCAATGTCTATCTACTGTGATAACATGGGCGCCATAGCCAATGCGCAAGAACCAAGGTCACATAAGAAGCTGAAGCACATCATGCTACGTTTTCACGCTATTCGAGAACATGTCCAAGATGGTGACATAAAGATTTGCAAAGTACACACAGATCTGAATGTGGCTGATCCGTTGACTAAACCTCTCCCGAGGGCAAAACATGACCAACACCAAACTGCCATGGGTGTTCGGTATATTACCATGTAATCTAGATTAGTTGACTCTAGTGCAAGTGGGAGACTATTGGAGATATGCCCTAGAGGGAATAATAAATGTAGTTATTATTATATCTTTGTGTTTATGATAAATGTTTACATTCATGCTATAACAGTATTAACCAAAAACATTAATACTTGTGTGATTTGTAAACTAAATTAGAGTCCCTAGTAAAGCCTCTTCATAATACTAACTTGTTATTAATAGATGATCATGGTTTCTTGATCATGAACATTTGAGATGTTGTTAATAACAAGATCATATCATTAGGAGAATGGTATGATGGACATACTCCTATAGATAAGCGTAGCATAAAGATCAAGTCATTTTAATAGTTCAATTGCTATAAGCTTTCTGATACATAGTAACCTAATTCCTTCGACCATGAGATCATGCTTATCACCATCACCGGAAGGATGCTTTGATGACATCAAACACCACACCGTAACTGGGTGGCTATAAAGGTGGCATTGAGTGTTCGCAAAGTATGGGTTGAGACACATGGATCAAGAGTGGGATTTGTCCATCCATATGACGGATAAATATACTCTGGGCCCTCGGTGGAATGTCATCCAATTAGCTTGCAAGCATGTGACTGGCTCACAAGGGATCACATACCACAGGAACGAGAAAAGAGTACTTATCGGTAATGAGGTTGAACTAGGTATGCAGAGATACCGACGATCAAAACCTCGGATAAGTAAACTATCATGAGAAAAAGGGAAATTGGTATCGTATGTAAGTGGTTCATTCGATCGCAAAGTAATCGTAGAAATATGTGGGAGCCATATGAATTTCCAGATTCCTCTATTGGTTATTGTTCGGAGAAGTGTCTCGATCATGTCCGCATAATTCACGAACCGTAGGGAGACACACTTAAGGATTCGATGTTGTTGAGTAGTTATGGAATGATGAGTAAGAGACTGAATGTTGTTAGGAGTCTCGTATAGGATCCGGGATATCATGAGGAGATCCGAAATGGTCCAGAGAATAAGATTCATATAAGGAAAGTCCTGTTTCGGAGTTGGGGAATGATTCCGGTGTTTTCATCGGGAATGTTCTAGAAGGTTCCGGAAGGTCCGACACTCCGGAGGGGAAGGGTACATGAATGTGTCATGGCAATGTGGAATGGTTGCATCATGTACTAGGTATCATGGCTGGGCAAAATAAAGGGAGAAATCAAATCCTAGTTTGAAAAGTCAAACGGCAGTTTTGCTTGGTGGAGGGAGAGTAGGAAACCTACTTGGGGAGGAGTTCCTCTCCCTCCACCCGCCGGCCAAGGAGGCCGACTTGGGGGAGGACTCCCTCCCCCTTGGCCGCGCCCTCCCACCTATAAAAGGAGGGGCAGGGCTGCCCCTCTTCCCTACACCCAACACCACCCAAATCCTAGCCCTAGCCGCCGGCCACCTCAAGTCGCCGCCGCCCTAGGGTTTCCTCCTAGCCACCGAGTTGGGGCTCTCCCCAAGCCCTAGCCGCCGGCCAAGCTTCCTCCCTTGGTGCCTCTAAACCTTAGATCGCCAAGGCCTCTCTCATAGTCCACCATACACGCTCCGGCTTAAGGCGAAGCCCTGCGAGATCTCCCCTCTACTTCCGGTACCACGCTGTCGTGCTGCCGGAATCGCGAGGAGAGTGCTACAACTTCTGCTGCCTGCTGGAACAAGGGAGAGGAAGGTCTTCATCGAGTACCAAACGTGTGACCGACTGCGGAAGCGCTGCCGAAACGCAGCGCCGGAAGGATCGTCTACGCGATCTTGAGATCGGCAAGAGTACGACTACATCACCCATGAGAATCTGCTCTCGTTAAACACTTTGGAATCTTCGAGGGTGAGTTCCTCTATCGACTCGTTGCTACAATCTAGTAGATAGATCTTGGCTTGTTTGTTTGCATGCGGTAGAAATTTTTTGTTTTCCATGCTACGAACCCCTACACCGGATCCCCCAATGATTCATGTCGCTGGGAACCTTCACCAACTCGTCTCCATGGAGGTAATGATGACATCCCCAAACCCCGCAGCTCCCCCAATAGTTCGAGTAGTGAATGAGAACGCAGAGGAAGGAAATCATGAGGAAACGCCAAGGGCTGCGAGAACAGCAAAGGCACCACTAGAAAACCAGAGAACATAGCTAGGAGTAAGAGGGCTAAGGAACTACAGGAAGCGATAGACAAGTTGGCAGAACCAGTGGCACAGGCAACTGACCAGACACGTGTGCAAGCCGAGTTGGAGGAAGCCAGGATAAAGGTCCTGGAGAAAGCAAAGGAATTAGCACAGTTACAACAGTACGTGGATATCACCATCCGAAGCTTAACTCGGCAAATCGAGTCAAGGGCGCAAAGACCCGGCTTGATGCAACGATATTGAGAGGAAGGAACCTCAACGAGGAGCTGGCAGATGCAACATCAAAAATAACGCCAGAGAACAGCAATGAAATAGCCATGCGGCCAACATATAACACAGCAGCAGCTAATCTGCGAGCAGCAGAAGTAGCAAGGGCAGAATTACCCCACTTGGAGGGAGAGGTAAAGAAAAGGCAACAAGAACGAGTCAATGAACTAGTAAAAGCAGCTAGCATGCTCAATGAGGCATATTACCGAGCAAATCCGGGTATACCAGGAAGGTCACAGCTGGTTCACTCGGCGACTCCTGTCCCGGCAAGATCAGCAGGGCACACGACATCATCACCCGGAGCGGCGCCTAGGCCGAGGAAGGAAAAAAGTGTAGATTCCGGAAGAAACAAGAAGATGGTCGCCCATGATCCGGCAGCGGTTCAAGGAAACCCGGCACATGCGCAGGGGGCGAGAAGGAATAATGCCCAAGGAAATGAAAACCAGGAGAATGCAGGCCAAGAAAGGCAAGCAGGGCAAAGAAATGACAACGAAGGGCAGAATTTTGCGCCTCATGCTAGGAGCTGAACTCACTCGGCAGGAGGAGGAAATCCAGCGCCGAATAACGCACTAGCTCAGCCTGAAAGAAGACAGCAAAGCGCGGGAAAGGTAGCTCGGCAGCCTGCCGACCCGAACGGAAATAAGTACAATGATGGTTACTCGGCCATGGTGAATGACGGATATGAACTACCGGCGCATGCATATTAGGTAATGGGTGCAATACTTGGAGGCAGGAACCTTTAGCCTGATGATGCAAGGCTAAAGCTTGATCGAATAAAAATGGTAGAGATAATTGAATCGCAAGGTCCGCATGGTCCACTGTGCTTTGGCCCAAGGATCATGAAGGAGCCACCGGTGCCAAATTTCCAGCTAGCCAGAGGGACAAAAACGTATGATGGAAGCACTAAGCCAGAGGACTGGCTCATAGATTATGAAACAGCTGTGAAGATCGCGCAGGGAAATTTGAGATGGCCAGTATGTTATGTGCCGCAGATGCTGGAAGGACCAGCTCGGGTGTGGTTGAATAATTTGCCACCCGGAAGAATTAACAGTTGGATCGATTTTCATGACGCTTTTGTGAGCAATTTCACGAGCACTTACAAGAGGCCGAATCGCCCATAACAACTAGCGATGTGCAAGCAAAGACCGAATGAAACAGACAGGGAATTCCTCACAAGGTGGTGTACGATGCGCAACTCTTGTGAAGGGGTAATCGAGTCACAGGCCATCGCATGGTTTGCACAAGCATGTACACATGGAAGTGTGATGTGGCAAAGGTTACAAAGAGATATGCCGGCAAGCCTGGCAGAAATGATAAGAATCGCTGATTCATATGCGTTAGGAGATCCGACTCAGCCGCTGCTCATGTTGGTAGACGGGATGACTGAGACTCAGATCTATGACGCTGCCGGGTCGCAAAGGCGTCAGGAAAGATCCGAATACAGAAGCAAGAGAAGAGACGAAAGGACAGATTACAGGTATGGTTTGACTCAGGTCACGGCCATGAGTTAGGATCATCCAGATGCTGGAAGCAGTCAGCGTCAAAGGACAAGTGGACAACAACAATGGGTGCCAAATAATGATGGCAAAAAGCCATACGACTAGAGGAAGCAATATCAGGACCGACAGAAATATACCTATGAGATGATGCTGGACCAACTGTGTAAGTTTCACACTCCGAGTCCGAGTAAACCGGCCAATCACACAACAAGGCAATGCACTTGGTTTCAGAAAGGAGATAGAGTGGATTCGCCGAATAAGCAGCTCCCACCACCTCCCCCTCCACCACTTACAAGAGGAAATGCTCAGACAATGGGAGCAGACAACAGATATGAAAACAGGCAGCCAAGGTATCAGAATCAAGAAAGAAGAGAAGTTGTACACCAGGTGCACAATCCAAGAGGTGACCATGCTCATGTCGGTCATGGAACTAGAAATGAGTACAGAGAGCATCACCAGAGCTATGTTGTCTTTGTCACAGAGCCAAATGACAAGAAGAGCCAGCAGCGACGAATGGAGGTGAATGCCACGATGCCTGCAATCCCCAAGTGTATGCATTGGTCTGAGCAATAGATAACTTGGAGTATAAAAGATCACCCCAAGATCATGCCAACCCCAGGAGGATATGCTCTAGTTTTGGATCCAACATTCATGGGCCCAGATATCAACGTCAAGTTTTCAAAAGTGCTGATTGATGGTGGAAGTAGCATCAACATCATGTACAAGGACACAATGCTCAAGTTAGACATTACCATGAACATGCTGGAGCCGACTAAGACCACCTTCCACGGTATTGTGCCGGGATTGTCCTATGAGCCAATTGGCAAGATATGGGTCAACGTCTTATTCAGGAACAGAGAGAACTATCGCACTGAGGCCATAGAGTTTGAGGTAGTGGATTTGGTCAGCTCATATCACGCCTTACTCGGCAGGCCGGCTATGGCAAGATTCATGGCTACTACCCACATTGCTTACTTAAAGATGAAGCTGCCAGGCCCATGTGGGGTGATTACATTTGAAGGGGATTACAAAAGATCTATTGCTTGTGCCTTAGCCGGATCTTCACTGGCCGAGTCACTCGTCATAGCACAAGAAAAAAGTCAAATGTTGGAGGTGGAAGCATTGGAAAAAGCAGCACAAATGTCCATGCCGGCACTCACCAACCCGCATGGCAGTGTTGTCATTTCAAGCTACCAAAGAAACCAAGAAGGTACATGTGGATGAGACTTTCCCAGAGCGCACAGTTACTAGGGCTGGCCTCATAGACAAATAGGAAAGCGAGCTCACCAGCTTCCTCCGTGAGAATCGGGATATCTTTGCATGGTCCACTCAAGATCTGCAAGGAGTTCCGAGGGAGTTCCGAGGGAGCTGCTGGATTCATCATGGAAGTACTACATCCGGATTGGTTGTCAAATCCGGTCTTGGTCGAGAAGAAAAAGATGACCCGAACGTGGCACTGGTATGGCGCATGTGTATTGATTACACGAACCTCAATAAGGCGTGTCCAAAAGATCGATTTCCCCTGCCACGGATCGATCAAGTCATAGATTCTACTGTTGGGTGTGAGTTGTTGTCGTTTGTGGATGCGTATTCAGGATTCCATCAGATACCATTGAATCCTGATGATCAAATAAAGACAGATTTTATCACCCCGTACGGGCCTTATTGCTGTCGTACCATGCCATTCGGATTGATAAATGCAGGCGCAACATATCAAAGATGCATGCAAAAATGCTTGCAATATCAATTGTACAAAAACGTTCAAGTATACGTCGATGACGTGGTAATAAAAACCAAACAAAGTCATACTCTAATTGAGGACTTGCGTCAAACATTTGCAAACCTGAGAAGATTCCGGATGAATCTTAACCCAGAAAAATGTAGATTTGGTGTCCCGGCTAGCAAGTTACTCGGATTCCTTGTATCCAGCCGAGGAATTGAAGCCAACCCGACAAAGATCAGGGCCATCGAAAGAATGGAATTGCCAAAAACCCATAACGATGTCCAAAAGTTTACTGTATGCCTGGCCTCGTTGAGCAGGTTTGTTAGTCGGCTAGGCGAAAAAGCCCTGCCACTATATCAACTGATGAAGAAATCAGACAGATTCATGTGGACACAGCAAGATGATAGATCTTTCCACGAATTAAAGAAAATGTTGGCAACAGCACCAATATTAGCATCACCACTATCCAAAGAGCCAATGTTGCTCTATGTCGCCGCAACCAACAGAGTTGTAAGTGCAGTAATAGTGGTTGAACGTGAAGAAGGGGTCAAATCAGTCCAAAGACCAGTGTATTACTTGAGCGAAGTGCTCTCGGTCTCGAAACAAAATTACCCGCATTATCAGAAGATGACATATGGGGTATATATGGCAGCAAAGAAGCTGAAACATTATTTCCAAGAACACCCAATCCGGGTAATATGCGAGGCACCTATCTCGGATATATTGGGTAGCAAAGATGCCAGCGGCCGAGTCACAAAATGGGCCATAGAACTGGCACCATATACTGTACAATATGATAGGCGGGATGCAATAAAGTCTCAGGCTATTGCAGATTTCTTTGTAGAATGGATGGAAATGCAGTATGAACCACCACTGCCAGATCCGAATTACTGGAAAATGCATTTTGATGGGTCCAAGATGAAAATGGGTCTGGGCGCTGGGATAGTGCTCACATCTCCAAAGAGGGATCAACTGAGGTATGTGTTACAGATTCATTTTGATGCTTCTAACAACGTTGCCGAATATGAAGCACTTGTCCATGGCATCAAAGTAGCCAAGGAGATTGGTATCAAAAGGATCATGTGCTTTGGGATTCGTATTTGGTGATTCAGCAAGTGTCTGGACATTGGGATGCACTAGACGCAAACATGGCATTATATCGTTTCCATGTGCAACAAATTTTGGGATATTTCGATGGCTGTGAATTCCATCACGTTCCTAGAGCAGAAAATGAGGCAGCAGATGTACTATCCAAACTAGGATCATCTCGGCAAGCAATACCACCAGGGGTAGCGCTGGAACACCTCAGGAAACCATCGATCAAGCCGTCACCAGAGTCTGACTCAATCAGGGTCAACCCGGCGAGTCAGGAGTCAGATGTGGTACCAATGGACATCGACTTAGGGGTAGGTTCGAGTCAGTCGGGGAATGACCCGCTCGATTCAGGGGTCACCGAATCACACTCGGGGACTCCTCAGATCATGTCGGCAGAGCATATGTTAGAGGAGCCAATGGACATTAATGTCGAAGCAGACCCGGAACCACTAATACCAATATGGGCACAGCCCATATTCGACTATTTAAAAGATGGGACCTTGCCGAGTGATGAAATGTTGGCAAGGCAAACAGCACGAAGAGCAAAAGCGTACACCATAATCAACAAGGAACTATACAGGCGAAGTGTGACGAGTGTACTGCAGCGTTGTATCAGCCCAGAGAAAGGCCAGGAGATCTTATTGGATATTCATCAAGGAGAATGCGGACACCATGCGTCATCAAGAGCATTGGTGCCCCAGGCATTCCGACATGGATTCTATTGGCCAAGCGCATTGGCACAAGCGCAAGAGTTAGTTGGAAGATGCAGTGGTTGTCAACATTATGCATCCAAGTTGCATTTACCAGCGTCTGAATTAAAAACTATACCAAACACTTGGCCTTTTGCAGTGTGGTGCCTAGATATGGTAGGACGATTCAAACCAGCAAGAGGAGGCATGACTCATATTTTGGTCATGATTGATAAGTTCACCAAGTGGATAGAAGTGAAACCAATCAAAAAGATGGACGGTAAAACAGCTGTCACATTCTTAAGGGGTATAATTCTCAGATACGGTTATCCACACAGTGTGATCACTGATAATGGCACGAACTTTGCCGAACGAGCTTTTGCTCGCTTCTGGGGGGAACACTGAATAAGACTCGATGTAGCATCAGTCGCCCATCCAGAATCAAATGGACAAGTTGAACGGGCTAATGGCTTAGTTCTGTCAGGGATAAAACACCGATTAATGGAACCACTGTAGAGGTCACCTGGTTGTTGGATAGAGGAATTACCCTCAGTGCTATGGAGTCTAAGAACAACTCCAAATCGATCAACTGGTTATACGCCATTCTTTCTCGTGTATGGGGCAGAAGTAGTTTTGCTTGCCGACATAGAATATGACTCACCAAGAATAAGGCAATACTCGGAAGCCAAGGTAAAAGAGGCTCGAGAACATGGAGTAGACTTACTCAAAGAATCAAGGGAACTGGCATTATCCAGATCCGCGATATATCAACAGAATCTCCGACGCTACCATAGCCGGAAAGTGCAACCTTGTGTTTTTCGAGAAGGAGATATGGTGCTAAGGCTGGTGCAGCGCACAGCCGGAATGCACAAATTATCACCCCCATGGGAAGGACCATTCATTGTAAGCAAAGCATTGCACAATGATTCCTACTATCTCATAGATGCTCATGAAGCGCAAAAGAACAAGGCGTACAGGTCATGAGATGAAACCAAAAGGCCATGGAATGTGGCACTGCTTCGTCCCTTTTATACTTAGGAGAAGTAATGCATGTATCACTCGAACTCTCATATGTCGGACGTGTTTGCCAGCTATGTGCTGATAATAAAATGGTATGATTTGAAAAACTGACTCGGGGACTGCCCCTTAAGTTTTCCATCTCAATTATTTTATGTCGGCTGGCGTGATACCCGAAATTTATCTCGGAACAAGTAGTGTTTACTCGGAAAAAATCAACTCTTCGACTATGTTGTTGTCCAAAAAGACGGCTTCATGGCAAGCAAGAGAAAAGGATGTATGGCGGGTAAACATGAAAGCCGGATAAGTACAAAGGAGAAACGTGAGTCGGCTTTAGTTTTTGCCTAACTCTTTGCAGGTCGCGTTATACTACGTGTCGAGTAATCTCGGCCAAGTGATCCAAGTTTCATACCCGCTAACTATATCCTTCGTACTTTGAGACTCTAATGTCGAACACCGAAAAAGGTAGACAGGGGCCAAAGTCAAGGAAGGGTGACACAGCAAAATGAAACTCGAGGACTTGCCCTTGAATGATTCACACTTAGAACATAACGCAAACATACCTACTAAAAGGCGTATAATCAAACTTAAAAGTGTAATGTATGTTACATATGTACCCGGCATACCGGGGATCTGATCAAAGTTCGAGTATTTGTTAGCCTAAGAAGCAGAAGAACTCAGAGGAGCACTCTCAGAGACAGGAGCATTGCTTGGAGCATCGGCCGAGAGAGGGGCAACGGTGGCCGGGTCATCCTGGCCATCTGACTCGGTTGCTTCGCTGTCGCCACCCTCTTCATCAGTAACTTCGACGAGCGGGTCGCCAAGGTCGAGGAAGCTGGGGCCGTCGCACCAAGCGTGCACCATGGTGTACTCGATCATGGCATAAGCTCGCTCCTGGCACTTCTTGATCAGCTCAGGATCATTCAGCCATTTTCCATCCCCTCTTATGCGAGCAAGAACATCAAGGTTGATGTCCTCGTACCATGAAAGCATGAAGGAGAGAGCCTTGTCCACTGCATCTCGGCCGGCCGACTCACACCATTGATCTAGCTGGTCTTCAGTAAGGAGCAATCTCTCGGCAAGTGGCTCGATGAGTTCAGGTGGGTCTTCATCCGGCCAGAGCATGCGAAATGCATGGATAGCCGACTTGAGCAAGTCCACACCGCAAGACTTGAGGGTCCTGACCCGTTCGGACACCGCTTCGAGAAGATCCTCCATGGACACCTCACCGTCGGCAGGAGCACCAGCTTCGGCCCTCATTTTCTTCATGGCTTGGATGGCAAACATGTTGGCCTCAGGAAAATTCTCTGCAAGCAAAAGGAGAAAGTTAGCAGAATAACAAAAGTAGATGGAAGAAGTCCAGAATGACTTATAAAGTGCGCAAAGAGTAAGAACTCACTACCGAAAAAGAAGTTGATGGTGGCGAGCTTGCTATGCCAAGTTTTGTCCTTGGCTTGGAGGGCATCGAAGTTCAGATTTGCCGACTCGGCCAATGACTCGGCCTCGTCGAGCAGCCTCTTGGTCTTCTCGGCACTGGCAGCCTGTTGCTCGTTCTTCTCGGCAAGCTCTTCCCTCAGCCCCTTCACCTCGGCCATGTGCTTCTGCTCCGTCTCGGCCATCAGCTTCTTCAGCCGAGTCACCTCATCTCGCTCCTTCTGTAGTTCGGCTTGGTGCTTCTCTGCTTATTCGAAAAAATTACTTGTCAACACCAACAGAAACTTTCAGCTATCACAGCAATAAGGAAAGAAACTTACTCTCGGTCTCCCTGATCTGCGAGTGAAGATCCTCGATGGTGGATTGAGCGGAGGCTGTGAGAAAAGAGCAAGAGAAGATTGAGGAAATGTACCAAAGAAAGATACACCAAATAGAGAAAGAATGACTAAGGTTGGTACCTTGGCCTTGGGTATTAGTCTGCAGCTTTTCATACGCAAGTTCGAGCTTGCGATGCGCCAGAACAAGAGCTTGGTGTGCTCGTTATGCGTGAGCTGATCAAAGAAGACAGACAGTAAGGAAGAGTCAAGTCAAGCAACCTGCTGAGTCAAAAAGCTTAAGAGCTTATAGCCGAGTAAGTTCCTTACTTGGCAGTAACCTCGAAGGCTAGGTATTGAAGCTCTAACATATGAGTTTAGCATAAGTAAATCAAAAAGCTTAAGAGCTTATAGCCGAGTAAGTTCCTTACTTAACAGTAACCTCGAGGGCTAGGGATCGAAGCTCTAACATGCAAGCTTGGGGTAAAGGATTTGAAGACTAAAGTGATTAGTAAGAGCTTACTGTCGAGTAAGTTCCTTACTCGGTCGTAACCTCGGGGACTAGGTGATATGTATAAAGAAAATACTCAACAATACAAAAGAGTAAGAAGTCACTTTACCTCGTTCACTTCGTCGACGCGGGTCATCAAAGAAATGGCCTGCTGGATCATGTCAGAGACGGCCTTAGGGCCCAACTTCAGCTTCTTGCCGGCACGGGTGCTGACCTCCTGCTCGCCAGCTGCATTCCATGCCACAGCATAAGGCTCAGCCGAACCAAGGCTTTTCCCGCTGAGCGTCCGAGTGAAAACTTGACCCGTTTTTAGGGTGGTTCCCACATTGGCACGTGTCACTGCAGCGCTAGCATGGAGGGTAACAGCCTTAGATCCATCACCTGATCCGGCAGCCGCGGATTCTCCCCCCTTACCCGTGGAAGCAACCATCGTCGCCAACGTCGGAGGCCGGATCTGAGGAGCGGAACTCGAAGCATAGACTAGCGTTGTTTGCTTGGAGGAGATGGATTTGTCAGATGAAGGGCGAGCAGAGCCAGAAGCCTTGGGCTGGGTCTGGCCCTTCAGAATTGGAGAGCGAGCAGAGGGATTTGGAGAAGAACGTGGAGCTGGCTGACTGGGCTCAGCAGTTTTGCTGGCTCCAAGATCAGGAAGTTGTTCATTCACACCAGCCTGAGGGCTGATGCCAGAGGAACTAGTGCCGGAAGGTTTCTCGGCGCCAGAATCACAGGCACCAAGATCAGGAAGTTTTTCCTGGCCGAGTGACCCACTGGGTCTGACTGACACTGAGAAGCGTGAGCCTCAATAGTGGGAGCCTCAACCCGAACAGGACTCGACGCCGTCGAGTCAGCTGGAGGAGGCGCATGCCTAAGCTGCGAGGCAATGCTAGAAGCAGCCTGGTTCACCGTCAAGGGTGTGGCACTGAAAACAACGAGACATATATAAGGGAACATCAGTGACGAAAAAGAAAAGAACGGAGAAAGCAGAGTACAAAAACTTACCCGGTGACAACCGGGTCATGGACGACCCGGCGTGTGACTCGGCCAGGCTGGCAGCAGTAGAGGCAGCAGGAGATGCCAGAGTGGGCTTTCTCTTCTTGGCCGTCTGAGTGCTGGAGGAGGCTCCGCGTCACTTCGGCTTGGCGACGGGGATCTTGCCGACTCCGCCCACGGCAAGAGGAGCAGTGTCATGTACCTGGCCAGCTGCATAAGTAAATAACGGGATTACTCGGATAAGTTGGGAGACTAAGGTCAATATACCTCCAAAAGTGTACAATCATCATCCTCATCATCGTTAGACCAATCTTGTAAGGGATTGCGAGATTGACTCTTACCCGAAGCTGAAGCAGCCGCAGCATGCGGGATGGGCATGAAGCACTCCAGGTCATACTCAACTTCATCCGAGTCGGAGCGGTCCCCATTATAACCAGCAGGAGGGACAGTACTGTTATCAACCTGGTGAAGGAGATTCTGCGGAAGATAAACAGAATGAGTAACCAAAAAACTAAACTAAAAGTGGCAAAAGAGCTAAAGCCTACTCGGCAAGAAAAGCGACTCGGAGAACTTACCCAGGGGACAGGCCTGACCCGGCTAAAGGGAGGGCAACTCCAAGCCCAATCATCCATCAAGTTCAATTTAAAGATTGAGCTTACTCGGCGGGCAATGGAGTCATGGGTGAGCTCCTTAGTGGAGTGCCGAGTGGGATCGTGGGAGCCACTCATGAAGCACATCTTGTGGCTCCTCGCTTGGATGGGGCTTACCAGGCGTGAGACGAAGGTGCACATGAGGTTAGAGTCGGCGAGATGAAAGTTTTCATCCGGCGATAGCAACCTTTCTAAGATCGTGTTAGCCTCGTTTACCGCAGTGTCTTGGTCATGCGAGTCAAGCTGCCAAAGCTTCTTGTTCGGGACCTCATCCGAGAAAGAGGGGAGCCGGATGTTATCGGTAGACCCGCTGTTTTTGACATAGAAGAAAGTCCTATGCCATTTCTTGCAGGAATCAATACCAGTAACCCGAGGAAACATGGAATATCTCCATGTTGTGATGCTAGCAGCACTGCACCGGGTCGGCCTCTTCTCGGATCGAGGAGCACCAGGCTGGGGAACAACCTGAACCTTAAAGCTAAAGTATTTGGCCCACAGAGGAACTGTAGGCCAAATTCCGATGTAAGCCTCGCAAGCATAGATGAAACAGGAAAGAGAGCCAATCGCATTAGCAGGAAGATGATGGGTTTGCAGATGGAAGGTGGAGAGAAACAAGGAGAAGAAGGTGCTCACTGGAAGAGCAAAACCGCGCTCAAAGTGAGAAAGGGAAACCACCCGCTCGTTAGCTTGGGGTTTGGGAGAAATCTCACCGGTGGGGAGATGGCAATCCACTTGTAGTGGAATGCGTCTGGTGGAGCGGAGCCACTCTACCTATTCGGTGGAGACCTCCAAGCCTTCCCAGCCACCGCGCTCGCCGGCGGGAATCTCCTGCTCCTCAGCACCATCAGCGCCGTCGTGAGCATCCATGAGTTCCGCAGATTCAATCTCCTCCGCCGTTGGAAGAGGCTTGGAACAGCGTGGACCCGTAGTGGAATGGAAAGAAAAAAGGGGCGATTGCGAGACAAGAACAGGAGGAAGAGGAAACTGCAAAGGGGGGGTTCGATTTTGCGGGCGTAAGGAAGAAGAAAGGGCAAGGGAAAACTGAACGGGCGTGGGGGAAGTGGAAACCCCCAACCCCTACTTAAGGACAGTAAAAACCCTGGTAGTGGGATCCATTTGTGTCGTGCGGCTAGCGTGTGGCCATGTACCCGGCCGGGTAGGCCAATCAGCAAGCGCCACGTAGACAGATATACACAAAAAATCCCGTGCCATGTCATGGAAGGAACGATAAGAGGCGCAGGCCGATGGGACTGCCACAGTGACGGGGAATAACTGCGCAGCCGTCACTGTGCCGCCAGATCTTGGAACAAAAATTGAGGCAAATAATCATGATTACCAGCTGTCAGTGACTGAAGCGCACCGAAAACGACTCAGAATTGGTCAAAATGACTCGGCTCGAGGCAAAAATGAGCCAAGAAGTCAAAGAGTTGATCCAGAAACTGTCAGACAGACCCGGAAAAGTGCAAAATTGCGACAGATAGAGACAAAAACTAAGTTCCACTCACACAAAAGGAACTTGGAGACGGCTAACAACTTGAACTACTAGAGCTCACCAGCTTCGGGGAATAATGTCGGGGGGATAACCCCCGGTAGGGTCATGAGAGGTGAAACATAGCATAGCTTGGCTAGCTCTGAGTAAAGAAAGAACCAGGCCGGGTAAGAACGGCCGGGTAAGAGAAGCATGAGCGGCCGACATAGTTACTATGTCGGCCCGCATAAGACAAAGTTGCTATTCTTGTAGATACCGACGAGCCAAGTCTACCGAGGGAGGACCAAGTCAAATAGGACGCATGGCACCTTTCCGAGTAAGGTTCAGGAGGGACCATGGTAAAGCATGGTCAAAAGATAAGGGTGACGCCGGGTGACACGAAAGGAGTCGGGTGACGCCTAAAGCATACACTGACGTACAAAGTAACAGCATGACGCCAAAAGGAACATGAGGCAGCGTACCAGAAGATCGTTAGCTGTCAAGCTTTATGGATTGGGCTAGTGGGCTTAGGGCAAGCCCATGACCCGTCCCACATTGTAGGGACCAAGATCCAAACAGTAAACCCTAGAACCCAAAAGGGTATTAACTAGCTAGCACTGCCTATATAAGGGAGGGCATAGCAGTAGTAGAAGGAGGTTGGACCGAGTAGTGAACTAGTGCACTGCACCCTAGCTTATACAGCTCAAGGAGCACTTGTAATCTTGGGGTATCAATCAAATCGCTAAGTCTGGAGAGTCCTTGCACTCCCTCCCCGGTGACCACAAGCACTCATTCGGCCCCCAACTTAAGCCTACCCATGGCATCTGTCGTACCACCACCACGACAAGTGGCGAGGTTGAGTGACCGGCAAGCGCCGAGCCCCCGAGCGCGGCAAGTGGCGAGGTCGAGCGACCAGCGAGCGCCGAGTACCCAAGCGCGGTGAGTGGCGAGGTCGAGCGACCAGCGAGCGCCGAGCCCCCGAGAGCGACGAGTGGCGAGGTCAGGCGACGGGTGAGCATCGAGTCCCCGAGCGCGACGAGTGGCGAGGTCGAGCGACCGGTGAGTGCCAAGTCCCCGAGTGCGGCGAGGTCGTGCGACCTACGAGCGTCGAGTTCTTGAGCCAGGCGAGCGGCAAGGTCGAGCGACCAGCAAGCGCCGAGTTCCCTAAGCCTTGAGCCGAGTCCCGAGCGAAGCCAGCGAATCAAGTGACCGGCGAGCCTCGAGTTCCCGAGCGCGGCGAGCAGCAAGGTTGAGCGACCGGTGAGCGCCGAGCCTCGAGCGCGACGAGCAGTGAGGTCAACCGACCGGCGAGCGCCGAGTCCCTGAGCGCAGCGAGTGGTGAGGTCGAGCGACCGGCGAGAACTTACAGGTGACTAAAGTTGAGTAGCATGAGGTGTGGCCCTCATATTCAAGGGACTTGAGATTACCAACTTATACTTTGTCAAGCATATACTCCATAGTTTGTTCACTTTAACCTTAATCACTTCAAGATGGTTATGATAGGGGCAATGAGAGCTGAAAGCTAACAAGTACCATAATTTTTGAAAGCTCTTTATGAGACTTGAAATCCCTGCTTCCCTTTTATTAAGGGCCTTTCTTCCACTTTTATATTGAGTCTCCACCTTCTATTCTTAGGCACCAATTATGAGAGCATAGTTGTCATTCTTAGTTCTATGTGCATTGTCCCAAAACTTATTGATTGATTCATATTGTTGATATTGCTAGTTCATGAACTATTTGTATCTAGTCACTCTTATGAACTTTGAAGGTGTCCTATGAATTTATGTTTTGCTACTCCATGAGGGACAAGCTGAATGCCACTATGCAATGTTTTCTCTATGTGAAACAAACAAACATTTTTCAATGCATGTTATTCATGATATTTGTTTGTAGTCTTTAATGTTGTATGCATAGTTACTTTGTCTTACTGTTAGAACTCCATCTTTCATGCTCATGTTTAGAGTTCTTTGATCCCAGCTTTCAATGCTTTGCAAATAGTTTGATCTTGATTTTGATGGTGCATTGTCACCTAAAAAATTATTCTTTTTATCACTTACCTACTCGAGGATGAGCAGGAGTTAAGCTTGGGGACCATTGATACGTCGGAAACGTATCTATAATTTTTCATGTTCCATGCTTGTTTAGTATCCACTTTCATATGTTTTGTCTACACTTTGAGGTGTTTGATATGTTTTCTAGAACTAACCTATTGACAAGATGCCACAGTGTCAGTTGCCTGTTTTTTGCTGTTTTTGGTTTCAAAAAGCTAAAAAATGAATATTCTCGGAATTGGATGGGACAAAAGCCAAAGTTTATATTTTCCCTGAGCGATATGGAAAATCGAAGACGAGAAGGAGGAGGACACCAGGGTGGCCACACACTAGGTGGGCGCAGGGCCCACCCTGGCCGCGCCCACAGGGGGTGTGGTCCCCCTGGCCCTCCACCAACCTTGCCTCCTTCGCCTATAAGAAGCCCCCGACTCAGAAACCCTGAAGAATCGACCAAAAAGCCACGAAAACCTCCGTAACACCGCCGCCACCGAAGGGGAGATTCGGTGGACAGAAAGTCTCTGTTCCGGCACCCTGTCGGGACGGGGAAGTGCCCCCGGAGCCATATCCATCGATCTCCACCACCATCTTCATCACCGTTGCTAATTCCCATGATGAGGAGGGAGTAGTTCTCTCTCGAGGCTAAGGGCTCTACCGGTAGCAATGTGTTCATCTCTCTCTATGCATGATCATGTTGTGGTCATGAGCTTTGTAATCAAGTAGATCTACCTTGCTACTCAAGTGCTTCAATAGATCTCAGCTCTCCCCATGTGTGTGAAAGTGACAGCGTCCACGCCATGGTGGCACTTAGGCTAGAGTCTACATAAATACTCATTGTGCTTTAATAGATCTATGGTTTTCCCCACGTGTGTGAAAGTGACGTGCATAAGGCATACCATGTGGCACTTTGGCTAGATTGAATATTTGTTATGAGTTATATTTGGAGTTGGATGTCTCTTTGAAATTGTGGTGTTTGTTGGAACCATCTAGCGCTCAAGGTGACAGTGTGGGGTTATCTAGATTGGGGAAGGCCCTACCGTGGATTAGAGTGTCCAACCGGAGTGTAGTTAAGAGTAGTATCATGAAGAGAATATATTTATTGAGAGTGTTCACTAGTGAAAGTATGATCCCTAGGCCTTATTTATAAACATTGAAACACCATTTGCATCTAGATTTGTTGCATGTTTGCTTGCTTCCATCTTTATTTTAGTTTGGCACACGTTACCCCACGGCAACAACAAGTCAGAAGCTATTTTCTGGCACCGATACCACTTGTATTTCACTATATCTTCGCCGAACTACTGCAACTATACACCTGACAGGTGTATTGGGTGTGTTGGGGACACAAGAGACTTCTTGTATCTTGATTGCAGGGTTGATTGAGAGGGATACCTTTGACCACTTCCTCCCTGAGTTCGATAAACCTTGGGTGATCCACTTAAGGGAAACTTGCTTTTGTTCTACAAACCTCCGCACTTGGAGGCCCAACAACTGCCTACAAGAATAGAAGTGCGTAGACATCACACAGAGGACATCGCCTTCAAGATACTCCATGACGATAAGGAGAAGGGCCTCGATGTCGCCATGCAGGAGCTGCTTGGACGCCTCTATGGACGCCACTCCAGCGAGCTCAGGGACCTCTACTTCCACCCATTTGGGAGACTTGATGAGGAGGGAGAGGCTACAGTGTATGACGAGTCCACTAGGGAGACTATTGAGCCAGTGCGCCTCTATCTTCAGGACCTACAGAGCCTTCTTAGGCACCTCGATATTGATAGGACCAACGTCATGCTTAGCATGACGAGCTACATGTCCAGTTGAAGGAGAAGGACAAGGCCTTCGAGGAGCAGGAGGAGAGCATCAAGGAGATGGAGACTAGGTTCGAGAAGCAAGACAAGAGGTTCAAGAACCAAGAGAAGAGAGTGCAATATAGGAACAATAAGATCAATGAGATGAAGGCTGAGATGGAGCTCAAGGATCTTGAGCTAGAGACATAGAAGGAGGTGATAGAGAGGCTGCGTTCATAGAGGAGAGAGCTTCAGGCGAAGGTCGATGCTTTGACCACCAGCATGGAGGAGTACAAGTCATGAATCGACGTAGTAGGACTTACCCTAGTGGAGGAGGAAGTCTACATGGAGGAGTAGTGTTGACTACTTGGCTATTTATCTATCTATCATCATTTTGTTTATCGAGTCGCATTGATCATCGAACATGTGGATGACTATGCTAGTGTATTTACTTTGTAAACTTGTTGTTCATTTTGAAACCTAAAGTTTATATTGTGCTTGCTTATTTGTGATTGTTGCTATGTGTTGTGATGTGCATGTTAGCATCTATGGGGTATTTAGCCTTTCTTATCCTTATTGAAACCACAGATGCCTCCCCATCGTGCCAATCCCAACAATAACAACAACAATGGCAATGAGATACAACAGCTGATGACAGCCCAGACTTAGTTGATGCAAATGATGACCCAGTTTATGGCAAATCAGAACCAAAACCAAAACAACAACAGCAACAATAACAATAACAACAACCAAAATAACCCACCAGCTTTTGATATGCTCACAAGGTTTCTGAGATTGAGGCCTGCTAAGTTCTCCGGAACCACTGATCCTATGGTAGAAAATGATTGGCTACGTTCTGTGAACAAGGACTTGGTCACAGTTGGTTGCACTGATGAGGAGAAAGTTAGATTTGCAGCACACCTGTTAGAAGGACCAGCAGCTACTTGGTGGGACAACTTCCAAATCACTACTCCTATTGAAGAAGTGACTTGGGCAATATTTGAGGATGGATTCCGCACTGCTCATATCTCTTCAGGACTGATGGGATTGAAGAAGAAGGAATTTCACAACCTTAAGCAACGCCACCGCAGTGTTGCAGAATATATTGAGGAGTTCAACAATCTGGCACGCTATGCACCCGATGATGTTGACACAGATGCCAAGAGGAAGGAGAAGTTCCTTGAGGGGTAAATGATGAGATGTTCATGCAACTATCTGTTGCATATGTTCCAACTTATCAATCTTTGTGTGATAAAGCTACCATCTTGGAAAGTAAGATGAAGCAGGTGGAGAACAGAAAAAGGAAGCATCACTTTGATAAGCATAGCTCAGGATCATCACACAAGCGTTCCTATGGTGAAGGAGGTGGAAGTTCTGGATCCCACAAGCATGGGAGTCATAACAACCATCGCAACAATAGCCACCACCATGATAACAAGAATCACCGTGGTCATGACAATGGTGGATATAAGAACCACAAGAGTGGGTACAAGAGTCACCATGGTGGGAATAGTAATGGAAGTCAGCCAGCTAAGAGGGACGTCAGTCAGGTTGAATGCTTCAAGTGCAAGAAATCTAGGCACTATGCAAATGAATCCCTAGAAAATAAGACTGATGGAGCCAACAAGCCAAACCCATTCTAGAAGGTTCATGTGAACCACATCAATGTGGAAGAAATCCATGATGAGGCTGATGTTGTGGTTGGTAAGTTCAAGATTAATTCCTTTCCAGCACTTATCCTTTTTGATATCGGCGCATCGCATTCATTCATTTCAAGAGCATTTGTAGACCAAAATGGACTTCCAACTGAAACTATTGGGTGTCCTATTAAAGAAGCTCCCCAGGTGGAGAGATGATAGTAAATTTTGTATGTCATGATCTAGTCTTAGAATTTGGAAAGAACAAGTTCCCAGTTAGTCTAATAATCCTAGAATCCCAAGGATTGGATGTAATTTTGGGCATGGATTGGATAACTAAGTATGAGGGAGTAATAGATTGTGCCAACTGTATTGTTACACTCACAACCCCGGATAAGAAACGGATTAGGTTCAAGTCTAACTTTGAACCAAAAGGGAGTACGTTAAATTATCTTAAGGGGGTTAGCCTAGACAGTGTGCCAGTAGTGAAGGAATATCCTGATGTGTTTCTGGAGGAATTACCAGGAATGCCACCAGATATGGATGTAGAGTTTCTGATTCACTTACTGCCCGGATCTGGACCCATAGCCAAGAGACCTTACAAGATGTCTGTGGATGAGTTGAAGGAACTCAAGAAATAGCTTGGTGAATAGTAGAAGAAAGGATTTATCCAACCAAGTTCTTCGTCTTGGGGTGCACCAGTTCTGTTTATTGAGAAGAAAGACAAAAGTCAGAGGCTATGCATAGATTATCGTTCACTCAATGAGGTGACTATAAAAAACAAGTATCCTTTGCCCAGAATCAATGATCTTTTTGATCAGCTAGAAGGAGCTCGTGTGTTCTCAAAAATTGATCTCCGATCAGGCTACTTTTCGCTAAATATTAGAGAATAAGACATACCTAAGACTGCTTTTTCTACTAGGTATGGATTGTATAGTATACGGTGATGCCATTTGGACTAACCAATGCACAAGCTTATTTCACGAATATGATGAACAAGGTGTTCATGAAGTTTCTTGACAAGTTTGTTGTCATATTCATCGATGACATATTGATTTATTCCAAGAGCTACAAAGAACATGAAGAACATTTGCGTTTGATTCTTGACAAGCTCAAAGAGCATAAGTTATATGCCAAGTTCAGCAAATTTGAGTTTTGGCTGAATGAAGTTGGTTTTCTCGGACATCTTGTGTCTAGGAATGGTATTGTTGTCTATCCCGCAAAAATGTCAGCTGTAACTGAGTGGGAATCTCCCAAGTCGGTTAAAGAAGTCCATAGTTCCCTAGGCTTGGCCGGGTACTATAGGAGGTTCATTGAGAATTTCTCGAAAGTATCTAAGCCAATGACGAAGCTGCTTAAGAAATAAAATAAATTTGATTGGACTGAAGGGTGTGAGACCAGTTTCCAAGAATTGAAGAAAAGACTTGTGTCAGTGCTAGTTTTATGTCTATCAGATCTAGAGAAGGACTTTCAGGTCTATTGTGATGCATCTCACCAAGGATTGGGTGGAGTGTTGATGCAAGAAGGGAAAGTTGTGGATTATGCCTCAAGACAACTCAAGGCACCTGAAGTAAATTATCCTACACATGACTTAGAGTTGGCCTCTGTTGTTCATGCACTTAAAACATGGAGACACTATCTTTTGGGAAAGCGTTGTGAAGTATTCACAGATCACAAGAGCTTGAAATATATTTTCACTCAGAAGGAACTCAACATGAGACAAAGAATGTGGCTTGAACTCATCAAAGATTACGACTTGAGTTTGCAATACCATCCTGGTAAAGCGAATGTTGTGGCTGATGCATTAAGCCGCAAGGTATATGTGAATGGCCTTACCAAAGGAGAATTGCCCGAAGATTTGTGTGCCCAATTCAAAGAGCTAAGATTGGAGATAGTGCCTGAAGGTTATCTCATGTCTTTGGAAGTTCAACCAACATTGTTGGATAAGATCAAAGAAGCCCAAAATTTGTACAAGGAAATAGAAGAGATTAAAGGTAAAATTAGCAAAGGAAAGGCGAAAGGATTCCATGAAGATGAACAAGGAACCTTATGGTATGGAAAGTGTATCTACATTCCACAAGATTCTAAACTTCGGAAGTTGATCTTGCAAGAAGCATATAATTCACCATATTCTATTCATACGGGTAACACCAAGATGTACATGTGTCGTGGTGTGGAACACGGCAGAGCCATCGGTGATGACAAAGAAGGGACACACGGTTGCATTCGGTGGCTCACGCAATGGGTTGGGCACGGTACACTACAAACACAAGGACGTACCCAGGTCCGGGGCCCTCTCTGCGAGGTAACGCCCCTACTCCTGCAAGATGAACTATGTATGGGAGCTGATGCTCAGTACAAATGCTCCTTGAGCTGTTTCCTTAGCTACTATCGAGAGCTAGGAGAAAATGGGAACTTGATGCTAACACTTCTATCCTTCTATTGTTGCCTACCTAGAACCCTGGCTCTGCCCTCCCTTATATACTAGTCTGGGGGCAGATTACAGATCGGGTCCTAGGGTTTACTATTTGGATATGGGTTTACAGGCGCAGGCCGCGGAGACCCAGGATCAGCCCTTCTTTTAGCATCATCTTCTCTTTAGCGGTCACCCGGGCTTCCTTTGGGGCGTCACCCCTGCTTTAACGGTCACCCGGACTGCTTTTGCCTGTCCAGCCGACCATCTCGCTTTATCTTCGTTGAGTAGCGCTGGTCATGACGGCATGCCAGCTTCCTTGATGACGAGGGAGAGCCAGAAGAGTACCCCGCACGGAGCTTCAACCCTTTCGTGCTCTCCATCGAATCCGAGGTGAGCCGGGTGGAAACAGTCACCCGGCCGGTTCTTCTGGCCACCGGCTAGATGGGCCACCCGGGAAGGTTATAAGCACAGCCAGGCTTGCTTGCCAGTCGGCTAGAGTTGTCTTTCCTGGAGGCCAGGCGGCCTGCATCTTCTGGAGCCGGCCTACTTATGTCTGGCTTTCCGCATCCAGGGGTTATCCCCCTGACACAGGGAATAGCATTGGAATCACAGGGATCTCTACCTTATTTGGTGAGATCTTACAGATGGTGCCATACCCGTAGGTGATACCGGGGCATTCTCCTTAGGTAATGGTGGAAGTTACTCTCGAGGAGAAGGGGATGATGAGCCACCTTTGTCTTTAACAAGTTTCTCAAGTAACTTATGCAATTTTTTGATCTCGTTGGCCAAGGTGGATCTCAATCTTGTCTCCAAGTTATTGAGATCCTTCATGGTCACTGAGGTGGTAGGCTCACCATCACCTTCCCCTTCTTTTCTACCCATATACTCTTAGGCGGTAAATCCTGAATAAAGAGCCGAGGCTCTGATACCAATTGAAAGGATCATATGGGCACCTAGAGGGGGGTGAATATGTGCTATTTCAAATTTTCTTATTTTTCAAATTAGGGTTTGACAAGAAAGGTAAATTCTCTAGATTATGCAACTAAGGTGAATTTACCTATATGTCAAGTAGTACCAACTAGCACAACACTAAGAAAGAACAAGTAAAGTAAAGTGTAGTAAAGGATAGAAGTAACCAAAGTGGTGGACGCGGAGACACAAGGATTTGTTTCTCGTAGTTCCTTCATTTTGAGGGAAAGTATGTCTACGTTTGGAGAGGGGGTGGTTTCAAACCACCAATGCCACGAGAGGCCTCCCTTGTTCTCCGATGAACCTCACCCCAACGGGTTTGATTCACCTCTTCCACTATATCGGCAACCTTCGAGGTGGAAGTCTACACCTTTACAACGAGTTTGGGGCACACATCCACAACTTAATTGGAGGCTCCCAAATACAAGCAAGCTGTCAAACAATCAGAGACAAGCTTGTAAGAACCAAATCAAAAGCTAGGGTTTCCAATGAAACACTAGAGCATGCGGGCCCTCAAGTGAATGAGGGGTAAATGAAGATCTCTCTTGGTGAAGTTGTAGATCAAGGCCTCCTCCTTTGGTTCTCCAAAGATCAATGACTTTGGATGGTTGGATGAAGAGATCTTGTTGATTTGGTGGCTCAAATGGGGGTAGTGTTCTTGAGTGGTTCGAGCAGCTGGAGGAAGGGGATAAGGTGCTCCATTTATAAGCAGCCCCCTCCACTGAATAGTTTTCTGACCGTTGGAGAAAAGTCAGACCGGAGACTCCAGCCTGCACACCGGAGACTCCGGTCTACACCGGAGAATCCGGCCCATATCTGGACCAGCATACAGATTGTCCCAGCGCTTCTGTGAGCTAGGTGGACCAGATACTCCGGTCTAGCCACACTGGAGACTCCGGTCTGAGCCATGGACAGGAGACTCCAGACTTTCTCCGGACCTTGCTCCGTACCCCCTATCAGACTGTCCTAGCCAGAATTCTGTAGTCCCCTTCGGGGACTCCTGTGGAAACTCCGGTCCAGCCAGATCGGAGACTCTAGTTAGGAATTTCCAGGAACATGTCAATATTGCAGGAATCTTTCCATAGTGTAAGGGTCCTTTTCACTTTGCATTATATCAACATGTAGATAGTAACATACTATAAAATGATCTACTTGCTGTTAACGAACACCAAAAGTGATTGTGACAGTAAACGTCCTTTCACCGCGTGACAACTGTCTCGACCAATTAGAGCGTAGCAGCCAAGATGAACACAGGTGTGAGAGTTTGTCACTAAGAGGGAGGGGGAAACTGAGTAGAACTTAAAAACCAAGGGCAAAACTGACAAGGAGGTTCAAATATAAAAAAAAAGAGATTTAAAAAATGGAAAATGCTTCTTTTATACAATAAAATACATATTGGCATACATCAAACTATATGCAATTCAAATATACATCAGTTTGACAATTATTGCCTCATTCGGACAAATTATGTTTTGGGGAGGGATGTTTTGGGGAGAGGCTTGAGTAGAAATCCATGAACCTTCATGGATAGTAGGTGATTTGAGAAGTGGTGATTTAGGTTAAAACTTGATTTATATACATTTCTTATGGTGGCAGGTCACATAATAAGACTCCATGGGTAGATGCCACTATGTTCTAATCTTTTTGAATTTGTTGTGCATATAATGACTCAATTAGCTAGCTAAAACCCATCCTTGACTCTCTGTTGACCAACCACCGGAGGGTAAAAGTGAGTATATTGCACACGACAGTGTTAGTACTAGAGGGCAAAACTAAGTACAACCAACTGCTACTGCTACACTCGAGGGTATAACTGAGCACAACTAAGTGGCCAAGGTTAGACACGAGGGGGAAAACGTGACGCACGGTACTAATACGTCCAATTTGCATCAACATTATATATCATAATTTGCCTCTATTCATTGATATATTTCATATTAAGAGGTGGTACTTATTTATTTTCATCTGTTTTTGCATGTTTGATGATTCTTGGAGGATGGACTGCCGGAGTCAGGATTCTGATGGAAAAAGAGGTGTTTTGATGCAATTTCACGAAGATTAGAAAAATACCAGAAAAATTATGGAAAATCATATTTCCCCAGAAGACGAAGGAAGCCAGAAGGGGAGGTGGAGATGGGCCACAGGGGGCCCATACCCCCCAGGCGCGGGACACCCCTGGCCGCGCCTACAAGGGGTGTGGCCCACCTCTGGCTCCACCCTCTCACCTATATCTTCTCCTCGAAACCCTAAAACACGGGAGAGAGAACACATAAATATTCCACCGCCTCTGCGGGGCAGAAAACACCGAGAGAGAAAGAGCTCTTCGGTAGACAGATTTCTGTCGGGGAAATTCCTTCCCGGAGAGGGGAGATCATCGCCATCAACACCATCGTCAAGCTACACTTCATCGGGATCATCATTATCATCATCCACACCATCATATCCACCAGCACCATCATCACCACTCCATCCCGCTGTAACAATTGTGTTGAATACTTGCATAGTTCTTAGGGGAAACTTTCCCGGTGTTGATTACTATTGTAGTTGATGCTTGTGAGTGGAACCATTGGATTATTGTTTATGTTCAGATTTTTATACATCACCATATCATATTTGATCTTGATCCATATGATGTCTCGTGAGTAGTTCGTTTAGTTCTTGAGGACATGGGAGAAGTCATGTTGTTAGTAGTGGATTTGTGTTGAGATATTATTCAATGGTTTAGTATTTTAGTTGTGGTGCTATTATTCTAGTGGTGTCATGTGAACGTCGACTACATGATACTTCACCATGTATGGGCCTGGGGGAATGCATTGTGTATTTGGATACTAATTGTGGGGTTGCCAGTGTGACAGAAACCTGAACCCCCGTTAGGACACCATTGCATAAGGGAGCGTAGGATCTCAGAGTTTAAGGCTGTGGTTAGGTTTATATCTTAATTACTTTCCTGTAGTTGTGGATGCTTGCAGGGGGTTTAATCACAAGTATGTATTAGTCCAAGTAAGGTCGGTACATTAGCATAGGTTCACCCACACAACACTTACAACACCAAAGAAGGGTACTCAGCTATTTGAAGCGAAAGCACTTGACAGAATTCCCATGTGTCCTCGAGAATGTTTGGTCCTTATAAGTATTTACACCGGCTTGGCCTTTCCTAAGAAAGGATTGGGCCACTTGCTGCATTTGTTAGTTGTCTTTATTACTTGCACTTTATTTCTTTGATTTATCAGGAAACCCCTAAAAATCCATTTGCTAAGTATTTAGAGAGATTTCCTGCTCCATACCACTAGTCAGCACCTTCTGCTCCTCGTTGGGATCGACACTCCTATTTATCAAAAGTACTACGATACACCCCCTATACTTGTGGGTCATCAAGACTATTTTCTGGCACTGTTGCGGGGAGTGAAGCGCTATTGAAGAGTGGAACTGGTAAAGGAAACTTCTACTGTGAATATTGCTTTTTATTTCTGCTTGTTACTTTGTTTCCAATATGGATAACCCACTTGGTTTTCTGTTGGGGAAAACTACTACCACTGTTAGGGTAGTAGATGAACCACGGCCTATTGAGATAGATCCTTTTGAGATACCTACAAGTATTGTTGATCGTGTTATGGATAATTATTATTTAGGGGATGGAACTGTCCATCCTGGTGATCATTTGTTTTTTATCCATGAATTATGCGGGTTGTTTAAGTGTGCAGGTATCATAACTGAATAGGTGAAGAATAAGTTACTCTCTATATCCTTGAAAGGGAGAGCTAAAGAATGGTATAAGCTGCTGAAGAATGGGCAATCCATGGAATGGGAGGAAATGGTACGTCTCTTTTATTCTAAATTCTATCCTCCCAGTGAAATTCATAAGGATAGAAATCTGATATATAACTTTTGGCCTCGTGATGGAGAGAGTACAGCTCAATATTGGGGGAGATTGAAGTTACTAATGCTTAAATGTCCTATTCATGAACTCCCTAACTATATTATTATCAATAACTTTTATGCTAGGCTTTCTCTTCATGATAAAGATTTACTAGATGCTTCTTGTGCTGGATCATTCACAAGTATGAAGGAAGAAGCTAAATGGGATCTCCTAGACCGTATTCAAGAGAACACTGAAGCTTAGGAGAATGACAAAGGAAGAAAGTCAGGTATAAACTATGATTATGAATGCATTAAATCTTTTATGGAAACTGATGACTTCCGTGATATTAGTAATGAGTATGGTCTTGATTCCCAAAGTATTGGCAATTGTTTTAAGGCCTTTGCCTCTTACATGGAAATTCCTAGAAAGAAATGGAATAAGTACCATGCACCTTATAAAGATGTTGTTAACCATGTTCCTGTTAGAAGCAGTGAAGTTTGTACTATTGATCATATTTTGCCTGAACCTTATGTTGAGAAAAATACCTTTCCCAGCCAATGTAGAGGAGTATTCTATGATGATTAGTGCGAATAACAAAGGCACTAAGAAAAATGTGGAACTTGGTGAGCAAATGAATAATGAACATATGGTAGCTATTGTGAAAGATCTTGTCACTAGAAATATAGAGGATGAGCACATTGGGCGCCAAGCCCGCCGTCAAGAAGACCACCTCGTGGAAGAAGGCCCTGTCGGCGCCCACAATCGTCGACCATCCACCCGTCGTGCACTAGGTGCTCGATGTAATGCCCATAACGACGACGTCGTTCATGGGGCTTCTCCAAGATGTGGAGGTGGACCTCGGGGCTCCTAATCTCGAACCCTTTGGGTTTGGTGATGAACTAGAGGAGGAGGAGGACGAGGAAGATGCAGAGGAGGTGACCAAGATAGATGCAAGCACCGTTGCCCGCTCCGCCGTGCCCGCGACAAACTATAGCATGGCCGAAGATATTCTCTTGTTTGTGCTTGGGCTGCTGTGCGGATGGAAGCAAGCACCGGTACCGATCAAACCGGTAAACGATATTGGCAACGCATAGAGGACACCTATTGCAAGATGAATCCGAACACCGGCGTTTACATCTCTCGTTCATACCGGTCGCTTCAAGGCCGGTGGGAGTTGATGAAGCCCCAATGTGCTCGTTGGAGTGTGGCAATGGCACAAGTGATTGATGCACCGCCTAGTGGAAGCGTGGAGAGTGACTATGTGAGTGCATATATGTGTTATTTTGATGTTCTATGCATATGTGTGTTCTTGTTATGAGTGTTTATACTATGCTATTTGTGGTTTTGTAGGAGGGCACTGCCGCCAAGAGTCACATGGAGATGCCCGCTTCCAAGGGCAAACCATTCGCATTTAAGCATGCTTGGCAACATCTTAAAGATTTTAACAAGTGGAAGTTGAGGGATCAAGAGACCGCACCCAAGAAGGCGGCAATGCTTAGGATGGATGATAGTGATGAGGAGGAAAGGAACGCGTGCAAGCCCGAGGGAACCAAGAAGGCAAGGTTAAGGATAAAGATGGAAGGAGAGGCATCAAGCATGAGGGAGAAGATGGAGCACATGATAAAGTCAAGGGAGACATTGATAATGAAGACATTGGAGACAAAGCTTCTTATCACCGAGAAAAATAAAGAGGTGAAGCTTGCACAAGTTGAAGCAAGGCGTGAAGAAGCCAAGCCCAAGGCCAAAGAAAGAGCGCGCAAGGCCGACTTGGAGGAGAGGATGATCAAGGTCAAAGAAGCAA
Organism: Avena insularis; assembly: GCA_023614405.1. Lineage (NCBI taxonomy): Eukaryota > Viridiplantae > Streptophyta > Magnoliopsida > Poales > Poaceae > Avena > Avena insularis. The sequence continues at coordinate 430,049,203 of CM042685.1, read as the reverse complement.
AGGCATGGAAAGAACTCATGGTGGAAGAGAAGGAGCACATGATGATGTCCAAGAAGGACATGGATGAAGAGAAATTGACATGGTGGAAGGAATACAAGGAGGACATGGCGGAGAGGAAGAGGATATTCCGTGTCGCGTCCTCTACTCTTCGGGGTGACACTCCGATGAGTGGTGGTGGCGATGGCGGTGTGGAGGACTCCACCACCGATGCCTATGGAGGTGCTTGATGGGCGTGGAAGTGGTCTAGGAGATGGTGCTAAGGTGCAACTTTTTGGTGACGGTGCCGATGAGAGGGGGAAGATGATGATTTTGTGATGTAAACTATTAAACCATGCATCAATGATCTTCATGTCCTAGTTTGTTTCAAGGTTGAATGTGTTTTTCTAGTGATAATTGTGATATGTCAAATAACAGTTTGAGGGTTGCGGCAAAGACTAAAACCCTCAAATTCTTAAAAGTTTGAGGGTTCTAGTCTTTGCCCCTGTTTCTCACCCCTCAAAAGTGATAAAAAATGCCAATTCTCAACCCTTGAAATGCTTTAAAGATTTGAGGGTTTAGGGGTACTACTAGTGATGCTATAAGGCAATGAAGTTTTCCAGCTTCCATGTAGGAGTATAAGTACAACACATCCTCGGGAACAAATCCTAGACAAGTATATACTCTCTTCCAAGAGATATTGACAACTGCACATTGTCGATCATTTGGTTTTCGAAGTTGAATTTTTCCTATGAAGGTTTTGGATAGAAGCCAGGAGAGTTTCACATCTGAATTAACCACTCACAGCCCAGCACGAAACATATTAGAATAGTATGTAAATGTTGTTATTCATCTCGGTTCAGTTTTTACAAGAGCAACGAATTAGTACTACAACATACATACACATGCCCATCAAGCTCGGTTTTGAGTGTTGAGATACAGCAACTCGTTTAAATCACTGTTGTGCGTAGCACGCAGAAGAAAAATGTTTCGTGAGATTCAGAGGAAATCAGATGCCCACGCATAAATGCGGTCGTGCTCAGACAAATAAAGAGAAACACATGTTGTTTATTTGACAGAAAGAAACACATGAATTGCGTGCCGAGTCCCCGAGTGCGGCGAGGTTGTGCGACCTACGAGCGCTGAGTTCTTGAGCCAGGCGAGCGGCGAGGTCGAGCGACCGGCAAGCGCCGAGTTATCTAGCGCGGCGAGCGCCGAGTCCCCAAGCGCGGCGAGCGGCGAGGTCAAGTGACCGGCGAGCGTCGAGTTCCCGAGCACGGCGAGCAGCAAGGTCGAGCGACCGGTGAGCGCCGAGCCTCGAGTGCGACGAGCGGTGAGCTCAAGCGACCGGCGAGCGCCGAGTCCCCGAGCGTGGCGAGTGGTGAGGTCGAGCGACCGGCGAGAACTTACAGGTGACTAAAGTTGAGTAGCATGAGGTGTGGCCCTCATATTCAAGGGACATTGATATTACCAACTTATACTTTGTCAAGCATATACTCCATAGTTTGTTCACTTTAACCTTAATCACTTCAAGATGGTTATGATAGGGGCAATGAGAGCTGAAAGCTAACAAGTACCATAATTTTTGGAAGCTCTTTATGAGACTTGAAATCCCTGCTTCCCTTTTATTAAGGGCCTTTCTTCCACTTTTATATTGAGTCTCCACCTTCTATCCTTAGGCACCAATTATGAGAGCATAGTTGTCATTCTTAGTTCTATGTGCATTGTCCCAAAACTTATTGATTGATTCATATTGTTGATATTGCTAGTTCTTGAACTATTTGTATCTAGTCACACTTATGAACTTTGAAGGTGTCCTATGAATTTATGTTTTGCTACTCCATGAGGGACAAGCTGAATGCCACTATGCAATGTTTTCTGTATGTGAAACAAACAAACGTTTTTCAATGCATGTTATTCATGATATTTGTTTGTAGTCTTTAATGTTGCATGCATAGTTACTTTGTCTTACTGTTAGAACTCCATCTTTCATGCTCATGTTTAGAGTTCTTTGATCATAGCTTTCAATGCTTTGAAAATAATTTGATCTTGATTTTGATGGTGCATTGTCACCTCAAAAATTATTCTTTTTATCACTTACCTACTCGAGGATGAGTAGGAGTTAAGCTTGGGGACCCTTGATACGTCGGAAACGTATCTATAATTTTTCATGTTCCATGCTTGTTTAGTATCCACTTTGATATGTTTTGTCTAAACTTTGAGGTGTTTTATATGTTTTCTAGAACTAACCTATTGACAAGATGCCATAGTGGCAGTTGTCTGTTTTCTGCTGTTTTTGGTTTCAGAAAGCTAAAAAATGAATATTCTCGGAATTGGATGGGTAAAAAGCCAAAGTTCATATTTTTCCCTGAGCGATATGGAAAATCGAAGACGAGAAGGAGGAGGACACCAGGGTGGCCACACCCTAGGTGGGCGCAGGGCCCACCCTGGACGCGCTCACAGGGGGTGTGGTCCCCCTGTCCCTCCACCGACCTTGCCTCCTTCGCCTATAAGAAGCGCCCGACTCAGAAACCCTGAAGAATCGACCAAAAAGCCACGAAAACCTCCGTAACGTTGCCGCCACCGAAGGGGAGATTTGGTGGACAGAAAGTCTCTGTTCCGGCACCCTGTCGGGACGGGGAAGTGCCACCGGAGCCATCTCCATTGATCTCCACCACCATCTTCATCACCGTTGCTAATTCCCATGATGAGGAGGGAGTAGTTCTCTCTCGAGGCTAAGGGATCTACCGGTAGCAATGTGTTCATCTCTCTCTATGCATGATCATGTTATGGTCATGAGCTTTGTAATCAAGTAGATCTACCTTGATACTCAAGTGCTTCAATAGATATCTGCTCTCTCCATGTGTGTGAAAGTGACAGCGTGCACGCCATGGTGGCACTTAGGCTAGAGTCTACATAAATACTCATTGTGCTTTAATACATCTATGGTTTTCCCCACGTGTGTGAAAGTGACAGCGTGCATACCGTGTGTGGCACTTTGGCTAGATTGAATATTTGTTATGAGTTATATTTGGAGTTGGATGTCTCTTTGAAATTGTTGTGGATTTTGGAACCAACTAGCGCTCAAGGTGACAGTGTGGGGTTATCTAGATTGGGGAAGGCCCTACCGTGGATTAGAGTGTCCAACCGGAGTGTAGTTAAGAGTAGTATCATGAAGAGAATATATTTATTGAGAGTGTTCACTAGTGAAAGTATGATCCCTAGGCCTTATTTATAAACATTGAAACACCATTTGCATCTAGATCTGTTGCATGTTTGCTTGCTTCCATCTTTATTTTAGTTTGGCACACGTTACCCCACGGCAACAACAAGTCAGAAGCTATTTTCTGGCACCGATACCACTTGTATTTCACTATCTCTTCGCCGAACTAGTGCACCTATACACCTGACAAGTGTATTGGGTGTGTTGGGGACACAAGAGACTTCTTGTATCTTGATTGCAGGGTTGATTGAGAGGGATACCTTTGACCACTTCCTCCCTGAGTTCGATAAACCTTGGGTGATCCACTTAAGGGAAACTTGCTTCTGTTCTACAAACCTCCGCACTTGGAGTCCCAACAACTACCTACAAGAATAGAAGTGCATAGACATCACACAGAGGACATCGCCTTCAAGATACTCCATGACGATAAGGAGAAAGGCCTCGATGTCTCCATGCAGGAGCTGCTTGGACGCCTCTGTGGACGCCACTCCAGCAAGCTCAGGGACCTCTACTTCCACCCATTTGGGAGACTTGATGAGGAGGGAGAGGCTACAGTGTATGATGAGTCCACTAGGGAGACTATTGAGCCAGTGCGCCTCTATCTTCAGGACCTACAGAGCCTTCTTAGGCACCTCGATATTGATAGGACCAACGTCATGCTTAGCAATGACGAGCTACGCCTCTAGTTTATGGGGAAGGACAAGGCCTTCGAGGAGCAGGAGGAGAGCATCAAGGAGATGGAGACTAGGTTCGAGAAGCAAGACAAGAGGTTCAAGAACCAAGAGAAGAGAGTGCAATATAGGAACAATAAGATCAATGAGATGAAGGCTGAGATGGAGCTCAAGGATCTTGAGCTAGAGACATAGCAGGAGGTGATAGAGAGGCTGCGTTCATAGAGGAGAAAGTTTCAGGCGAAGGTCGATGCTTTGACCACCAGCATGGAGGAGTACAAGGCATGAATCGACGTAGTAGGACTTACTCTAGTGGAGGAGGAAGTCTACATGGAGGAGTAGTGTTGACTACTTGGCTATTTATCTATCTATCATCATTTTTTTTATCGAGTCGCATTGATCATCGAACATGTGGATGACTATGCTAGTGTATTTACTTTGTAAACTTGTTGTTCGTTTTGAAACCTAAAGTTTATATTGTGCTTTCTTATTTGTGATTGTTGTTATGTGTTGTGATGTGCATGTTAGCATCTATGGGGTATTTAGCCTTTCTTATCCTTATTGAAACCACAGATGCCTCCCCGTCGTGCCAATCCCAACAATAACAACAACAATGGCAATGAGATGCAACAGCTGATGACAGCCAAGACTCAGTTGATGCAAATGATGACCCAGTTTATGGCGAATCAGAACCAAAACCAAAACAACAACAGCAACAACAACAATAACAATAACCAAAATAACTCACCAGATTTTGATATGCTCACAAGGTTTCTGAGATTGAGGCCTGCTAAGTTCTCCGGAACCATTGATCCTATGGTAGAAAATGATTGGCTACGTTCTGTGAACAAGGGCTTGGTCACAGTTGGTTGCACTGATGAGGAGAAAGTCAGATTTGCAGCACACCTGTTAGAAGGACCAGCAGCTACTTGGTGGGACAACTTCCAAATCACTACTCCTATTGAAGAAGTGACTTGGGCAATATTTGAGGATGGATTCCGCACTGCTCATATCTCTTCAGGAGTGATAGGATTGAAGAAGAAGGAATTTCACAACCTTAAGCAACGCCACCGCAGTGTTGCAGAATATATTGAGGAGTTCAATAATCTGGCACGCTATGCACCTGATGATGTTGACACAGATGCCAAGAGGAAGGAGAAGTTCCTTGAGGGGTAAATGATGAGATGTGCATGCAACTATCTGTTGCATATGTTCCAACTTATCAATCTCTGTGTGATAAAGCTACCATCTTGGAAAGTAAGATGAAGCAGGTGGAGAACAGAAAAAGGAAGCATCACTTTGATAAGCATATCTCGGGATCATCACACAAGCGTTCCTATGGTGAAGGAGGTGGAAGTTCTGGATCCCACAAGCATGGGAGTCATAACAACCATCCCAACAATAGCCACCACCATGATAACAAGAATCACCGTGGTCATGACAATGGTGGATATAAGAACCACAAGAGTGGGTACAAGAGTCACCATGGTGGGAATAGTAATGGAAGTCAGTCAGCTAAGAGGGACGTCAGTCAGGTTGTATGCTTCAAGTGCAAGAAAACTAGGCACTATGCAAATGAATGCCCAGAAAATAAGACTGATGGAGCCAACAAGCCAAACCCATTCTAGAAGGTTCATGTGAACCACATCAATGTGGAAGAAATCCATGATGAGGCTGATGCTGTGGTTGGTAAGTTCAAGATTAATTCCTTTCCAGCACTTATCCTTTTTGATACCGGCGCATCGCATTCATTCATTTCAAGAGGATTTGTAGACCAAAATGGACTTCCAACTGAAACTATTGGGTGTCCTATTAAAGAAGCTCCCCAGGTGGAGAGATGATAGTAAATTTTGGATGTCATGATCTAGTCTTAGAATTTGGAAAGAACAAGTTCCCAGTTAGTCTAATAATCCTAGAATCCCAAGGATTGGATGTAATTTTGGGCATGGATTGGATAACTAAGTATGAGGGAGTAATAGATTGTGCCAACTGTATTGTTACACTCACAACCCCGGATAAGAAACGGATTAGGTTCAAGTCTAACTTTGAACCAAAAGGGAGTAAGTTAAATTATCTTAAGGGGGTTAGCCTAGACAATGTGCCAGTAGTGAAGGAATATCCTGATGTGTTTCTGGAGGAATTACCAGGAATGCCACCAGATAGGGATGTAGAGTTTCTGATTCAACTTACTGCCCGGATCTGGACCCATAGCCAAGAGACCTTACAAGATGTTTGTGGATGAGTTGAAGGAACTCAGGAAATAGCTTGGTGAATAGTTGAAGAAAGGATTTATCCAACCAAGTTCTTCGTCTTGGGGTGCACCAGTTCTGTTTGTTGAGAAGAAAGACAAAAGTCAGAGGCTATGCATAGATTATCGTTCACTCAATGAGGTGACTATAAAGAACAAGAATCCTTTGCCCAGAATCAATGATCTTTTTGATCAGCTAGAAGGAGCTCGTGTGTTCTCAAAAATTGATCTTCGATCAGGCTACTTTTCGCTAAAGATTAGAGAATAAGACATACCTAAGACTGTTTTTTCTACTAGGTACGGATTGTATAGTATACGGTGATGCCATTTGGACTAACCAATGCACAAGCTTATTTCATGAATATGATGAACAAGGTGTTCATGAAGTTTCTTGACAAGTTTGTTGTCATATTCATCGATGACATATTGATTTATTCCAAGAGCTACAAAGAACATGAAGAACATTTGCGTTTGATTCTTGACAAGCTCAAAGAGCATAAGTTATATGCCAAGTTCAGCAAATCTGAGTTTTGGCTGAATGAAGTTGCTTTTCTCAGACATCTTGTGTCTGGGAATGGTATTGTTGTCTATCCCGCAAAAGTGTCAGCTGTAAGTGAGTGGGAATCTCCCAAGTCGGTTAAAGAAGTCCATAGTTTCCTAGGCTTGGCCGGGTACTATAGGAGGTTCATTGAGAATTTCTCGAAAGTAGCTAAGCCAATGACGAAGCTGCTTAAGAAAGAAGATAAATTTGATTGGACTGAAGGGTGTGAGACCAGTTTCCAAGAATTGAAGAAAAGACTTGTGTCAGCGCTAGTTTTATGTCTATCAGATCTAGAGAAGGACTTTCAGGTCTATTGTGATGCATCTCACCAAGGATTGGGTGGAGTGTTGATGCAAGAAGGGAAAGTTGTGTATTATGCCTCAAGACAACTCAAGGCACATGAAGTAAATTATCCTCCACATGACTTAGAGTTGGCCTCTGTTGTTCATGCACTTAAAACATGGAGACACTATCTTTTGAGAAAGAGTTGTGAAGTATTCACAGATCACAAGAGCTTGAAATATATTTTCACTCAGAAGGAACTCAACATGAGACAAAGAATGTGGCTTGAACTCATCAAAGATTACGACTTGAGTTTGCAATACCATCCTGGTAAAGCGAATGTTGTGGCTGATGCATTAAGCCGCAAGGTATATGTGAATGGCCTTACCAAAGGAGAATTGCCCGAAGATTTGTGTGCCCAATTCAAAGAGCTAAGATTGGAGATAGTGCCTGAAGGTTATCTCATGTCTTTGGAAGTTCAACCAACACTATTGGATAAGATCAAAGAAGCCCAAAAGTTGGACAAGGAAATAGAAGAGATTAAAGGTAAAATTAGCAAAGGAAAGGCGAAAGGATTCCATGAAGATGAACAAGGAACCTTATGGTATGGAAAGTGTATCTACATTCCACAAGATTCTAAACTTCGGAAGTTGATCTTTCAAGAAGCATATAATTCACCATATTCTATTCATTCGGGTAACACCAAGATGTACATGTGTCGTGGTGTGGAACACGGCAGAGCCATCGGTGATGACAAAGAAGGGACACATGGTTGCATTCGGTGGCTCACGCAATGGGTTGGGCATGGTACACTGAAATACAGGGACGTACCTAGGTCCGGGGCCCTCTCTGCGAGGTAACGCCCCTACTCCTGCAAGATGAACTATGTATGGAAGGTGATGCTCAGTACAAATGCTCCTTGAGTTGTTTCCTTGGCTACTATCGAGAGCTAGGGGAAGATGGGAACTTGATGCCAACACTTCTATCCTTATATTGTTGTCTCTACCTAGAACCCCGGCTCTGCCCTCCCTTATATACTGGTCTAGGGGGCAGACTACAGATCGGGTCCTAGGGTTTACTGTTTGGATATGGTTTTACAGGGCAGGGCCGGCTGCAGGGCCCAGACGGTGGGCCAGGACCCAGTCCGCCCTTGTTTTAGCGTCATCCTTCTCTTTAGCGGTCACCCAGGCTTCCTTTTGAAGGGTTTCGCAGCATAGTAAATCAAAATTTTCTACGGAAGCGAACAGAGGGAAAGCCAAGATCTAATCTAGGAGATGCAAACAACGAGAGAGATTGGATTAGATCTTCATACCCTTAAAGATTCGCTGTTGAACGTTAAATCGGAACGTGGGTGATGTAGTCGTACTCGCTTCTCCTCCTCGCGATCCGATCCGATCTAGCACCACAAGTGGCGGTGCCTCCGTGAGATGCACACGTGCAGCACCTCGACGTCTCCTCCTTCCTTGGACCAGCAAGTATGGTGGAGAGATGGATTGGATCTACAACGCACGTGGTGTATATGGTGGAGAATTTCGCATGAGGCCGCCTACAAACAGTCGGAAGGGAGAGAGGAAGGCAGCAGGTTACTAGGGCTTGGAGGGAAGGTGTGTGGGGTTGGTGCCCCACCCTCTTTATATAGAGGGGGTCGCAGCCTAGCCCCTCCTCCAAGTCGATCTCAAGTTTAAACGATTTACACTTATCCCTTATCTAGAAATTCTATCTCTAGATTTAAACGATTTAAATCTTATCTAGAATAGGCTGGGCCCTATGGGGCCTTGTGCCCCTGGCCCAATGCGCCAGGACACTCCCTCATAGGCCCATGCCCCTCCCGGAAGGTGGGACCACGTTGGCCCCCCGGAAGGTTCTAGAAGCTTCGGTACAATACCGATTAATCCTAACAATTCCGAACTCCAAAACTGCCTCGCCTTATATGAATCTTATTCTCCGGACCATTCCGAACCTCTCGTGATATCCGGATCCCATCCGAGACTCGAACACAAATTCATAAACCAATTATCCAATCTATCCTAGCGTCGAGACACGTTAAGTGTGTGACCTGCGGGTTCGAGAATATGCGTACATGATCTTCTATCAATAATCAACAAGTGCAGGCACCCATATTGACTCCCACATTCATCGATGATCATATCGGATGAACCACGATGCCGTGATTCAATCAATCCCATATATATATTCCCTTCGTCTCGCGATATTTTACTTGCCCGAGATTCGATCGTCGGTATCGTCATACCTAGTTCAATCTCGTTCTCAGCAGTACTTTACTCCGTAATCCGATATCACTTTGTGATTAACTCCTTAACCACATGCTTGCAAGCGGTGTTGATATCGACACCGAGTGGGCCAAGTATATCTCTCCGACTTGGGAGGGACAAATTCCATCTTGATACATACAACCCAACAGATACTTTCCGATCACCTGAGAGACACCTTTATGATCACCCTCTCATAGGATGACGTTTGATGACCTCAAAGCTTTCTTCCGATACCAGGGAGTTGTATTATCTCATGGTCTAAGGAATACAATATTTGACATAGGAAAAGCTTCGCAAAGATGAACACAATGACACGATCTAATTGCTTCGCTTAGTTTGGGTCTGTCCACCATATCATTCTCCCAATGATATGATCCCATTATCAATTGACAACTCATGTCTATGGTTAGGAAACCTTAACCATCATTGATCAACGAGCTAGTCCATAGAGGCGTACTAGGGACACGGTGTTGTTCACAAACCACACAAGTATTAATGTTTCCGCTTAATACAATTCTAGCATGGAATATAAACTTTATCATGAACAAGAATTATAATAATAACATCTTTATTATTGCCTCTAGGGCATAATTCCAACACCTTTGGGGCGTCACCCCTGCTTTAACGGTCACCCGGACTGCTTTTGCCAGTCCAGCCGACCATCTCGCTTTATCTACGTCGAGTAGCGATGGTCATGACGGCATGCCAGCGTCCTTGATGACGAGGGAGAGCCAAAAGTGTACCCCGCACGGAGCATCAGCCCTTCCGTGCTATCCATCGAAACCGAGGTGAGCCGGGTGGAAACGGTCACCCGGCCGGTTCTTTTGGCCACCGGCTAGACGGGCCAGTCGGGCTTGCTTGTCAGTCGGCTAGAGTTGTCTTTCCTGGAGGCCAGGCGGCCTACATCTTCTAGAGCCGGCCTAATTATGCCTGGCTTTCCCCACCCGGGGGTTATCCCCCCGATACTAGTCCCCGAGCACGAATGGGCTTGGCCGGTGGGCAAGATCTTCCATGCTCCTTCTTGTCCTGAGAGAGTTGTTTCATTTCCTCTAATTGCAGCTTTTGCTTTTGCTTTCCGGCTGGAGTTAACCGGCTACGGAATCGATGGTCGTCCACTGGGTGTAAACAGCGGAGGTAGGTACCGGCTGGCGCAGCTGAAGACGAAACGTTTGGCTGGATGACGTCATTGATGTTGTCACCCACGACTGTGGCTCTGGCGCACGTCGCGTCAGTTTGACTTTTCCGTCATTGCTGCGTTTTTTGGCAATCGCACAAAACTTCTTGCCGCGTTTTCTCGGGGCAAGTGCGCACGCCTCGTCTCCTGCCAACGCCGGGGGATCTTCTGTGGCAATTACGCCGGCGCAGAGGACCTAGAGCCAAAGCATCGTGCGACTGTGGTTCCGCGACGCCACGCGTCGCGTGGAAGCCGAAGGGGAGACGGTGCCGTTTGCGGAGATAAATAGAGCTCTGAGGGGGATCGGTTCCCGCACTTGTCCATCCTCCAGCTCATCTTCCCCTCGTGCCCCAGCGCTCTTTGTTCTTGCACGCCATCTCCTTATCGCGGCCGACCACTTTCTTTCCGTCCACCATGGCCTCCTCCTCTTTCCAGATGCTGCCGGAGCACCGCGGCGGCTGGTGCGGGTCCTTTGTGACCGACGAGCTCATTAACAAGTACCGGTGGGGGAGGTTTCTTCCCTTGCCGATGCTTGTAAAGCATCGTCCCGTACCGGAGGGGGAGCGGGTGCCGAACCCTCGGTCGGGGGAGCGCGTCGTCTTCCTCACGCATTTCGCTCGCGGCTTCGGCCTTCCCGTCAGCCCTTTCCTCCTCCAGCTCTTTCTCTTCTTCAACCTCTAGCTTCCACACTTGGGCGCCAACGCCATGGCGCACTTGTCGCATCATGCGGCCTGCTGTGAGTCATATCTTGGGGTGTCGCCTAAGGTGGCGAACTTTCTCAAGTTCTTCCACTTCAAGGCCTAGAACATCACCAAGGGTGGCTTGCTGACGCAGACGGGCTGCTGCGCCGTCTACCCACGGTCCTCCTCGCCGATGCCGCGGTTCGAGCTCCCCGAAACCGTCAAGTTGTGGCAGCGCTCATATTTCTATGTGAGCAATGCCACAGAGATTGACTGGATCTGCCTTCCACCCTTCGCCGACGTGCCCTCGACGCAGAAGGGCTGGACGACGAAGGGCATGGGTGCGGTGGCGGACCTCGACCGGATGGCCACCCGGCTGGAGACGATGGTGGAGACGGAGAGTCTCACCGCCCGGGACATCACCTTGTCGTGGATGGTGCGTCGCGTGCTTCCGCTGCAGAAGAGGTTGCATAAGATGTGCCACCTTTCGACCGCCAACGATCCAACGAGGACGTCACGGAAGGTGTGCCCTACCAGGACCTGCGGAACTGGGTCTCCATGGTCTCCAAGTTCCGCATCGAGGCCAACTGGGCATACTCCTTCCCCTCGTATCATCACGGCCGCCTGCCGCCTCGGGTAAGTTTTTCTCTGGTTGTTTTGCGTCTCGCTTCTTATTATTACTAGCTTTCCTTGGGTGCCTTATGCCCCCCTTTTTGATTAGTTGTTCACAGCGCAGCTAGCTGAGGATGGCATGGGTGACTTCCCGCTTCTGTCCTTCTTGGAGGACAGGAAACCGAAGAAGTACCCCCTAACGGAGGCCGAAGGGTTTACCGTCCGGGCGGACGACGGCCCCTCGGATCCTCATGGTAGGTTGCTGACCGTAGCTTTTTCTTTCTCCTTTGTTTTTGAGGTTGTGGTTTTTACTCTTTGCTTGTGTCGTAGTCGATGTCACCGACGAGGAGGGTGGCCGAGAAAAACCCGCGGCGAGAGCCCGGGTAAAGAGGGCGGCACCTGTTGCCGCTCCCACTCCAGTTGAGACAAAAAAGACGCGCCGAGGGCGTTAGGTTGTTGCTCCATCGTCCGTCACTGGGTTAGTATCTCTCTTGCCCTTGCTTGCCGCTATGTGGTTTTGCTGGTTCCTCCTTTGATTCTTTGTTCCGCACAGCAAGGCCATGCTGCTTGGCGATTGTGGCGCCGCCATCATTGCTCCTCCACCTCCTCCGCCGGTTGAAGAGGTGGCGAGGTCGCCGGCTGCGCCCGCATCGGCTGCGGCTGGCCCGGGTGCGGCCGGTCCGGCTGCGTCAGCCGCGCCAGCTCCGCCCAGGGCGCCTGAGGGCTCCCCAACCACGAGGCTGCTGCACCAGGCGCCTGCGTCTTTGCGGTTGGGCCAGCTGTTTGCAGCTACAGAGGACCCGGAGACCCCCCCCCCCTCCTTCGTCCCGGGGCTGGCGTGAACCCGGCCTGGAGCGACGCTCCAAGCAGCTCCGCCATGCCCGTCATTATGGAGGTGACGGAGGAAGATGGGGGCGCGCAGGCGGCTGCGGCGGATGGCGGCCAGTCGGATGGTGGTCAACCGGATGGGAGGGAGGATGTGGTGGCTGCGCCTTCGGGTGTGGCTGCTCTGGCTGTGCTGACGCCGGGTGCGATCCTTGCCCAGCTCTCCGGCTCGGCGCCTGTCACACTCAGCCAGGTTCTCCACCTGGTTGAGGGAATGGAAAAGGGCCTTGGCGAGGCCAAAAATTTGTCTGTTTTGATGGAGGTAAGTCGTTGCCCTCCACACGTTTTCCGTTCTTCCATCCGGTTTTATTCTCTGTTGCTCATTTGCTTTCTTGCTGCAGAAAGCGTTTGCGGAGTCTGTGAAGAACACTCGGGACCTTGGCCATAAGATTGCTTCTTCAGATCTGTCTTGGTGATTGGCTCCCTTTTCCCTTTTTTGTTGACCATCGAGTATCCTCCTACAGCCATGATCCAGGACAAGGAGAGGGAGGTGGAACGCCTCAAAACTGAGGTTGCCCGGCTGGAGGAACAAGGCGCGACAATCGCAGTTCGATCAACTTGCCGCGGCCAAGCACCAGCTTGAGGTTAGCATGGAGCGGGGCAAGAAGACAGCTGACATCCGGGCGGAGGTGCTGAAGAACTTTGAGATGATCTCCACCCAACAGGAGGAGGCAATCCAAGTTCTTCGCCGCAGGGAGGGGGAGCTTACTCAGCACCTCCAGAACATCTCGGAGATGGTCATCAGTAAGTTCTTCAGCTTCCTTCTTCCCTTGTGTCGTGACTTGCTCGATCTTGTCCGTTTATTCTGCTTTGTGCTTGGCTGCAGCTCATTATCCTGAGGCGACCGAGATGGCCATGGAGAAGCTGCCCGTGGAAGAGGTTGGGAGCGACCTAACTGCCCTCGACTTGGTCAAGGTGGTGGCGGAGGAGAGAAATGGCCTGCGCGCCGTTGGCAACGATCTCTTCCACTACATCTGGCCGGACGCGGGCGATGTGCATGACATGGCCAGCCTAGCCGTGGCTCTGTCCAAGGGCATCGACGTGCTGGACATGCACAAAGAGTGGGCTGCTTGAGGCGGAGTGGAGATGGCGCTTTCTCTGGTGAAGTCATGGTATCCGGGTGCCGACCTGAGCGTGCTCACCCGCGGCTTCTGTCTTAGGACGAGCTACGAGGGACTTCGCGCCAGCACTCCTGCGCTCCAGGCCTGCGGGGTGAAGATTGGCACCTACGTGGACTTGGAGCATGACTTCAGCGCCCCCGGAGAGCCACGGCCGTTCCACTGGGTCCCGACGCCTTGGAATCCCCTTGACATTGCCTCCAGCAGCCAGCCTCCTTCCACTGATGTCGGTTCCGCCCCTACTGATCCAGCCCCTGCTCCTGCTCCTACTTTGTTAGCTCCGGACTCTTGATCCCCAGGATGCCGGGTGTATTTGTGAAAGTTGTTACTTTGCTGTGCTACACTTCGGCTGACTTATGTCGCCGACTTTTGAATCTGCGCGGAGCCTTCATGCTCTGCTTTATGGCTTGGTGCCTTTTGCTTATCTTTGTTTATGTCTCTGTCACTTGCGGTCTTTTATGCTCGGGCCGGCTGGGATAGCGAGCCGGGTTGGAGCTCTTTTGCCGTCCTAACTTGAGTTTGTGGGTGCACGGGAGCGCGTCCACTGGGTTTAGTCCCCGAGGTTCGGGTCGGCTAGGGTAGCCAGCCGGGGCGAAACTCTTTTGGCTACCTTAACTTGAGTTTGTGGGTGTGCGGGAGCGCGTCCACTGGGTGTAGTCCCCGAGGTTCGGGCCGTCTGGGGTAGCCAGCCAGGGTGAAGCTCTTTCGGCTACCTTGACTTGAGTTTGTGGGTGCGCGGGAGCGCGTCCACTGGGTGTAGTCCCCGAGGTTCGGGCCGGCTGGGGTAGCCAGCCGGGGCGAAGCTCTTTTGGCTACCTTGACTTGAGTTTGTGGGTGCACGGGAGCGCGTCCACTGGGTGTAGTCCCCGAGGTTCGGGCCGGCTGGGGTATTCAGCCGGGGCGAAGCTCTTTTGCCACCTTGTTTCCTGCCAATTTGCGGCTCGGGTCGTGCAAGAAAAAGCGTTGCTTTGGATTAGTTTTCTTGTGCATATGCTCATTCGTTAGTTGGTACTTATCGTAGAAGGAAAATAGATACGCGCCCCTTCGAGTTAGGCCGTTCGCAACTCCCCTTTTCTCAGTGAGTATTGGACCTTCGAGCATTTTTCCTTGCCGGCTGTCAGTCGGGTTGAGGTCTGCAGCCGAAACCGAAGGACTGGCTATGTTGGTGTGCCTCGCGATACTTCGGTTCGATGTTGTTGGCTTAACTCTTGTAGGGCACGACCGGTTCGCCTGGACGCCCTTGCTTTCTACGCTGGCATCTTCTTGCCACGGGCGCTTTGAGTTTTTGCTCTTGCCGGGTCGACAACCGACATGCATATTGAAGCAGGAACCGAAGAGGTTACTCTAGACGCCGCGTGCAATGTTATGCCGTCTGTAGAAATCGTGGGGCCTAGGCCAGCCGGTACGAAAATGCAGATGGTGTGCGGAATTGGGACAAAGTCCTTAGCGCTGCACCAAGGATTTCAATATTCTTCACTTGTTACATAAAAAGGGAAGATACATACACTTTTCTAAGTGTAAAATGGCCGTAGCAGGCTGGCATTCCATGGGCGCTCCGTCTCCTCGTCTGAGCTATCTGCCTTGTTCTTCATCGGTTGTTGCGCATCGATTAGATAGTATGAATTGTTGTGGAGCGCTCGGCTGACGATGAATGGTCCCTCCCATGGCGGGGACAGCTTGTGCATTCCTTTGGTGCTCTGGACCAGGCGTAGCACCAGGTCTCCCTCGAAGAAAGAGGTGGGCCGGATCCGGCAGGCATGGTATCGGCGCAAGTCTTGCTGGTAAATTGCTGATCTAGACAGAGCCAACTCGTGTGCCTCCTCGAGCAAGTCCACGCTGTCCTCCCTTGCCTCCTTGGCTTCCTGCTCCGTATAGAGCTGCTTGAGGGGTGCGTCGAACTGGATGTCTGTGGGGAGAATGACTTCTGCCCCATAGACGAGGAAGAACGGCGTGAAGCCGGTTGAGCGATTGGGTGTGGTGCGTAGGCTCCAGAGCACTGCTGGCAGCTCCTCTATCCAGCATCCGGGTGACCTGATGAGAGGTTCGATGAGCCTTGCCTTGATTCCGTCTAGAACCAGACCATTAGCGCACTCGCATTGTCCGTTGGACTGTGGGTGTGCGACCGATGCCAGATCCAGGCGGATCCCTTTTTCCCCGCAGAAACGAGCGAAGAATCCTTTCGCAAAGTTGGTTCCATTGTCAGTAATGATGTTGTGCGGGTAGCCGAAACGGATGATGATGTCTGTGAAGAACTTGATCACCGTCGCTCCATCCAGCTTCTTGATTGGCTTCGCCTCGATCCACTTGGTGAACTTGTCCACAGCTACGAGTAGGTGCGTCATACCGGATCGAGCTGTCTTGAATGGTCCGACCATGTCCAGGCCCCAGACCGCGAACGGCCAGGTGATTGGTATTGTCTTGAGAGCCGCAGACGGCGTGTGCTTCAGCTGGCTGAATTGCTGGCAGCCGTTGCATGTCTTGACTATTTCTTCGGTGTCCTTCAGTGCCGTCGGCCAATATAAACCATGTCGAAGGGCCTTGGCTGCTATTTCCCTTGACGAGGCATGGTGGCCACACTCACCCTGGTGTATGTCCATTAGAAGCTTGGCTCCTTCCTCCTGACTGACGCATCGTTGGTAGATGCCTCCGATGATGTGCTTGTACAGCTCGTTGTTGATGATGGTATAGGCGCTTGCCCTTCGTCGCACTTGTCATGATGCCACCTCTTCTGTCGGGAGTTCGCCCTTGGCTAGGAAATCCATGTATGGATTTGCCCAGTCGGGCGCCTCCCGTATGGTGTGCACCGTCTGTATGATGAGCTTGATCTCCTCGCGGATGACCGGATCTAGAGCGTCAGGAGGCATGCCGGGTGGAAAGGCGTTGATGTCGACTGCGGGCTACATCGTGGTAGTTTCCGGATGCGGCAAAGCAGTCCCCGGGTGCGGCACGACAGTCCCTGGGTGTGATGCATCAGTCCCTGGGTGCGATGCAGTCGTCCCTGGGTGTGATGCGGCAGTCCCCGGGTGCGATGTAGCAGTCCCCGGGTGCAATGAAGCAGTCCCTGGGTGCGATGCGGCAGTCCCCGGGTGTGCCGGGGCACCGGCTGTTCCTGGGTCCGCGCTGAGCACGATGTAGTCGGACTCTGGTGAGGGAGTGATGGAGGGCTTGCGCAGGTGCTCGAGGGAGACCCCAGGCGGTATGGCTTGTCTTGTTGACCCGACCCTGGCCAAAGCGTCAGCAGCTTCATTGTTGGCTCTGGGTACATGGTGAAACTCACATCCTTCGAAGCAGGCACACAGCTGTTGGACGAAGAATCGGTAAAGGGCCATGTTCGCGTCCCTGGCATCCCATTCGCCAGATACTTGTTCAACCACTAAGTCCGAATCTCCAAAGCATAGCACCCTCTGGATGCCTATCTGCTTGGCCATCTTGAGCCCATGGATGAGCGCTTCGTACTCGGCGACGTTGTTGGAGGCTTTGAAGTGGATCTGGAGAACGTACTCTAGTCGGTCGCCTTTGGGCGAGGTTATCACGATTTCGGGTCCAAGTCCTCCTCTCATTTTCGATCCATCGAAGTGTAGCTTCCAGTAAGTTGAATCTGGCACTGGGGGCATGTATTGTGTCTCCGCCCAATCGACGATGAAATCAGCCAATGCTTGCGACTTGATTTTTGTGCGTGGCTCGTACTGGATGTGATGCGTAGCAAGCTCAATAGCCCATTTTTCCATGCGGACAGTGGCGTCTTTGTTGCCGATGATTTTCGCCACTAGGGCCAATGCTACCACCCGGATGGAGTGCTCCTGGAAGTAGTGCTTGAGTTTCTTGGCGGCCATGTACACGCTGTACACCAGCTTCTGGTAGTGAGGGTAGTTCTGCTTGGATAGCTAGAGAACCTCACTCAGATAGTATACGGGGCACTGGACCACCTGAGCCTTTCCTTCCTCTGGTCGCTCCACGACCAATACCATGCTGACCACTCTGTTTGTGGCAGCGATGTACATCAGCATGGGCTCCTTTGCTGCTAGCGCCGCCAAGACGGGTGGCGAGGTGAGCATGCGCTTGAGGTCTCGGAAAGCTTCATGCGCCTGAGTTGTCCAAACAAATTTGTCTGTCTTCTTCATCAGCTGGTACAGGGGAGGAGCCTTCTCTCCCAGACGGCTAACAAACCGGCTGAGAGAAGCGAGGCACCCGGTGAACTTATGTACGTCACGCAGGTTCTGTGGCAGCTCCATGCGCTTGATGGCTTCGATCTTCTCCCGGTTCGCCTCGATTCCACGCTCGGAGACAAGAAAGCCCAGGAGCTTGCCGGCTGGGACGCCGAACACGCATTTCTCCGGGTTCAGCTTGATTTGGAAACGGCGGAGGTTGTCGAATGTTTCCTTCAGATCCTCAAGGAGTGTGTGCCGTTCCTTGGTCTTGATGACGACGTCGTCGACGTAGGCGTGTATGTTCTTTCCAATCTGCGTCTGCAGGCATTCCTGCATGCAGCGCTGATAGGTTGTGCCTGCGTTCTTCAACCCGAAGGCCATGGTGGTGTAGCAGTATGCTCCATACGGGGTTATGAACGATGTATTTATTTGATCGGTTACATTGAGCTTGATCTGGTGATAGCCTGAGTAAGCGTCCAGAAAAGACAACAAATCGCACCCGGCGGTGGAGTCGATGACCTGATCAATCCGCGGCAGGGCAAAAGGATCTTTGGGGCAAGCCTTGTTGAGACTGGTATAGTAAACTCACATGCGCCATGTCTTGTTCTTCTTCAGCACCAGCACCGGGTTGGCGAGCCATTCCGGGTGGAAAACTTCCATGATGAAGTCGGCCGCGAGGAGCCGTGTGATCTCCTCACCGATGGTTCTTCTTTTTTCTTCTGCGAAGAGGCGTAAAGATTGTTTGACCGGCTTCACGTCCGGTCGAACATGAAGGTAGTGCTCGGCGAGTTCCCTCGGGACACCTGGCATGTCTTTGGGGCACCGTGCAAAAATGTCCCAATTCTCATGGAGGAAATGGACGAGCGCGCTTTCCTATTTGCTGTCCAGGCCTTCTCCGACCAGGACGAACTTGCTTGGGTCCTGCTCGTTCAGCAGGATCTTCCTTGTCCCATGCGAGGGCTTGAACTGCGATTCTCCAGCCGGTTTGGGCTCTCCAGCCGGCATGTCCTTCTGTAGAGCCGCCACGTTCTGCATTATGATGTGCTTCTCTTCAGCGATAATCATTGCTTCGGCCAGCTTAGAGTCGTCTTAAGCGCATTCGATCGAACGCTTGTAGCATCCATCGACAGCGATCACTCCCTTTGGGCCCGGCAATTTCATCTTGAGGTTTGAGTAGTGCGGTACTCCCATGAACTTGGTCAGAGCTAGGCGCCCTAGTATGGAGTGGTAGGCACTGGAGAGATTCACGACCTCGAACCAAATTGGCTCGTGGCGGAAGTTGTTCTCGCTGCCAAAGATGACGTCTAGTCGGATCTTGCCGATTAGGGAGTGCGATGGCCCTGGTACTGCTCCGTGGAATGAAGTGCTTGAGGGTTCCAGCTAGGACTCGCTGATGCCCAGCCTCTCGAGGCTGCTCCGGTAAAGGAGGTTGATGCTGCTCCCTCCATTGATCAGTACCCGAGAGAAGCGGCATGAATGCTTCTTGGATATGATGATGGGGTCCAAGACCAACACGTAGCTGCCAGGGCTTGGCAACACGGCTGGTTGATCCTCCTTTCTCTAGGTGATCGCCTGGTCGGACCAGTGTAGGTACTGGGGGACGGGTGGGACGATTGCGTTCACCTCCGCCTCGTGTCTCCGCTTGGCGTGCTTTGTTTCCGGCTCCACCAGGAATATGTGGTAATTACCCACCTGCCGCGGGTAACCATCCTCACGGCGGTTGCGTCGTTCCCTGTTATCCGTTGGGCCTCCGGCTGGCGGTGGAGGTGGTGGTGGGAGTCCACAGGCTTCGGCCATTTTCTTTGTCCAACTGCATTGGCGCGTCGTGTGATTCGCGGGCTTGTTGCCGCCGTTGTGAAACTTGCACGGCCCGTCGAGCATGGACTCCATGGTGTACTTAGGCCGAGGCGGCCTGTCGTCCGGCCTCTGCCTCCGGCTGCCCTCTACAGCCGGATCATCATGCACCGCAGCTACTTGTTTGGTACCGTACCGGCTATCCGGCTGGTCGTATTTCCTCTTGCCGTGGCGGTTGTCGTGACCGCGTCGCCGGGGATGATGGTCGCCCGGCTGGCGTCGCTCCGCCTGCTCGTCCGTGACGATTTGGCCTTGGTCGTCCACCACGATGGGCTTCTTCATTGTTGCGTCCACGGTGGCGTACTTGTCCGCGATGGCCATGACCTGGTCCATGGTTTGCGGGTCTGCCCGGCTGAGCTTGTGCTTCAGCATGGTGCCGTCTCGGCAGCCGTTGGTGAAGAAGTCTATTGCCTGGTGCTCACGCACCCCTTCACACGAATTGTGCATGCTGGTCCACCGGGTGAGGTAGGCATGATCCGACTCGTCCTTGCCTTGTACACAGAGGGCAAGCTCGCGGGGCCGACCCGGCCGCTTGGATGTTCCGGTGAAGTTGCGGATGAACGCCTCTTCGAAGTCCAGCCATGCGTTGATGCTGTTGTCGGGGAGGCTATTGAGCCATATCCTCGCTGAGTCGACGAGCATGAGGAGGACGTAGCGGAAGGCCAGGCGGAGGTTGCCATTGGCGATTACCACCGCGGTGGTGTAGTCGACCAACCAATCCTTGGGCTTGACGGTTCCGTTGTACTTTGGTGTGTCCCTTGGGAGCGAAAATCCCTTCGGAAACTGCTCGTTCCGGATGCGCGGGCTGAAACACTTTGGGCCAGCCAAACTTTCCTCCCCCAAGGTGCGCCTTGATATGGCCGGCTCTCGGGGACCGAGCCGACCCTTCAAACGCGACGTAGGCGGGTCCTTGTTCGCGTCTGCTTCCTCCTCCGGTGCTCGCATCTTTTTCCCTGGGAGGCTCCGCCTGCGTGACTTACGCTTGAGGCGGCGGCGTCCCGGTTGTGGCGACTGCGGTTGCCAGATTCGTCATGCGGGCGGCTGTTTTCCCAACCCCTCCTGGAGAAGAGGCTTGTTGATGCTTGCTTCTTCCATGTGTCGTCTGGTCTGCGCCTTTGCGGACGACGATGTCGCGGGAGTTGCCCACCTGGCTGGGGACGCCCTCGGCTTGTTGCTTGTTCGTAGTGGCCACGAGGAGCTGCACACGCTCGTGCTGGCAACGAAGTTCCTCGCCCTCTAGGTGCTTTAGCTCCGCGGCCGCTGCCTCGACTTCCCTCATGTTCTTGGCAGGAGTGCTATAGACGGGTCGTGCCACACCTGCATGCGAGTCGGCGGCGCGGTCCAGTTCCGACGCTAGGTCGCGCCCCCGGTGTTGGATCTTCCTGGCGAAGCCGTGAGCTGCGTTGTACTCGTGCATGGTGGCGTTCAGCCGATGTTTGTTAGCCGCAACCTTGGTGGCTTCCTCCAGGAGTTTTTGGCGTGTAGCTTCGAGTGCTGCCGCCGCAGCCGCTGGATCCGTCTCGACGACGACCGGAGCGCGCAGGTGCTGGATGGAGGCGGTGAGCGGGTCTTGCTCTTGCTCGAGCGCGGATTTTTCTCCTCCTGCCCGACGTTCTTGAGGCTACCGATGGTTTTCGCGAGCGTTTACCATCATGACTTCGACACGACCACTCCCTACGGCTGGGACGCGGGCGAGGGGCACGTCGAGGACGGGGGTGACCATGCTGGGAAAACCCTCAGCGACAGTGGCAATGTAGACGTGGACGTCTCCAAAATGCATGATGGAGCCATCATCGGGGAAGGTGTTCCCCACGAAACACGTTGCATTGTCGATGACGCATTCGAAGGCACCTAGCATGAGAACGAGGCTAGAGGCCACGCATTCGCCGGTGACGAGCAGAAGTCCCGTGCGGAAGATGATCCCATCCGAAGAGCTGTGCCCCATGGTGGGTGCCAACTGTCGTGGTGTGGAACACGACAGAGCCATCGGGGATGGCAAAGAAGGGACACACGGTTGCATTCGGTGGCTCACTCAACGGGTTGGGCACAGTACACTACAAACACAGGGACGTACCCAGGTTTGGGGCCCTCTTTGCGAGGTAACGCCCCTACTCCTGCAATATGAACTATGTATGGGAGCTGATGCTCAGTACAAATGCTCCTTGAGATGTTTCCTTAGCTACTATCGAGAGCTAGGAGAAGATGGGAACTTGATGCTAACACTTCTATCCTTCTATCGTTGCCTACCTAGAACCCTGGCTCTGCCCTCCCTTATATACTGGTCTGGGGGGCAGATTACAGATCGGGTCCTAGGGTTTACTATTTGGATATGGGTTTACAGGGCAGGGCCGGCCGCAGGGCCCAGCCGGTCGGCCAGGACCCAGTTCGCCATTCTTTTAGCGTCATCCTTCTCTTTAGCGGTCACCCGGGCTTCCTTTGGGGAGTCACCCCTGCTTTAACGGTCACCCGGAATGCTTTCGCCAGTCCGGTCGACCATCTTGCTTTATCTTCCTCGGGTAGCGCTGGTCATGACGGCATGCCAGCTTCCTTGATGATGAGGGAGAGCCAGAAGTGTACCCCGCACGGAGCGTCAACCCTTCCGTGCTCTCCATAGAATCCGAGGTGAGCTGGGTGGAAATAGTCACCCGGCCGGTTCTTCTGGCCACCGGCTAGACGGGCCACCCGGGAAGGTTATAAGCCCAGCCGGGCTTGCTTGCCAGTCGGCTAGAGTTGTCTTTCCTAGAGGCCAAGCGGCATGCATCTTCTGGAGCCGTCCTACTTATGCCTTGCTTTCCGCACCCAGGGGTTATACCCCTGACACAGGGAATAGCATTGGAATCGCAGGGATCTCTACCTTATTTGGTGAGATCTTACAGATGGTGCCATACCCGTAGGTGATACCAGGGCATTCTCCTTAGGTAATGGTGGAAGTTACTCTCGAGGAGAAGGGGATGATGAGCCACCTTTGTCTTTAACAAGTTGCTCAAGTACAGGTGTGAGAGTTTGTCACTAAGAGGGAGGGGGAAACTGAGTAGAACTTAAAAACCAATGGCAAAACTGACAAGGAGGTTCAAATATAAAACAAAAAGAGATTTAAAAAATGGAAAATGCTTCTTTTATACAATAAAATACATATTGGCATACATCAAACTATACGCAATTCAAATATACATCAGTTGACAATTATTGCCTCATTCAGACAAATTATGTTTTGGGGAGGGATGTTTTGTGGAGAGGCTTGAGTAGAAAGCCATGAACCTTCATAGATAGTAGGTGATTTGAGAAGTGGTGATTTAGGTTAAAACTTGATTTATATACATTTCTTATGGTGGCAGGTCACATAATAAGACTCCCTGGGTAGATGCCACTATGTTTTGATCTTTTTGAATTTGTTGTGCATATAATGACTCAATTAGCTAGCTAAAACCCATTCGTTGACTCTCTGTTGACCAACCACCGGAGGGTAAAAGTGAGTATATTGCACACGACAGTGTTAGTACTGGAGGGCAAAACTAAGTACAACCAACTGCTAGTGCTACACTCGAGGGTATAACTGAGCACAACTAAGTGGCCAAGGTTAGACACGAGGGGGAAAACGTGACGCACGGTACTAATACGTCCAATTTTCATCACCATTATATATCATAATTTGTCTCTATTCATTGATATATTTCATATTAAGAGGTGATACTTATGTCTTTTCATATGTTTTTGCATGTTTGATGATTCTTGGAGGATGGACTGCCGGAGTCAGGATTCTGATGGAAAAGAGGTGTTTTGATGCAATTTCACGAAGATTAGAAAAATATCAGAAAAATTATGGAAAATCATATTTTCCCAGAAGACGAAGGAAGCCAGAAGGGAAGGTGGAGATGGGCCACATGGGGCCCATACTGCCTTGAGCCACCCTGCGTGCCTCACAGTGTGGCCCACCTCTGGCTCCACCCTCTCACCTATATCTTCTCCTCGAAACCCTAAAACACGGGAGAGAGAACACATAAATATTCCATCGCCTCTGGGGGGCAGAAAACACCGAGAGAGAAAGAGCTCTCCGGCAGACAGATTTATGTCGGGGAAATTCCTTCCCGGAGAGGGGATATCATCGCCATCAACACCATCGTCAAGCTACACTTCATCAGGATCATAATTATCATCATCCACACCATCATATCCACCAGCACCATCATCACCACTCCATCCCGCTGTAACAATTGTGTTGAATACTTGCATAGTTCTTAGGGGAAACTTTCCCGGTGTTGATTACTATTGTAGTTGATGCTTGTGAGTGGAACCATTGGATTATTGTTTATGTTCAGATTGTTATACATCACCATATCATCTTTGATCTTGATCCATATGATGTCTCGTGAGTAGTTCGTTTAGTTCTTGAGGACATGGGAGAATTCATGTTGTTAGTAGTGGATTTGTGTTGAGATATTATTCAATGGTTTAGTATTTAAGTTGTGGTGCTATTATTCTAGTGGTGTCATGTGAATGCCAACTACATGATACTTCACCATGTATGGTCCTAGGGGAATGCATTGTGTATTTGGATACTAATTGTGGGGTTGCCAGAGTGACAGAAACCTGAACCCCCGTTAGGACACCATTGCATAAGGGAGCGTAGGATCTCAGAGTTTAAGGCTGTGGTTAGGTTTATATCTTAATTACTTTCCTGTAGTTGCGGATGCTTGCAGGGGTTTAATCACAAGTATGTATTAGTCCAAGTAAGGTTGGTACATTAGCACAGGTTCACCCACACAACACTTACAACACCAAAGAAGGGTACTCAGCTATTTGAAGCGAAAGCACTTGACAGAATTCCCATGTGTCCTCGACAATGTTTGGTCCTTATAAGTATTTACACCGGCTTGTCCTTTGCTAAGAAAGGATTGGGCCACTTGCTGCATTTGTTCGTTGTCTTTATTACTTGCACTTTATTTCTTTGATTTATCAGGAAAACCCTAAAAATCCATTTGCTAAGTATTTACAGAGATTTCCTACTCCATACCACTAGTCAGCACCTTCTGCTCCTCGTTGGGATCGACACTCCTATTTATCAAAAGTACTACGATACACCCCTATACTTGTGGGTCATCAAGACTATTTTCTAGCGCCGTTGTCGGGGAGTGAAGCGCTATTGAAGAGTGGAACTGGTAAAGGAAACTTCTACTGTGAGTATTGCTTTTTTATTTCTGCTTGTTACTTTGTTTCCAATATGGATAACCCACTTGGTTTTCTGTTGGGGAAAACTACTACCACTGTTAGGGTAGTAGATGAACCACGGCCTATTGAGATAGATCCTTTTGAGATACCTACAAGTATTGTTGATCGTGTTATGGATAATTATTATTTAGGGGATGGAACTGTCCATCCTGGTGATCATTTGTTTTTTATCCATGAATTATGCGGGTTGTTTAAGTGTGCTGGTATCATAACTGAACAGGTGAAGAATAAGTTACTCTCTATATCCTTGAAAGGGAGAGCTAAAGAATGGTATAAGCTGTTGAAGAATGGGCAATCCATGCAATGGGAGGAAATAGTACCTCTCTTTTATTCTAAATTCTATCCTCCCAGTGAAATTTATAAGGATAGAAATCTGATATATAACTTTTGGCCTCGTGATGGAGAGAGAACAGCTCAATATTGGGGGAGACTGAAGTTACTAATGCTTAAATGTACTATTCATGAACTCCCTAACTATATTATTATCAATAACTTTTATGCTAGGCTTTCTCTTCATGATAAAGATTTACTAGATGCTTCTTGTGCTGGATCATTCACACGTATGAAGGAAGAAGCTAAATGGGATCTCCTAGACCATATTCAAGAGAACACTGAAGCTTGGGAGAATGACAAAGTAAGAAAGTCAGGTATAAACTATGATTATGAATGCATTAAATCTTTTATGGAAACTGATGACTTCCGTGATATTAGTAATGAGTATGGTCTTGATTCCCAAAGTATTGCCAATTATTTTAAGGCCTTTGCCTCTTACATGGAAATTCCTAAAAAGAAATGGAATAAGTACCATGCACCTTATAAAGATGTTGTTAACCATGTTCCTGTTAGAAGTAGTGAAGTTTGTACTATTGATCATATTTTGTCTGAACCTTATGTTGAGAAAATACCTTTCCCAGCCAATGTAGAGGAGTATTCTATGATGATTAGTGCCAATAACAAAGGCACTAAGAAAATGTGGAACCTGGTGAGCAAATGAATAATGAACATATGGTAGCTATTGTGAAAGATCTTGTCACTAGAAATATAGAGGATGAGCACATTGGGTGCCAAGCCCGCCATCAAGAAGACCACCTCGTGGAAGAAGGCCCTGTCAGCGCCCACAATCGTCGACCATCCACCCGTCGTGCAAGAGGTGCTCGACGTAATGCCCACAACGACGACGTCGTTCATGGGGCTTCTCCAAGATGCGAAGGTGGACCTCGGGGCTCCTACTCTCGAACCCTTTGGGTTTGGTGATGGACTGGAGGAAGAGGAGGAGGAGGAAGAGGAAGATGAGGAGGAGGTGACCAAGATAGATGCAAGCACCGTTGCCCGCTCCGCCGTGCCCGCGACAAACTATAGCGTGGCCGAAGATATTCTCTTGGTTCGTGCTTGGGCTGCTGTGGGGATGGAAGAAAGCACCGGTACCGATCAAACCGGTAAACGATATTGGCAACGCATAGAGGACACCTATTGCAAGATGAAGTCGAACACCGGCGGGTACATCTCTCGTTCATACCGGTCGCTTCAAGGCCGGTGGGAGTTGATGAAGCCCCAATGTGCTCGTTGGAGTGTGGCAATGGCACAAGTGATTGATGCACCGCCTAGTGGAAGCGTGGAGAGTGACTATGTGAGTGCATATATGTGTTATTTTGATGTTCTATGCATATGTGTGTTCTTGTTATGAGTGTTTATACTATGCTATTTGTGGTTTTGTAGGAGGGCACTGCCGCCAAGAGTCACATGGAGATGCCCGCTTCCAAGGGCAAACCATTCGCATTTAAGCATGCTTGGCAACATCTTAAAGATTTTGACAAGTGGAAGTTGAGGGATCAAGAGACCGCACCCAAGAAGGCGGCAATGCTTAGGATGGATGATAGTGATGAGGAGGAAAGGAACGCGTGCAAGCCCGAGGGGACCAAGAAGGCAAAGTTAAGGATAAAGATGGAAGGAGAGGCGTCAAGCATGAGGGAGAAGATGGAGCACATGATAAAGTCAAGGGAGACATTGACAATGAAGACATTGGAGACAAAGCTTCTTATCACCGAGAAAAAGAAAGAGGTGAAGCTTGCACAAGTTGAAGCAAGGCGTGAAGAAGCCAAGCGCAAGGCCAAAGAAAGAGCACGCAAGGCCGACTTGGAGGAGAGGATGATCAAGGTCAAAGAAGCAAAGGCATGGAAAGAACTCATGGTGGAAGAGAAGGAGCACATGATGATGTCCAAGAAGGGCATGGATGAAGAGCAATTGACATGGTGGAAGGAATACAAGGAGTACATGGCGGAGAGGAAGAGGATATTCCGTGCCGCGTCCTCTACTCTTCGGGGTGACACTCCGATGAGTGGTGGTGGCGATGGCGGTGTGGAGGACTCCACCACCGATGCCTATGGAGGTGCTTGATGGGCGTGGAAGTGGTCTAGGAGATGGCGCTAAGGTGCAACTTTTTGGTGACGGTGCCGATGAGAGGGGGAAGATGATGATTTTGTGATGTAAACTATTAAACCATGCATCAATGATCTTCATGTCCTAGTTTGTTTCAAGGTTGAATGTGTTTTTCTAGTGATAATTGTGATATGTCAAATAACAGTTTGAGGGTTGCGGCAAAGACTAAAACCCTCAAATTCTTAAAAGTTTGAGGGTTCTAGTCTTTGCCCCTGTTTCTCACCCCTCAAAAGTGATAAAAATGCCAATTCTCAACCCTTGAAATGCTTTAAAGATTTGAGGGTTTAGGGGTACTACTAGTGATGCTATAAGGCAATGAAGTTTTCCAGCTTCCATGTAGGAGTATAAGTACAACACATCCTCGGGAACAAATCCTAGACAAGTATATACTCTCTTCCAAGAGATATTGACAACTGCACATTGTCGATCATTTGGTTTTCGAAGTTGAATTTTTTCCTATGAAGGTTTTGGATAGAAGCCAGGAGAGTTTCACATCTGAATTAACCACTCACAGCCCAGCACGAAACATATCAGAATAGTATGTAAATGTTGTTATTCATCTCGGTTCAGTTTTTACAAGAGCAACGAATTAGTACTACAACATACATACACATGCCCATCAAGCTCGGTTTTGAGTGTTGAGATACAGCAACTCGTTTAAATCACTGCTGTGCGTAGCACGCAGAAGAAAAATGTTTCGTGAGATTCAGAGGAAGTCAGATGCCCACGCATAAATGCGGTCGTGCTCAGACAAATAAAGAGAAACACATGTTGTTTATTTTACGGAAAGAAACACATGAATTTCGTGTGGATAAAGTGGAGTTTTTCCGGCCTTCATGTACTACACATCCTGGAAACAAATCCTAAACAAGCATGTACCACCACCTTTTGGAGTCCACTTTTGGGATTACAAATAGTACAAATAGTTCCTAGAAAAATCACTAAGTGTAGTACAGCACGACATTACAAAATCTCACACCAGTAGGAGTATAAGAACAGATACGATGCTGCACATCGAGAAATAACAAACAAATGGTAACAATATACTTAAATCAAAAATTAAGATTTTTTTCTAGTACTATTTTTTCTCTTTGGTTCCTCCCAAACGTCACAAACATATCCTCTCTTCGAAAGAAACTGAAAAATTTCTCTGTGACCTGTCCAACTGCGCATTGTCAACCATTTGGTTTTCAGAGTTTTGGATAAAAGGCAGAAGTTTCGCATCTGAATTAACAACTCATAAGACAGCAGGAAACATATCAGATTAGTATGCAAATGTTGTTATTCATCCCAGTTCAGTTTTTACATGAGCAACAAACAAGTATAACTGGCATTATAACATACAGAGGCATCAAGCTCAGTTTTGAGTGTTGAGACACAACAACTCTTTTAAACCGATGCTTGTGTAACACACAAACGAAAACGGTTGGCATAAATAATATTATTGTGAGCTCGCCCACATTGAAATGCCCCTGAAGTCCTATGTGTTTCTCCCTCCAGGCAGGTCGAACAGCTCGGGCATATGTGCGTTTGTGAGCTTGGTCCTCTTAGTTATCTCTTTCTGCTTCTTCTTGGCCTTCGGCTTTTTAGGCTGGCCATTGATCTGCGCCGCTGCACGCCGCTTGGTTGTGTCGGTTGCTGGCTTGTGGCCATTCTTCAGGAGCTCCTTCTCAATGTCTATCATGTCCCGTGGCAGCTCTATTTCCCGGTACAGTTGCTTCAAGTCAGCGTCAAGCTTGATCTTCGATTTAGGGTCATTCGGGTAGGCAATGTCTTCCTGGGAGTCCATGCTTGACAGCCACCAAATTTCACCTGATTCCTTGAGAGCCTGTAAACAAAAAATTGACTTTAGCTACACATCAGATTTCTGGGCTGAATTTCTGGTTTCCTGATACCTTTACATCTGATGATGATGCAATAAAGATTTATATCCACAAATACACACACTGCAATAAATTGGGTGTCCAGAATCCAAAAAGGAACAACAATACTGCCTAGTTCCAGTATATCTTGAACTGGCCTGCAAGTACTTCGCCTCTCTATTTGATACAAAAAAAAACCACCACTACAATGAACCGCCAATGATTTCATCAAAGATCCATTGTTGGGTTTCATTATTAGGAAACGCTCGTATATTCGCCACTGATTCAAGATGATCAAACATGAATCCTGTATTTCACCAAATTCCATTATTTACAAGCGGCGAATTAACCAGCAGTTGTAATATCCAATAGCCACAAAGATTGTGCAGAGTTCAACAGTATTTTGATGGCAAACGAACACTACAGTCTAACCCGCAAGCCGCATTTGTTCACAGAAGTTTGAGCCATCATTAATTGTTCCCAGAGAAAATATAGCATACATCTACATAATATGTATACAGAAGCAAGGTTTCAGCCCCAAGATTAAAAATCCCAAACATTGGAACACAAGACCAAAAAAGGTGTCATAGGCTAAATTAAGACAATTGTTTGATCAATATGTCCGCATATTTGTTTGGTATATTCTGCGGCAACACAAGGAAATTAAGCTAGATACTACCTCTGTTCCATAATGTAAGCCTTTTTACTACCTTGCAATCATGAATTACATGTTTGACACGCTCAATATGGAATTGATGGAATTTTTTTGCCCCATTGCAACGCACGGGCAATTTACTAGTAATATGTATACAGAAGCAAGATTTCAGCCCCAAGATCAAAAATCCCAAATCTTGGAACACAAGACCACTTGATTTCTAAGTTTAAACAGATTCAGTTATTCTGCTATCAAACTTGATGCATAACATGCAAAATACTTGAAAATATATCAGGTTTCTCAAAATCTTAAACAAAAAATAACTTCATCACCTGTAAGTCTTCCAATACAGTTGGATACGCATCCTTGACCTCCACAACAGGAAGACCCTCAGGATACTTTCTAATCAAATAAAGCAGCTGATCTTTTCCATTCAAATCATGCTTGGACTGCATAAGTACAAACACCAGGTCAATATGCAACCTAAAACGAGTGAGGTGAAGGACTGTGAGGACTACCAAATTCCAGAGCATATTAAGGGGAAACTTCATTAGTTAAAAGGGATCTCAACCTGAAGATTTTACTTGCCAACAAGATGAAATCATACAATATTCGTTACAGCATAAGCTGTTACAAGATTGGTCTGACAACTTAAAGAGACTATGTGCAAGGCATGATCAAGTGTTGCTGTGTTCCTCGAGTGTTCGGTGAGAGAGAAATGAGAATGCAGTTTGGCCAGGGATTAACAAATTGGTGTCTTTTTCCACGAATATGTTACAGTTTGTTTATCAAGGTATTAATTTGTTGACATGGTTAACAAAATGACAAGATGACAATGCATATACCTTGTATGAGAAACGCCTCCCATCAAATTGTACTTTGAGATTGTTTCTCAGGCTGTCAAAGACGGCCTTGTTACTATTAATTGCAACATATGTTGCCTCGTTTATTTGCTCTGCTGTATAAGCTTGTCTTGTCTGCAAGTTCAGAAAACAGAATTATTTCAGAGAGAGCATACTATAACATGAATTCCAGAACAAAAGTTGGAAAAGAACATTTTCTGTTCTTTCCATACCAAGAAGGCTGTCATTTATGCCAATAAGATGAAATATTGCTAGACTAAAATGTGCAAAGTTAGGTGCAAAACCCTTTTCATTCCAGCGAAATATTGTTATTTTTGCCTTAGGACCACTAGCGTCTGATAACTGTGCCAGAGTGGCAGTATATCATTAACTCTATCAGAGTGCCAGTATATTATCTTCTATTTGACACAAAAAAAAGGGGAACAGTAACATCATAGTACATTACTGCTCAGATCGTTTCAGCGTTATCCAAGGAAATAATTAGCACTGTGTTTTTTCTCAAAACAAAAGGCATCATACATAACAGTCAAATGTAACCAAAGAATGACCCCATGTCAAATAATTAACTGCTTGCTTTGCACAATCAGTTACACGAACTATTTTACAAGGCTAAAGCAAGAAAAGGAAAAACCATGGAAGACTAAGCAACCTAATCTCATCAAGTTGAGCAAATTACCTTGTAAAGAAGTTCAATTACTAATTTGATCTGTGCTCCAACAGGGGACTTCCTAATTGAGTTGATGTGCTGAAGCCTTTCTGTATCGTTTGAGAATTTAATAGCCGGCGTCGGTTTTGCTGGAGCCGACGGAGCATTTACTGGTCTAGACCTCGAAGAAATTTGCAACTTTGAAGTTGAAGCCTGGGTTGCAGCAATGCTGGATAGAGTTGTCTGGCACCTCTCCTGCTGCTGCTTAAATTTGCTGAGGCGCTCATTCAGAGCCATCTGAGCAAAAGATTGACAATACATGATGATTAATCCTACGGCATGCAACAGCATACATAATTACAAAGCGTCTGTATGATCTGAGCGAACTAAAAAGAATAAGCAATGCGTGAATTTAACAATTTAAGAAGGAATGAACAAATACAAATGCAACACGGACAAGCATGTTGGGCCTGCCAGAGTCTTGCCACATTCATTTCATACTTGAAAAGTTATGTTCATAAATTCATTATTAGGATGGTACAAGTATCGAGTTGGTCCTAAGAACTATCATCATAAGTTAGCCTAACACACTGAGATTGCTACTCTTATGCACTACATCATCAAAGATAACCGAGCATATCACATCCATGTATCAGAAAACGCAACTCCACGGTTTGGGACATTCAGCAAAGCAACCTAGCCACCAAAGGGTTTGATCCTACTAAATCGCGTCCAAAATTTCCGGTTCCGATCATGATTTTTCGGACTACGAGACCAAATCTGACCCAGCAAACCAATCAGCTCGGGTCAAATCGAGAAATGGAGAACTAATGGAGGGGATCTCGGAGTAGGGAACCCATACTGGATCCGCGACGGCAGGCCCGATCCGGCAGACTCGCTCGACGCGCCCTTCGGTGGCGGGATTCCGGCGACGGGGCTACCTCCCGGCGGCCGGTGGTTCGATGGGGACCTAGGTTTCCGCCGGCGAAGGAGAGAGGGAGAGGAACGCTGCTGTCTGGCTTCTCTTCTATCCTCTGGTCGGTGTATATTATCAGGGTTATTATTCGAGGAAAGGGGGGTTGGAGTGGGTTGATGGGTCGGTCGCTTCATGGGCCTGAATGGGCTTGTAAGGTGAGATCCTGGGCCTTTGTGTCTTGTTTTATTTTCTGAATGGGCTGGTAAGGTGTTTCTCAAATTTGCTTTCACGCCTTGGATATACATACATACAGGGAGGAAAAAAACAGATTCTCGCTGCAGCTGATTTTGGCTGCAGCCGCGCGCTGCCCATGGCACTAGGACTGAGCTGTGGGTCTCGAACGAAAATCATCCGGTCCTCGTGAGTCAAAACTCAAAAGCAAGAGAAAAAAGAGTATAGTAGCGAAAGCCGTATGAAACCCAACCATGGGCACGCATTTTGACGCGAACAGATGATGATGCTCTGCTCTGGGTTTTTCTTGGATCTGCTGCGTGCTTCCTCGATCGGTAACTTTTTTGTTTCTCGGATCCCGTATGGTGTCCCAACTTTGGCCACATGACGTTCGCAGGTCGAACCAACGATTGCAAACAGAACATGCCGCGATCATTGGTGATGATCTGTAAAGATGAGCATGTTTCGTCTACACAAGAAGACTTCCAAGGCCGAGTTCATACTGGCATCCTCTTAGTCGCAGCTTGTCAAGCTCAGGTATCCTAGGTCTCGGGGAAGGGTCGAATGCAGCGAAGGGTGTTTTGAATGTCGTCAAGACGAATGGACGGGGCTGCACTCGAAAAAGCAAAGAAAAAAAAGGGAGCAAACAAATCAAAAGGCGGCGAAACCAAAAGAGACTGAAAGGAGATCGAGGTGACGGCGCCATGGCCGGCCGGCGGTGTGCGCTGTGCGTGCAAGGGCGCGCGGGACGCATGCCTTGCCCTCGCGCTTCTTTTGAGTCTCCTCGCCTGCTTTGCCGGCCTCGGCGTTCCCATCATGATGCGCTCGCGCGTGTCCTTCTGTTCCTCGCCTCTCGGGATCACCACCGCACCGCATCGATCGATCGATCCATCGCGGTAGCCGTCCATGCATGGCCGCCATGATTTCGCTCCCGCCCGCTGGACCTCTCGACCTGTTCCCATGTCTTTCGATCACTTCCTCCCTTTGGCTTTGCTCTGCTCGTCTTTTCGCTTTCTCTGATCTCGAAACCGTGTACCATGAACGTGCTGCTGCGCCGCCCGTACTGCTCGTTTATGGAATGGGAGGGGTCTGCATTCTCGGCCACCGTCGCTTCTTGCGCAACTACTGCATCCAGAGCGTTGCTGAACGATGATGGTGATGGACTGATGGTACTGCAAGTCATTCGCGATGGTAAGTTTTTTTTTTCTGTAGCAAAACCTTCTGCAGTGCAGTTAGGCAGCAGCTCTGCAGTAGGTTCAGATAAGAGGCAGCAGGGCGACTTCACAGGTTTCCCATGACATTCAGTTAGGCTGTCGCACTGCCCTTCTCTCGCCGTCCTAGTAGATGCGTGAGGTACACTTATGAGGAACTCACTTTTGAGCCCAAATTTCACGCCACATGCGTGCAGCATGCAGTCCGATAACACTGCCTTTGGGGCCAGGGTGGGCTGCACGTACTTTGCCATGCTTGATCCCATCGGGAGATTAATTTATGATGCTCACGTTTTACAGCTAGCTAACTGAAACTGAAACTGTCTTGTCCGCTTTGATCGTGCTCAGTTCAGGGACCATCCATCTGATGATGATGATCTCATGGGTTACGCTAATCATGACCCCCTTTTTTAACGCTGCGTGGCTCCTAAGCTCAGATTACCATTGAACCAAGCGCTTTGTTGTTTATCGATTATCTGCTAACCTTTTCATCGCAAAACAATTGATTGCGTTCTAGTACCCTTTCACTGTAGCACGTTAGTTGTAAACCTACAAGCTAGCTCCAGGTGACTGCTAGGGTATTTGTGCTAACTTCACGATAGCAATCATCGCCAGTCATAATCACAGATATATATATCTGGAAAAGGAAAGATTAGACGTGTCCGCAAAACAGGGGATGCAGGATAAGATGCGCTGATCGCTGGAGCAAGAAGATAGCCGAGAATTCACTGTCCGCTTGGCAAGGAAGACAGATTTGACGGATGATCGGTATCTCGACCACCCATCGATCTATCTAGCTGCCCACCGCACCACTGAGGAGGCTTGCTGCTATATATCGACCAAGCATCCAGCGATCCGTCCGGCTGGTCGACGGGGACAAGCACTGGAATCTCTGATCGTGGACATGACACAGGTGGTTTTGCGCAAAGTGAGCTTGCGTTTCATCGCTGGTGGTGGTGGAAGAAGACGGATCCATCGCTTCGGTTCAGTCGTTTCTGCGTAGGAAACGGCACGCCCCGGCCGCAGAAGTCGTGTCAAGTTCGATCAGGGCATTGACCTCGGTTGAAGGGCACTAGGCCACCAAAGGGGAACGACGGGTTGAGGTGGAACTCACGCTGCATTGCCATGGAAGGAAGAGTCGACCTGGTTGCCTGGTTGTCGCGCGCTCAGAGAAGACATATAACTGCCTAGGTTTAGCCTTTTTTTTCTTCTTGGCTGATGATGCCATCGGTGCTGGCAACCGCTTTGCGTAAACCATCTCATTGCAACAAATATATTTTCCCTGTCAGTTGCCACTTCATATTTATTTCTGAAGAGGGGATTTGTCAATGAAGGTTATAATTGAAACTGTGGAAATGGGCAGGACGCTCTACAACCCTATAGTATGTCAAGATGGCAATTTTCCCCGTGGAGCCGGGTACCCGAGGGCATATACCTGCCAAGAACCGGGGATGGGGAATAGATTGGCCCCATGGGGATAGCGGGACGAGTACCCGATAAGCTGGCGGGGCGGGTATGGGGAGCAAATTCCCTCCATGGAGGCTCCATGGATATCAAACCCCACTTGTCAGTCTAATAAAATCTTAGACGAATAGCCCATCATCGGCCAACCAACCACCATCGGCCCACCAATCACCATTCCTTTCCCTTTCTCTCTCCACTCCCATCCCGCACGAGCCGACGCCGCCAGTTCGCCATCGCCAACCTCCTGTCCACTTCGGCACCAACACCGGCACCTAACCCCTCCTTCCTCCACTCGAGATTCACACCGGCGGCCGCCGACGCAGATGCAAGGAGGAGCTAGTCTCTCGCGTCCCCTGCATCTCCTCGTCACGGGCGTCCCTTGCATCTCCTTGTCGCCCGCGTGGGATTCTCAGCATCGCCCCACACCAGCTCGTCACCGGTGTCCTCCTGCATCAGGCCAACCCCGTGGAGTCCCCGACGGGTATCGGGTACCCGTTGTTGGCTGGCACGGGAGACGTTCCCCCCCCCCCCCCTCCCCGATAGTCTAGCGGGGATTCACGGGTATGGGGATTCGCGGGGATCGGGGCGGGTACGGTGGAGCCATACCCGGCCCTGTTGCCATCTTGAATAGTATGCAGAGATTAGCAGGACATTTTTCTACCGATAGAAGGCACTTTATTCGCTCAAAACCAAGTTGTTAGCATAAAAACACCACATTTGTAGCTAAGTTTTTATTTTGGTATCACTTTACGTTTTGGGGGACTAAAATCTACCAAATTTTTTCAGAAGTGTCGGAAAAAAGCACTAATCTAGATTTGAATGCGAATTGACACGATTTATGATAGACCAGGCTAGACGGTTTCCCGATGAGTTTTATCAAAAATTTCGGGATGTTATTAAGAAAGATATGTTTGTGAGCTTCCACCATGCTGAATTAGCATTATTCAGCTGAATTTGATACAAACATCTTGCTTCCAAGAAAACAAAATGCAATCCAAATACAACAATATCGCCCCATCTATCTTTTGAATGTGAGCTTCAATATTTTTTTATGAAAATTGGTACTAATAAAATAACATCCAATGCGAAACGGCTTTCATGCCTATGAGCCACATTCTCGAGGAAGTAGTGCTTCTCCATGAAACTATGCATGAGTTACCTATGAAGAAGTTAGATGGAGTCCTTCTTAAAATAGATTTTGAGAAGGCCTGCGATAATGTTAAATGGTACTTCTTACAACAAACGTTGAGAATCAAAGGTTTTGATCCTTTATGGTGTGACTGGGTCAATGATTTTAAAAGACTAGGGAGTGTGGGTATTCGGGTAAACAACGATAATTTTCAAACCAAGAAAGGATTAAGACAGGGAATCGTCTTTCTCCTATTCATTTTAATCCTGTTGTGGATATGTTGGTCATTTTACTTGCTAGGGCAAAGGAAGATGGTGAAGTAGATGGTCTCATACCTCATCTAGTTGAGGGAGGGGGGTTTCGATTCTACAATATATCAATGATATGATCATTTTTAGGGAATATTATCTACAAAATGCTTTAAACATGAAATTAGTTCTACGCATCTTTGAGAAAATTTCGGGTTTGAAAATAAACTTTCATAAGAATGAACTGTTCTATTTTGGAAAAGCCAAAGATGAAGAATATAAATATATAGAAATCTTTGGTTCTGAGTATAGATCTTTCCCTTTTGGATATTTGGGAATTCCAATCCACTTTAGAAAAATGAAGAATGGTGAATGAAAATCGGTTGAAGATCGTTTTGAGAAAAAACTGGCTTGTTGGTTAGCCAAATTACTATCATACAAAGATCGTTTGGTTTTAATTAATTTAGTTTTAGCAAGCTTGCCAATGTTTATATTGTCCTTTATGGGAATTCCTAAAGGGGTCCAAAAAAGAATATACTTATTTTGATCTCGCTTTTTTTGGAAAAATGATGAACATAAGAGAAAAATACCGTCTAACCAAGTGGAATATTATTTGTAGACCAAAGGATCAAGGTGGTTTAGGCGTTGAGGTTTTAGAAATAAAGAACAAATGTTTACTCAACAAGTGGTTGCTTAAATTGAATGAGGAAGGTGTTTGGCAAGAACTTTTAAAAATAAATATTTACACTACAAAACCCTATCGCAAGTCCAAGCTAAGCCATCAGACTCGGCTTTTTGGAAAGGACTTATGTGAGTGAAAGAAGAATTTTTCTCTCAAGGGTCTTTTATTGTCAGGAATGGACATAATACACGTTTTTGGGACGATATATGGCTAGGAGATACTCCTCTAGTGGTTCAATATCCATTGCTCTACAATATTGTACAGCGAAGAAGTTTATGTTGCACAAGATATGTCTAATAAACCTCTAAATTTTGGTTTTTGTAGAGCTCTAAATCAAACAAGGTGGTCAAGATGGCTACATTTAGTTAATTAGTTGATGGATATTCACTTAGTGGAAGATGATGATCGGTTTAGATTGGATCTAACTTCTTTTGGTAATTTATG
Organism: Avena insularis; assembly: GCA_023614405.1. NCBI lineage: Eukaryota > Viridiplantae > Streptophyta > Magnoliopsida > Poales > Poaceae > Avena > Avena insularis. Next base: position 430,011,505 of record CM042685.1, on the reverse strand, counting down.
TGTCAAATCAATGTACCTAGACTTACTAAATGGACACACAAGGTTCCTTAGATAAGTATATATTTTTGGAAAATTAAGGTACTACTAAAAATTAGAATTTTCATGTGGTTCTTAAACCGTGAAGTTCTTTTAACAAAAGATAACTTAACAAAAAGAAATAGGCAAGGAGAAAAAAATGTTGTTTTTGTGATAAATAGGAAACAATTCAACATTTATTTATTTATTGCCCATTTTCCAAAGTTGTATGGCGCATTGTTAATGTGGCTTACAATCTTGCACCCCCAAAGAGCATTAAGTATTTGTTTGAACACTAGCTTCATGGGGTGGATAAGAGAGAGAAACTTTAAATATGAGTGGGTGTTTGCTCTTTGATGCGAGCTATATGGAATATACGGAATGATTTAACTTTCGACAAGGCTTCGACTCATATTTTATGCAGGTTATTCCATTAACCATACATTGGATCCGCCTATGTTTTTTTCTTCAGCCGGAGGAGCACAAGCTGGCCATAATATTGGGTGCACCCATTTGGAAATGATCACACGGGATTTATTTAGTTGATACGGTTGGCGTTTTGATATTAGGATCGCATGCTGATGTATAATATGTTTATGATTCTTGATTTCTTTCAATGGTTGGTGCATGTATCAACTCTTTGCAACCCATGAACCGGGCTTTTGTTTTGAACTCATTGTAAAAAAATTAATAAGTTCATAAAGACTATATGCATGAGTCAATGCAGAGGCCGAGGCTATTTTCTCTTTTCTCCAAAAAAAATGATAGACTAGGCCAACATGCTAGGCTGATGTGACAATTTAGATGGATACATGTTGAGTTGGATGTGGGCCCTGCTAGTCAGATTCATCTTCTTCCCTCTCTCTCCTCTTTCTTTTTCTCTCATCGAACTGCCCTCCCGTCTCCGACGAGTAGGTCTATTGCCGTGGGGATGGGTCGGCAGTTGCCTTCCGTTGCAAGGGGTGTGGGGTGGGGACATGTGACACGCGGTGCATCCAGGAGAGCCTGAGCATGTAGATCCACATGACGACGGTGGAGCAGGGGCCCGTCAACGGGAGGAGGAGCAGGGGCTGGCGGTGGAACGGTTGAGGAGGGAGCGTCGGCGACACATGGGAGCGTTAGGCTAGGAGGGGCACAGTGGAGCACGGGGTTGTCGTCGTGGTGGAGCATGGGGCCGGTCGACGACATGGTGGAGCACGGGCTGACGATGACGCATTGGAGCATGAGCTGACGATGACGGGGAGGCTGAGGGGGCCGGTGACAGGCCGGCTAGGATGAGGGCTACCAGGGCGCGATAGGGAAAAGGGCCTACATTTTTTGTCTTACTTTAGATTTTAGATATTTTTATTTTAGGAAATTGTTCTGATTTTTGCCAACATCAGCCTTACAGGTGGGTCCCACTAGTCAGATTCGGCGTCAATTCGTGATCCGTTCGAGTTTAGTGATTTTTGCGACTGTTCCAAAAAAGTGGTAGATTTCTCCTAAATGTAAAACCAAAATAAGAATTTAGCTAAAAAAATGGTGATTTTATGCTAACAACTTCGCAAAACCTTGCATCAAGACGATACATGCTCAAAACCTTGCATCAAGAGCGCCATCGACAAAGAGATCAGGGTGATATGGATACTTATTCTTATTCCGCACAATACCGGCATAGCCACCACTTGTCTGTTGACCAAACTCTAACTTCAACGACCAAACTATTGCGCCGATGGGAGGTGTGAGGAACCTACTCTCCGTTGTTCGGAGCAGCAAAATAAGAAAGCGGGGACAAGACGATTGCCGGGAGACGGTTGATGGCTAGGGTTTATTTTCTTTGTTGTCCTTAAACTGACAGGATGAAATCTAGCTAAGCCCTATGTTTAAACAACAAACTGGGATTTAAAGAAGTCGCCTGTTGCATGCGTCCATATATCAGTTCATGTTACTCCAAATTCCGAGCATGGAGTTGGTCTGATACACTTTGGACTTAAGCGAAGTATTTAACCATAAAGAAAAACACGTCCGAGCAGAGCACGCTAACAAGGACGAACCGACCGACCTTTGCCAGGGACCACGCTAGCTAAAAGGCGAAGATCATACAGTATGATTAATCTGGCGACAGGGACACTTAAAATTCTCCCAAGCTAGCTAGCTAGCTAACCCCCATGTGTGCGCTTCCATCCTTCCAAGCTTTCCAATCCCAGTTCCACTAGCCACAGATCTCCTCGCCGCCAGCGACGCAGAACACCGCCCGTATAATCACGACGCCGCAAGCGCAAGTGCACGGATGCTGCCGCTGGAAGATCACTGGTGCGTCACACGGGACGTGAGACAGCGCAGCAGATCGGCTAAACAAGGGAAAGATAGGGGGGAAAAGCAGAGGAGACGCGACACGATCTGCACCGCCCGTGCGACGGAAGTTGCCAGGCAGCAGAAGTCTGAAGGAAAAGCGGCCGGCGCTAGCTGCTCGGCTGTGCTTGTGCGCGCCGTCGTGCGCGCGCGCGCGCGCGCGTGCAGGCCAGCAGGAGGATCTGCGCTGTGCTGATGCGCCTGCCGCGGCGCTGTATGCTCCCCGGCCGACCGCGCGAGCGGGGAAAGAAAAGGGGCGAACGAAGGCTGCCGGCCGGCCGGCCGGCCTCCCCAGCTCGATCTCCATCGATCGCGCGTCGCTTTGCCGCGCGATCGATCCATCGATTTGGGCCAGCGTGCGCGGCAGAACGTGACGTCCCAGCAGCACACCATGCCTTCCTGCCTGCCTGCCGCCGCTTTTCTTGCTTTCTGACGAGATGGCCACTGGCATGTGTAGCAACTATACGGAGTACGGACCAACATTGGCCTAGGTAAGGGGTCTCTCGTGTTGATCATAGGTTTTCGACAATTACAGCCGTACAGGTGCTTGCTGGTTTGCTTATTCTAAGAGCATCTCCACTCGGTCTACTCAGGACCGCCGATCTGGACCGAAAATCGGCACAGTCGCGTACCGAGCGGCCTGTTTTCGTCCGGATTTTGGCGTGTTTTGGTTCGGCCTATCTAGGCCGTACCTAGGATCCGGGTACGCCCTGGAAACGCCGAACTCAGTGAAAACGGGCGTGGACCAGCTCTGTCGGCGAGAGAAGGCGCCACTCCCGCCACTTCGCCCAGCTCCCGCCCTTTTCTTCCCTTCTCCCGCCTTTCTTGCCCATTCCCCACCCCCGCCACTCCGCCGAGCTCCCCGCCCGACATGCCGCCCAAGAGCTTCGTCCAACCCAGATCGACCCTCGGCGAGGGTCCGGCGGAGAAGAAGGCGAGGAAGCCGAGAGCGCCACCGACCAAGCCGGAGGGCATGTCCTCGACCGAGTGGGAGAAGAAGGAGCAGGCCAGGCAGATCTCGTCGGCCGAGCGGAAGGACAGGAAGGAGAGGACGAAGCTCCAAGACAACAGCAAGCGGAGGAGGAGAAGACGATGGTGAAGGCGGCGGCAGAAGAGCAGGCGATGGTGAAGGCGAAGCAGGCGGCGGCGACGCGTTCGGCGTTGATGGCCGCGCCATACCCACCACACTGGGAAGCCAGGCGAGTGTCGGCTCACCCACCAGATTCTCGCCGATCTCTCCGGCCGGCTTCCAGGAGAGCCAGGCGGCTGCTCGGCAGAGGTACTCCTCGGCGCCCGAGTTCGACGACGGCTTCAACCCTAATGTGATCTTCCCCTGCCCGGCGTCGCGCCCTCCTTCGGCCTTCGGCATGGACGTCAACCTCCCATACTCCACCTCTCCGACGTACGCAAGCCCCGCTCTGCGGCGGACCGCTACCCTTCGGCGGAAGCTCGGCGCCCTTCGGCGAGGCCGACGCGCGCAACCTGTTCGGCGGAATGTCGGGCGCCCTTTCGGCCGGCATGACGGCCGAGGCGTACATGGAGGACCTGATCGCAACATGCTCGGCGACGAACCACCCCTCCTTCTTCACGGAAGAGTAGACCCGGGCCGACGCCAAGCACAACATCGAGTCCCAGGACCTTGCCGACACCGACGCCGAGGAGACACAGGCCGAGAAGACGCGGCCAGAGGACACCGAGGCTAAGGCGAAAGGCAAGAAGGGGAGGAAGAAGCCGGACACTTCGGCGGACGCTCGGATCAAGTGGACCGTGGCCGAGGACACCTGCCTCGCCGAAGCTTGGAAAACGGTGAGCATGGATCCGATCACCGGTGCTAACCAAATTTCCGACAATTATCGGCGGCGCGTGAAGGCAGCATTCGACGAGCGAAGCATGTGCGATCCAAAGTATTGCAAGATCCACATGGAGCGAGAGGAAAAAGCTATTACCAATCATTGGACAATCATCCAAACTACATATAGCAAGTGGCACAGCTGCGTGGAAGAGGTCGACCGCACACAAGCCAGTGGAGAGAACATGGACAACAAGGTACTCGCGAACACTAGCTTTGTCATGCACTCTCTTCTATTTTGACAAACTTGACACACTTTCATTTTGCAGCTGCGTTGTGCACTTGCTTTGTTTCTAGAGGACATGAAGATGGAGTTCAAGTTCCATCATGTCTTCGAAAAAATCGAGCATTGCGAGAAGTGGCGGGACACTCGCCTGAGTCTCTCCAAGAGAAAGGACGGCGTCTACAACCCCGAGGCCCCGTTCACGCCGCCAACAAGGAAGACCTGAGCTCGGCCAGAAGAAGGCGAAGATGCTCAAGGCCGCCGGACCTCCCGCCGAGCGTCTCCAGGCTTCGATCGAGAAATGCCTCGCCGACTCGAGGGCGCAAGCCAAGAAGAGGGCTGAGAAGAGCGAGGAGCGCTGGAAGAAGCTGATCGAGACACAAGGGGAAAATGTGGCCCTCATCAAGGCCAACCTCGCCGAGAAGAAAGCCAACCTCTCCGAGAAGAAGGCCAACTACGTCGCCAAGAAGCGCAACATGGACCTCAAGTTCCTCATGGGCGGCGAGTACACGTTGAAGATGAGCTCGCCGGTCAAGGCCTGGTACATGGCGCAACGTCAGGCCATCCTGCAGGGCATGATCCCGGCTTCCCCTTCCTCTGCGCCGAATGCCCCCATGTCGAGCTCTGCTTCGACTTCCTCCAACCAGGCGGCCTTCACCGGCGAGACGGACGACAACGCCGCGTCGGCCACGCCGCAGGAGCCCATCCCCGTCGACGACTGAGAGTTATTTCCCCTGTTATGTAATAAAAAATCTGTCGCCGAACTTGTGGGCGTATCTGTCGAACACCTTGTGGCCGAGCACTCGCCGGCGGGAACGATAAAGATTCAAATATATCGCCGTTTTGTGTTCTCCTGGGTACTCGGCCTGGGTACGCGAGTGGGAAACTTGGCATACCCAGGCCGAAAACTTGCCCCGTCCTGCCAGAAAAAGGTCTGGATTTCGGCCTGGGTTCGCCCAACGAGTGGAGATGCTCTAATACTGCCCCTCCTCAGTCGCTCCCGCGTGACCCGGCAGCAAAAACCTGATCTCCCCTGTCTCCCTCCTTCCTCTCCCCTACCTCCCTGGTCACCACTGGCGTGAGACGTCGGGCGAAGCCCGTGCGGTGCCGGCAGCGGCTGGTTCTCCTTTTTCGGTGCGGAGGCCTGATCGGGACGAACACATCCCTCGCGGCGGCGTGACTCGGCGGGGTGATCTTGAACTGGCGCAAAGGCGGCCAGCGTTAGGGGTGGCCTCACGCATATGGAGGCAGCGGTGGTTCTTGAGCTCGTGGTTGCTGCAGCTTCTCGACGGTGGTGGCTCGGCTGCCTCTCCTGCAGCACTCAACGGCAGCGGCGCGGTTCAGGGTGGCAGGGTGGTGGTGCTGGAGCGATGGGGCAACGCGAAGATGGCAGCCAGTCAATGCGCCGTTGGACCAGATTTGCGCACTGCATGCCCTATTTGGGCTTAGGCGAGCTTGCATGTGTCGGCCGATGTCGCCCTCTTGAGTGGTGGTAGCGGTGTGGCTCGAGTAGGAGGGTAGCGGCGGTGTGGCCTACGTGCTGCTGTGTGGTTGCGGGGCCTTTACAAGCCTGATCTAGGCCCGGCTGGGGCCTGGTGTGGCCTCGCGACCCCATCCCACCGGGAATCGCTTACGCAGTGGAGGATGGTTCTCCTTCACGTGGTCGTGTTGATGCCGGCCCTTGGTTTCTACCTAGCTACTTCCTCCTGTTAATTTCCTTAGAATAGAACGGCGTGGTCTCCGTAGAGTCAGCGGGTTACGTGTTATAGCATCTCCACTCGCTTACCCAGGAGGCCGATCCGGACACCGAAATTACGTCCGGACGCCTAAAATCTGCCCAGTCGCGTACCCAGGGACCTCTTTTCTGCCGGATTTAGACCAACTTTGGTCCGGACTACCCAGGCCGAACCCAGGATCCCGGGTACGCCCTGGGGACGCCGGACGAAGTGAAATGGCCGAGTGGACCAGCCTGTCAGCGACAGAAGCCGAGTCGTCACCATCCTTCCCGCCATTTTCCTTTTCCCGCCCTTGTCGCTACACCCCTCCCGCCATTCTTCCGGCCTATAAAAGCCGTACATCTCGACGTCTCTCTTCATAGTCCCTCACATCACAACAACTCCGGCGAACTTCGGACGTTCGCACCTTTCTTCCTCCTCAACTCCGTCGAGAAGCCATGGCCGAGGGCGACCCACGCTGTCGCTGTGGGAAGCCCGGCTGCTCCGCGAGGCGCTCTATACGGCGCCGCCGGACACTTGTATCCCCGTAGGCTGGAAACTCAGCGCCGGCGGGATCCCCGTTCTGCCAGTGCCGGACGGAGAGGACCTTGCCGGAGAGATCCAGGCGGCTATCGCCGCCATGCAAGACCCAGAACTCACCGGAGAGATCCAGGCTGCTATCGCCGCCATGCAAGACCCGGATCTCGCCGAGGATCAGCAACTGGTCTCTTCGAGGCGTTTTTCGCTTACAGCGCCTCGAGGAACTTCGTCAAACACGACGGACCGTCAGGCTCGCCGCCGCGTAACAATCTGACTTCTGCCGCCACCGGTGGAGTTGAAGCGGCCTCTCGCCGAGTCATGGCGCACATCGAGGCCGCAACCACCCCGCGGCTCAGAAGTTGCGGCGTCCGGCGTCGACCACGGCGGCCTTTTTCTAGTTATGAACCGATGTACTATGTGCCCTTCCTACTTAATGAAATTCGCCTATATTCGCCCATATTTCGAAGTTTAATCAATTTAGCGAATTTGGAAACTCGGTCCGAATACGAGTGGAAAATCGCGCATCTGCATCAAAACGCTTTCGTCCGCCAAAATTGGTCCGGTTTTTTTTGGTTCGCCCAATGAGTAAAGATGCTATATACGAAAAAGGCCCTCACGGCTGAATATAGAGTTTGGGTAGTATACGGTTGGCGGGTGCTCGTAGGTTTCCGACGGTTACAGGTGTTTGCTGGTTTGGTTTGTCAGCGTGTCAGCGAGCTCTGTACTGTCGACTTGTTAATTTGTACTGTAGTGGTTGATCACTAGCTAGGTTAGACAAAGAGAGCTGGAAAACTCGGTTTTGTAATTAAAGCGCCAACAAGACAAGAATCTAGTTACTCCGACCACGCTTAGCCACGGTCACATCAGTTCAGTGTATTTGGTCGGTTCCACCGCCAAAACGAGAAACTCAGCAGTGTTGAGTGTATTCGGCTGTGTGTACTCCCTAGTTTTCGACCATTGTGCAAAACCAAATAACCAAATCGCAAACATACGGTCAGAAGCAAACAAATCTCGTCCTATTCGATCGGTGCTGAATTTGTTTCTCCCTGCAGTCGTGTAAATAAAAACAAAAAAAAAGAGTGGAGTTGCAGCAGCATGGAAAGCCGTGCGCGCTCGTACATGCAGTAGGAGAAGGAGAGAACAACGGGTAGCCATGCGCGCAGCAGCACAGGTCCGACCGTCGCTGTCTCCGTATCCAACGGAGACCAGGCCTTCACGAATACTGAGCCGACAGGTACGCAGCCATCATCGAGTAGCGGCAGTACCAAACCTCCGACTCCGAGAGCAGATACTACAGGGTGGAGTGCGCGCTCTACTGTCACGCCTGTGGGCTGTGGCCACGATCCGACGTCCAATCACACCAATCTCCGCACCCACACTGAATCAAAAGAAGAGGCGACTATAGTAGCAGGGGCACGTACGTACGTAGGTGTGGCACTGGCAAGGCGAGACAGACCAGACCGGCTGTCAGTCAGTCAGTCAGTCAGTCAGTCATGGCGGAATACTACATCAGCTGGATCGATGACCAAAGGTGAAAGCCAAGCTAATGGCGTTTCGGGTCCATGGAAAACTAGGCACGCCCCATCATTGCCACGAGCGGTCGAGAGGCAGCGATTCCGACCGAGACCGAGGCCGGCAGCAGGCAGGGGGTGAACAGGATCCCTATCAGCCTCCGGATCTGTCATGTTAACCAACGGCAGCCGCTGGTCATGGCACCCGACTCTGCCTGCCTGCCCGCCCCTCCCGGCTCCCGGGCGACCGCGGAAAGAGGTGGCGCGTCGCATGGGCGCCTTGACGCGCCACTCCACCCCGTGCTGCGCGCGCGCGACACATCTGATTTGTGAGGCTCTTGGGTGCGTGTACGTGCTGCGGCCCGAAAAGGACGTCGGGGCGCGTCGCGGAGGCAGCCTCCCCGTGTAGTCCATTCCGTGTCCCTCTCGTGTCGTGTCTGGCCGAACCATCGTTCCACCGTGAAATGGAAATCTTGGACAATTTTCCACAGTACGTACGTCCCGGTGAAAATTTCCAGCGTATTTCAAACGGTTAAGATACCGAAACCTTGGTGCTTAGCGACGGCCACTTTCTTACACACGAAAGCTCCGCCTGCTCCCAAGGCGGTATCCGTTGCAGAGAGACGACAGTTTTCTTTTGCGTGGCACGCACTGTAGCCCATGCCCCGTATTAAACACGTCGAGGTCTTACAGTATTATTTGTGTGGCGGTGCATGCTCAGCTGAGTCTCGATGGTGCTTCCGCCCTTGCCTTGCAAGTTGCACCCCCGCCCATCGCGCTCGGACCCTCGTGAACATGTTCCGGCCGGTCGCTGTCGCGCACGCGCACCCCGCCCATCAGCTTCCACACAGCGACTCCTGCATCCAAACAACGATGAACAATCCTCTCCTCGGCAACAGAACCGCACATCTGCAGCAGTATGCAAACAAGCCGGGGGCGACAATGAAAACAACACGAGAACAAAAACATTCCGCCCGCCCCCGGCCACCATCAAAATACGAACCCCTTTCACTCATGCGCTAGCTAGGAGCCACTGTGGTCCCGGGCGATAAACAAGCGAGAAAACATCTACTGTTCGGGTACTACCAGTACCGCCTCCTGTGGAGTACTGCGAGGCCTAGATAATCCGCTAATTAAACCTTGATTACCTCAGGCTGCCTGGATTAATCAAGGACGGGAATCTCATGCTTTGCAGCTCGCCACCAGCTTTAGCCCTTACTGAGTGTAGTAGTACGGTGCAGTGCATTGGAGAGCATTAGTGAGATTATTATGCAAGGAAAGCGCGGTTCCACGTGCAGAGATGGTATAAATATGGTAGTATTGGCATGGCAAGGAGAGAGGGGCAAGGCGCGCTTTTCGCAGCGGGGAGACGCCGTACCTGCCCGAGCACGGGGCCTCCGTTTGTTAATTACTATACTTGGTTTAAGGCCATTTTTGGCGGCACAAACTCACGCGAAGCTAGGGGGCTTGGATACGCCGTGCGGCGCGCGCCACCTACGCGCATGCTAATTCGCGCCGTGTTTGTCGCCCGCCTTGGGGAGTGTAGTACCGCAGAAATTTGCATCGGTCCCGGACCAAATTAAGCAACTTTTCACGTACAACTCCTACAGAGCTTGTAGTAACTGCCGAGAGATCGTATGAAATGAATGAAACAGTCGTGCTGTCTAGGCGATGCTAGAGAGACAGAGGGATCTCCACGGTTAAAAGACTGGAGGTACTCCCTCCGTTTTAAAATATAAGATGTTTTAGTTTTGTAAAGAAAATTTATTTAGACTTGTTTTACTGTCTAGATTTACTTCAAGCATGAGTGAATCAATGTACTAATATAAGTCTAGTTACATTCTCTTCACAAATCTAAAACATATTATATTTTAAAACGGAGGGAGTACTACGATGTCTAAAGAGAAATTTACGCCAAGTTGTAAAAGATTTTGTCCGGCCGATAGGAAATATTACTACGTTGGTCATTTGATTCAAAGGATTGGAATTCTTAGGTATTCCTTTAAAGGACTTTTTGCCTTTTAATTTATAGGAAAATTTACATCCAATCCAACCTTTTGTTGGAATTTCTCTACTTTTCATGTAATCCAAACACATACTTAAAACAAATTCCTATAGTCTTTTATTCCTCTAGGATTCAAGAGGTCATGTCACTTCAATTCTATTGTTTCTTTATTTCCATGTTTTGAGAATCATGCAAATCAAACAAGCCCTTAATTAGCGGCGAAGTAAGAAAAAAAATCTATTTTCAACCCCGAATTCGTAGAGGTTTAAACCCTTAAGTCAAAATTCCTGTCGTTCGTACCTTAACTATTTGATCCTGGTCTAAATTAAACCCTGACGCTTTTTGGTACATCACGAAAGCAATGATCCAGACCGGGATTACAGGCTACTCTCACTAACGATTGTGTGCCCGGGTCGTCATGGTAATGGAACCCGGCTCAATAGAGTCGTATGGGAAAAAAAGGTTGGGCCTAGGGATAATATGATCTTTTACCTTTTATGCTTCTTCCTTTTAAGCTGTGTCATGGCCCGAGCATTCGCGCCGCCGCCCCTGCCTAAGCTCGCGCGCCGCCTCATGGCCATGGAGAGCTCGCCGCAGTGAGCTAGCGGGACACACCTTCTCCTGCTACCGCCGTGCACCTCTCCCCCTTCACCTGCTACATCTTGTTTGAGGGCGACACACGCAACTCGAGCAGCTTGGTGCGGTCGTATCGTCCAATAGATAAAATTATCAAGAAACCTTGTCGGAATTTTGATCTAATACTTGATCTTGGGACGATTTTTGCCAATTTCTTTTTCTATGATCTGAACATACAAATTAGCTATACCAATTTAGTTCGCTGAGATCTTATGTGTGTATTATATTAGCACGTTTATATGACGACCTTCTGTGCTTGCTCGTTGCATCACGATGACGGATGCACGCTGTATCTAGGCGCGCTGGCCGTGGTCGACGCTGCTCGAGGGGGCCGTTGCATAGCACGACAGAGAGATCAACATTAGACAATTAGGGATGCTCGATTGAAATACATAATTATACTGGTTTTTCTTGTAAAATTTAGCCAACGTGGTGACCCGTCAATTCTGTCCAACGGTTCAATTTAGACGAAATTTAATAGTTCAGGGTTTGAATGACAGGAGTCTCGACTTGAGGGTTCAAACCGATGTACGTCTACAAATTCAGGGTTGAAAATAGACTTTTTTGCGTGAAGTAAAATACCCGTATGTACTGCACATGCTCGCACCGTCGCACTACTTACTCCTCCTAAACTGAGCATGTTACGCAGCGTATGGCGCGACGTGCAAAAAAGGGAAATTTACTCGCGCCCTGTGTCGGAGGAGGAGTAGGACGGTGGTAACCATCTTAAATGTTGAAATCATGGTGCGTGGTTGGCCACAGTAATCACGGGTAACGCTGCCCGGTGTGGGGAGGATATGAATGAGAGGCAGACACGGACAGAGACAGGAGTGTGGGCCCGTCGCCATCACCCGCACGCCCAAACCGAACCTAGCCTCTCGTTGCCACGTCACCACCACCTTCCCCGCTTCGTCCCCGGCCGGGGCCGGCTATATCTTCCCACCGATCCCTTCTCCTCTCACCCTTCTTTGCTCCCAGCTTTCTCCTCCTTTCCACCACCACCTCACGAGCTCATTTCTGCAGAGGAACCGCCGAGCTCTTCTCTCTCTCTCTCGCTCTCTCTCTCTCTCTCTCTCACTTCTCACACCACCACTAGAGCAGAGTAGAACAGAACAGAGCATTGTTGGGTTGGGAGCTGCTGTTTGGTACGTACGTGTGGAATGGAGAGGTGGGGCGACAAGGGGACGGCAGCCGGCCGGGCGAGGCGGCACGCCGACCAGCCGTCCTTCTCGTCCACGCTGCTCGACGCGATCTGCAAGTCCATGGAGGACGAGCCGGGCCACAACGCCGGCGCGGAGGCTGCCACCAAGAAGAAGAAGCAGCAGCAGGAGGCCCTGCACTACAGCTACTACTACAGGCCGTCGCTGGCGGGGAGCTACCGGGCGCCAGCGTCTGGGCCGCACGCCACGACGTCCAGCTCGTCCGAGTGCTCCAGCTACGGCGGCTTCTCCTCCTCCGAGGCCGAGTCGTCCAACCACCGCCGCCTGCGCCCCATCCGCACCACCGTGTCCGGAGGAGGAACACCGGCTTCGGCGCCAGCGCCGGAGAAGAAGGCCAGCAAGAAGCCCCCGGGTGCCTCCATCCGCGCCAAGCTCCGGGACCTCCGCAAGCCGGCCTCCCCCGGCGCGCGCCTCGCGGGCTTCCTCAACACCATCTTCGCCGGCAAGCGCGCGCCGCAGACGCCGCCTTCCGCCCGTACGGCCGCGGAGTACGCGTGCTCCTCGGCGTCCTCGTACTCGCGCTCGTGCCTGAGCAAGACGCCGTCGACGCGGGGCCAGGCGAACCGGACCGTGCGGTTCATGGACAGCAGCGACGGCGACGCGGCGCCGTCCACCGTGCCGGGCGCGAACCGTACTGGTCGGAGGGTGCCGGCGCAGGCGGTGGAGCAGATCCTGCTCCGGCGGATGGAGATGGAGAGCGACGAGGACGACGAGGAGGATGAAGACGAGGAGAGCAGCAGCGACGCCAGCTCCGACCTGTTCGAGCTGGAGAACTTCGCCGCCGTCGCGCCGCCGGGCGCCGGGTACAGGGACGAGCTGCCGGTGTACGAGACGACCAGGGTCGTGCTGAACCGCGGCATTGGCCACGGGCACGGACACGGCCGGAGCGCTAGGGTCGTCGTCTGAATTTTCTGGGATCGCACGCACGCGAGGTGACTGTAAAATGGCAGGCGGGGTTACTGTAAAATGCAACGAACTAGCTAGCTAGGGAGACGGGGAGTTGGAGTAAGCGATTTCTGTGCTGTGCTCTCTCTTTTAACCTTTGTTTCTTTTTCTCTTGGGTTATTTCTTTTCTTCTGGTGGGCGCGGTGAACTTAGATGTAATTCCTAGCAGCAGTAAATCAGTACTTATTATTATCTCACTTTGGCCTCTGCTTTCCTTTGCAATACATGCACGGTGCTGTTGTGGTTTTATCTTTGCAAACAAACAAAGGTGTACTAGTTCAGGATTAATCTAGGCTCGTTGAGTACTTCCCTCTAAGATTTCTGCAACTTTCTAGCTGTTAAACCGTACGCATTGCAACCTTTATTCATCACCAAGTCCTGGAAAGCACTTGGATTGGATGGAAGAGGTGTTTTTTTTTTTGGCAGAAAAACAAGTGGAGGCAAAACTTGGTCGGACATTGTAGCGCTTCAGTTGGATATTTGACGCCGTTTCCATCTGAAGCGCACAACCAAATGCAAAAAACCACGTACTGCTAGTGCAGTACTAATACTGTATTTGCTGAGCTTAGCGTGATAGTACTTCATACGAATACGGCACGACGTAGAAAAACGAGCTAGAGAAATCAAGAGCAGAGTTGAAAAAACCGAAAGGCGAAGGACGGCCGGATGGACTGGGGTGTGGTGGGCAAAGACGGCGACGGTGAGGGGAATGGATTTGACGGGGCCTGCACACGCTTTGTCTAAACATGCGAATTCCTAATCATTACCGGAATCATATCCCCGCGGACTATTCCCTCTGTTTCAAATTACTCCGCACGCACGTTTATCTAGGTGGGTTAGTATTCTTTTATTTTTTGTTCAAAAAATTCTCGAAATTTTTGAAATAGCTAGTACACATTTTATACTATCTACTTCAAAAATTCTAGGATTTTTTTGGATAAAAAATAAGGAAGAACTAGCCCACCTTGATAAGAGTGCGCGCGGAGTAATTTGAAAGAAAGGGAATACTATTCCTCGCGCGAGCCGCGAGGCCGCCACCACAGACGTCAGCTCCGGCACAGTACCGGTAGTATCCCATTCCCATTCGCAGGCGATGAGCTGGCTGGGATCGAAAGCGTGACTCATTTGCCCGGCCGTCATCTCCTGCGCGTCAAGCTGCTAATTTCGGGAGGGTTTCCAGGAACACGGGGCCTCGACCGCGGCTCCTCCGTACTAATTATGGCGATCCCTCCGTGTCTTGTTACGGAAGCAAAGTAAATCAGACGCGTGTGAAACGACAACAGCTAGGTAGCTAGTTACACCGAACACAACCTAGGTTGATTCAAGATATAGTACTCCCTCCCTTCACCAATTGTAAGTCACGTATCTATATACTAAAACATGATACGTTATTTGGACAAATCTGCAAATATGATTAGGAATTAGTTGAATCAAATTGATAATATGAAGAAAGCTCGAATATGTGTTGGTGTTTCCGCTTTGTGTTGGGTAATTTGGATATGTGGAAATAACATTGCCTATAACAAACATTCTGGTTCTATTGTTTTGTATGTGGCCACGCACTGGATACACCTATGGTCTTACCTGCTCCCGGAGGATCAGCGGGAGCCCATGGATACTGGATACAACCGGCTGCTCAGGACTTTTATTTGCAGCTACTGGGTGACAGCCTGCTAAAAGAATTCTGAATGGATAGCTACTTGTTGCTCTTCATTTTTCGTTGGTTGGTACTTGTCTAAAGCATTGATGGTCCGTAATTGTAAAAAATTGAATAATTAAACTATGCAATAAAAGGATGTGTGCAGAGGCCGGGTCTTTTGTTCCCCATTTCAAAAAAAAAAAACTGGCCAAATCTGCGAAAAGTAGTTCAAGGATAGGGGAGTACTTGATGATGGTCAATTTTTCCGGCTTTCAGGAGAGATGGGCTTGTACTAGTACTATAGTTCATAATATTGTGGAGTTTGCTCGCTTGACAAGTATAGTCCGCCAGATTATTGTCCTCTCTAGAACGGTCCATCTAGCTCTTACAACATTTCTAGCATATCCTAAAAAAGGCAAGAAATATAAAATATTCCGGTTTATTGGGTTCTAAGTTCACATTTTTTAGCATCTTTCAAAGCTTGGAGAATTGGGTTATATGGTTGATACCGAGGCCACCTTGCATGTTGATTTGGGATACCCAAAGATTATTTTCGAAGGCCTTGTTTTTTTTTTTTTGCGGGTGAAGGCCTTGTTTACTGTAGACCTTTTCTTCTTGGAGAGCTCGAAAATGGGTGGTGCGATATCATTTGGTTTCATTTCATCTAACCATGAGGCTTGCCAAAAACAAGCCTTATTACCATTACCAATAACTTTTGTTGCCCCCGCGAAGAGGTCACGATCATGAGGAGTGCGTGGATGGCCAAGGCCAGCCCACAGTTTGGTGTCGTCTTTCCACTCATCCCAAAAGCATCTCATTCGAAGGGTCGAAGCAAATTTTGTGAGGTTGAGGATGCCAAGACTTCCTTGCGCTTTTGGCTTGCACATCATATCCCAATTCACTTTGCACTTGCCGCTGGTAACCTTGTAACATGTCGCCCAAAGAATGACACGTCTAATGATATCAATTTTTATGAGCACTTCCATAGGCACTTCAAGAAGGTAATGAAGTAGATGACGATGCCTGTGAACAACTTTGACAAGGGTAGAGCGCCTGACTATGGTGACATGCTTCCCGAGCCAAGGGTTTAATTTGGGGCCACCTTGTCTTCTAACAATTGAAAAGAAATTCTCTTAAGTCTCGTGATCGACAAGGGGATTCCAAGGTACTTCATGGGGAGGTTAACTCGGGAGGTAGGGAAAGCCTGTAGGATATTGTCGAGGTCTAGTCCATCACATCGGATAGGATAAACTTGATTTTTCTCATGGAATCTTACGAACAATGAATCTTATTTGGCTATGTCGGATACATGATGCAATTTTTGGGCCAAACAACTTCCATAATGCTTTTGTTAGTTTGGAAGCCATGAGCACCATCAAAGTTCAATATCTTTGCTTGGTTGAATCTCCAAAATAGAGTTTGGACGACAAATAGATTAAAAAGAAGAGGTTGGCAAAATTATGGCCTTTGCAAGTTATGCAACCAAGTTCAAGAATTGGCCGCACATCTTCTCTTCCAATACAGGTTCACCGGTAGAATATGGTCAAATTTAGAGGTTTGGCTTGGGCGAAATGACCATGATTATAGAGAATGGCATACCATCCAAAGTGTCGAGGAGTGGTGGACGTTAGTCATAAACCAGAAGGGTTCAAGAAGAGTTATGAAGTCACTTGCTATGTTGGTGTTTTGGGAGATTGTAACACCCCCGGTCACTCCGGACCGACGGCTGTCACTTCTGGCAGCTCAATATGATCTCTAGACTAACCCCACAGACTAACACTAGTCTTTTATGCGCACTTTGTCCTCACTTATGCGTACCCGGTACCCATTTCCCGGTCGGTCACCCATGCTAAAATTGCTCTAGGCCAAGCACGCTTAACCTTAGAGTTGTTTTCGAATGAGCTTTCGGAAAATAAGTTGCAACTTGTTGGTATGGGTTTTCTATCAATCCTATTGAGCGATGCGCCAGGTCTCACATACACCCACCCTTAGAAGATCGATGTCCTCGTCGATCAACCACAAGCCAGGAACGTCCCCTCTTGGCACACGTTTGTGCGTCTAGTGTCGGCATATTGCCATGCCGTGTCCACTCCGGACCACACGCGCCATGCTACACATGTCCTCCACTGACCCGCACACGCCCATGTAACCGCGAGGGTCGGTTCTGATACCACTTTTAACACCCCCGGTCACTCCGTACCGATGACTGTCACTTCTGGCAGCTTAATAGGATCTCTAGACTAACCCCACAGACCAACACTAGTCTTTTCTGTGCACTTTGTCCTCACTCATGCGCACCCGGTACCCATTTCCCGGTCGGTCACCCATCCTAAAATTGCTTAACCTTAGAGTTCTTTTCGAATGAGCTTAACCTTAGAGTTCTTTTCGAATGAGCTTCCGGAAAAGAAGTTGCAACTTGTTGGTATGAGTTTCCTATCAATCCTACTGAGCCATGCGCCAGGGTCTCACAGAGATTTAGAATGAGTGAAATACATGTGTGTTCTAAAATCAATTCGGTGCAGCTAATATGATTATCTCAAAAATCAAAGAGGAGGTAGCTATGTGGAGCCTCCGGGGTTCCATGAGAATAGTCGTTTTTCTGGGATCTTAGCTTTTTGACCAAGAGTTGGTTTGTAAAAGCATCTCTGGCAGAGCCCGTAAAAACGCGAACTAAAAACCCGGAGTTCAGTTCATCGAACTCGTGTTTACGGGTTACAATTTTGGTTTACGGGCTATGTTCTGCGCCTACGGCTTCCAAACCCGTAAAGTCAGTTTTTTCATAAAATTCATATGCAAGACATACAACAATCGATCATAATTAATCAAATAATCATCCAAATTATTACAACATATAAACAATAGTCTGAACCAAATTATTACAACAGTTTTGGGAAAATTGAACAAATGAAAAATGTCTCAACCAATTTACAACAATTCGAAGATAGGTTGGCCCAAACAACAATTACCATCAATATTTTGGTGTCATCCTCATTGGGAGCTCGGAGATAGGTTGGCCCAAACAACTTGATAATCAGGCGAGCGAACCTAAGCACCGACTCCGATGTAGTATCTTCGCCAATTTGAAGATACTCGTCGGTGTAATCCGCAGGGATGCCATACGCAATCACCCTCATGGCAGCAAAGATTTTTTGAAACAGGCTGAAACCCATCACGCCGACGGCATTTCTACGTTGCTTGAAGTAATTCGAATTGGCTTCGCAGGCCTTGACGATTTTGACGAACAAACTATGGCGCATGAGATACCTCCTACGGAATAGATGCGGCGGATAGGTAGGTACCTCGGCGAAGTAGTCCTTCATCAGCTGCTCGTGGACGAGGAGGCGATTCCGTTGGATGTGGTTCCGGCCCATCACCGACCCGCGCCTCCGATTCAGCAGCTTGGCGCGGTCCTCCAGCTCCATGACGGAGAGGGGAGGATGGTGGCCTCCATCTTGTCGTCCTGGAGCAGCTCGTCGAGGTCGGAATCGTCCGAGCTCGACGAATCCGACAGATCGTTATCGATGAACTCGTCACCCGAGGTCATCCTCGATTCAGACGGCGCGGTGGCTGCGGGGGCGACACCCGAAGTTGGGCAAGGAACCGCGGGCGGGGTGCGGGGCGACCCACGCTAGCTCCGGGATGTCGGGCTCGGGCGAATCGGGCGGTACGGCGTCGGAGTGTGGTGGCGGCGCGGGGAGAAAGAGCGCGAGCAGTTGTGTCAGCTGAAATTTCAGCGCGCCCTAGATATGGATCCAGCGTTCTATTCGCTCGAGCGAACCCTACAAATACAAGTCGCTCCGTGACTTGTTATGGAAGCAAAGTAGACGCGTGTGAATGGTCATACTAGCATACTAGTACATGAAACGACAACAGCTAGCTTAGCTTAACAACTCTAAAACTTATATTTTCAAATGCAGGGAGTAGTTGCCACCAAACACAAGCTATGTTGATTCAAGATTTAGTACTCCCTCCCTCTCCAATTATATCTCACATATTTGTATATATATACATGTCTATATAGTTAAGCAGTTAAGCTAGATACTATATCTATACAAAAAATGTGATAAATAATTCGAGAATGAGGGAGTACTTGATGATAGTCAATTATTCCGGCTGCAAAAGAAATGGGATAGTACTACCATAGTTTATAATCTTATGGAGCTTGATCTCGCCAAATTATTTCCCTCTCTAGGAGGGTACGTCTAGCACTTAGAGTATTTCTAGCATATACTGGAAAAAAACAAGATATATCCGCTATTTTATAGTTTTGGACCAAAACATCCAAATGGATCCCCTAAAATCGAAAAACTTTTCTAGCTTCCCGAATATCTACCCCTAGAACTCCATGTACCTAGATTCTAGGTCAAATCTGCAGCTCCCCTCATAGCAAAACAGTTGGCGGGAGGGAACTTTCAGGTCAACTGCCACCGGACTACTCCCAATTCCGACCATAGTTGGCATGTCTCCACTCTATTCTGGCCAAATTAAGCTCAAGCTCGGGCGTATTACTCCAATTTCTAGATTTGAATCCCCTGCCGTCTACCGTCTTCTCTCGCCTGTCCAAGCACCTCCCAAGCAGTTGATCTCCAATGCAAGGCGGTGGCAGTGCGCTTTTGAGGGCGACGCTGTGGGGCCCGGCAACGAGCGTGTTGTCTTAGCGAAGATGACGACATGATAAGGAAAAAGAGAGGGAAAATAAAAAATAAATAGGAAAGATGAAAAAAATATTTCAATACTACTTGGGATATCTACTCTTTTTGAGCCGTTTTGTACCCCCCAAACACTTTTGCAGTACCAGTTTGCGGGATCGGCTACTAGATGACACTCTTACCTATGTTTTTCTTTTTCGAAAGTGTGCCCCGATTGATTTGCGCCGTCCTTGTTATGTTTGTACTACCGGTCCGATCAGTGCCCCCCTCCCCCTTTATGTCTGTACGACCCGACATGCGCGTACAGGGATTTCATTTCATGTACCTTGTACTGTTGATTCGTGCCATGCCTATACTACCTCAAAAGCTCGAAATGAAACCTAGCCCAGTTCGAAATAAAGAACACCACATTAACTGGCCACTGTTCCACAGTACTCCATCCCTGTACAAACGCAGGGGGTCCTCCCGCCCGGCATCATAAAAGGAGAGCAGAGGAACAGAATCGAGATCCCACACGAGTAAAGAGAGACGCTGTTAAACAGATTTACCTACTCCTAAATGAGTAGTAGATTAACGTGACATGATCCCCCGGCTTGAATGCGATCAAACCAAATCTCGTGCCTTCTTCCGGGCCCCTCGCCGGCTGATCACCTCGACCCCAAGCGTGGTGTCGCAGCAATCATCCGATAAAATTATGGGCCGGATCTTTACTTTTTATCCTTCCACTGGTATGAACTAATCTGAACAGCGGGAAAGGCCCTTCAAATGCGTGCGTAGGCGTAGACGTAGGCTCCGTTATTATTTTTATTTTATCTTTTCATCTGGCCAATATTTTTCTTTCAGCTTTTCTCCCCCGACTTGAGTGAGTGCCGTCAGTCAAAAAGATGGATATAAAGCTTATTGCGATGTGGTGAACTGCGAGTCGATCCCAGCGGGAGTGATTATTATTTAGTGTTGTTGTTCGTACTATTATCAGCTTGATTCCCATACTTTTGGAGCATGACCGTACTGGACTTCACACTAAGCAATACTAAAATAAAAATGCCATAGTGCGTGCGATATACCTTTTTTTTTACAGTATACTCAGGCGCTCTTACGTGCTCCTCTCTTTACTCGAGATGGAATAGCGAATATGACAGAGACACTGCATACGTAGTGTGGTTGTAATCAAGTTATTTTCTCCAATAATACGGCTACTGATGCTCTAGTAGTACTTTGCGTGCGGCCGGAAAGGATGACGAAACCGTAGCCCCAGTAGCTGGATAGATCTCGGACAAAATCATTTCAGATGCATACGTGAAAGGATTGAGATACATCTCGGACCACAAAACAGAAATTATGCTGGGCTCCATCTCTATTGTTGGGTACTCGAGAAATGTACGTACACGCAGCGCCTAATGAATCCGAGTAGGACGCAACTCAAGGACCACCCGCTCGAAACAATCCATACTGGTAGGCTAGTAAATATTTGGCCAGCCCTTTTAATTGTAATGGCCTTGTCTCGTGTGTGTACCTTTTGATGATGTACGAGCCCGGCCGATTCAAATTGTTCCGAGATAAGTACTCTCTTCAAACTCATATTAGTTGACTCAAATTTGTCTAGATTCGGATGAATCTACACACTATTTAGTATATAGATTTGTTTAAATTTTGATAAATTCAAGTCAACTAATATGGGTCAGAGGAAGTACTTATTAGGTTTAGGTTTTTTGATCGACGCACCTTCATATAGATAGCTATGGCGAAGTTGATTAGGACTCGTCTAAACACCAACGTGTGGCTAAACTTGCCATGGACCACAGCATCATTACAGGTTGGTAAGCATCCACAAAAGATAAGTCTACACTGCATCCACACCACATTCCGGCATTAATCTTCTCAAATGCACGTACGGCACGGCATGGGAGGGTCTGTCCGTCCATGTAGCCTCTATCTAGTCAGTCTCTCTCAAAATGGCCAGACTGCCTTGTAGCTATATATGCAGGCTCGTCAGGCTATAAATATAGAGGGACAAAGATCTGGAGGGCTGTTGACGAAAGCAACTCGGGCCCCTACACAAAGGCTAGCTCTATCACTGTATTTTAGCCGGTAGACTATATCTCAAAAGAAGCTTAGACCTCATCTAGACTCTAATTATGTGACAGGCAGGCGAGAAAAAGACTGTTATAGAAATGAAAAGCTTTAGGCACTTGGACAAGAACATACTACTGCCTCCGTTTCATAATATAAGATGTTTTGACTTTATAAAGATAATGTATCTAGACGTTTTAGTGTATAGATTTACTATGAATCTACATAATAAAAGATATATTTTGAAACCGAGAAAGTAGTTGTTTGGGAAGAGATATACCGTGGTTGATGCATGGATGGGGTGATCACTAAAATAAAGATGGAGGTTTTACTCGTCCATTAGGAGTTGATCCTTAGCTTCTCCGGCCACTAATCAGGCATGATTACATATGAGTACTATGGTACTCTGCGATAGCTCAAACTTAAGAACATCTTATTATTGATGGGGGAAAGGAATAAGGATGCTTGTTTGCTCAAAAGTAGAAGGCTAGCATATTACTTGGGGTTTGCTTTATTATAAAACGACACTGTAGTACCAATACTAGCTTATTCTTTTTTGCTGAAACGAAGTACTAGCTTGTTCTTTCGAGTTCTGTAATTGTCAGTGTGGTAGGTACCATCTGTAGTACTAGCTAGGAATGCATAGAGCTACAAACCTAGAACGCCTAATACATTTGTTTAACCTGTTTATCAAATTCTCTCCAACTAACTCGATGCTTGGTGTCCTGAAATCCACTAGCCTGAAAAGGGACAATGGATCAAAATGACTGTAGTTTCTTAAAGCCGTTTGACCTGCGGACTGTCAGTGTCTCAAAAGAAACCTGACTTTTCTTGACAAATTAAGCACACGTAACGAGTGAACACGGATCACACATACCTGGCAATTATTTTCCCGCGCCCTGTTTTGAAACGTCGCATGCACGCATGGGGAGGCAAAAAACGACACGTAGAAGTTCTTTTTTTTTAACAGGAGAAAGGGCCGAGAATACTACATTAATCTTCAGCGGCGGGCTTACAGTTTACAAGGTGGACCTAAAAGAAAGCGAAAGTTACAACACAACCCTCCAAAAATGGACAGGACCTCAAAATAAAAAAACACAAAATGCAATCAGGTCCCTCTCCATCGAAAACGAACTTGAGCTCCAGCCGGGGACTTGGCCACTTGGGGTGGATCAGAAGGAGCTTCCCGCATTTGAGCTGATGAAGGGCCTCCGATATGGCACGCTGGCCTGGAGGTTGAGGGTGAGATGGCACCGAGAAGCGACCGGCACCAGAACTCGTAGCAGACACCACTCGGCTATAGAGGTCGATGGCAAACCGACGTTCACCCGGCGAATAGCCCCCGAGGTTGCGCTCCAGAAGATCGCCGCAGTCTTCACGGCTTCTCGCTCCTTAGATCGGCACAGGGCAGCCACAAGTCCTTGCTTCTCATCTTCTCCATCACCTTGATGGCTTGGAAGAGGAAAAGCACCGACCGCATCACCTCGATCTGGGAAGCACAAACAAAGCTTTATTAAGGGGTTTGTGGTAACAGCGCCGCCGCCCTTCTGTGGCACCTTCCATTGGAGCACCACGAGCAGACATACCACCACCACCACCACCCACCGCCAGATGCTACTCACGGACTTCAGCGACGAAAACCCTAACGACATAGCCCGAGACGCCACCGGGGCAGACACAAAACAACCCTAACCTAACTACTACTGCACAGTCCAGGAGGGGGTTCCTCACCAAATCTCAATGTTGGCGAATGTCGGTGAAGAGAGAGGGGGGGGGTGCCGATAACCGAGAGAGGGAGGTGAGAGGAGCGAGAGCGGCAGGGAGAGGGAGAGTTGCACGTAGAAGTTTCAAATCTTTCCTCTCACATGTTCTACTACTACTACTACTACAACAGTCAGTTTAATCATGTGTACAGTTCTACTACACACGGAGGCGCATGCTCACATGCAGGAAGCAGGGGCCCACAAGCGGGCGGGCGTGCAAGGTGGAGCACATGTAACGTTTGACATTTACACGAACCGCGGCGCATAATTCAAAAGATTGGGCGCACGCCGAGCAAATGTCTCGAGAGAGAAGAAAAGGAAAGGATGAGCGGAATGAATCATTTCCACCGGCCGGCGCCATGCGTACGTACGTCCAGCCGTAACACGGTAACAAGCCGCCGCAACGTAACTGGTCGATGAATGGAAACTGTTGGACGTGGTGTGCGTGCGGGCAAATAAGTAAATAACACATACTCCTGCGCGCGTGCGTGCGCGAAATCTCTTGATCCACAATGTCAGAAGATCGTTTGATCTCTAAAGAAAATAAATCCGGATAGGGTCCCCCGTCGGCCGTCGATCGACGATCAAAAGACGAGATAGTACTCCCTCCTTCCCATTTTAACACGATCTATTAGTTTTGCTCAAAGTTAAACTTTATAAAGTTGGATCAACCATATAGATACATAGATCAACATCGGCAACATGATATGCATATAATAAGAAAATATATTTCATAATAATTCTAAAAGGGCAGCACTACGCGTCTCTCGGAGAATTTGTGCTTTTTATCCCCCGGGTCCTCAGCCAACCACGTGTCCTCTTTTTGAATCAAAATCCCGCTTTTGCTACAGAAAGTCCCGTTTTACTACAACTAGTCCCGTTTTTGCTACATGTAGCAGAAAACGGTTCTGCTTAAAAAATTGAAAATTAGACTGGACCTCGTCGGAGATTTCGCCGGAGATCTCGCGTGTAGCAAAAAAGTTATGTTAATGTAGCAAACCCGACCTCACCGAGACTTCACGGTGAGGCTCTCCGGAGGCTTTCACGGAGACCTCGCGAGGAGTTTCACTGGAACTGTAGCAAAAGAATTGTGCTAATGTAGCAAAACCGGAGAACAAGTGTAGCAAAACCTTTGCGCTATTGTAGCAAAATCGGTAAAAGTTTATAGAAAAAAATGTCTAGCAAATCCAACTTCGTCGGAGACCTCGCCGAAGATCTCATAGCAAAACATTTATAATATTGTAGCACCAACTTGGACGATGCAAAGAAAACATGATGCCACGTGTAGCACCACCGCTGGCCGCACGTAGCACCGCCGCCGACCCCATGTAGCAAACCTCGACGACGTACGTAGCAACGCTGGCCGACTGCGTGGAAGGACCAGAGGAGGAAGCGGTGGAGCTGGCCGAGGAGGAGGAGCACCAGGAGGAGAGGAGAAAGCGGTGGAGCTGGCCGAGGAGGAGGAGCACCTGGAGGAGCAGCTTAGAGTAGCCCACGGGAAAGCCCATGGCGTCGATCTTGCCTTGCCTTGGAGATGGTCCGTCCGTCGAGGCGTGTGTGTGAGGTGTGCGTGTGTCGCTGAGCCTGAATAGACAGGAGCACGGGGAGAGGCGGGGTGACAGTAGAAGTGGTGGGCCACGCGCACTACAAACGAGCAACGAGTGACCCGGGGGATACGATCCCCCAGGGGAGTCCTATCATTTTCCATTCTAAAAGCATTGAGGTGATATTGTAGAGATTAATCTTTTATTTAATAAACTTGATCAAAGGTTATGAAGTTTGAGTTTGATCAAAGCTAATAATAGGCATCCTAATTTGGAAAGGAGGTATGCCGGGCAACGATCCCGAGACTCGATCGGCCAAAGACGTGTGGATTTTATATATTCATCCATTCATCGGACGCACGGCAATGCCACGCCACGTCACGCCACGACACAGGACTCTGTTTCGTATGCACAGTGCACGCCGATGCCGATCTTGGCGCGCGGGAGTCCTGAGCCGGAAGCCTCCTGCTGGTCGCCGCAGCTTTCCGCTTTGATCGATCCATCGACCATCGATCAAAAGAGCACACGCACCTGCGCTGCACGCACGCACACGAGCGAAAGCGCTTCATTTTGGGGCCTCGCGCGCGCCAAAGCTGTGGCCGGCTCTATCCTCGTCCCCGTGCCCGTGGTGGGTCTGGGATCGGCGGCCCCGATCGGATCGGATTCGATCCTGCCTCCATCATCGCGTGCGCCGGCGTGGTCACTGGTCAGGCCCTGCCTCCGCGCCGGCTTTGTTACTGTTGGAAGCTGCGCGACCGCGGCACGGCAACCCATGCATAGTAACGTAAAGCAGCGCCGGCCTCGATCGCCTTCTCGGCCCCGCAGTGTCATGTGAGAGCAAGGGCAATAGTAGAGTCAGCTGTTGGCTATAAGCAATGTCCATATCATCTAGAGTCAATCTAATAGCTAACATGTACAATAGTTAGATGTCAAAATATCCTACTTTATTAATATATGACCCACTTTTCACTCTCACATAGTGCCTAGGAGCACGTGCTGCAGCTGGCTCTTAAGAGCAAGGGCAATAATATAGCCAGCAGTTGGCTATATACTTGTGCCATGTCACATATAGCCATCATAAACATCTATTGTTATAATAAGTTGGCTATAGTATTGGCTATATAAAATAGGTAGCATTTAATGCTTGCATGACATGCAAGACTCATTTTATGCTAATAGCCCACTTATAGTACTTGATGCAGGCTACATGCTGACTATAGCTTCTTGTTTCTCGTGCTGCAGCCGGCTGTAGATGAAGAGCCCGCTTTCTTCTCTTTCCTCATTTCTCTCTCATCCACCTAGGATTTTGCTGATGTGGAATAGCTTATAGCCAGCTGACTAGGACTTATTGTACTTGCTCTAACTAAGCACCCACTCCTCTTCTCTCTCCTCTTCTCTCTCATCCAACTAAGCAGAAATATAATATTTTAAGTCCTATAGTCTACTGACTAGACCTTATTATACTTGCTCTGATGCACTGTGCGATACGACGACGCCTCAAAAGGATCGTGGGTATATTTGTTGCTGCTGGAGCAGTGACCTCTTCTTTTTTGGTTTGGATGGGTGAGAACGAATGTTTTCTTCTTTCCTTTTCCGCTTTGATCGATGGATCATGGAGGCTGGCTTTGTCTTGGGATGGTGGTCGGTCGTGGTGTGGCCTCTGCCGCCCTGCCTGCCACTGCCACTGCCACGCGTGAGATCGCCTTCCCATGCGACTACCAGCGCCGTCCACGGAGTAGGCTGGTACACACATACAGTAGTTCAATTTGTTCGACTTTGATGACGTCAACAATGTGGCATTGGTACGCCCGCCAAAAAAAACATTGTGATACTAGCAATAGTACGTAGCAGTACTACTGTACTAGCAATAGTAGCAGTATTGATACTACTACTAGCAGTAGTAGCCAGTAGTACTAGATGAATGAATGCCGCACGTCCGCTAGCTTCTGCTGCAGTGGTCACGACAGACACGAGTGATTTACATTTACCCCAAATTCGAACGTAATCGTACTGGCCTCGTTCAAAACTGAGCTCGCGCGCCTTTGTGCTACTATCTTTTGGCAAACAAGAATCACGGGACAAGCATGCAGGCCCGTACGTACGCGCGTTCAATGGCCGCACGTCCGTACTAGTACCAGTTGCCACATGGCCGCATCACGCAGATCCGGCCGCTAGCTAGCCGACGTTTCTGACAACCTTGGACGTCCTCGTACTACGTCAGATCGGCGCTATAGCACCACGAACGTGCGCGTACTGACGTAAGTACGTATAGTAGCTGGTGATGTAGCTCCAGGCTTAAAACACCTACGGGCCGGGGGCGCGCGGGTCATCACGTACGCGTGATTTAGGAAACGAAACCAGATGTGTTTTATTTAGGCTACACCAATGCACTAAAACTGGATCCCAGCTTGTCACCTCATCAAATACACCGGGGTTGCTCACACTCTCTCTCGCCCACTTAGGAAAGAGTGAGTCTGGTGTGTTCCCCGAGATGTGTTTGGGAGTTGACCGCGAACTATTATTGTAAGAACATGGTGTAATCTTTCTCGGCAGCAGAATACCTGAGGGGACTGAAATGTTTTTAATGAGAAGGGCTGCTGCTGCTAATTTTAATATAAGTGTTCTTCTTATATTCTTACGTCAAAAAGAAAAGGTATGTGTACATATATTCGTATTCCTGATGTGCGATGACAAAACTGATTTTGTTCAACAAGTTCAACGACTACCAATCGATTTCACTCGCGATTTTGGGATCGATTTCGGATCTTGCTGCCGTCTTTGAAAACTAGAGGCTTCTCTAGAAAACAAAGGTTGTACTGTACTCTCAATGCCCATCCGAATCCAATAAGACTGGCCGAACCGAACCGCCCAACCTCTGAAGCATCTGGGGCAGAGCTCGGGTCCATGCCGCGCCATGGATCTTCCGGTTGGTTGGTTGGTTGCGCTCTGAAACATCTCAGACTTTGGGTTTATTTATGGAGGCTGGCTCCGGCAGTGGTACTGTCATCAGAAGGCCCTGTTCCTGTTTCTGTTTCTGTTCGTGCAGGCTGCAGCCTGCGCAGGGCACCCGCTCCTTCCTGCTTCATCATTTATGCTTCTCCCAGTGCACGCAGGTTGCCCTGCCATCTTAATCATTTACAGCCGCTACTGACGTAAGGCCCAGAAAATAAGCAGAGGAAACGGCGTACATTTGCTACAGCACAGCTGTTTTTATCTTCCATGTTTTCTTCCACACTCGGTCCGAACGAGATGCTAAGCAGCAGGTTAGAAGAACTATACTCGTGCTTGCTTCATCTGGAACCATAACAGAAGCAACCGAACAGGCAAGACAACACCATACACTAGACGTCCAGTAAAAATTCTCGATTTTTGTTCTTGCCAATGGAAGCAGCAGTCTCAATTATTTTGGCAACTACCAGCACAATTGTACTACAGCTTTACAAGTCTCCTTATTTCGTTTCGTCCCCTTCTCACACACATTATGCGTCGGTGCAATGGCGCAAATTACAGACAAAGACGGCCACATACGTCTCACAAGCCAAAGTATGTATGAGGTTCGCCTTCACAATCAGCGGCGATTCTTGGTTCCCAGGCCATGCCTGGCCGAGTGATGTGGACCAGTCTACTTAGAACCCGATCCCTGAACATCCACCAACTGGTAAAGATCTCCACGTCGTTGATGTCGCAGAGGGATAAATTGCCTGAAGATTTTTTTTGGGGGGGGTCAAGCTATTAGAGCAGGCTGATAATAAACAGAGATGTGCAAAAGCAATAGATTAGTTCATTCTGCTTACCTTCTGTGCTCGATCAATGAGTAGTCGACCTCAGCTATTACAGTTGCTTCATCGTGCTCGGTTGTCGCAATCACCTCACCAAACTAGAAAAAATACCACAAGAGTTACGTGTGAGATCACTATACATTGCTGGTGTAGAGTTTTTGTTTAACTTTCAAGTATGGACTCTGGAGAACAGAAATCTGGAGGAGGCTCCTGGCAAGGATAACTACAGACGAACTGGCACCTTGAAATCTATAATCGACTCACCGGTCCAACAAGAGTGGAATGTCCCCAGGCAACATAACTTGAAGTAGTATCTCGAGCTGGAGCACAGGTCGCAACAAAAAGCTGGAACAACAATGACCGTTACTAACTGAAAGTGATAAACTGGAAGTGAAAGTGGTGACTTCCTGTACTGAAAAATAGATGGCAGCACAGCAGTGTTCCGCATACCTGGTTGTCAGTAGCCCTGTCATCATTAAGGATATATTCAGAACAGAAGCAAAATAAAAAGAGATGATGCAATGCAAAATAAGTAAGAGAGTTACTTCAGATAGTACGTATAGAGAAACATCGACACATAAAGTTGAGTTTTTGACTACATGTGAACTTAATTGAGAAGCATCGTCAATACAAATACAACACGTTTAAGCTCACTATGTATCCCTTGCAATTCATCCCTGGTGCAAATGATTCAGAAGATACATACCTTGCCCGTTGAAGCAACTCCCAATGCAACGGCCCAGTAGTCATGTTGAAAGCACCAGGATAGCATAGTAAGTGAGCACCTATACTCAACAAAATGAGCATTATTATATTTTGCATGATTTTATTTTAACACTGCCATAGAACAATAGTGAGGTTGTACGCTTTCTCTTAAATAGAAACTAAAAAAATATTAGTAACAAGCTGTCATGGACTCGGTACCAGCGGCAAGCAGCACGAGTGCTGCAGGGTCTGCAGTGTGTGAAAAAAGTGCAGAGTTACTCGTAGCAAGTCTCAACCCATTTTAGATTATCTTACCGAGCTGCATCCATATGTCATGAACTGTTGGTTTTGGGGGAAATTTTCTAGATGGGCTTCCTCCCTTGGACCTCTACCCCCTCTTATATATAGCACAATCTAGCCTTACATCTTCACTTGTACACTGGAATGATCTAGACTCTAGTAGGACATTACTACTATACTAACACTCCCTAGAATACTCTAGACTCTACAGGAGACTACTACACTAACTCAGACTCCAACACTTACTGGAATACTCTAGACTCTCCTAGGACAATACTACTATGCTAACCTAGACTCCAACATGAACTCATAATTTTTAGACCAAATATATTTTGACCTGACTTTTACTAGAGGCAATCAAAGTGCGCTTATCTCATAATTTTACAGCCAATCATGCTAGTTACATATTTTTATGATTCCTTTTCTGAGACAGGTTTCTTGGTTGTTAAACCACCCATCTAACAAGCACATGTTTTTATCTGTTATTGATTAAACAACAAAAACTTAACAAATTATCTATTCTACCTACCTTTCAACCAACCAAATCAAATTATATTTCGCTATGAGATTCTCAGACCAACAATGTGATCCATCATACACATACAAAATTAGAAGCTGCCATGAACCAAATGCAATGGCAGATGCATTGAAGAAAGAATTTGATCCATCATATACATACAGAACAAGTTAGAAGCCGCCATGAACCAAATGCAGTGGCAAATGCCATATCACTGAAGCAATCCAAGTATTTTGAGATGATAATACTAAAAGCACTACCAACCAATAAACCATGTTTGAACTGTGAAGATAGGATGTGAGAAATTTATACCTCTTGCAGCATAGAGCATTGCCAATTCCTGGAAACGGATGTCATAGCAAATGCCTATGCCAATTCGGCCTACATCTGGAAACAATCAACACTACATTAGATTTCATAAGCAATAAAATCAATAGTTATGTTGTATCACGAAAAGAAAACAGAACAAAGATGACTGAATCCTACTATCTACGAGAAGTTGCAAACGGTATCTAGAGAGTAGAACTAAACGAACAATCAAAGAAATAGTCAGGACAGAAAGCTTAAATAGCATATCCAAAAGAGATCCTTAAAGCCAAGAAACATGGGCAATCTATATGGAAAGATACAGATTTAACAATAGCAACATCAATCATTAAACATGTTCCGTTTTGTAAAATTAATTCACACGAATCAACATAAATTTTTAGGGATACATATAGATGATCTCGTGGTTTGAGAACTATCATTCTAGAATGCAATCACAGCAGAGTAATAAGACAAACCTGTGTCAACAATTGTAAGATCCTGCCCAGCAGTAAGAGTTTTTGATTCCTGGAATGTAATCTTTCCTGGAATATCAATGTCGAAAAGATGGACCTGCATTCATGGAAAGCTTTATTGCTGTGACCTAGAAAACACTAAGAATGAGTTACTCGTGAATAATATTGTTCAGAGAGGACCAAACAAAATGCCACAAAAAAGGAAAAAGTTAACTAACAAAAATGCCACAAATAAGGCTACTAATCAGCTAGCCAAAATCAGTAAAGTGACCAAATCTTGTGAAAACATACATTAAATTCGCCAGAAGAGCATCTCAGTACCATGTGGAAACGGTATGATTGACATTAAGTTGTCGTCAACAGTAAAAAAACTACGACTTATGAAAAACTGCGTCTTTTGAAACTCGGTTTGTCCGGTTGGCACAGTTTTGTCTCATTACTAACATTAACAAATTTACATGACTTCATTCTTCAGCTACTATATAAACAAATTACTTAGCAGAAATAACTTTCTGGACGTACCTTTCTATGTTTACCCTTAAGTTTGCCATCTGAGCCAAAGACACAGCATGTATTGTACAACCTGTTACCAGAACGTTCTGATATGGATCCACCAACAAGAGTAATTTGCAAGCTGCGAGCAACGTCTGACATCATTGAATATGAAGGAGCTGCATCGCCACCAGCTTCAATGTCCTCAGCATACTCCGGAAAGCTGTCATTTGAATATGGACCATTCCATATCTCCTACAAGAATAAAACCACAGCAGGTGAAAGGTAATAAACAACAAGGACATTTGCGATTGTTGCCACATGGTCTGATAAGAGAAGGTGAAATAATTATCAAATCAAAATCACACATGAGCCAGTGGATGCATGTCAAATCATGTACCACAAAATGTGGAAAGATTATACCATGGTTCAAAGTGTAAATCTGTTCGAGAAGAAAAATAAGAAACTGAAGTACTGAACTATATTTATACAGCTAGTGACACTTATCCTAATTAGCTTACAATTTACTAGAGAAAAGATATTGGGAAAGCTACACAGAAGCGATTATTGTCAAAAGTTAATAATGTTGTATTATCTTTTGATAGTAATAGGACATACTAGAAAATAACAGCACTACACCGCTATTTACGAATTGACTCATGGCCAAATGGATGTTAAGCGCCCAGGCCTCAATACTCAATAACACAATGTAGGTAACTGACAAACTGTCGGAGTACTAACACATGGCATAGTGAGCCTGCAATCCTAACACACGGTAACCGACAATGTAGGTAACTGACAAACTGTCAAACTTTTACAACATCTCGACATCACAACTAATATTGATGTACTGGAGGTAAACATGCGCATGATATATTCAGTCTCCTAAGGTGCATAACAATACTACTGACGCTCGAGTCTTATATAATCACCATTTACCAGTCAACCAAGGAAATGAGGCTATGCTAATATGTTTCTACAGTCGGCCACTCGGCAGAAAGGGAATTTTTGCTAATACAGTAAAAGAACAGGTGATGCCCAGAGCTTCGTTGGTAGGCACTCACCGGCAGAAGCACGAGCTTGGCGCCGTCGGCCGCCGCCAACTCAATAGCGCGGCGGGCGCGTGCGATGTTGCGAGCCTTATCCTTTGTCACCGACAGCTGGCACAGCGCCACCTTGAACTGCGCCCACAGAACCGGACCCTCTTCAGATCAGACCCCGACCAGACACAAAACCAAAGAAATTCGTTCGAACCGGGGGAGGGGCATGACCTTGGAGAGCGGAGGGGCAGGGGGTTCGACGGCGTGGGGAGAGCGGGCAGCCTCCGGGCGGAAGGAGGAGGCGTCGGTGGCCATCGCGGCGAGGCGGAGACGGCGGCGGAAGGGGAGTCCGGTGGTGGTGGGAGTGGAGGTCCGGAGGCGGGTGGGTGAGAGGAGGGAGAAGGCTGTGGATGTGGCTGCGGCTCTCATCGGGGGACGGTGGCGTGGTGTAGTGTAGTAGTGTTCGGAGGCCGGCGTGAGTCGTGACGCCGACCGGAAGGGAGTGGTTGGGTCTTCGGAGCGGATGGGCTCCGGGCTTCGGCTCAGGGTGGGGCCGGCTGTCAGTGTAGGACTTTGACTTGTGTCTTGTGTGAGATGGTGGCAACTGGCAAGCAACTTGTCTTGCAGTCTTGTTTTGCTCCTACTAGTAAGCTTGCACGTGCAAAGCACGTTTTATATATAATAAATTTGTCTATTTTGAGTCTTATTATTTCTCTTTTATCGAGTTTTTTATGAGATAAAATGTGTTTCATGCCATGCCCGAGCGTGCATATAACACACATGTCTTCACATAAAATCTGTTATCACCTAAATGTTTTATAATAAGCTCCAAAAAATCCTTTCAAAATCATCGAATGATCATGACCGGACATTTCCTTTTTAAACCCATGTGACTTGTCATACAGAAAGATCACACGTACATAGCTGAATCAGACATTGCCTGATAAAAAAAAGATGGATCGGACAACGCCGCACACCCACTCTCAGTTTTTCGGTGTCAGCTTCATCCCACAATAGGTTAAGTTAGTTTCTTTCTCTCTCAAAAAAAGGTTTAGTTCTTCAAATGTATGCTAATGAACTGTATATTTCCTCTTTTCGCAAAAAAAATGTGTATTTCCTAAAGATTTGCTGAATTTGTTGGTGTTAGCTAACATGAGTGACAATGAGCCAGCTCCGTCACCTGCTCTCTAGTCAAGCTCCTTCTCTCCACCTCGCCAGGCCGCCCCTCCCTTTCGTCCCCACCATCAACACGAGGACTCACATGCCCCTGCTCTCCCCACCCCTTCTCGTCGAATCCGGTCAACGAAGTGTCCGAGGATGGTGAAGGCGGAGACGGTGAAGGGAGATGACAACGTGACGACAATGAGCAGGCGACAGAGGAGTGGCCGCCCGCCTGATGATGCGATGCAGGAATATGAAGGTGTTGTCGTGCGCCAAGTTTGCCGTCCATGAAGACAAAGCTAACTCGCGGCCAGGGCACCGTCCGGAAAGG
This sequence comes from Avena insularis, assembly GCA_023614405.1. NCBI lineage: Eukaryota > Viridiplantae > Streptophyta > Magnoliopsida > Poales > Poaceae > Avena > Avena insularis. Next base: position 429,977,743 of record CM042685.1, on the reverse strand, counting down.
CGAAGGTGCTTCTACACGCGTCGAGGTCACAATCTAGGAAGGCGGCGAGGACTGTGGCCAAGGCACCGTCGTCCAGTGAGGGGACGGTGCTGTCGGGCGGTGTCAATTGCGGTGGCGACGTAGGAGGCCAGGGAGATACGGTCATGGGACAGGGCTTTCCTGTTCCGAGCGCCCATTGGTGCGCCCGAGGTACGTGGCATCCATTGCATCGCAGGATTCCACACTTTTCTCCCTTGAGCTCGTGGTTTCTGGTTCCGGCGGAAGAAAATCGGGAATACAATCAATATACTGACGCGTTGTACAAAAAAACTCACATAGTCTTCTTTCCACGTTTCTCAATCTTATGCCAGTCGCATCCGATGCATGTGGCGCCTTGACCTCTGCAACTCCAAGCACTTCTTCAGCCCATCAGCTACGGCAGCGCTAGAAGCAGCGAAATCGACACGATAATCAGAAGCCAACGCAAACTCACGAAGAAGACCCAGAAGAAACGGGGCAACGAAAACACCAGAGACTTCCTGTCCTGCTAGAACCGTCCGCCCAGGCCAAAGATCAAATTTCAGGAATCCCCTACACTTACGATCGATCACAAAGAGACTCTACGGGGCGGGCATGCACCAAGTCAATTGCGACCATTGCTGATCTAGAATATGGACTACCAGCGAAGGACGACGACCAAGATGTCGGCCGCCTGCGCGATCGTCGAAGGCAGGTGACACCATCTGCGTGTCGTCCGGGACTTCAGGGCTCACGCAGAGGCCCTGAGCGGAGGCTTTCGGGCAAGTGGATGTTGTGGTTCGCCGGCACGGCAGAGTTAGTCCCCGAGCTCGGCGTCAGCTTCTGCATGCTTCGGCCTCTCCGGGGACGCATCAATGGAGGCAAGAAGTGTCTTCTCCGACGTCACACGTGCTCTGTTACCTCGTCCTCTCGTTTGTACGGAAGTGGAAAGTGGAATAATATACTCCGTAGTACTGATTATTATTGCTGTGTTGCCGGGTTTTTTCCGACGGGAACCACGATCGTGAGGGAGAAAACTGTGGAATCGTACACAAAGGTTTCTCTCTGGGATCGTGGGGGTAATGGGGCGCAATCAGTTCCTTCTTTTATGGCGTGCGTTAAGCGACTATTAGTGCTACAAACGCGGGCGGGATTTATCTCTGGGATGAGTACAGTCCGACGGAGTTATTCGCTAAGTGCACCAAAGAAGAATTTTAGACTAAGGCAGGCGGATAGATAGTGTTGAGTAGGCAGATCGTGCGGTTTGAGTAGGTCCGTATATGTTTTATGGGGTACGTCTAGAGAAGTTCATGTTTGCTCTTTTATAAGTAGTAGAGATATGGGAGTGTAACTTATCAGTTTATATATGTGTAAAAACTTGGTAAAATTCTAAAAGTTCAGAGTGTATGCAGACGACATGCATGCAACATTCAAAATGCAAACGTTTGACACCATGCACGTAGAGTACACATAAATGCATCAGTAAGGATCCATCTTTTGCGCCACATGTAGAGTACCATGTATGCAACCCTGTAATTAATCGTCACTGTTTGCGCTTTTGCAAAAGCTTTCCAGCTTATTTATCCATCTTTTGAGAATCCATCCCCGTAAGCTTTCAACAGTACACGGTGTCAGTCAAAAACAATATTTGTCATGATCTCCACATTAGGAATCTGCTCTCTTTATATAATAGATGATCAACTTGGAACACAAGCCGGATCACTAAACGATCTCTGGCTGGTCGTACAACACGTACACCGTACGGACACAAGTACAACGTGCACAACACGTATACAAACATAACATATCTATCTCTAACACTCCCTCTCAATCTAAACCGTCATGTATAAGGTTGAGATTGGACCTAAATTTACAAAGTGTGAGCTGAGTGGCAGGTTTAGTGAACACGTCTGCAATCTGATCGGGGCAGAGGCAATAAACCGAACACGAAGAGCTCCCATTGCAACCCTCTCTCCAACAAAATGAAAATCTATCTCGATATGCTTTGTTCGAGCATGAAACACAGGATTAGCTGAGAGATAGGTAGCACCAAGATTATCACACCATAGAACAAGAGGGCGAGACTGATGAACAGCAAGCTCGGTGAGCACAGACTGAATCCAGACGGCTTCAGCAGTACCATTCGCTAGGGCCTTGTACTCGGCTTCAGTGCTAGAACGAGAAACCGTAGGCTGTTTGCGAGAGCTCCAAGAGACCCAGTTTCCTCCGAGAAAAAATAGCAAAACCTCTTGTAGAGCGACGATCATCTGGACATCCTGCCCAGTCAGCATCGGTGTAGATGTCCAACACCGTGGAGGTCATAGGCTGAATATGCAGGCCAGTAGAGATGGTGCCCTTCACGTACCGAAGAATCCTCTTGACTGCCTCATAATGAACAATTGTGGGCTGAGACAAGAACTGGCAGACTTTGTTCACAACAAAAGACAAATCCGGCCGAGTGAGCGTGAGATACTGAAGACCACCAACCAAACTTCGTTAGCTAAAAACATCAGCAGGACCGAGAGGATCACTAGTATCACGGGAGAGCTTGTCCGTAGATGACAAAGGAGTAGTGACCGCACGACAGTGCTCCATATTGGTACGATGAAGCAAATCAAGAGCATATTTGTGCTGAGTGAGAACCATCCCTTGAGACTTGTACGAGACCTCAATCCCAAGGAAGTAATCAAGGCTGCCAAGATCTTTGATAGGAAACGTGCTAGAAAGAGTGGCAACCACGCGGCCCACAGCAGCCTGAGAAGAGCCAGCAATGACAACGTCATCAACGTACAGAAGCATATAGATCTGAACTCCATGCTGAGTATAAATGAACAAGGAGGTGTCGGCTTTACTAGACAGGAAACCCAGCTGAAGAAGGCGATCACTAAGGCGGGCATACCATGCGTGAGACTGCTTGAGCCCATACAACGCCAGCTGAAGCTTGCAAACATGGTTGGGAAAATGGAAGTCCTCAAAACCAGGAGGCTGCTGCATATACACATCTTCGTCAAGAAATCCATGAAGAAAGGCATTGCTGACATTGATCTGACGAAGACACCAGCCACGAGACACAGCCAAAGAGAGTACCAGTCGGACTGTAACCGGTTTAACCACCGGACTAAAAGTATCATGATAGTCTATGCCTTCTTGCTGTGTAAAACCATGGGCCACCAATCTAGCCTTGTGCTTATCCACATAACCATCAGGACGAAACTTTGTCTTAAAAAGCCACTTACCAACAATGTTCGTGCCAGGGGGTCGTGGGACCAACATCCAAGTCCGATTGGTGATGAGTGCATCAAACTCTGCTTCCATAGCAGATCTTCATGCCGGTTCTGTTAACGCAGTACGATGTGATGCAGGAGTAGCCAGAAAAGCACCACGCCAATGAGGATCATAACGGACCGTACCGTCCGTGTACTCCTTAGGCCGATGAACGCCAAGGCGGTGACGAGAGACCATGGAGTGTTGAGCTGGCGCTGGGTCAGGAGACATCGGCGATTCTGGCGAGGAAGGCGGACTGGGCGATGACAGCGAACCCAGCGGACAAGCGCGGGGATGACCCAGTGGAAACCGTCGCCCCGGAGCGTGGAGTAGACGGGGACGAGGACGATGCCTCAGGGTGGACCAGCCCAAGAAGCAGAGGCCTAGCTTGCGGCGATGCAGGCTTGCCACCACCGAGCATGATCTTGGGGAGGCGGGCGGCGTTCTTTGGCCTTGGCGACGAGGCATGCATGCCATGCACGGCGATCGGAGGGGCACTGGCGTGTACATCGATCGGTACCTGCACAGGGACAACAGAGGAAACACCAGGAGGGTCAACTGGCAACAAGGAAGTGTCATAAATACGCGTGTTAGTATTCTGAATAACTGGCTCATGCAAAGGAAACGCGACAGGAAGCAATTGTGAGACGTCAATAGTGATACCCGGTGTGGCATAGGGGAAGACTTTCTCGTCAAAAATCACATCGCGAGAGACATATATCCTACCGGTGCTACGATCTAGACACTTATAGCCGTTATGCATAGGGCTATATCCCAAGAAGACACACATCTTGGATCGGAATTCAAGCTTACGAGAATTGTACTTTCGCAAGATAGGCCCATAGGCACACCCTAAAGTGTGCAAGAAAGAGTAGTCAGGGGCAACTTGAAGAAGACGTGAGATAGGAGTGGTGTTCTTAAGGACAGAAGATGGCATATGATTTATGAGGTAACGCGTCATGAGAAAAGCTTCGTCCCAATAACGAAGAGAAAGAGAGGAGTGAGCAAGTAAAGCAAGTCTTGTCTCTACGAGATGACGGTGTTTGCGCTCAACAATCCCGTTCTGCTGGGATGTGTGTGGACAGGAAACACGGTGAGAGGTGCATGTGCGCTGAAAATAAGCGTGAAGGTGATGATACTACCCTCCCCAATCGGACTGAACGGCGTGAATTTTAGTGTTGAGAATATGCTCAACATGATTCTGAAAAATATAGAAAATGCCCTCAACATCAGACTTATGCTTGATGAGATAAATCCAGCAATATCGGCTGTAATCATCGATAAAACTCACGTAATACTTAAAACCCCCAGAAGAGGGTAAGGCAGGCCCCCAAACATCAGTGTGCACAAGCTCAAGAGGAGAATGAGTAACACTCGAAGAATTATTATATGGTAATTGATGACTCTTGGCGCGTTGACACGCGTCACAAACAAAAGACTCAGAATCTTAAGAACAAGGCAAATGATTGGATCTAACAATGTTTTGAACTACTTTATTTGACGGATGTCCTAGACGATGGTGCCATTGGGAGGGCGTGATCCTGGCACTGGAAGAAGCATGACGACCATGAACGGAGGCTCGATCAAACGGAAGAGGGTAGAGACCACCACGACTTCTACCTCGCGGGAGGATTCTCCGCGTTGCTTTGTCCTTAACAAGAAAGAAGTATTTATGAAACTCAATGAAAATGTCATTGTCACAAACAAGGCGATAAACGGAAAGCAAATTTTTGCTAATATCATGAACATGGAGAACATTAGTCAAGGCAAGAGATTGCATAGAACCAGTTAAACGAGAATGAACAACATGCGTAATAGACAAACCTATGCCATTGGCGACCTGAACCTGATCCTTGCCGTGATAGCGCTCGTGTGCGTGGAGACGTTCGATGTCGTTGGTGTAGTGGTCGGTGGCGCCGGAGTCCATGATCCACGGACTGCCCTCGTGAAAAGTGGAGGTGGAGGGGGTGTTGCTCGAGCGGGGGGCATCGGATTGATACCCCTGGTTGAAGAGGTTGTGGCATGCTAGGGCGTCATGCCCCCATATGCTGCAGATCTGACACTGGGGGCGGTAGCGACCACGGCCGTCGTTGCCACGGCCACGCCCTCCGTTGCCCCGCATGTTGTAGCTGTTGGCACCACCGCCATTGCGGTTGCCATGGTTGTCCTGGTAGCCATCTCCATAGCCACTGTTGTAGTAGTTGCCCCACCACCACCTCCTCCAGCAGGTTGCTGCTGTTGCGGCTGGCCACCGTTGGAGCGACCGCCGTTGCCGTTGAAAAGGCCGTAGCTAGGAGCGTTGTCGAACGGACGACCACCACCGCGCCCCTGATCGCCGCGTCGAGCGGCAGAGTTTGCTGACGAAGATAAGTCACCGGCCTGAAGATTCTACTCGCGGATGGACTCGCAAGAGAGCAGCATCGAGTAGAACTCGGAAACGGAGATGGACTGGCCGGTGTTGTTGAGGACGGTGAGCGATTGCTGAATACCTTCAAACTGCGAACCGAGACCGACCACCATGTAGTCGATCAGCTCGTCCTCGGGGAGGGGGCTGCCAACCATAGCCATAGCATCGGAGAACCCTTTCATCTTGTTGAAGAAGTCGGTGGCGGTCATGTCGTGCTTCTTCAGCTGACGCCGGATCTGACGGACACCTGCTTTGGGCGGAGAACATGGCGGTGACGGTGCTCCAAACGGCGGCGGCGGTGGTGCGCCCCACCATCTGGGCGATTATGTCCTCAGCCATTGAGCAAATCAAGATGCTCATGACCGGCTGATCTGTATACCACCAGATGGCGTAGTCCGGGTTCGCATGGGTCGTGGCGGCTGCGCCCGTACCGGTAGTGATCGTCGGCGGTGGCGCCTTGCAGGACCCGTCGAGGAAGCCGAGCCAGCCCTGACTAGCGATGTTGGGGACAACTTGTGTCCTCCACAACAGGTAATTCGTGCGATCAAGGCGCACGGTTATAGTGTTGGTGTACTAGGTGGGAGCGGTGGTTGGAAGAGAGGAGGTGAGGCCATGGGCGCCGGTGGCGAGAGAGGAGGTGAGGGAAGAGGAGGCGGCGCCGGTGGTGGTGGAGAGCTGCATTGCGGAGGAGGAGAAGGACATCACGGCGACAGAACCCTAGATCGGGAACACGTGCTCTGATACCAAGTCAAAAACAATATTTGCCGTGATCTCCACATTGGGGATCTCCTCTCTTTATATAATAGATGATCAACTTGGGACACAAGCCGGATCACAAAACGATCTCTGGCTGGTCTTACAACACGTACACCGTATGGACACAAGCACAACCTGCACAGCATGTATACAAAAGTAACACATCTATCTTTAACAGCGTCCACTATATATTCACACGTGTGTAGTTGTAAAATAAAATTAGAAGGGAAGGTGAGAAAAGGGCTGTGCGTTCAATTGTCCTCCGAAGAAACCAAAATTCCAAACACATAATGAAGGCAGATGGAGACATCCCCTGGTGTAATTGATGCCCCTCCATGGGGCTCCTAGGGACGCGCTCTGTTCTGGACCGTTGGATCGTCCTTTGAGACGAAATCTGGGCCGTTCCATCGTGCTATGACCGTTTTGTCCTCGTATACAGTAAAGGTTGAAAACGTTGTTCGCACGCCGTTTTGTACGCAGGTGCTGCGCTTCTCTCTGTCCGCGCGTTTATTCCCCGTCGAGTCTAAGGCCGGCCCCGCGTGTCGGCCTCCTGCGAGGTGTCCGTGGCCGCTTTACGGGGTTGCCAGGGGCAAACACATCTTCGCCCGTTCAGCGCTCATCACCCACGCCGGCAGGTCCTCCGCCCATCCCTACGCCCGTCCCGCGCCCATACGCCGCCTCGCGCGCCCATCCCCCCGCCCGTCCCGCGTCCATGCCGCCGCCGTCGGTTACGCCGCAGCCTACCCTCGCTCTCGCTGGACGTGGCCCCCTTCTTTTGGCCCGATGCTTGTCAGCGGGCCTAGCACGGGGTGGGCGGTCGTACGTGCTGGTGGCGATGGTGGAGACGGCTCCTCGCGGGGTCTATATTCTTCCCAATCCGCCGTGCGCAACCACCCCTCGCGCTTCCCCTGCCTCTCTCGTCCCGCAGCCCTCCCCGCCGGCTCTTCTGTTTCTTCATCTTCCTGTCCAAGGAGTCGCCGGCTGTGTCCCCCACCTTCACTGACGCCGCCCTTTCCTCGCGATGGATGCCCTCTGTGGCGAGTTCGGTTAGGGTGAGCCGTTCTTCGATTCCCGAGGGCTAGATCCGGTTTGTTTTCTTTCTTCTTTGCCTTTTCTCGTGACGGCGGATCTTTTTGGTTCGTTCCTGTCGCTTTTTGGTTGGTCGCTGTCGTCGCTGTCGGGATCTTTGCTTTTCTCTGGTTTCTTTACTTTGTGATTCTTCTTCCCTTGCTTTCTTCCTCTTAGTACTGCGGCTTGTCTTTTTTCGGTTAGTCTCTTTCGATCCGCTGTGGAGATCTACGGTTTGGCCATTTGCGGTTGTTTTCCTTCTCGGTTGGTTCAGCGCTGTGGGAATCTGGAGTTTGACCGTGTGTTGTTGTCCTTCAGGATTTGTTTCTTGTGGTTCTTTCTTCTTCTTTTTTTGCTCTGGCAGCATGTCGTTCTTTTCTCCTCCCGTTAGCACGGAGGATTGACTCGTTCGTGCTTCTTTTTGGTTGGTCGCTTTCACCACTGTATGGATCTAGGGTTTGGTCATTCGTTATCTTTCCGATTGGTACTCTGCGGTGCTTCTTTCCTTACGCGCTGATGTTTTAACTGCCTTCTTTCCCACTTTTGTTTTGCAGGTGGTTCGTTTCACGGGTCGGCTCGTCGCCACCGCACAGTAAGCTCCACTTCTCTCTGCTCCTCACGCCTGCCTGCGTGTTCTTGTCACCTTCTTTAGGCGTGATCTGTTGCTGAACAGGCAGTCAAAGCTATTCTTCAGGCCATATGCTTGCCATCGTTGCTAAAATGAAAACCTGCATGAATCAGATATTTTTTCCACGCACGTCTCTTTCTTTTCCTTACTGTTTTCCCTTTTGGATTTTGCAGGTACCTGGTTCGCTGACGATTGGGGGCTCGGGTCGTCGTCTCTGCTGTGCTCGGCTTGCTGTGTGAGTTCAGCTTGCTGTGTGAGTTCCACATCTCTGCTACGGTTTTCTAGGCACAGGAGCTCGGCCTCCTTCTCTCCAGACGCCTCTGATGTGCTTGCCTTTGCATGCGTTCCTTTGATTGGTTAAGACACATAGCGTTTAGGATTTCCTGAGAAAAGAAAAATATGTCTCTAACAGCAAGGTAACAGCTGGAGAGAGCTCTGTTGAGCTAAACATGCTCGACAGCAAACCAAAGTAAAAAAAGAATGATATCTGTGCATTGATTAATTGTGGGGCTGCTTCTTAGCGACTAATCAAGCCTCAGGGATGTAAAACGCCTGAATGACAACATATTTGTTTCCGAGAACTTGCTCATGTTTGCCTTCTTTAATATGCAATAGATAGGTCCCTAACAAAAAAAATCAGTTTGATGGTTATCCGTTCTAGGATTTGGTCTGCTGCTGGTCGCTATGGATTATTTCCTTTTCCTGTGTTTATTATAGATCGGTACGGTGTGGTATTATTCAAGGATTTGGGAACAGGTGCTGGTCGATTTGTTTGTCCTGCATGTAGAGCTGCTCCCTTTCTAATTACTATTACCTGTTCAGGGGCATTAGTGTGTCCAGTCAGTGCTATTATTGTTGGTACTACATAAGGTTCCTTTCTTAACTTCTCTTTCCTTTTGTAAGAGAGGTTGCTCTTAATTTTTTCTTGGTGTTCGGAAGCTTATGTTGTAAGAGAGGTTGCTCTTAATTTTTTCTTGGTGTTCGGAAGCTTATGTTGGAACAACCTACTAACTGCCATGGAGATGGCCTGATGGTCTTGGCGTGGGGATTGGAGAGTAGGCCATAGGTTTGGGAGGAGGGAGGGAGATAATAGATTGACTAACCTTTCCGAGAGCTTGCTCATGTTTGGCTTCTTTAATAGCTATCCATTCTCGGTTTATAGAACTAAACATAAACAGCACAAGCTGTGCATGTTTTTTCTTGGTGTTCAGAAGCTTATGTTGGAACAACCTACTAACTGCCATGGAGATGGCCTGATGGTGCGGCGTAGGGGATTGGAGAGTAGGCCATAGGTTTGGGAGGAGGGAGGGAGATAATAGATTGACTAACCTTTCCGAGAGCTTGCTCATTTTTGGCTTCTTTAATAGCTATCCATTCTCGGTTTATAGAACTAAACATAAACAGCACAAGTTGTGCATGTTTTTTCTTGGTGTTCAGAAGCTTATGTTGGAACAACCTACTAACTGCCATGGAGATGGCCTGATGTTGCGGCGTAGGGGATTGGAGAGTAGGCCATTGGTTTGGGAGGAGGGAGGGAGATAATAGATTGACTAACCTTTCCGAGAGCCTGCTCATGTTTGCCTTCTTTAATAGCTATCCATTCTCGGTTTATAGAACTAAACATAAACAACACAAGATGTGCATGCCCAAAAAAAATTAGCCTAAATGGACTTATGTATAAATGCGACAATGTTAGAAATACGCTTTCTGGTTTCTAATAGCCGATGATGATTGGAAATACACACCCGCTAAAAAAAGTACAAGAGAGAACATGCCATTTGACATGCTTTGTGCCTGCTACGTATCTAATATATTTGAGGTTTCGGTTTAGATGCTAAATAAAATGGACAAATAAGCCTTTGCTAATATTTTTCTTTCTTTCGTGTCGTCTTTGAGGGCTTTTCTGTGCCCTTTCCCTAGACCGCTGGTGCTCTCTCTCTTTGTTTCAGGTTAGGAATCCTACTTATTGTTCTGGTGCGTTAGGTTTATTCAAATCTGCTTTCTCCGGTTCCTGATGTGTGTGTGCTCTCTATGGTGTTTACCATTCTTTTTGTGTGCGTGGTCCTTTTCATATGTCTCTGCGTTGCTACAGGATGTTTTCTGTCCGCTATTCTTCCATTCATTTGCTTGAGCTCGTTGCGTCCCGATGTCAGTTGCCGTACCACTCCTACGTGCGTGAGGTGAGCGGGGATGGCTCTGTCCTCGGAGGAGTCGAGCTTGGTATTGATGTTGTCCAGGAGGGAGCCACACCTGCCTGTGTATTTTTTTGGTCAGCCGTGTCCGACGGTTCGTGTTGTCCGTTCGAGGAGTCCGCCTTCCAAGCCATCCGCTTCTTGCAGCGTGTGTATGGATTTGTTGTGCATGACTTCAATTATGAGGGGATGAGAGCTTATAGGGAGCTGGCGCGATCTGGTGTCGTGCTCGCAGTTTCGCTTGCTAGATCGGCTCAGGTTACATCTTGTGTTGCTACTGCCGGTGCCGTGTGTTCTCGGACCGAACCAGCTCAGTGGCGTGCTCTCTGTGACCAGCTAATTGCTTATGTGTGTAACATGTAGCACTCTGTATATATTACTGATGTGTTCTTGAATAAATATGGGCTTCATGTTATATATGTTTGTACTTTACGTGTGTTTTTTTCCTTTTGGCAATGATTGGTTACTGTTGTTAGTTGGCCCATTCTTCTCGTGTGTTTTCTGCTCCCGGTCCTACTCATTGTTCTACTTCGTCCTCATTCTGTCTTATACTTGTTTTCCCTTGCCTTTTCTTCTACCTGCATCTTTCCTTGGTTCGTTTCTTTCCATCATAGTTTCTCCGAAGTTTTCGGTCTGTTCCTCTTTTTATCCCTTGTAATGAGTGTCTTACCTCTTTTGCCTCCTTTTGCTGCATCGATCTTTTTTTAGGATGCGCTGTTACTTTTAAGAGGAGAGCCTGCTTTTTGTGACACGCAATGCCTCCTAAAAAACCTGCTGTCTGGATAACTCCTCACTGGGTGCCCTCTCCTCCAGAAGGAGAGCCACGTTATAAGAGGAAACGTAGGTCCACTATACCGTCGCCTGCCCTTTGGTTATTTGCTCTCTTTTGCTTCCCACCTGCTTACTGCTCCTGCCCTTGTGTCGAATAGGGGATGGTTGGCTTCCGTTTCTTGCTGCTCCCGCTACACGATTTTATCGTAAGAGAAGGAGGCTTGCGATTGACCTACGCCGTAGTGGTTTTGCAGGTGTGGGGTTTTATTCTCTTGGCTAGGTTATTTCCTCTTCTTTTCTCTGGTAAGGATGTGATTTACCTGGTTATGCCCGCCTCTTTATGTAGATCATGTTGTTCAGCAGCCACTCGCTTCTGACTGGGAAGGTTTTCCTGGTCAGCTTGCTGAGAGTATAAAAGGTACTAGGCCCATAGTTGTCTACTACTTTTCTCCTTTTCCAGGGGTTCTTTTCCTTTGTGTGCCTAAATTTGTTCCCATGTGCCTTGCGTGCTTAGCGTCTTATGCAGAACGGTCGTACCAGGGGGCGCCTGAATACCAGTGCTGTAACTGCGGAGCAGCTTTCTGGTGGGAAGAGAGGGTTAAGAGCGCGTCTGCTGAAGAATTGCGTCGCGTTGTTTATAATCTCTGCTGCAAGGGGGGGAAGGTTTACATCCCACCATTTAAAAACCCGCCTCCTTTCCTTTCTGGTCTGATGCTCTTTGATGGCGATCGCCGTGCTAAGCATTTTGTTTCCAAGATTCGGCAATACAACTGTTTGTTCTCGTTCACGTCCATGGGTGCAAAGATTGATCGTTCCGTTAACAATACACGTGGCCCCAACATTTTCAAGATCCAAGGTGCCGTGTGTCACCGTATGGGTTCTCTTTTGCCGGAGAGAAGTGATGCTCCTGGGGCTATTGGGGGCAGAGAGCCACCTAAATTTGCTGAATTATATATTTATGACACCACCAACGAGGTTAGGAATAGAATTAGCGCGGTTAACCCTGATAATGATAAAAAGAAGGACCTGGACCCTGTTATTGTTGCTGGTTTGATAAAAATGCTTAACGGTTGCAACGATTTGGTCAAGAAATTTAGAATGGCTATGGAACGTATCAAAGGAAACGAGGATGAGCATGTGGCGATTCGTTTGGTTGCTCCGAAGAAAGGTGACGGCCCGCAGTACAATCTTCCAACAAATGTTCATTTGGCAGCGCTGCTTGTTGGTCCGTTAGATCTTGATACCCCTACCCGTGATGTTGTCATTGATAACAAAAAAACTGGTTTAGAACGAATTTCTTCTTTACACCCTGCGTTCATGGCCTTGCAGTACCCTTTGCTGTTCCCTTATGCTGAGAGAGGCTTTCACCTTGGAATTCCTTATCTTGATGCTGGTATGGTTAGAAATGGCCCCCGTGGCACGTTGACAATGCAAGATTACTACTGCTTTGTATGTCATTACCGTTTGGCCCATACAAATCCTTATTTGTGTTATGGACTTTTGTCTTCCCAGGCTGTTGTCGATTCCCGGGCTTGCATAGATGAGGGGCGTTTGTGGTTCATACTTAATAATCAAAAAAAAATTAGGAGTGAGAATTTTCAAGGCATCACTGATGCTGTTGGGCATGGTTTTGTGGATGGCGGCGATATTGGTAAATCGATAATACTGCCTTCTAGCCATACCGGTGGTCGTCGTTATTTTCAGGAGAATTTCCAAGATGCTCTTGCCGTTGCGCGTGTCTATGGTGCTCCTGATCTTTTCTCAACTTTTACCTGTAATCCTAAGTGGCCTGAGATTACAGAGGCTCTTTTGCTTGAACCTGGGCAAAGGGCTTCTGATAGAGCTGATCTCGCTGTTAGAGTATATAACATGAAGCTTAACGAATATCTTGATGATATTAAATCAGGCCGTGCGTATGGTCCTATCAAAGCCGGTACTGGTTTTCTTTTTCTTGTTTGTTGCTTGTTGCTGATGTGCATACTATTGCCTCTGTTGGTTCTTTAACACTGTGATGTTTTACAGTTCTTCACACGGTCGAGTTCCAGAAACGAGGGCTTCCCCACGCGCATATCATCATCTGGTTGAAAAGGCTCGACACCGAGGTTAGTATGGCGGTCATTGACTCCTATGTTTCTGCTGAAATTCCAGACCCCGCTGAAGACCCTCTTGGTTTTATCCTGGTTTCTGAATTCATGATGCATGGTCCCTATGGGGAGCTTAATGTTAAGTGTGTTTGCATGAAAGACAACAAATGTTCCAAGCATTTCCCAAAAGATTTCCAGCCCGAGACTATTCTTGATAAAGATGGTTTTGCTCTTTATAGACGTCGTGACAATGGTCGTCGCGTGTTTAAAAATGGCAAGTGGCTTGATAACCAGTGGGTTGTACCCTATAATATGGAGATGCTTAAAAAATACCAGGGCCATATGAATGTTGAGTGGTGTAACAAAGCAATTGTCATGAAATATTTATTTAAATATGTGACAAAGGGTCCTGACAGTTCAAAGGTGTATCTAGAGAGGGTTAAAGGCAAGGGAATAGCTCTTGGTACCGATGGTCGGCCTCTGGTTAACGAGGTTAATGAGTATGTAGAGGCTAGGTACATTTGCGAGTATGATGCACTGTGGCGAGTATTTGGATTTACTATACATGGCAAGACTCCATCGGTCGAGAGGTTGCCTGTCCATTTGCCTGGTATGAATACTGTTAGATTTAGTGATGATACTGACCTCACTAGAATTGTTGATAGTGATTTTCTAAGGAGAACAAAATTAACAGAGTGGTTTGTTGCTAATAGCTTGTTCCCGGATGCCCGCTCTTTGACCTACTGTGATTTTGCAACAGAGTGGACATGGGATTCAGAAAATAGGTCCTGGCATGCCCGAGGGGGTGGCGAAAAAATAGGTCGCATATATTATGTGCAGCCAAATGTTGGTGAATTGTATTACCTGCGTACATTGCTTATGATTGTTAAAGGAGCAACTTGTTATGCGGATATTAGGACATACGAGGGTATTACGTACCGTCTTTTCAAGGAAGCATGTGCTGCTCGTGGTTTGTTGGGTGATGACGCTGAATGGTACCGTGCTTTCGATGAAGCTGTTGTTTGGGGGTTTGGTCGGCGCCTTCGCCAGTTGTTTGTCATGATGCTTATGTACTGTGGGGTGAAAAGTGAAAGGGAGTTTTTTGAGCGTTATTGGGTTCACCTTGCTGATGATTTGCAATACGCTGTTAGATTGGCTCGCCGGGATCCAAAATACGAGGTTCCTGTTGAGCAGCTTAGAGATATGCTTCTCTCTGAACTTTCTGAGGTATTTCTTAAGAATGGTTCTAGAATAACTGACTTTAATTTGCCTCCAAAATCTACCTATGAAGGGATTTTCCATGCAAATAGACTAATCCAGGAAGAGATGGCTTATGATTCTGCTGATCTTGCGGAAAAGGCGAATGGCCTGTACGCCAGGCTTAATGCTTGCCAGCGTTCTGCTTTCAAAAGAATTGTTAGATGCGTGGTTAAAAAATACCTTGGTTTTTACTTTGTTTCTGGGTTTGGTGGGACTGGGAAAACCTTTTTATGGAATGCTATTGTGTCTTATCTTCGAGGCCAACAATTGATTGTTCTCACTGTTGCATCTTCGGGAGTTGCTTCTCTTTTATTGCCTGGTGGTCGAACTGCTCATTCGCGTTTTAAAATTCCTTTTAGCATCGATGAGACCTCTGTTTGTGAGATCAAAAGAGGTTCTCACCTGGCTGATCTTTTGAGACAGACATCGCTTATTATTTGGGATGAGGCTCTGATGACAAACCGCATGTGTTTTGAGGCGCTCGATAGGACCCTGCGTGACATTTTATCTGCGGACGATGCTTTGCTTGCTAATATTCCGTTTGGAGGTGGTTGTTGTATTGGGTGGGGACCCTAGGCAAATACTTCCTGTTATCGAAGGTGGTTCGCGGGCACAGATTGTTTCTTCTGCTGTCACAAATTCACCATTGTGGCGTTCTATCACCATTTTGCATCTTAAGGAGAACATGCGTCTTGCTGTGCCAGGTGCAAGCAACGCCCTCCAACAAGAAATTGCTTTGTTTAGTGACTGGGTACTTAGTGTTGGGGAGGGAAAGCTGCCAACGGTGGTACATGGGAATGATCCTCCTTCTAATTGGATCGATGTTCCTGATGATCTTTTGGTTCGTACCGAGGGTAGCCACATTGAGGCCATTGTTTCTGCTGTTTATATAGATTTTGCTTCGAATTTCAGAGACACCGACTATTTACATGAACGAGCTGTACTTGCTCCCACTAATGATATAGCTGATGAGGTTAATAGCTATGTCTTACGCATGGTGCCTCATGAAGGCCGCGAATACCTGAGTACAGATTCTAAATCGTCGCCTGTTGGTTCGATTAAAGATGATGATGTCTTTTATCCTCCTGAGGTTTTGAATGCAATCAAGATTCCTAATTTTCCCGACCACCGCTTGCTCCTTAAAGAGGGTGTCCCAATAATGCTTCTTAGAAACCTGAGTCAGTCTGCTGGGTTGTGCAATGGGACACGACTTATTATCCTGGATCTTGCTGACCGTGTGCTGAAAGCTGTTATAATCACAGGCTCGCATATAGGACATGTGGTATATATACCAAGAATCGAACTGACGGCAAAAAAAACAAAATGGCCATTTATTCTTTTGCGACGCCAGTTCCCCATCCGTATTTGTTATGCTATGACTATCAACAAAGCCGTGACGACCCTAAGCTCAGAGATTGTACCTAAAAACCCCGGTTTTTTCCCATGGGCAATTATATGTGGCCGTGTCTCGTGTGACCTCCAGGAAATCTCTGAAAATACTGATAGTAAACGAAGATAAGACATGTGGGTCGCAGACCAAGAATGTTGTTTATTCGGAGGTGTTTGCCTCCTCCGGTTTAATTTGTTAATAATAAAATAGCTACTGCTTGTACATAGTAAGTCCATACATTATTTTGGTGCTGTTTGTCTTGCTTTCTTGGTTTGGTTATATAGTTTGAATATGGTTTTGGTCCTGCTGACTCATGGCACTACCCTGCTGTACATACATGAATGCTGCTGTTATGAGTGCGATAATCTCTGGCTACTTTTGCGGTCCTGCTTTTGCCTTCTAATTCGTTTCCTCGGCTGTTCTTGCTTGTTGTGGCATATTGAACTGTATGTTCTGTTCCTTCTACCAGGGCAGCCTAGTGTTGTATGTGTGTAAAACTTTTTAATGCTCTGCTTACTCGATGATTTGTTTCCTAAATGTAGATGCCGATCAGTCCGCTAAGTGAGCTTAACCCAACTAGCAGAGACTGGACAGTCCATGTGTATGTGTCACGCCTCTGGCAGCATCGTGGGGGCGTCGATGATGGCCCTATAAAGCACACCGACATGGTGTTCCTGGATGCACAGGTGCTGGAGTCGACTACTATTCCTGTTATTTGCTACAACACCGGTTCTTTTGGCTGCTTATTACCATTTGATACTTATTGTCTCCCTGTTTCAGGGAAGCCACATGTATGGCGAGATCTCTCCGCTTCTGGTGCCTGACTTCATCGAACGAATTCGAGAGGGAAAGGTTTACGAGCTCAGGAAGTTCTTGGTGTGTCATAAGAAAAACTACTTCAGGCCTGTGGAAGGTGACTTCATGATAAGGTTTGGAAGATACACTACTGTGAGGGAGCTCAATGACAACATCATGGACTACCCCCTTTGTACTTATGCTTTGACGCCAATCGATGATCTCCTCGCCTACTGATCTGCTGAAAGTTTCACAGTGCAGTTTTTTGGTTCTTTGGAATTCTTTTTAGCCTCCTTATCTTGGTCTCATAGTTCAGAACTGTTTATCATGTGTAGATGTTATTGGCGTAATCACGGGCGTTTCGCCCACCAGTCAGTTCCACAGTGCTAGCCGTTCTACACCTTCTACCAAGAGGATTGTTTATTTAAGTGATCTCAGGTGATACTTTTGGTCAGATTATCTGTTGCTTCGTCCGTGCTATTTCTTGTCGTTTTCCTGAACATTTTAGCTTCGTGTTCCAGTGGTTTTGAAATCTCTGTGGTTCTTTGGGGAGAGCGAGCAACTGCTTTTGATGGAGAAGGTATTCTTAGGACTGCTCAGGATGGACCGGTTGTTGTGCTTTTTGTTGGCACCCTGGTTAAACCGTTTGAAGGTTAGTATATTAGCAATAAAAATCAAGTTGGTCGGCTAGATTTTATCCTTAGTTGTTTTTAAGATGTCTTAATCTTTCTTGGTCATAGGACGCAGAGGTTTAAGTGGCAGTGCTTCATGTCGTTGGTATATTAATGAGGACCTACCTGAGATCAATGAGCTACTTGATCAGTAAGTGCTTGCATTGGCTTTCTTTGCATGGTTACGTGTTCTTTGCCCTCGATCTGTGAAGGTGTATACTCATTTTAAGCTTTCCTTCTTGTTGTAGGCTGAAGGACAAGGTTCCTGCTGTCCGTGGTATAACGCTGCAGTGTCAGACCGCTGCTGAGATTAGTGCACAGGTCGAGCTTGAGACAAAGACCGTTGCGGAACTGGCTGCCTTAGATATTTATGATCACAAGGTTAATAATTGAGAGGTGCAATTGAATTATTATTATTTTTTAATCGAAGGTGCTTAAACTCCTTCTTCCTTTGCAGCAAAGTAAGTTCTATTGCCTTTGTTGTCATCACTAAGCTTAGCCTCGAGAACGTTGGTGGTTCCATGCACCTTTCTGCTTGTGGCAAGGAACAATCCCTTATGGAGCTGCCTATAGGTGTTCTAACACAGAATGTAGAGCCACTCGTGGAGCACCTAGGTGAGTTCCTCTGTTTGTGGCCTGTCTATAGGGATTAACTTCTCCCTTTCCTCTCCCTCACTTGCTTGGTTTTCCCAGGTACCGGGCTTGCTATCTTGGTTCTGATGGTACTGGGGAGATCGAGTTCGTGTTCTTTGAGAAGGCTGGCAGGGAGCTCATCGGCAAACCTGTCCTAACCCTTATCCGTGCTAGTGCTCCTAATGCTATGTCGGTGGACGAGGCTATTCAGTTTGCCCGCACCGACCAGAGAATCCCACGTGAACTTGCTTCCGTTGTCTCGAAGAAGTACCGGCTGGTTGTTTCTGTGTCGAGCAAAAGTTTCTTACCAGACTCGATGGTGAATTCCTATCAAGTTCATAGGGTCGAGGTGCAGCAGGGCAGGCATCCACGATCTCCTGCCCTTGGTCGTAGGCTTGGATTGGCGATGGCTTCAACCAGCAGCTCTGCTGGTACCAGTGGGTTGAGTCCTGTGGGCCAGGCTCTAGCTGATGATCTTTTGCTTAGCCAGGCTACTTCATCGGGCACGAGCGCACCTCTTTCTGATCCTCCGGATGGTTCCATGGTTTGTGCTTCTATGCCCATTTGTTGTAGTCTGTTATCCCAAGGTAGAGGTTTGGTTATTTGCCAAGCCTATTAGGGCGATTTATCACAAAGGCGTGCTTATCTGAGTTCTTTGTTTTGCATAAACAGGTTGATTACGAATCATTGCCTTCCGTCGGTAGCCGTCTTGATCACAAAACCCACTATTCCTTTGTACGTTTCTAAGTTTTAAAACTTCCTGTGTTTTCTCTTATATGCATCGGTTTCTTTCAACCTATCCTTACCATTCTATTCTATGTTGTGCAGGGGTGACAAAGACAAGCTTGTTTCGGATGTCCATAGGGCTTTGTTCACAGATGATTCGCCTGAGCGTGAGTCGGAAACTATGGCAGCCTCACCTCTTCAATTTCAACATAAAGAGATGTCTCAGCTCCAGACTGACGAGGTGGTTACTTGCATCCTCCTATGATTTTGTGCTGGGTTTCCCTTTTACTTATCGATTGTTGCCTAACATATGTTAGGTTCCTCTGCCTGCTGTTATTGCTACACATGTGCCTCCTGCACCTGCTACTACTGATTCAACAAACAAAACTTTCACCGGGTTAGTCTTTGCTTCCATTTAATGACCATACGATCGGTTCTTCCATACTAGCTACAAACAACACGAAAAAACAAGAACATTCTTCCTGTGCCTACCTTTCCTTATATAATATTATAAATAGCATTTGAAGATAAGAGTGAATAGTTCAAACAGCTCCATGCTGAGGAAAAGGTTGAACACAAATCCGTGTGTGCAAGAATTCATTTGTTTTATTGGTGATTTTGTTGTGATGTATTTGCAATTCGGAATCTTTCGATACCAGCCTTTAATAACCTATTATTCTTCTGCAAAGAACTTAATGGTTTGGGCTTTTCGATACTCTAGCAGGAAGAGACAGCTGTCATTAAAAGCTCGGGTCATTGTTGAAGATGGATCACTCAAGAAGAAGAAAACTGAATCAGCAACGGTACAATACCATCCCGAATTTCCAGAGGAACATCAGCATTATTCTTGCCGTTCAAGACCCTTACGTTCTTGTAGAAGCAGATGATTACCATGCTATATTTCCTACCTACCTTATTCGCCCTTTGATATATCTTTTGCTGATATGTGCTTTGCTTTTCAGCAATGGTGTTTCTGCTGGATAGATCGGCAGTAGCTGTTTAATATCTATTATCTGTAATCCATATGAACTAAGGATCTCGTGGCTCCCTTTTGGCCTTTGTCATGTAAATATAGCTTAGGTGTATGGCGCAATAGTTCAGCTGTGTGTATCACCTGGATGATAGTTGTCAGCTTCACCAGTATTGCTGTATGTTTTCTTAAGAGACGAGTTATCGTAAGAACTTGGTTTGTTGTTCTTTTGTGCTACCAGCGTAAGAAGAATATGAGATGTATTAATCCTGGTTTATATGAACCATGGCTACTTGTTGTAGTTTTCTGGTATAGTATGCTTCAGTGCCTGTGTATGTATGCCGTGTATGCCGTGTATGTGTGGTCAATGCACTGGAACTTGCATTTTATTTTTCAGAAATTAATTGAATATGTAGCCTACTAAGTTGATGTTGGTCATCCCAATCTATATTTTTTATATGGGTCTTTCAGTTCATTTCTGATAGCTGGATGACAGGTAATAGAAATAATATTTTTTCCTAATTTGTGAGTGACACCGGCAGAAAACTGTCACTTCAATGCATGCATAACCTCTGTATTTGAGTTTTTCCTAATTTGTGTGGCTTGCCTAGGTTTTGATTGCATGCACCCTGCGACTTGCATCGTCTGCTTAAATTATCCTCTATATGAGTCTAATAACTGGAGTTTGGTGTTTGCCCTCTTTGCCATTGTAGTATGCCATGATGGAACAAAACAGTACAATTTATTTATTAGTGCAATTTTGCCATTGTAGTGTGCCACAGTGGAACTAATAAACTTGAGATGATGATAACCATTGAACCATATGCATTCCAAATGATGATAGCCATTGAACCATATAATGATAACCACACGCACGAGCTTAAATTCCAGGCTGTTGCCACATACAAACTGGAGTTTACATAGACTACATTACAGATCGAGGTTCGGCTACATAACACAGGATGCCAATTAAATAGACGACATGGCTTAAAACTAGGAAGATAATATGCTAGGGAAGATGCAACATACAGACTGGTGTCCACATATACTACATTACATATCAAAGTTTAGCTTAAAGATCACATGATAGGAGCAAGGTGAACCACATGGCCGAAGGCGAAATAGATGATACATAGCCCACGCATAGTGTGCTTGAAGATTAAGTTCATGCTTCGCCGAAGTTGCCATCTCCGGTGCCATCGATCTTGCCACGCCAGGTTTTGAAAACATGCCTACGGCTCAGGTCCTCGCCTTCATCAGGTAAAAAGTTGATGAATCGGTCAAAGAGATGTCCACGGTCAATCACCTCTTTAACATGCACGATTAGCTCAGATGCCTCGGCCCGCTTCACTTCAGTGAGCTTGGGGCGGCGGTGATTCACCTTCTTCATACGAATTTTGCTCAGAGGCATCAAGCACATTTGCGAGCACTGTGTGATCACCATCTTGGTACATCCGAAGGATTACATAGCCATGCTTTCAGCGGAGAATCCAAGTCCGCCGGTAACAGCTCCACTAGGTGACCATCGAGACCAGCTAATATGATGTTTACGGCCTCCGGCTCCCACGCCTCTTCCGGAAGCCCTTCAATGCTTAGCACGGTGTTATACTCCATTTTTCCAGATGTGCCATGAGCACTATGGCTCCACCTGCACATAGTCAGACGTGCACCGCAGCAGCGCATCTCCGACAAGACCACACGCGTGCAGTCTTCCGCCGAATCGAATCGGACGAAAAAATGGTAGGGTGGAGACGTCACCTGCACCGTTGCCGCCGACTGATGAACTCCACACTGCAGCTCCATAGCCGCAAGGAGATCAGCTGGCGCAACGCGCTTAGCGCCAACGATGTTGACGAACAACGCTCGCCCGTAGAACTGGTTCTCCCGCCACGCCATTCCAGCTGTGCGTGGGAGCACGAGGTGACCGGTTTCTGGCCGGAGGCTCGGTTCACCGCGTCTCCACACCTCTTGCGGGAAGGCATGGCTGTCGCGGACACGCGACCAGGCTTGTGTGCGCGCGGGCCCACGCACGTTCACGCCCTCGCCGCCTACGGAGCTCATGCTGCGATGCGGTCGCCGCCGGCCCGCCTCCTGCTGATCTGGTCAATTTGAGCTCTGGTCTGGGAACTAGAGTAAGGTGTGGCTTCGATTTGGGAACGAGCTAACAGGATAAGCTCGGCAGGGGAAAAATTGTGCCACCTACAACCTTATGTACCGGCTTGCGATCTTCCCTTTCGCGAAGGCTAGCTTCATGGGCCGGCCTTTGTTAAGTCGCGGCCCACACCCATTGTCTGGGCCATTTCTACCCGGCTAGAGCATCGCCCCTTTTTTCTTGGCCCCGGTTGTCAGCGAGTTAGGAGGAGGCTTGGTTTGGTGAGGGTCGCGGATGGCTACGGGCGGTGCTGGTGTACGGGGCAGGAATAGATTTTTTGCCTCTCGCTGTTCGGCGTCGTGCGGCGCTCTAGGTGGAGCCTCGCCATTAGCCGGCGGGTACGCTCCACTATGCTCTCCTGTGCGCCACCTCCACTGTGCTCCGCTGTGCGCCGAGGGTCTACTACAGCGTGCCATCAGGGCTGGTCGACTCCGTCCAGCGCATTTTCTCGCCTTTCGTCTCCCTACCTGCCCTCGCTTCCTCGCCTCCTTCGGTTCCTCGCCGCCGTCTCGGAACCGCCCTCGCCTATCTTCCTGGCCGTCCTTTCCGACGACGCTGGCCATTCTGTCGCCATGGACTTTAGCTGTGCCGCGTTCGGTTAGGGTGAGATCCTGCTTGGCCCATGGAGATTGATTCTTTTTGTTCTTCTATTTTCCGCTAAGTTTCTTTCGTCTCCCGTCATAGTATGGAATTGCCTTCTCTTGCTTTCTTCTTGGTCGTTTCGCACCTATCCCGATCTAGGATTTCCGTCTTCCTCTCTTTTCCCGCTCGGGATTTTGGGTGAGATCCTGCTTGGTCGTTGGGGATTAGTTCATCTGTTCTTCTATTCTCCTCTGTTTTTTTTGGTGTCTCCCGTTCGAAGTATGGAGGTGCCTTTTGTTGCTTTTTTGTTAGTCGCTTCCGCATCAATGACGATCTAAGATTCTGTCCGGGATTTTTGGCCTTAGTTACTGGACTTGGTAGCTTCTGCTTATTCTCGACGATTTTGTTGCCGGTCTCTCGTTTTCGATTTTTTTTTCTTTATTTTCCTCTGATTCTTGACTAACATTTTGATCTTCTGTTCTGGCTTTGTTTTCTTACTTGTCAGGTACCCGTCTCGTCTCCTGTGTTCGTGGGGAGCTTCCTTCTGAATCTTAGTACGTGCTCAATGTTGTTGCTGTTCATTTCGCATGATCAATTCAAGGATGGCACCGCTACCTTGTCATACAGATATGACATAGATTTTTAGTATTTCAGTTTTCTTGAATTCTCTAAGAAGGGAAAGAGAAAGGTTCGGTCTACCAGTCTAGACAAAGCCGTTTCATACAGTCATCTTGCATTTATCTGCGACTAATTGAGCCAGCTCTTCAACCCACAACCAGTACTTATATTAAAGTACCGGTTTTGCCATCATGTCGACTCCGACAATTCCTAAACTGCGCGTTTGTTTTAGTGTGTGGTCCACACCGTTGGACATTTCCTCCGTTAGATTAGCACAGTCCACTGAACATGTAACCAAGGGAGTGCTTTGCAAGGTAGCTGAGATAAGAATGGTGATCCTGTAGAGTCTGAAGTGACGAACTGTTTGTGAACACACTATTTGTTAAATAGAATTCCAGGGTATTCTAAGACCTCTCTTTACCTTAACCGGCGCCTCGCTCACAGGCTCATCTATCCGGTTTAGTGCAGTTTGTATAATGCGCTGCTTTATTTCTCGCTGTGCTAAATTTTTCTTGGTTTTAGGCAGAGTGCTTCTACAGGTTGTTGCTGTCGAGTTTCTCCAAATAATTAGTGTTCTCTTTCTTTGTATTATAGCATGGGTATCTATCTTCCATTTATACTTGTTCTGTTTATCCAACAGCATTAGGTATCCAACTGTGTGCTTTGCTACTGCTTCTAGATTAGCTCCACTGCAGCCTCGATGATACCTACTGGTCTGATATATATCTTATAGAAGTTTACAAACTTCTCTTTCAGACACTCAAGAAAGGTGCAGGGTCAAAAGGCTACCGGTCCAGTGCAACAATCATGTCCGATAGCCCAGGGTCATTAGACCCGGCGTGCTTGATCGATGGCAAACCAGAGCTTCCTATCCAGGTAAATCCAGATCTGTTAACACGTGTTCCGCTACTGTTACGCTTCCTGTTCATGAGGATCGTTGGCATCTGCCAAACTAAGGCGCTCTTTTCACTATAGTTTCCTTTCGTGTATTATAACTAAATTTATTATTCAGGAATTAGTTCTGTGAGCACCCACACGAATATTAGTTCAGGCTTATGTGACTTTGTATATTAGTTTGGCCCACTATAGCTGCGCCGGGTACGTAGATTCATACTAACATAGCGGGTTCTCTTATTTATTGTCTTCAGCATGGCCAGTTAAACCACCCAGCTCCACGGGTGGTAAAGGTCCCTTGCAAGATAATGTTAGATCTTATGCTAGAAGAACTTGCCCTGCCAAAGGCAAGGTATGATAACCATACAGATGAGCGTGGGCGAGTGTCTACCGTTGTCACATTCTACATGTCCGCGGGTGTGCCTGGTAATCTCCTACGTCCTGTCAAAATGGGTGGTGCTGAAGCTGCCAATTTTGAGACCGCAGAAGACTCGGCTGCTAAGGAAGCTATCAGGATCGTTGAAACATGGGAGAACATGGAGGTCGAAGACCTGCACTACAGTGAACTGAAATATGTAAAGGAAGCCAAGGAAGATCTTTATAAGAAATTGGAAGCAGCGCAAGGAGATATGAAGAAATTACACAGCGGTCTGTGTCTTGCGTCCTCAAGAATGATTGCATTTTCTAACCAAATCTATGGTATCATACACAATAACCAATCTTTGGGCCAAGACGATACAACTGAGGCTATAAATAAAACAGTGCGGCTATTTGAAGGAGTGGCTGCTGATCTGGGACATGCAGGACGGTTTCTGGAGAAGGATCTAAAGACGATCGAGAAGTTCCTATATAAAAAAATATAAAGTTCGGCCTAACTGTAGGCACCGGCCCTCTGCTAGGTGTTAGCTCGTTCTTTAGAAGTCAGGACCTACTTTTGCTGTAAATTTCTTCGCGTGGTTTATCCCTTATGCCACTCTCTTTTCTGCTCTTTGGTAATGTAAAGTACCTGGGTCGACTGAACTATGACCTGTGTATGCTAAGACGCTATGTGTTCCTTTCAAAAACACTGTGTGTGTTATATGCATACTTCTTTATCTAGCTTACATTCTGGGAAATCATAATTCTCGATCTTCTTCTCAAATGAAAGCAAAATCAAAGCTATTCGCTTTACAATTTATGCTTCGTTTTGCTCAGGTTGCGCGGAAGGTTGTCTACATCTGCAAAGAAGCTGTTCTTCAGCAAGCTCTGAAAAGCTTATCTTTGGAGATACACGAGTCTAGGACATGCTCTGTTGGTAATAACCAGATGGTTGGATCTATCTGCATCGTTGCACCAACACATGGACCTTATTCTATGTTACACAACAAAACAATCTATGGTGATTACAAGTCAACAGAGGAAGATGCTCTCGAATCAGCGAGGATTGCTGCTCTTCTTTATCTACAAAAGATAGGCGTTATCTTTGTAGATGACATAAATCAAACTGAGCTTACAAATTGTGAAGCTAAACTTGCTGATTGCCAACAGAAGTTATTCACTGCATCAAACTGGGCAGACATATTTCAGGACCAGGCGGAATCTCTTAAAGCTAAGCTAGCCATTGCCTATGAAGAAAATGAAAAACTTATGAAACAAGCCAAGGTGTAAACTTTTTTTAGTAGCATAGAACATATAATGTCTCTGCAATTGCCCTTGCTAACAACTTTATTATTCATCTGTTTCTTTTTCAGGCTTACAATATTAAAAAGGAGGTACTACAAACGCAGGCAATCGACGTTAAGAAAGAGATACCTATCCTGCCATTGTTCAATGTTGGGAAAGATTCGTCGACTCCACCGCCTTTTAACAACGCTGCTGATGCTAGGTGAAACCACCCCTGTTTTTTTACTGCCATTAGGTAATGCGTGTTTGCCTTCCCTGAAAAACAATTACTCTTGCTCTATTCTTTATAGGAGTCTGCAATCCGAGATGGAACGCACAATACCTAATACCGGGGTGAAAAAAGCTCTTTTTAAAACAGAACCGTTGGATGATTGTAAAACACAGGTATAGTCTCGGTTCCCTGTTTTTCACACTCCCTGCATATTTAAAAAAGTTTTCGAAGGAGATTAGCAAAACTCTGAGCCTGAAAATGTTTGAAATTCAATTAGGAGCCTCCGCATGTATTCACGTGCTTGCCAACACCGAGTAAACATATATGTTTTCATTTACAGTTGTTTAAACAAATTCTCATATGCCACTGACCACCATCCTCTAAAACTGCAGGAAAAAACGCAAGCTCATCCTCCACACAGACCGCTCCAACTCTACAGGTTGTGTTAACAGAATTCCATGAAACGTTGTTTATAAACCTTCTAGGATATGACACTTACGGAATAACTAGCTTTCCTTTTTTCATAGACAATACAGACGTTGTGTTTGCTAAGGATATAGCTGTCGATTCAGGATCAGCCCTACGACCTCTGTTACCACTAAACAATAAAATGTAGGCCAAACTTGAGCATGGTTCTCGTATGCTTTTTAGCTGTTAAACATGTTATCACGTGTGATATAAATGCAGGACAGGAAAACAAGCTATAAAAGCCACATCCAATGCAGCTGACAGCAAATACAACCCTTAGACCGTACGGGCTCATGGATGCGGCTACGTGTTAGGTAAGGATGCTGAATTTCGTTTCAGCAATCTAACAATAAATTACATATAGATATTGGGTTTGGTTTTAGCTAACACTATATATATTCTTACTAATAATTTGTATGCTTTAATGGAAACTTCGGTGAATAGCTATCTCCACGAGCTGATCTATTTTACCTTTTATAGCTCTTGTCAGATTACTCCTCCTCATTACGGACTAATAGTGGAATTTGTTTTGCAGGCTGAATACGTAGCCTTTCAGGCTTCTTTTGCTCATATGTAAATACAGTCCATCAAACTTTTAAAGATTCCTGCTGTCTATTGCGAGTGGAACAGCGTGATGATGGAACTTGCATTAAATTACTATGTTCTGTATTCATGTTATTTTAGCCGATACCTATTTCCATCTACCTTAGCCTTAGCTTATGTGTGCTTAAGTTCATAGTATGTGTTATTATTTAATATTTGCAACTGATTATTTACAAACCGCTATCCACTACTAACAACTGAAACGTGTATAACTACGATTATACCGGGACGGTGCGCCAAGGCGTACCCCTAAATCTAGTATATAGCAGTAGCACAGGGCTTGGGCTTCCATCTAGTCCAAGCAAACTCAAAGTACAAAAAGTTTAATGTGTAGACACTTAGGTACCATGAGTGTAAACAAAGTTGTTTCTCAAATATGATCGGTTCTAAGAGACCATCAATTTTGCATCCTATGATTATGATTCAAAAGGCGCCTTTACTTGTTTCTTTGCATGAAAAGATACATAGTCCGTGTCCACGCTACACACATAACCTAACTGTGTAGATACGTGATTCATGAATAACAACCTCTGGTCATATCCATGATGAACTCGTGCGATTGTGCTTATTTTTCAGCGAGCATGGATTGATTGCCGCTTGCACACGGTCGATGCCAGGATTTTGGTTTGCTCCAATCTCTCACCCCGCAAGTTTGAACATGTACCTGGCAGTAGCGAGTATAATTTAACCAACTCTAGAAATGGAGTGCAACTCTGAGCAAACACAAACACTACGCACACATGTATATAGTCCACAGAGGGCCTTGTAAAGCCAAGTCTGCATGCAGGAAAGACATGCATGAATAACGGTGCAAGGACATCATGAATATCTTGTTGAACGCTAGTACTAGTACTATTTTTGAAGAAAAAAAAAACTATAACGGACCAATCGGAGATTGTTTCTAATGATGGCCCCATATAAGATGTGTGAGAGTTTTCAGCACTAGGGTACGCCCTTTATGGAAGTGAGACGATAAACAATACTCCCTCCGTTTCGGTTTACAAGTCCTACGCGTATATTTAGGTTATCAATTTGACTTATATAATTTGAATTATATAATATAAAAATTATATCATTAGAAAATATAAAGTCTAAAATTTCTGGTGATATATTTTTTATAATATATACATCATACTAAGTTGCTCAATTTGACGACATAGAACTACGTGCAGGACTTGTAAACCGAAACGGAGGGAGTACTGCGAGACGTTGAAAACCAATCTAGCCCCTTTATTAGAGATACAAGCCAATGGAAGCGAGAATGTATACACTGGTGGAAAACCGGCCTCTAGTCCCGGGCCGCAACGGGCTCTAGTCCCAGTTTTGGGCTTGTTTGTATCAGCAACACGGATGAATTCATGCACGCCATTAATAAACTCGCCAGAGCGTCAGTCAGTACCGTACATCCATTCTCGGACCATCTGCATTATAGTAAAAGTATATCAAAAACCATTACACAACATGATAAAATTATTACAAGTTATATTGAGAGCTTCTAGAGCATTAATTTTGAATTTTGAAAAATTTACATGCACCAATTTATGAATTGGAGAAAACAATCAACATGATAAATGTGGAGTTTTTTATTATTGTTCTATCAGTGAAAACCTCATTCCATTCTAAGCTCTGAAACTCTAAAATTACACATTTCAATTTTCATTAACTATGTGCCTAATCAAAATTTGTTACACATATATATCAAAATCCTTCTAGCTACTTCTAGAGCATGCATGCATTTGATCCATATCTCTATACTTCTAGAGCATTATAGAGCTAAAGTAGCAATAAGAGATGAAAGAATGAAGTTCTAACCTTTTAAAGCTTTGGATTTAGGTGTTGCAAACTAAATCTTGATAAATCTTGAGAAAAAAAGGCATGAACTCTCTTGCTTCTTTGAGAAAAATGGCCACCATATGCTTTAGGACAGCTGGCCAGGGAGCTGTATATATAGTGATGGACAATTAGTCCCGGGCCGTGATACGACCCGAGACTAATAGTTTCCGAAAAGAGCTGTTGGCCTGCTCCAACTTATTAGTCCCGGGCCGTATTACGGACCGGGACTAATGCTCTGGTCCGACCCGGGACTAGTGCTTATGGTCATTTCTAGCCGTTGGAGGCCTCACGGACCGGGACTAGTGCTAGCACTAGTCGTGGTTCGTGACGGGCCGGGACTGGTGACGTTGTTCAGATCGAACCGAAGGCCTGTTTTCCAGTAGTGATACAATCCTCTGAATCGTCAAAACTAACCTAGCCCATATATCAGGGATACAAGCGAACTATCTAGGCTAGAACACGAAACTTCTTCGAGTGCACAGGTTCACGACTTAGTATTCACACGTCTGGTCATGTTATTATGGATGAAAGCTCCATGAAAGCCATAGGGTACTCTTTGTGGCAATGTTATTTTGGCAACAGGAGCACCTTCAAATCTTTGGGACTCAATAATGTGCACCTGAGACAGAGAACATAAAGCTTCAAAATTAGACTTGTCTCCCGCATAGGAATTAGGGCGTGCAACGAAAACTCACCTGCAATGTGTTAGTTCTTTCATTATGTACAAAAGAATCAATCCACCCATCATCTTCACCGAGGCCACCAACTATTGGAACGAATGATCGATGCTCCAGAGCAGAACTCATTTCTAAGTTATCTTTCAAGTCAATATTGGAGTGGCCAGCGCTGATGGCCAGCGCTGAATGCGGAGATCCGTTGGGGCGTCTCGGAGGACGATTTTGGTCGCTCGCCGATGATCTCACTTCAGATGACGAAATCTCCGTCTCAACCGAGAAGGTAATCGTTTCTAACCCTGCTTCTTCAATAGTACCGCTGTCGTATCTCAGCAGGAGTCCGGCGGCGGTGACTTGCGACCTTAGTCCGCAGCAGCTCAGCTCGGTGAGACGAAAAGAGGAGAAGAGGCGCCGACAGCGCGCTGCTGCTGATGTTCTACAGGTGAATTTACCGAAGGTACTTGGAATCGATTCGGCTGTTCCGGGTCGATAGCCGTTTGTTGGCTTGTCGTTGACGAGAACATCAGCGGTACTTCCGCCGTCGACTTTTTTTCTTGATGATTTCAATGCCTCCGAATGGATCATGGTCCATCGACGCAAAAGTAAGAATGCCCTCCATCGTTTTGCCAATCGTTAGAGGGGGAGTAGATCACTGGGATCGTTCACTGGTACGATCCGTGATCCTATTTTCAAGCGCGCGTATTCCTCGGATCTGACTCCCAGTTCGTCAACTATGGGCTATGTGGGCTCGTCTAAGGTTTCACCACGGGCTTCTCTGTCACAAATGACTGGTGTTGTGGGCCAGGTGGCAGAGGCTCGGTTGGTCAAGCCTAGAAGGTTTACGGCTGGGGGTATGAGGCGGATCTTAGGTTTTACGTGGGACAAAAATTCTGGGGCGGTGGCTGTTTTCACATCTGGAGACCGTGCGAGAGCGAGTCTCTCTCCCGCCGGCGTGATGGCCAACCGTGGTGGAGGCCCGAACCAGAACCGGGAGGGCAGGCTTTGGTGCCGCGGCAGCGGTGTGACGGTCGTCGAGAGTTCAACCAAGGCCAAAGCTTCAACAACTACCATGAGGGTGGTCCGAGTGGTACTGCTGGAGATGAAGGCGATGGCTCTGCTGGCTTTGTGAACCATCATGGAAATTACCATGACAATGGCCAATGGAATGGTAATAACCGTGATTTTGATGGAGGACAAGCTAGGTTTAATGTGGGAAGCGGCTTCAACAATGCTGGTCGTCGTCATTTTGGTGGTGGAGGGGGTTATCCTCGACGCCAATTCAACTCCAATCATGGACGGGGCTTTAATGGCCGTGGTCGCTCTGGTGGTAGAGGCCATGGTGTTAGGGATGATGAGACTGCACAGCTCTCGGCTATTCAGGCAGAGTTTGTGAAGAAGGTTGCGGCCGCTATCGCGCAACAATTTGCGGAGTAGGCCGGGAGTCTGCAGGTTTTGGCACCTTCTGCTGGGGCTGCCTCTGGCTCTGCCATGCTCGCTGGCCTATACCTTCATGACAGCCCTGGCTGTACCTCCAAGGCAGCATGTCCAATCTTTTTGGCAACCTGCTGGCGCTCAATCTGCCTCGGCTCCGGTGCCCGTTGCGAATCATGGAGCTGCTGTAGCTGCTGGTCGAGATGTTGGGACACAGGTGAGGAACATGGGATATAGGGAGGCTAATGGCGATGCCCCTTCGGATGGTGGTCAGGCGGCAAGGGCAAAAAAACAAAAGGGCCCAAGATGTTTCCGTTGTGACCAGCCTGGACATCACCTGAACGATTGCACCACTCTTTTATGTGACATTTGCCAGTCTCCTGCTCACCGCACTCAGGAATGTCCGAGGTTCTCTATGCCTAGGCCAACTATGGTGT
Source organism: Avena insularis (assembly GCA_023614405.1). Lineage (NCBI taxonomy): Eukaryota > Viridiplantae > Streptophyta > Magnoliopsida > Poales > Poaceae > Avena > Avena insularis. Next base: position 429,946,566 of record CM042685.1, on the reverse strand, counting down.
ACTATGGTTTTGCACATGAGCTGCTGATGTTTTTTGAGGCACCGATGACTGGTGCTATTCGTCCTCGTGTTGAGAATACTAGAATGGGGAGGGTCTCAGTGCATGGGGGGTCGATGACTATTCCTGAAATTATCTCGCAGCTGCAATGGGTGGTTCTTGATGAGAACTATCAGTGGGATGTGCGTCAGACAAGTGAAAACATTTATCAGGTTAATTTCCCTAGTAAGAAAGATATTTTGGGTGCTCAACATTTCGGCACTTATAAAGTTCCGAACAACCCTTGCTCGATGACTTCTGATACATGGAGATCTGCAGTGAAGCCTGCTTGGAGCATCGAGAAGGTTTGGGTTTTGGTCCATGACTTACCTTCTGATGCTTTAGATGATTATCTAGCGTTGTGGGCACTTGGTACCCTTTTTGGAAAAACTCTAGATATTGATATGGATTATACAAGGAAGCATAATGTTCTGAGAGTTAGGGTAGCGTGTCTAGATCCTTCATTCATTCCTGAGAGGATGGATATCCTTATTAAGGAGGATTTTTACGCTCTGCGCTTTCAGTTGGAGGGAGCACCATTACCACCACTTCTTGAGGATGTTATTATGGATGACATTGATATGAATGGTGAGGACCAGGGTAAGCACAATACCGATGATCAGAATCAAGGAGGTGGAGGTGCGTTGGAAGATGGGAGTGAGGCTAATGTGGACAATGGAGGTGATGCCATGGTTGGAGATGGTGCTGGCCCTTCTCATAATCAAGCTAGCGAGCTGAAGATTGTTTTTGGCTCTTTCTCCACAAATTTTGCCCCAAAAGCTGGACTTGGAGATGCTGCAAGCCCAAAATCTGCTCCTGGTTTGCTTGAGTCAACCAGGGGGGTTGATATTTCGGTTTCCAAAGGTATTTTCGATGGTTGTAACCCTCAATTTTTGTCTCCTCCATCTATTTCGATTTTATCTTATGATAACCATCAATTTTCGGTGGATAAATTGTCATCTTCAGCTTCGACTCGTGTTAGTGATGAGAGTGTGTCTCGTTCTGATATGGGTTCACATGTACTGATGCCGGTCGAGCCTGTTGAGGGGCTGCCTTTGTCACCTGCATCACCGAGGACCCCTGGTCAGGTTGGGCCTGTGTCAACTGCATCGCGAAGGACCCCTGTTCAGGGGGGTGTCCTGAAAATGCAGCCCCATGGACAGGCTACCAAGGCGCTTGCACGTGGCCAGTCCGATGGTCTGTTGAAGGACGCTGAGACGGCGCATTTTTCTGAAGCCGAGGTCATCGCTTTTGGAGGTGTGCTGCCATCATCTGGACTTCGAGAAAGTGCACGTGTTCAAGGTCAAGCTCACGCGGACGCCACACAAATGGAGCGTGCAATGTTGCTGGCTCAAAGGCATAATAATTTTCAGGCTGAAGGTACGTCTATGCCAAGTACTTTTTCAGTTTTATCTTTTTCTGAAGATGAGATAATTGATAGGGCAAATAAAATTGGAGTATATTTAGGGGGAACTAAAAGCGAATGTAGTGCAGCAGCTAAGTTAATTTTGGATCATGAATTAGAGCGGTCTTTGGTTATTCTAAAAAAGAAGGAAGCCATGTTGATGATGAGATGGTGGTCTCCAAACAGTCCCTTGTTTCTCAGGTTTCAGAGCTGTGTGACGATTTGATTGATGAGTCTAGCCCGAGATGTGATGATCTCCATGAGTATGTTGCTCATGTTGAGAAGGTCACACGTCATCGCCGGCGGAAGACTTATGATAAGACGAATATTCGGAGAAGCACTCGTGTTAAAGTAAAATAAAAAAAAATTCAATGACAGGATTGAAAGGAATGACGTGGAATAGTGATGGTTTTGGTGACCTCGGAAAACATTTGTTTGTACATGAATCTATCCGGGATCATCATTTAGACTTTATTGCACTACTGGAGACGGGTCGGTCTAATTTCACTGTTCCGTTTTTAAAACGCCTGGCAGCGGGGAGGGAGTTCATGTGGTTTTGTCTCCCACCTCATGGAAGGTCAGGAGGTATATTAGTTGGCAATAATACAGAAACTCTCCAAGTTAAAAGGGTGGAAACAGGAGATTTTTGTGTCAAGTTGTAATTGAGATCTAAGCACGACGGTTTTGAGTGGGTCTTGTTACCGGTGTATGGAGCTGCACAAGATTCACACAAACCCGACTTTTTGTCTGAGTTGGTGCGTATGTGCGAGACTGAGACACTACCTATTTTGCTAGGTGGTGATTTCAACATTATGCGTAAATGTGAGGAGAAAAGTAATGATAACTTTAACCCTCGATGGCCATTTATGTCTAATGCCATTATTGAAAGTCTAGATCTTCGAGAAATTGTTCTTTCAGGTAGACAATATACTTGGGCTAATCGCCGGGACAATCCAACTTATGAGAAGTTGGATCGGATCCTCGCAAGTGTGGAATGGGAGCAGAAATTTCCTTTAGTATCGGTGAGGGCTTTAACTCGCTCAGGTTCTGACCATACACCACTATTTCTTGATTCTGGTAATCACACTCACATAGGAAATAAGGCTCGCTTCTCTTTTGAGTTATCCTGGTTGCGTCAGGATGGTTTTTCTGAGATGATAAAAAAGGAATGGGAATCGGTATTCACTGGGAATACTCCTATTCAGAGATGGCAAAATAAAATAAGACACCTACGTCGATTCCTGAAAGGATGGGCTAAGAATCTTAGTGGCAAATATAAAAAAGAAAAAGAGAGATTACTATCCATTATTGATGATTTGGATATTAAAGCTGAAACGAGTCCATTGACTGGATTAGAAAAAGATAGGCTAAGGGAGGCCAATGAACAGGTTTGTAAGCTTAGACGTGATGAAGAGACTAAGTGGGCTCAACGTGCTAAGGTAAAACATGTTCAAGAGGGTGGTAATAATACTAAATATTTTCACCTTATTGCAAATGGTAAACATAGAAAGAAAAATATTTTCCAACTAGAGCAAGATGAAGGAACCATAGTGGGTGAAGAGAATTTGAGAGTCTATATTACTGAATATTACAAAGCTCTTTTCGGTGAACCGAATAAAAGTAGCTTCTCCTTGTCGGAGGAACGTATTGATGATATCCCCCAACTCTCAGCTGGAGAAAATGGATGTCTTATAGCTGAGTTCTCTGAGAAAGAAGTTTTGGATGCTATTTCTCAAATGGAACATAATAAAGCTTCGGGCCCTGACGGCTTTCCCGCGGAGTTTTATCAAACTTTTTGGGATGTTATTAAACATGACCTCATGGCTCTGTTTATGCAATTGCATTCTGGAGAATTACCCCTTTTTAAGTTGAACTTTGGGGTAATTACTCTCCTTCCCAAAAAAGAGAATGCGGTACAAATTCAGCAATATAGACCAATTTGTCTACTAAATGTCAGTTTCAAGATTTTTACAAAGGTGGCTACTAATCGCATTACTGAATTGGCTCATAAGGTGGCTCATAAGGTGATTAGACCATCTCAAACTGCATTTATACCTGGAAGACACATTCTGGAGGGTGTAGTTGTGCTGCACGAAACCATACATGAACTTCACCGGAAGAAACTAGATGGTGTTTTTTTCAAAATTAATTTTGAAAAGGCATATGATAAGGTTAAATGGAGTTTTTACAACAAGTTTTGCGTATGAAAGGTTTTGACCCTCAATGGTGTGAGTGGATCAAATGTTTTGTGCAAGGTGGAAGTGTTGGAATAAGAGTCAATGATGATATTGGACACTTTTTCCAAACCAAAAAAGGTTTGAGACAAGGAGATCCCTTGTCTCCAATGCTTTTCAACATTGTCGCTGATATGCTTGCTATTCTTATTGCCCGTGCAAAGGAGGACAGTAAGGTAGGTAGCCTTGTTCCTCATTTGGTAGAGGGAGGCATCTCCATTCTTCATTATGCGAATGATACCATACTTTTTATGGAGCATGATTTAGAGAAGGTTGTTAATATGAAGCTAATACTTTGTATCTTTGAACAATTGTCGGGTTTAAAGATCAACTTCCATAAGAGTGAAATTTTCTGCTTTGGAAAAGCAAAGGAGTTGAAACATGAATATAAGCAGATTTTTGGCTGCGGTTCGGGTTCTCTCCCCTTTCGGTATCTTGGAGTACCCATCCATTATAGAAGATTGAGAAACTCTGAATGGAACCCTGTAGAAGCGTGTTTTGTCTCTAAGCTAGGTTGCTGGCAAGGGAAACTGCTATCCTACGGGGATCGGCTTGTCTTAATAAATTCGGTCTTGACTAGTTTACCTATGTTTATGCTGTCGTTCTTAGAAATTCCTAAGGGGGTTCGAAAGAGACTGGATTTCTTTCGATCCATATTCTTCTGGCAGAGTGATGATACCAAGAAGAAATATAGGTTATCTAAATGGAATATAATTTGTCGTCCTAAAGATCAGGGAGGGCTTGGTATTGAAGTCCTAGAGATAAAAAACAGGTGTCTACTTAGCACATGGCTATTTAAACTTCTAAATGAGGACGGAATGTGGCAGCAAATTCTTAAAAATAAATATCTTCGGGGGAAAACGTTATCTCAAGTGGATGCTAAACCTACAGATTCACCTTTTTGGAAGGGCCTTATGCGTGTGAAAGATATGTTTTTCAGCACCGGTTATTTTAAAATTAGAGACGGTGAAAATGTATGCTTTTGGGAAGATGTGTGGTTAGGTGATACATCATTAGCACATCAGTATTCGTCCTTATATAATATTGTTAATAGGAAGAATGTCTTCGTTGCTGATGTCTTATCGCAAACTCCTCTGAATATTGGTTTCAGAAGAAGTTTGACTGGCAACAAATGGACATGTTGGTTACATTTGTGTCGGCGACTAATGATGGTTCATCTTAATGATATTCCTGATAAATTTATTTGGTGTCTCACAAACACGGGTGTTTTTACAGTTAAATCTTTGTATCTTGACCAAATGAATGGCCATACAAGACTCCTGCATAAGTACCTATGGAAATTAAAAGTCCCACTTAAGATCAAAATATTTATGTGGTTCCTCAAAAATAAAGTTTTATTAACAAAGGATAACCTGGCTAAACGAAATTGGTATGGCTGTAAAAAATGTGTTTTCTGTGATTGTGAAGAGTCCATAGATCATCTTTTTCTGTCATGTCCTTTTGCACGTATTATTTGGCTCATGGTTTACTTTGCTTATAACATTCCCCCACCGTGCAATATTACTAATATGTTTGGTAATTGGCTAAATGGGATTGATAAGATTAATAAGGCAAGAATACGTATAGGTGTTTCGGCTTTATGTTGGTCCATTTGGACGTCCAGAAATAACATTGTTTTAAAAAAACATGCGGGTACAAATTTCTTGCAGGTTGTTCGGCTCGCGGTGCACTGGATTCAACTATGGTCTTTCCTCCTCCCGGCGGATCAGCGAGAAGATATGGTTTCTGGATGCAACCAGCTACTGATGGTCGCTCAGGACTTCTATTTCCGGGCTACATGCTGGCGGCACACTAGCAGACTTCAGAATGGATAGTTTTTGGCTGCTTATTATTTTTAGATGGTTGATACATGTATCGACCCTATCTGATCCATGATTGTAAGACTGTGATACTTTTGAACAATACAATAAAAAGGCTGTGTGCATCTATTGATGCAGAGGCCGGGGCTTAGCTCCCCATTTTGGAAAAATATTTATTGTATCTTCGGTCGACGCCTGGTTTATAAATTGATTTAAGTGATAAATTTTAGGTTAAATGGTAGATGCATAAAGCACATTTATACTTACCCCCCGCTTCTCTCTCTCTATCTCTATCTCTCTCTCTCCAAAAGGCATAGTTTTGCAAAACCTCCATATTTTGGGAGTACTGCAAAATATAATAAATGATGAATTATGAAAATATGATGCGTAATACTGTAAATACAAAAACACATATGCACTACTCAATGTACATGCCATTAATATTATAGACAATGCGGCTTCTTTCTAGAATTACCATTTTCACTATCACCTTCAGATCTTGTTAAAGAATCCACTATTTGTGCATACACAAAACTATGGTGCACCCCTATGTAATGGTTGTTAATCATTGGGAACTCCAAGGATCGCTCTGGTCCAGTCAAATATTTTCCTGAAACAGTATTTTGTTTCCAGGTTTAATATCCATTCATATAATCAAGAGAAACATTTCTCATCAATTCCTTGTTTCATGGTCTTGCCATCTCTTGCAAGTTCTGGTCTTTCAGGGAGCATGTTGTGTTTGTTTACTCTTGGTCCTGGTATGATCGACTCAGCTAAATGGAGTCCCTGGAGGACAACCTAAGCCACTATGAAAGGATGATAGTACAAATAGTTTGGAACGTTTGAAATCTGACAGAAAATTGAAAAACTCCTAAGTAATAGTTGTTATGTGTATTCAAATAGACAAAAACATGGCAGATTCCTTTACAAAGTGACTATCACAAAATGTCATAGAAAGTGCATCGAGAAAATGGGGATTGAGACTCATGGATATCACACCATAGTGGTAACTCAACCTATGTGATCCGAGATCCCGTGAATCAGGACCTGCGAAGGACAAACTAGTGGTTTGACTAAGGAGAGTATTTGTAACCCTATCTATGCGAAGATGCATAACTCTTAAAATCTGTAAGGCAGGTTTGCAACACGTCTTAATGTGTTTATGTTGGCTTAACTAGCAAAGATGTTGTCCTACAGGGCATTTTTTAAAGAACATACCTATATGAGCCCGACTATTAAACATCAGAGTCTATAAGACTTAGGTGATCACTAGTAAACTCATGAAGAGACCAGGGAGTACGATGTATATGCTCCACCCGCGGTGTAGACTACTGGCATCCAGGTACTAGTTATGATTTTGAGTGAAATTTATTCGCACCAAACATAAAATTCAAAGGTTTATGCATTATTCAAGTTGCTAATAGACGTAGATCAAGTCTCTAGGTGGAAGTTTAACTAACAGTTTCTACTAAAACACTAGTATAGAAATAAGTAGCAATGATTGGCAAATCTTCAATGGAGCATTTGAGATCTGGTGGGGGATTGTTCAAAGTAATGGGCTAAATTATTTGACCCATATGTGATTTCAGTTTTTTTCCAAAATCTCAAAGCCCATGTGTGCCCATATATGAAGCAACCCAAGTTGGTGACAGCTCACATGTGTATGGCAAAAGGAGTGGGAGCTAAAGTTTAGTCCCACATGAAAAATTGGAGGAGAGTTTGCACCACCTTATAAGATAGAGTGTCTCACCACTTAGTAAGTGAATGATAATAGAATTGCTACACGCACGCTCCTCCTGCAACAATGTCGCTCGCTCGCTAGCTCGTCACGCCACGCGATGCCGTGGTTTGCGGAATGATCCTCGAGTCGGGCTTATTTTTTTTGCTACTTAGGAAAACTACTGCGGTTTTAACAAACGTGTCAACAATTAGTCGGTTCAGGTCGCTCCCGAATTATTGGCTATTATAATCGACTTGAACGTGTGCCACGTGGACTAGGACCATGTTGTGTCTGTTAGTATTCCCGAGCTGCTCTATATATATGCGCATTCACGGCTTCCACTATGGACACACCGAAACCTATCTAGGATTTTGCCACCTCTCATACAACACGTTAACACGAGTGAGAGAGCGTCGAACAAGGCGACCATGGCCTCCTAAAGCTCATGTGCAGTGTGGGTGGTGAGCACATGGGCCATCACCTAGCGTGATAGCGAGTTGAAGAGGAACCCATAGACCAGGTGGTCCAGGGCCGCCCACTAGGTGTACTCAACATTGGGGATCTTCTTCGTTGCGTCTTCGTCGTCAATAGTGAGCTCCATCTCAAGACCCTTGGATGAGCCGTCGATGAAGCTCACCATATGTGTGCTACTTGGGCCTTTCAAAGGAGGAAGTTTCCTTTTCCAAGTTTCTCTGAAACCGTATGGGTGAACAGCGAGACCATGGTGGCGGATGTGCTGGTTGCCATTGGAGTGCAGATCTGATCAATCTTAGATGTGAAGTTGTGTGGAGCTTGGCCCTTATACCATACAAAGTTGTTACACGGTTAGGAGAAATAATCTTATCCCTTAACTCGAGATAGATCAGCAGAGAGGATAGGCACGACAGATATATGCGTTAGGATGTCAAACTAAGACCTCTAACAGTCGAATACCCCTAATGGAGGCCGGGCTACACATAGCCTTTAATCCCGGCCCTCCATTCTCATTTGACTCGATTTTGAATTTTTAAAAAATGCGAAAAAAATATCTTCGTGTAGCCAAAGACTCGCACCACACATCTGAGAAGTTTCAATTCCAAATTCCTTATATTCCGGGCGCAGCAAAAAACAAATTTCGATGCATTTCATATGTATATTGTTCATGGCCTAGATCTGATTTTTTTCTTTTTTTTGAGCCTAAAATACAATGTATTTCCACACCATTTTTGGCTCGCGTGTAGTGTATATCATGATCTACACATCCGTATTTCTCTCATATTTTTATAAATCTTCAAATTTAAATTTTTTAAAGTTTAAAAGAAGAAAAATGACTCGGTGTAGCCCGGGTGCCATTACGCCGCGCTCCTCTAACTGTAGACTAGACGGGACCACCGGGAGTTCTGTTGGAACGTCGGCATGCCGGGGCACTAATACACAGGCTCAAGAAAGAGTCTTCCTTATGCTCGATCGTTTTGCAGGCTTGTGTCCTTTCATTGGCTAGCTCCGAGATGCTAGGACGGGTGAAGGGAGTAGAAGTTCTGCATATAATTTCAGCGCCTCCGAGCGGTTCGTGTCGAGTTGTAAAAGATCAGCTTCCAGGTGGCACCGCTGGTTGTTCTAGTCACCCGTAGTTACAATTTTACTGCTGAAAAATACAGCTTGGATGATTCCACTGGTTTAAACAAGGCCTCTAACACGAGTTCTGGACCCGCTATTGGGGGTTCGGTATTACAGCCCCCCTTTAACACCGGTTCGAACCGGTGTTAAAGGGTGGCGCACGTGGGGCTGCCGCGGCGCTCAGTCCCCCCTTTAACACCGGTAACACGAACCGGTGTTAAAGGTTCTGTATGCGTGGCAGAAAAGAGATAAATCTACGCGGCAGAAAACAGCCTAAATCTACGCCAGCGGCGAGTTACGCCGCCTGCGTTACGGGCGTATTTCTGCGGCGCGGCGGGGACGGGGAGGGGGGGGAGGGAGAATCGATCGGGAGCGGTATACACATACATCGTCGTCGGTACATACGAGTACATGAATAATAAAGCAACTATTATTATACACAAACATCGTCATTGTGTGGTATTCTTCGTAAACGTTGAAGCATCAAGTACAAGACAAACACGTTCAAGCATATATAAAACGTTCATTTTAGTGGATATCTAAAAAGTTCTCCGCCAAGCGTGACGACCTCATCAAGTATGAACCCCGCCAATTCCTCTTGAATGGCTCGTATGCAGTCAAATGGTAGGAGTTGGTCCCGCATCCGTTCGATCTAAATATATATGAATAATAAGGTCAATATATATAAGAATAAAACTCAACACAATTGATGGTAATAAAATAATGTTGTGTACTTTGTTTACTTACTCTAAGTTGTTCTAGTGTGGCTTGGCCCGTCGGACATATCGTGTTGCGAATGAACTCGCAAACATAGTATTCATATAAGTTATTGCTGGATCCCTGATACGCGCCCTTTACGAAAATAGAGAGTTCAATCAAAATAATAATCAATAAAGCATGATATAATGGAATTGGAAGCAGAATCAAAGAGATACGCACCTAGCTAGCTAGTATTACTTACATTTTGGTCTACAAATTTTAGTTCTTCTGACCATTCACCTACGGCCTTGCCCGTGAACCTTTTCCAAACCCTGTCCGGCAAAGAAAATGGATAAAAGAGTAATTAATTACTTGTTGTCACGAAAGTTGCCGATCTAGTGCGATAATATGATTGAAATTACCTTTGGAGCATCTCTTTAAAGTCTGCCCATAGCTCTTGGTTTTTTCGTAACGAGTCCATGACAAGGATTTTTCCTGAGTCAGGTTGAATGACTAGCAGAATAAAGTGGAACCTACGCACGCATAACTCATCATCAATTACACTTAACATTGAGTAAGCCGAAACATAATGTGTACAAGAGAGGGTAACACTCACGAGAAGTTGTAAGGCAATAGTATTTCCCTTTTGGTTTGTTGTCTCAGTAAATACATTAGCAAGAAATCTTCTGTTTGCCCGGGTTTGAGTTTTACCACTTGTTCATGAACTCTATTTGGGTCAATGAACCCAATGTCAAAAGGGTCTTCTTTCATGCATTCCATAACCTTTTTCCTGCATAATAGTATATATATACATATATGGTGAGTATATATATATACATGCAATTAATGAATTGAATGAGATGAGATAGAAATTAAAGAAATAGTACTTACACACAATAAAGGCTGATGGCAGCTTTGTCGAGTTCCTTCTGATTGAATAGAAAATACAAGTCTTGAATGTTGAAGCTGATCTCATCGTCTCTGCACAATAAAGTCTGATCTCTTATATGCGTCATGATCCATTCTTCCTTTCTCATCTTGCAAAAATCAAGGTACCACTTGTGCAATCTTCGCATCTTTGTTGGTAGATTATTGAGCTCCTCTTTCTTGACGAGATTCTTCCCATACTTCCATGGCTGTATGGGGTTGGCATCGCCTTTGGACAAGTTGTCTCCCATGATGTTCAAGTATGCAATGTAAGTCATCCCCATCTCATTGGACTTTCTTTGTAGCTCTGCCTCGTAATCATTTACAGGAGGAGCATTCCGTGTGTTAAACACTTGGAGCGGGGCACATGATTGGTTTTGCTACTCTCCGAGCATGGGAACTGTTTTCTGGGGTGCCGCACGACTGCTACTTTCAGTCTCCCTCCGCCTTGCATCCCCCTTCAAAATCTGGCGCTCGTAGTCCGGCACAAGTGGGGTTTCAGGTTTGAAAAGATTATTGTAAAACTTCTCCACCACCGCCGGATCTAGTTTCTCCTTTGGCTCGGCCCGTCTAGGTGCAAAGAATTTCTTGACCTCTTCTTCCGAGATCCTATTGGTCTCCTCGTCGCTGCGATTCCACGGTAAAACCGGCAATGGCTTGGCGGAAGGCTGCGGGACGTAGTTTCTTGAACTCTTTGGCGTATGGTTTCCTACGGATTTCTTCGTGGAAGTGCTAGTGATGCTCTTCGTGGCAGTGCTCTTTCGCTTACGCTGAGGAGATGGCTGAAGCGCCGGAGATGGCTGGCGCGCCGAAGATGGCTGACGCGTAGGAGATGGCTGGCGCGCCGGAGATGGCTGCCGCGCAGGAGATGGCTGAAGCGCCGGAGACGACAGAGGAGTATTCTGATGACTTGGAGACGGCTGAGGCGGCTCAGACTGCTGACGCTGCGGAGATGATGTGTTCCTTCTTCCAAAGAATGGTTGTTTTCACTGCAAATTTGAGTTGAGTTTTCCCTTCACCTGTAGCATGGTCAAGCTGTGCTTCCTCATATTCCTTCACAACCTCATCCATCCTGACAATAGCATAGCCATCTGGAATCGGTCGGCAGTGGTAAGTTCCACCAGCTACAGGAGGTAAGGCATAGCCGACCGCCACCTTAATGGATAAGCCCATTAATCTCACATGCAGCTCGGCGTGTTCGCTCCCCGTGATCTCATCCACGGGGTATCGAGGACCCGCCATTTCTAGCGTGGGCTGCACGTTCTCCGTGGAAGCCATACTGCTTTTCCGCACAGAGTCTGGGCCGCCGGCAGCTTCCAATGTAGGCTCTTCGTGCCGCTGAGATGGGCCGGTAGTTTGCTGGCTCTTTTGTGCATTCACTTGCGCCTGCAGCGCCACAAGTGCATGTTCTATCTGTGTCATCCGCTCTGTACGCTCTTTTTCTTTTCGGCCGCGCCATCTGTCCGGGTCACGTGCGAAGTCCGAGTACTCTCGCTCGACTTTTCTCCACTGTGACCCATCAGCGGGGTGTCTCAACATCGCGTCTTTCTTACGGTCTTCCATGTGCCATCGCAACAACTTGGCATGCTCTTTATTTCTGAAGAGACGTTTTAACCATGGTATTATAGGAGCATACCATATAACCTTGGCAGGAACCTTCTTCCTAGGGGCCTCGCCCTCAACATCGCCAGGATCGTCTCGTCTGATCTTATACCGCAGTGCAGTGCATACCGGGCATGCATCCAAATTCTCGTACTTCTCACCGCGGTAGAGAATGCGGTCATTAATGCATGCATGTATCTTCTGCACGTCTAATCCTAGAGGGAAGACAACCTTTTTTGCTTGGTATGTACTGTCGGGCAACTCATTTTTTCTTGGAAGTAGATTCTTACCAACAACTTTGAAAATGCGTTGTCAGTCACACTGTTCTCTGCCTTCCATTGCAGCAAATCCAGTGTGGTACCTAGCTTTTTGTGGCCATCTTCGCAAGTTAGGTACAACAATGTTTTGTGATCGTTTAACATCTGCTCCAGCTTCTCCTTCTCCTTTTCAGTTTCACATTCTTCCTTTGCATCAGTAATGGCCCGACCAAGATCGTCATCAGCGGGCCCATCTGCTGCCTCTTGATCTTCATTATCTACCCCCGTTGTAGTATCATCATATTCATGATACATATTATGATAGTTGTCATCATCCTCTTCTTCTTCGTTGTCTTCCATCACAACCCATTTTTCTCCGTGCTTGGTCCAACAATTATAGCTGGGCATGAAACCGAATCGAAGCACGTGGGCGTGAATGGTTCTGATATTTGAGTAGTCTTTCTTGTTCTAACAGTGAACACACGGACAACACATACAACCATTGTGACCATGATTTGCGTAATGTACTAGGAAGTGCGTCGGTCACATCCATTGCCGGTTCATCTGCATTAATATATAGTATATCAAAAATTAATAGGGAGATGACCATTTATATATAGTACATCAATGACACATGAAAGGATAAAGTTGCCAACCTCGACCGAGAAGCAAAGAGCAACGATAAAACTTATTTTGAGCTCTCGGACATTTCACCGAACACCTCTTGTGCATAGGAAAAAAACACAAACTAGCACACCTCTCACCCTCTTGCTAGGCTCCAAAATGAGAGAGTGAAAAAATGGAAGAGAGGGGTATGGGCTGCGGTGTGTTATATAGCCCCCCTTTAACACCGGTTCAAGCCACGAACCGGTGTTAAAGGGGGGGGCTACGCGGGCCACTGGTGCAGGGCCTTTAACACCGGTTCGTGGCAGACCGGTGTTAAAGAGGGTGCTCTTTTTTGCTGCACGGGCCACGCTGGTACGGGCACCCCCTTTAACACCGGTTCATAGAAGAACCGGTGTTAAAGCCCATTTCCGACCTCAACCAAAGGCCTCGTTTTCACTAGTGTTCCCGTCGTGTGAGTAAGTTAGCTAGCACAAAATGTGCTATTCACACGCTTGCATCAGATACATTTTGCGAATCATCAAAAGTATCACAACACTTCCAAAGTTTGAAACATCATTCAGGTGTCCCAAGACCCCAACGACTTACACAAGGAAGACGGTGGAGGCAAGTTCTGCTTCACGAGTCACGACTCAAGCGCTGCCACACCTAGCAGCCATGCACATGCACACTGTCCTAGGAGAGTAGCCTTTGCAATGAACAGTACTCCTTCTCGGACCACGCCTCTCCCTTCTCCTTAACGTGATGCATTTCCTTGTTCCTTGTAAAAACCAGTGAGCTACCCAACATGGATTAGGCTAGGATAACTCCTGCTTCTCTAGCTGTCGTTAAACAATCCGTTGGCATAATACTGACGAAAGTAAGGTAAAAACACATGACATGCTCGTCTATATGCAAAGCGTCCGCATACTTAGTTAAATCGCCACTTTCTGCAACGACGGAAGTCGACGTGGATGAGACTACCCGATCTGCGCTCTTGGTATTGTGTCGTCGCTATTCGCCAGGTTCACTTTGCTCGTATAGCTTCAGGTAACCTCGCGCCTAGTGCTTCTCAAAGAAGGGGCGGAGAGAACCGCTATTGGTTCTTTCCTAGTGGGACAAGCCTACCAGCAAGCATCTTGGTATCCTCCAATATCTCACCTAAACATTGCAAATACAGTGGTACTAATGAACAAACATTGTGAATACTTGAGCACTAAGCTTGCTTGTTGACCTGTAACCAGACACTTGGGATCAGTTGGGGATATATATACAATGAACGGTACACACATATAAGTCTAAACTGCATGAGTACATCACATAACCGTTGTCTACAAAAGGGCCAGTGTAACTTGTGAAAAACTAATCATCACAATGTTGCAGCATACGTAATGCATGTGTATCACGTCTTCTTACTTTCCCTCATTCCTCTCTTGCTTTCATCCGGCTCATGTTTCCTTCAATAGTATAGAAACAATGGTAAACAGGGTGAAACATATCTGCATTGGTTTAGACAAGTAAGATATACCTGTCATACATGTTGCGTGCATGATTCACGGTACAAGATGCTGGAAAAATAATCAGGAGAACTTTGTTGTCTTTGGAAGCTTGCAAGTTCTATATAAGATGTTCACATACATGTGTATAAATTAGCTAGTTCCCTGTATGCTTTAGCAATGAAGCTGATAGAGTATATGTGATTGTCACTGTTAGAGGATTTCCTTTTTTTTCTGAAAGATAGTCAGCTGAAAATTTGAGACATGAGAGGACACCAAATAACAACCCATCCGAGCCGAACCAAAGTGTTCATCATTTGCTTTGCCAAGGACATTATAAATGCTCATGTCCACTAATAGAGATCCCATTTTCTCACTCACATCTTTTCTCTCTCTTGTTTCATCCAGTTCATGTTTTATAAAGTAACGGTAGTGAACACATCAAGACATATCTACAATGGACGAGAGAAATAAATAAAGAGACCTCAATCTGCATGGGCATAAACAAGAAAAACATCTTGCATACTAATTATATCATACACGGTAAAAAGATGCTAAAAAATCATGCAATTCGGCCCAAATTGAAAGGATCAACTTTGTTGTTGTTTGAAGTTCTATATAAGACATGCACGACACATGCGGATAGACTAGCATTCTTTCATAGTTTTGTTCATTTCCGTGTGCCTTGTAATATGAAGATGGTTCCTCATTCCTTTTGGCGAGAAACTTGTTGTACTCTTGCTTGGTTATGGCATGGCAATTTGAAGTTTTTTTGTCTATTGAACCCAGTAGTGGAGCCTCTTGTATATTTTATCTTATTTGATATATCTAGTTAAAGTGTGTAGTGGATGCCATGAGAAAGCGACACCCTATGTTGCGGTTGTTATTTGTTAGTTATTTTAGATTCCATGTTTGTTTATAATTTGAAAAATTAAGGTTCCATTATATCACGTAATAATTTGCGTTGCAAATTTAAGTTTATTTTTCATGTAGTCCCAAAGCAAGCAGCTTAGAAAAATATTACATATATTCACTGGTACAGTCGGTCCTCTTAAGAGCTCCATCACACACCTAAGGTGTAATCACTGTGCAGTTTGAACGATCCCTTACAGCCCAAAATATACATCGTGTGCCCACGGCGCAGGCGTGCTCCTTCAGATGGATATCACAAATTATTTGTATTGAAAACATGAGAAACATATCACACACTCTCAAAAACTAGAATCACATGTATTGGTGTAACACATCGCATAGGATCCATGAAACTAGAGTCCTGTGCATTAAATTTATATGATTAGCAAATCATGAGCATATGTGTTTTGTCGCGCTATCTGAGATGCCTGGGAAACATTGATCATGTGTGAAGTGTGTTTTGGCCCAAGTTGCCTCCAAAGCTCCTATTCGACGTGTGTAGCATGTTCGTCTTCCTCCTGCATGCCACACATTTGACAAGGAGGCGTCTTGCTCGGCACGTAGCCGAACACTATAAAGTTCCGCGCCACCGTCCTCTTATCACACAACAACTCTAGGGTTGTCTAGGCCTTGTGTATCACATGCGCATGATTGTCGTTCAACACGTATCATTTAATGGATACATGAAGTTGATGAAACGAACACACCATAGACGCGTAACCAATCACCTCATTTTGAGAAGAAATGTCGTGAGAGTGATCCAATAAATCCAACACAGTAAACATGGAAAGAACCGTGAGAAGTTAGTAAGGCGCACAAGATATAGGTTTCCATTGGCACCATAAAGCATCTATAGCATTAACACAGAGATAGTTTATAAGAATTTTCTCACTCCAAAGATCTTTCATTTCATCTAACCTTTTGTCATCACCAATGGAAGAAAAAAGCATGTCTTTGTAAAGTGAGACGGACATCTCCGCATGCAAAGCGCTGACTTTATCGAGTCGCAACCTACCATGAAGTTGTGGCCATGCATATTGTGTATTGCCGTTTCATTGGTCACCTCAATAAGGGGGCACTGCATCATGTCATATAGGCTCAGGTCAACCTATGTCTAGTGTTGTGGAGAACAACACGAAGATAACGAGTGGCATTGGTTCCTTTCCTTTGACAAAACACAACGCTTTATTGATTAAATAACATCAATACACAAAGTTCCCCAGATACAGTCCGGAACAGAATAAAAAACTTCGCTAGAGATAAAGCTACCACAAGACTTAGCTAATATGTGTGCTGCTTCATTAAGATTATGCTTCACGTGGATAAAGGACACCGACGCGAAGGAGTTGGTTCCTTCTGAGAGGGAGAAGCTTGCTTGCTAGCATCTTGGTATCCTCCAATCCCTCACCTAAACATTGCAAATAACTAATGGATAAATAATATTGCGAGTACTTAGGCACCGAGCTTGCTTGAGCTAGCTTGTTCGCATGCAACCACACACACAAAAACCAGACTGCATATATATAAAATATCTTCTGCACATGCATACAAGTATCAATTGTGTAAGTACAGGTGATGAGATATTATTCATCACAAATTTCGCAGCATGTATGATACGTGTATATCACATTTTCTTACATCCCCTTCTCTCTCATGCTTTCATAGTTTCATTTGATTCATGTTTTTTTCAACGGGAAAGTCTCTAAAGGGCCTGAAATCTACATTAAAACAGTGGTGGGTGTGCAAATACAAGAAGGGCCTCCAAAAGAAAGAAAATACAACACATGCCTTTACTTTTACAACAAACACCCTACGAAGATTCGCAAAAACACGATCAGGTCCGTCGTCGCCACCGATCTTTGACCACCAGCTGCGGCCACAGGCTCCTCCACCGGGGACGGAACCACTTGATGGAGAGGCGGCGTCATTCGCAATGCCGGGATCGGATAGAACCCTCTAGTCAAGGAGGGAGATGAAGCCTGAGATCACCAACTCAGGCGCAGCAGCCAGCAGGGCCATGCTCATGGCCAAGGATGGCACCAGACGAAACGTGACGGCGCTTGGAAGCTGCTGCAGAAGAAGAAGATTCCACAAGTAACCCTCGCCGGGTTCGCGACGTTGTAGCCGCCGCACCACCCATCTTCTCTCTCTCGCCTCCTTGGCCGGCCGAGAGAAGGAGCACTCCGCGGCGACACCACATGAACCAGCGACTCAAACCGCTAGTCGGAGCCGAGGAAAGCACTGGACTTGAATCTCCTCATCGCCTCCATGGCCGGCTAGGAGAGCCTCATCCACGCGCTCGACCACGCCTCCTTGCTCCCCCCACCGCTTCCATAGCCGGCCAGGAGAAACTCAGAGGCGCAGAACCTCAGTAGCACCAGCGCACCAACCGCAGGCCCAAGCTTATTAACGGAGATGGCGTCCCTCCTCTCGCTTCCCAGCTCCAATAAGAGAAGACAAAGCTGCAAGAACAGAGCTCCTATTCGCCAGATCTGGACGCCAAGATCCAGAGACCAGCTCCAATCTACCGGCAAACTGCCAAAAATACACTAAACCTAAAACCTACTCCGGCGCCTTCCCTTTGCCATCTCCGTCCGGCCTCGCCGCCGGAGAGGCCTCGGGGTCGGCCCGGTCGCGCACACTTGACTCTCAAAGCAGGAGCTCAGGGAAAGAGGAGTGGAGGGGAGAACCTCGTTGTTGTGTCATTCATTTGATTCATGTTTCAGCTGGAGTATTCGAGGTACATCGTCGTCGACAACATTGTAATGTCGTGACAATGATCAGTTGATGGGAGTTTGCCACAACTCGTCTTGCGGTGTTGCTGTCCTTGGCTTGCTCCAAAACGTTTGGAGGGAGCAAAGGTGACCACCATCGACTAGGATCAACATCTGGAGCAAACCTGCAAGAAACCTTCTGTTGACCCGCTCATGGCCTCTGTTTTGCTCTACAAGAAACCTGCAAGTACACCATCCAAACACTTTTGAATGGTTCATGCCAATCGTCAGCAAAAAATAAGAGTAGAACAATAAATCCACAAACTAATACTACCGGAAACAAATACTATTTTTCTTTGTATCGTTGTGTTGGTCTAAGCAAGCAAAAAATAGATCCACAAACTAATTCCACATCGCACTCATAACGGGAAAACTCTCGGCCTGTCCACGAGAGTAGAACAATCACCGTCTAGCTTTATCCACCAAGAAGCAAAAAGTAACAAGTGTTATTGCCTCAAGTCAGCTTCCTTTTGGACATGGCAATGGAGATAAAATTGGTACGGTCCATACGCACGTAAGCCGTGCAATTAGTGCGCGATCCACATTGGCCAAGCATCAACACCCGAACGGAAATTAAAGCGCACCATGGAATTTATTAAGGGTGTGTGATTATGATATGTTAGAGATTGTTGACAAAATGGGCGCGGAGATAGGAACCGCCGGAGTTTTCGAGGGAGGGAGGGAGGGAGGGAGAAGGCATAGTGACCACCATTGACCAGGATCAGACCAGCGTCAGGAGCAAACCTGCAAGAAACCTTCGGTTGACCCGCTCATGTCATGGCCTCTGTTTCGCTCTACAAAAAACCTACAAGTAGGGTGTCAAGTGAGATCTCACCTAAATCCCACTTCTAGTTCATTTGCCAAATTCTAGTGTAAATTTTGAGCAAAAATTTATACTAGATTTTGAGAAATGAACTAGAAGTGGGATTTAGACGGGATCCCACCTGACACCCTACCTGCAAGTACCAAAAATAAGTGTAGAACAAAAATAAGAGTAGAACAATAAATCCACAAACTAATACTACCAGAAACGGATACGTACTATTTTCCTTTGTAATGTTGTGTTGCTCTAAGCAAGCAAAAAATAGATCCACGAACTAATTCCACATCGCAGTCACAGCGGGAAATTCTCGGCCTGTCCATAAAAGTAGAACAATCATCGTCTAGCTTTATTCACCAAGAAGCAAAAAGTAATGAGTGTTACTGCCTCAAGTCAGCTTCTTTGTGGACATGGCAATGGAGACAAAATTGGCACAGCTCGATAGACATTGGCCAAGCATCAACACCGGAACGGAAATTAAAGCGCGCCATGGAATTTATTAAGGGTGTGATTATGAAACGTTAGAGATCGTTGACACGATGGGCTCGGAGACAGGAACTGCCGGAGTTTTCAAGGGACATCGTTGTCGAGAACGAAGGGAGTTCGCTGCTGCTCGTCTTGTGGTGTTGCTGTTCTTGGCTAGCGTAAAGTGCCTAGCTCCAAGAAGCCGAGAGGGAGGGAGAAGGCATAGTGACCAGCACCAACGACCAGGAGCAGATCAGCTCGTCAGGAGCAAACCTGCAAAAAATGTTCTGTTGACTCGCTCTTGGTCTGTGTTTTGCTTTTTCTTCTGGGCACTTTTGAACGGTTCATGTCAACCATCAGCTGCGTGGTGTCACTGCTATTTTAGGAGCCAAATTAAGTGTTTGTGACTGCATCTTGTACCTATTTGTAGCTGCATTCCCGTCCGTCACTAGCAATGACAGTAAGTGAGCAGCAGATTAAGCTGGAGGAAACGAACCCAGTTGGGCCACTTGGTTGGTCATCAACCACCAAGTCCAGGCTCCATGCGCACATGACATGAGCTTTTTTTTTCTACCAGCAGGAATGGAGTTGGATGACCGGGCAGAATGGCACAAAACTCTAAACCTACGGAGCACGTACGTGCAGCCTCATGGTCGAATCGAATAACGGAGGAGGAAGGCATCGCATCCTCAATCAGCGCGAATAATCCATCCATCAATCAAACCATCCATCCATGGTCCATCCGGTCAAGAGCGGACAAGCCGTTTGTACCCGATCCGGCAGCAGAGCCACGCCAGTCCGGCATGGCCGCGCGGCCCATACCCACGGCGACTAAAGCGACATGCCGATCGTCTTCATGCGCTGCTCTGGCAATTGAGTGCTATTTCTTTCGAGGATACGACACGCTAATTATTATTATCATTCAGTGCCGTTTTTGTTTTAGAATTATGTGTGATGTTGCTGTTGCTGTCGTCCCGCCTGTAGTACTACTACTCCTGTGGCTTCTTTCTTGAGAATTATTCGAGCTGACTAGTAAGAGAAATTAGTGTGGGAGAACAGGGGAGCAGAATTGATCTGGGTTATTCTAGAGGACACGCTTCACCCTTCTTCTAGGACTCATACTCCACAAACCAATTTCAGATCGCACTCACGGAGGGAAAAGGTAATCCTGGACTTGTTCAGTAACTGCACCGAACCGCTGGTCTGCCGGAGGAGATCAGCAATCGCTTGCTAGCTTTACTGGCGATGAAGCAAAAAAAAAAGTAAATTATTAGTATTACCGTCTCAACTCTCAAGTCAGCTTCCTTATGGACTTGGCAAAACTGCTATGGAGAAAAAATGGCGCGGCCAACGCACTTAATTAAGCCGTGAAGCTAGTGCGTGATAGCCATTGGCCATGCATCACCACCGTCCACCGGCGGAAATGGGAAGGGCGTGACATGATATGCTTGAGATGTTGACACGGTCGGCGCGGAGAAAGGAACTGGTGTGGTTTGTCCGTGGGACAGTTCGTGTTGACACGACGCGGCTGGGGGATTTTGCTGCTGCTTTCCTTGGCTAGCTAGCTAGCTCCAAGACGCTGGGAGGAAGAGGAAGGGAGGGGTAACGCAGTGACCATCAGTCCATCGTCGACCCGAAATTCAGGAACAACGACACGAGCAGACTTGCAGGAAATGTTTTCTCTATTCTATTGCTGGCCGAGCACTTCGGCCAGAGCGTGCCAACGACATGCAATTTTTATAAAAGGTAAAATTTTGAGTACAGGAAATCTATCTATCAATCAATTATATACTAAAAGCAATATAACGGTGTTTTTAGAGACATCGGGTTGATCCACATCATCAGGATTATTTTGGATAGTTAGATCTAAATTGTGTGGCTGAGATTTTAAATCACAAACATATTTACGTAATTCCAGTTAATTGGTACAACACGTCGAGTCCAACACGATAACATAGGTATCGTGCATACATAGTCTCATAGCATGGTACGTAGTCCTATTCGAACACAACACATTTGGAGTTGAATTTTTTATATCTTGGTTGGTCTAGAAAGAATACGTTACACGGGAAAATATGTCATAGACATTGAGTGGCTTACTCTTTTCCGACATTCCGAAATATATTATAGTTAGACCAAATATACTTAAAAGGAGCCATTACATCCCGTGAGTCGTACATCCCGTGAGCCATTACATTGCGAGTCGTACATCCCGTGGACATAGAGGTAAAAAGAAAAATAATTTGTTAACAAATGCATGACAGATATGTGTGTGCAACTTTTCCAATTTAACACAGCCCCTTCGATCCTAATTAATGTTTTCAGATTTGTCTAGATTCAGACGTACTTAGTCATGTTATAGTGAAAGATACATCCGAATTTAGATAAATCTAAAAACAATAATTAGGATTAGAGGAAGTAATATTTTCTTGTATTGTCCAATGTTTTAGTTTTTTTAACAAAAGTCAATGATTCACGTGACATGTTTGAACAAACAGTCTCAGCTTATGTGTATTGCATGGAAATCTGAAGAAAAAAATGTATTTCAATGAACTATGAAAAATAAAAAAATTAGAACCGGGAGCCAGACATTGCATGTACTGACATTCCAACACACTTGTGGACATATGCTAGGGTTAGATGCAAGTTTTCGTGAGCTTCCGACGCTCTGGCGTTCTTTTTTTCAGCGAAACCCTAGTTTGTGGGGCCCGTAGATCTACCTCCCTAGTTTTTCCCGTGCGAGGATTTACCAATGAATTTTTTGTTTGTTTAGGTTAGTTTAGTCTGTGGTAACTTGGGAAACCAAGGTTTGTCTGAAGATTCCAGCGGTTTCCTTCCATTCGACCCTTAGTGGGAGATTCCTCCTATAGGTCCAGCAATTCGGTGAGTGTCAACGCACGCGTGGGAGGACAGTAAGAGCATCTCCACTAGCATTCCCAGGACGCCGATCCGGACGCCGAGAATAGGTTCGGATGCCAAAATTTCGCCCAGTCGCGTTCCTAGGAACCTGTTTTCGTCCGGATTTAGACCAACTTTGGTCCGGGATTCCCAGGCTATTGCCAGGATCCTGGGAACGCCCTGGGAACGACGGAAGAAGCGAATTCGGCGAGTGGACCTGCCCAGTCAGCATATATTCACCCATATTCATCCAAAGTTCGCCCATATTCGACCATATTCGCCCAAAGTTTGTTCATATTCGCCCAAAGTTTGTCCATATCACCATATTCGCCCAAAGTCGTCCATATCGACCATATTCGCCCAAAGTTCATCCATATCATCCATATTTGCCCAAAGTTCGTCCATATCGACCATATTCGCCCAAACTTCACTCATATTCGTCCAAGACCGCTTACATTCGTCCATATTCGCTCATATTCGCCCAAAGTTCGCCCAAAGTTAGTCCATATCGACCATATTCGCCCAAAGTTCGCCCGTATTCGCCCAAAGTTCGTTCATATTCGCCCAAAGTTCGTCCATATTCGCCCATATTCGCCCAAAACCGCTTATATTCGTCCAAAGTTTGCCAAAGTTTCCCGAAATTTGTTAAATTTTAGCCAAACGCGGGAACTCGCCTAGGAACGCGATTGGGAAACTCGACGTTCCCAGGCCAAAAACTAGTTTCATCCGGACCAAAATACGTCCGGATTTCGGCCTGGGAACGCCCAACGAGTGGGATGCTCTAACACTCGGGAGCTATACATTGCATATACTGACATTCCAACACACTTGTGGACATATGCTACGTTCATATGCAAGTTTTTGTGGGATTTCGGCGCTTCGGCGGTCCTTTTTCCAGCGAAACCTTAGTTTGTGGGCCTCGTAGATCTACCCCCTAGCCTTTCCCCTATGAGGGTTGACCAATGGACTTTTTCGTTTTTTTAGGTTCGCTTAGTCTGTGGAAACATGGGAAACGAAGGTTGGTCTGAAGATTCCACATGTTTCCCTCCGTTCGACCCTGAGCGGGAGATTCCGCCTATAGGTCCAGCACTTCGGTAACTGTCAACACACGCGTAGGAGTACGGTCACACCCGGGAGCTATAAATTTCATCTACGGACATTCCACCATACTTGTGGACATATTCTAGGGTCAGTTGCAAGTTTTCGTGGGATTCTGGCGCTCAGGCGGTCCTTTTTCCAGCGAAACCCTAGTTTGTGGGCCCGTAGATCTACCTCCCCAAATTTTCCCGGTATGAGGGCCGGGTTAACCAATGGAATTTTTTGTTTGTTTAGGTTTTTTAGTCCGTGGCAACATGGGAAACCAAAAGGTTGGTTTGAAGATTCCAGCGGTTTCCTTCCATTCGACCCTTAGCGCAGGCGTGGGAGGACGGTCACACCCGGGAGCTATACATTGCATATACTGACATTCCAACACACTTGTGGACATATGCTACGTTTATATGCAAGTTTTTGTGGGATTTCGGCGCTTCGACGGTCCTTTTTCCAGCGAAACCCTAGTTTGTGGGCCTCATAGATCTACCCCTAGCTTTTCTCCTATGAGGGTTGACCAATGAACTTTTTCGTTTGTTTAGTTTCGTCAAGTTGTTGCATGTGATAAGCCGGAGAGGAAGTGAAAAATTATAAAAAAAAACTAAAAAGTTATGTAGGATTTGAACTCCGAAAACGTCGTGTCACTAAGAGAGGTATTGCCATCGATTTATTTCCTCCTATCCTAATTATTGTTCTCAGATTTATCTAAATTTGGAGGGTGTATGTTAAATTGGAAAAGTTACACACGGATATATGTCATGCATTTGTTAACGGATTATTTTCCTTTTTTATTTCAAACGATCGCTCTACGTCCATGACAACTTTCTAACCCGGCCTATACAGCCCGTCCGATCTCCTATACGTAGCTTTCTTTTACGGGAAGATCTCCTATACATATCTAGTAAGGACTTCACCTCCACCCGGTATCAACCAAGAGAACGACCCTTTGTCTAGCTGGGGACACCAAAGCAAGGGTCGCATCATGTACGTGTTTGTAGCTGAATTTCCGTCACTTGCAATGACAGTAAGTAATCAGCAAATTAAACTAGAGGAACCAACCCAACTGGTCCACTTGGTTGGTCATCAACCACCAAGTCCAAGCTCTATGCACACACACATATGAGTCCCTTTTTTTAGCATGAATGGAGCTGAACGATGATCACGCTCGATACGTTCGGTTGCCGCCAGGCAGAGGGCACAAAACGCCACAGAGCATGTACGTGCAGCCTCCTGATCGAACAACAGAGGAGGAAGGCATCGCATCCTCAATCAGCGTGAAGAATCCATCACCATAAATCAAACTACCCATCCATCTAGTCAAAAGCGGACAAGCCGTGTGTACCCGATCCTGCAGCAGAGCCGCGCCACTCCGCCATGGCCGCGCGGCCCACCCCTACGGCGACAAAGGGATCTGCCGATCGTCTCATGCGCTGCTCTCACACGCGAGTTGCCATTTCTTTTGAGGATACTACGACACGCGAATTATTAGCATTCAGCGCGGTTTTTGTTTCTGAATTATTATGCGTGATGTTGCGCTGTTGCTGTCGTCTCGCCTGTAGTACCACTGTTGTTTCTTGTTTCTCGAGAATTCTTGGAGCTGACTAGTGAGAAAATTTAGTGTGGCCGTGTGGGAGAACAGGGGAGCAGAATTGGTATAGGTTATTCTAGAGGACACGCTCCATCCTTCTACGACTTATACTCAAACCAATTGCAAATCACACTCACAGAGGGAAAAGGTAATCCTGGACTTGTTCAGTAACTGCACCGATCCAAGCGCTGGTCTGCCGGAGGAGATCAGCAATGGCTTTCTAGCTTTACCGGCGATGAGGCAAGAGGCTAAATTATTATTACTAGTATTACTCTCTCAAGTCAGCTTCCTTATGGACTTGCAAAACTGCGATGGAGAAAAAATGGCACGGCGGCACTTAGTTAAGCCGTTCAGCTAGTGCGTGATTGCCATTTGCCATGCGTCACCACCGGCGGAAATGGAAAAGGTCAATCGTGAGGATTTCAAGGGCGTGACACTAACACGATATGCTTGCTTGAGAATTGAGATTGTTGACACGATCGGCGCGGAGACAGGAACAGGTGTGGTTTCCAGTACACGTCGTTTCTGGAGACTGGAGAGCAAGTGTAGTGCCGGGACAGTGATTACGCACGCCTCGGGGAATTTGCTGCTGCTATCCTTGGGTAGCTCCAAGACGCTGGGAGGGAGGGAGGAAACGCAGTGACCATCGGTTCATCGTCGATCAGAAATTCAGGATCAATGTCACGGGCAGACTTGGAAGGAAATGTTTCCTCTATTCCATTGTTTGTCGAGCACTTCTTTTCGAGAGTTCGCCCCAAAGGGGTACCAAAATTTTTTAGAAAGAGTAGAATTTTGAGTATAAGGAAACTACCACTCGAGCTACAAGCAACGAGCATATCAAGAACCCCACGCCGACTAGTTTAAAGACACCCACCACAAACAAAATAATAACAACATGAGATAACATATCCTAACCGAAGCAATAAAGTCCCGTCTCAACCGAAGACGAACGCCTCCAAAGAACAATAGTTTTAAAAGGACTCTCCTTGTCTACACGCCATCTAAAGGAGATAGATGGCGAAACTTGGTCGGTCCTGAGAAGGCATCGTTTTGGACTCGCCAACCATGCCGTGCATAGCGCATCAATCTTGGACAGTGGCTTGGATCGGAGGAGCGCAAAAAAGGACCTCCAAGACGTATCTCCAAACGCGATGCTTCCAACAGAGGGACGGCATCAAGGATGCAGCCATTGTACCGATCCGACTCCGTACCTAGGCTTCCGTGTATATATATACCGTCTTCAGTCGCTTAGAGAGAGAGAGAGAGAGAGAAAGAGAGATGACGACACACCTCAACAAAGCCGTCAAGGAAGGGAGCGACTGAAGACGGGCATGATTTTCGTATGTATCATCGCACACCTCCATCCCCGCCCACCGGATTGGGACAACACCATCCTTTTACTCACATCGTTGTTGCCATGGCACATTGATGTCGTAGTCAAAAAGTCGTGATCCACCAACAACCCGCGCGACCAAGAGAACACCCATCTTCCACCTCCTGCACGACCGAGAACCCGCAGCCTCGGGCCTTCTCACACGTTTTGCACGGTCAAGGGCTTGCCACACCGTCGTTGTCACTAACTCCAGGCAGACAGCCAAGCTATGGCCGTGACCCCATGACCCCATGACCCAGATCGGGCACGGCATGGGCCAAGATGTAGCCCAAGCCCCCGTCTCTGGGCCACCCGCAGGGGCTCCTCGATGGCGCATAAGCTATCTCCAGGAACACATCACTGGCAACACCACTATATAGCTCCACCACAGCCACTTCCATGGCCTAGTAAGGTCTTGGTGACGCCAGACACATGGCCCCATAACGCCTCCATGCGTCGCCTCCTCAAGTAAACTGCTTTGCGCTCTGACTCGCTCCTTGTTCTTTTGTCGTGCCTCTAGGATGCTCCACCGCCTCCATCATGCCATGCATAACCGCTCTCTTCTGCTGCTAAGCGCCGCCCGAAGACACCCTCATCTGCGCGAAATTAGCCCGTCGGGGCGCGTCCTCCCTGCCCCCTTGTTGCCTTCAACAACCGGGGGCACCGCCATTGTCAGGCTGCAAGGGGGGGGGGTACATGGTTGGGTGAGGCTTGTCGCTAGGGTTTGTGCCCCCAGGATCATGGACACGTGCCACCAAGGGCGTACACGGACCCAGGTACAGCCAAGTGGGGGCTCAAATTCAGATTTCAATAGTCTCCGGTCCAAAGGTGTCACTGATTTACTACAACAATATGCAAAAAGAAAATTCAAATTTTGCAAATAAAGTTAGTTTCAAAAAAACACTAAAACAACCGCGGGCTCCTTGTTGCCACTGCTATTTTTGGAGCCAGTGGCTGTGTCTCCACCTGTTACGCCTCTCCTCTCGTTGAAACAAAACAGGGGCAAATGAACCCATCTGAGTTGGCTAGTTTTGTCTGGTCATCAACCACAAAGTTTCCTAAACTGATGAACAGATCGTTTCGCGAGGCACTAACTGCACCGTGCACACACCTGAGCCTCTTTTTTAGCACGAATGGAGTTGGAAGATCGTGCTTCATCACAGTTCACGCCATTCGTTTGCCGCCGGGAAAAAAGAAGGGCACAAAACGCCAATTCTACGGAACACGTACGCGCAGCCTCCTGATGGCGAGCACGCGAAGCAACAGAGGAGAAGAAGGTACTACTGTACATCGCACACCTCAATCAGCCGCTGGAATCAATCAAACCGTCCATCCATTTTCACCTCCCACTTTACCCACAGTACCAGGACGTACGAGATCTGGTCAAGAGCGGACAAAGAGCCAAAGGTGGCACGTACCGGGTGTCACTGTCCACGGACCCCACCACCCCGCCACCTACCAACCAAACCCGATCGGGTACGTCTCGGACGTGGACGCGAGCCGGCAGAGGCCACTCCACTCCACTCCGCCGGCATGGCATGGACCCGTGCCCGCGGCCCACGGCGATAAAAGCGACCTGTACCGGTCGTCTTCATGCGGTGATCTGACACGCGACTCGCCATTTTTTTTTCCAGAGGATACGATACGACACGCGGATTATCTTGAGCAGTTCTTTTCCGTTCTTAATAATTGCGTGCTGTTGCTGTCGATCGTCCCGCTTGCTGTGGCTTGTTTCTTGAGAATTCTTCGAGCTGACCAGTGAGAGAATTCTGTGCGGGAGAAGAGGGGAGCAGAGTTGATATGTGCGTCGCCTGCGTATCATACTCAGGATTGCACGTCTCGCGCGCATCACCACCTACCATCCTGATATTTACGGCTCTTGGAAGTCAACACTCTCTGCCTATCTCGTTATCACTTGCATGCGATATATTTTCACTGACCTCTCTAGTGTCTCGGAAGTTCAAGTTGGTCAGAGAACATGATTCCAACTTGAAAATGGTCTCTAATAGAGATGCAAGTTTAAAACCTTTAGGGCATCCTCTATTTTAGTCTAGTTCAAACAAATGAACTAGGTTTCTCAAAAGAAAATGATGATCTACGAAAATGCAATTCATTTTTTTTTACTACTAAAGAGGGCAGAGGGTACCTAAAGGTTACCCATTTACATCCTTAGTTTCTGAGTAGTACAGTAGTGTCTTGGTGCAGCACATATGTATGATGCCGTCGTATCGTTCAACTCGACATACGTATCATTCGATTCGATAGGAATAGGAAGCTGAACAATTGGCGAGAGAGCACTCTCACTGTCCTAAACCCTACTCCGCAACCGCAAGAGCGAAGTAACGAAGAAACTGATGAAAAGAAGCACAACCAGTCACCTCGTTCCAAGAAGCAAAGCCACGATAGCGATGCAGCAAACACGGTGCACGTGAACACTTACCAAAGGTTTCCATCGAGATAGCATCAACACGAAGATAGTTCAGACTGAGAGTCTTTGATTTCACCTAAATTTTTCATCATCATCATCATCGGAACCAGAAGCAGCAGCAGCGTCGCCACCATGGCAAAACTAGCAGAATGCGGCATCCTAAAACCCGAGCCCCTTCTAGTGCTTGTTCTTACTGGCCATCCCTCTATAGCACCAGATCGTCGACGAACCGAAACGCGAAAAGAAACGCAAGATCTTGAGCATATGTACAAGAATCCTAACTAATTTACTGGCCAGCACCTCCCCACGGATCGATCTCACCTCCGAGCCTTCTACTCCATTTTGGTTGATCAGTCACCTGGTGAACGACGCCACGCTGCTACGGGTAAGGCGGGATCTAGCTAGCTAGCCCAAGGAGCCCTCCTTGGCCGAGAGGCGCTTGAGGACCTCGTAGGTGGTGACCATGGTGGCGGCGGAGAGCGACATGGAGCCCCACCTCGGGCCGAGCCCGCGGTAGCACGCTGCCCACCCGCCTTCCTTGAGCAGCCCGCGCATGGTGCTCCCCAGCGTCGGCCTGGCCGCCACCCCGTCGGTCTCCATGACCTGGAGGCGCGTCTTGACGGTGTCCAGCGGCATGGTGACAAGGGCCGCCGCGCCCCCGGCCACGGCGGCGCTGGCGCCCTGCACGGCCATGAGGGCAGGGTAGCTCTCGGAGCGGTCGGCGCCCACGACGCGCCACGCGAAGCGCTGTGCCATGGCGTAGGACGCCCACCACACCGCGTTGGACGGCGCGTAGGTGATGATGGAGAGGCCGAAGCCGCGGTACAGGCCGCGCACGCCGTCGGCGGCCAGGATCTTCCGGAAGGCGTCCGCGCCGCCGGCGTAGCGGCAGGCGGTGGCCGAGGTCTGGACCATCAGCCGCTGGCTGATGACGTCGACGGGCGTCCACACGACCTGCGCGGCGACGGCGGCGGAGACTCCAGCGGCGGCCGAGGCGACCGCGGACGCGGCCGGCTCCGAGACGCCGAACCGGAGGGCGGCGGTCCCGACGGAGCTCTTGGTGGCTTCGAGCGCTGCCATGTAGAGCGCGCGCGCGGGGACCGTGCCGGCCAGAGACGCGCCGAACCCACGGTAGAACCCTCGGACCCCGTCGCGGCAGAGGATAGTCCTGACGGTGGCCGTGGCCGCCTGCGGGGGCGGCGCCACCTGCAGGTGCGTCTTGACGACGACGGCCGGGTAGAGCGCGGCGGAGACGCCCGAGAAGAGCGCGGCGCCGAGGACGAAGAAGCGGGACTTGTCGAGCATCTCCCAGTTCACCTCCGCCGGCAGCCTACGGATCTCCTCCGCCGCTGCCGCGGCCGCCGCCGCGCCCCGCTCCTCCTCCATGCCCGCAACGCCGAAGCTCATCCTCGTACTCCCGATCTGAGATCCTTCCCACCAGCAAGAGAAAACCCAACCAAGCGTCGCATCCGAAGTTCCGAACCCAATCAATTCAATCCGCTACCAGAGGACAACCATCTTCTCGCCCGCACCGCAAGGTCGGAACCCCTCTCTTCCCTTCCCTTCTCCGGCCCGGCGAGGAACACACCGCTTGGGATCGTTGAAGCGTGAAAAAAGGTGATTGAGAAGCAGCGTGGCGGGTGGCGATTCCTCTGGATCCCGAGGGGGTAAGTGAATATTTATACGGAGGGTTGGTGTCGTGGCCAGCCCAGACGGCCTTATCCGTCCCTCCCCGAGATTAGCGCGAGAGAGGGGTCACGTGCCGGTGGCAGATGCGTGTCGGGGAGCGACCCTTATCGGTCGCTGTTGCCGAAGCCACCGGAGACAGCCGGTGGCACGGCGGAGGGTCGCCCATTGGCCGGATCGCCCGACGACTCGCAGTCGCAGAGCAGGCCAGAGACGCCCACGGTGTGGGAGGGAGGGGAGGGGAGGGGAGGGGAGATGGGGCACGATGATTCGATCGCGCTTGTTTTTTAATGCGCAACTGGATCTCGATCGGTGTGCTGTGCGTGTGCTGCGCACACAGAGACAGCAGCTCGGGATACTTATTTGAGCTCGCCCACAATAACGCAACGGCGGCGTGTTGAATTACAACGGTCTGCATACGGCGCACGTACCTACGGCGGTAGGCACGACGTCGACGGTCGCCGCTGGCCGTGCCGTCGATCGCTTGCTTGACCAAGCAACAGGCGCCACCCAGCGCTGATCGTGATCTCAGCCGATCGAGCAGCAGCCGGCAGCTAGCACAGGTAGCAGAGGAGGCTGATGGTGGAGGCGGTTTGGATGTTTGGACTTTGGAGGATTTCACGTGACGGTCGTCGGTGCGCGTGACACTTTTTGGTTGTCGTAAACGGAAAAAAGTTGTGCGATGCGTCCGCGGCAAGCCACGCCACGTACGTGTACGTCCTGTATTTCCTCGTGTTGCCCATATATACCTCTGTGGCTTGCGTGAAGGTATGCATGTTGGTATTGGTGCACATTCCAGCCGAGAGAAGCAGACACACAAGATCCTTTTTTTTTCTTTTCTTTTTAAATGAGGAGGGGTCTTGAAGGACCCTGAAGCTGCCATTAAAGAAACTATCAGTCGATACATTTATAAACAGGACCTTGAAAGAAAAAAGGAAATGAAAGCAGTCCTAAAAATATGCACACAAGACCCAAATATGTTTGTGGAAAACACGATCAGGTCCTCTGACCGAACCACCGACGCTGGAGTCTTGCCGCCGGCCATCTTCCTCCCGTCGGGGGACGCACCACTTAGCTTGAAGAAGACAAGGGGTACCGACGCAGGGCTCCCCAAGGGCCTCCATCATGGAGGTATGAGACACGCCAAGAAGGCGTCTATAGACGCCGCACATGCGGCAACCCCTTTGCCTGTGGCCAACATGGCCACACGGCGAGCTCGAGTTGGCAGCAACCTATGCATATCGATAACACCACCAACCTTCATGCCGTCCCACTCTCCACCTTGGCCGGCCAAGACGATGCTCAGATTGAAGACGTTGAAGCAGCACATGCAGGAGTGCTTAATGAGAAGCTCTGTCTCCTCTACACGCATCGGTAACCACCATGGAGACCGGAGCAGGGACGGAGAAGAACTCCAGCCGGCGCCGCACCCAGACGCCAAACTGAACCAGGAGCTTCGCGAACCGCCAGATCCGGGCACCGGCAGGCTACTTCTCCCCACCCCCTCGCCGCCATGGCCGGCCAGAAAGAGGAAGAGTAGCGGCGCAGCAAATCTGAGCCAGAGGCCGCAGAGGAAGGCCTTATTGCGGAGATCTTCAAGTGGAGGGCCGCCGCCGATTGCACTGACCACCAGAGCGCCGTCCACGAAGGACAAACTCGAACTACAGAGGGACCAGCCAAAAAATCCCCATGCCCTACTCCAACTACACGGCAAAACACCGGGCAAACTACACCTAATACTACAAACTACACCGGCGCCTCTCCTTCACTGTCCCCGGCCGACAAAGCCGGTGGAGACAGCTCAGGATCATCCCAGGCGCACTGGAACGACTCTCAAGGAGAATGGGTGGGAGAGAGGGAGAGGAAGAGGAGAGCTCACTACACAAGATTCACTGTGGATGCGTTTGATAGCCAGCGATAGATTTTGGGGTTGGTTCCTTTCTAGATCGTGGAGGGCACGGCCAAGCAAAAAAGGTATTTGGGCTATCTTCGGCACTTTATTTGATTATCCCTTTTTTGAACCATAAGAGATAAGTATGGCGGCTGTTTGGTTGCTAGCTCGGGGAGCAAGCTATAAACAGAATATGGATCTTTAGGGCATGTTTGGTTGTTCATGTCTTTTACTTGCATCTGGACATCATGGCTCCACGGAAGCTGCACGCGGCAATGCAACCTCTCGTGTCAAAAGACCATTTGTTTGGTTTCATGTATTCTCATATCCCTAGGGGTTGAGAAGTCAAGGTCCAGTCTTTTGGTTCCATGCATTCTAGGATTTCAGCAAATTAGTGCATGTTTGGAGAGTTGTATTGTCCCGACTAGCCTTACCTCCTGGCTAGTGAGGTGAGGTTACCTAACATCATCAAGGCAGAGAACAAAGTTCAGGAAAGTATAATTCAGAGACCTACTAGATTATATTAACACAGGTTTGACATATAAATCGTAGTGTGTGTGCTGCAGCACGAGTTAACGAGCAACTTCCCGTGATGCAGCACTAGTTCATCACATACAGAGGGGTTATACTGAATACCACCTCCCAAAACATATAAACAAAGTTTAGGGGTCAGCGCAACCATAGTTCATTAGCCTAGCTACTCCCAAAATACACATCACAACCATCATCATCAACACCGATACTAGCACCTCCTCAAACAGCTCAGTCGGCTGCTCAGAGGTAGTGCTTGTTTAGGAAGGTCGTGAATAGGTTCAACCTGTGCTCAAGGGTCATGGCAAGATACCTGGCCGCCTATCCGCTATGATCCATCAGGTGGATAAGAGCACGGTGTATCACTATCACAGAGAGGGGCGCAACGGGAATGCGAGGATCATAAATCACCTTCATCTTAGCATAGTTTTTAATGGGCTTGTTGATCAACTCGGTGTCGGATGGCTGAGCCTACATGAGAATTACAGTTAGTTCATGACATGTAGTTCATATGTGAGCATTACAAAATCTATGCAAGTGCAAATATATCATACCATGATGTGCTCATAGTAAGCCTCATTGTCAATCATAATAGCAGAGGTCTCCTCAACCCAGCGCATGTTCTCAAGCCTCTTGATCCTCAGCACCCGAATCCAGCGCACTCTCTAGTTCCTTATGTGGTTGTATACCTGGTTCGGAGTGACTTTCCGGCCATAGACCTTGAAGACATCATCTGCAACCAAGCGCATGTCCACCTGTCTGAATCCCCGCACTACTGAACTCACTTTCTCGATCAACTGGACAACCTGATTCAGGACGAAGGTGGATAGAGATGCTGGCCATGACATGGACAACTTCCTCCTAGTCACCGCATCAGGCATCGGCACATAACGCAGAGGCAGCATAGAGGTTGCGGACAGATCAGGGGACGCAACCTTCTTGTACGACAATAGGGATAATAATGTGTTCATTTCTAGGCAAAGAACTATACTTATAACACTAATCCTACCTATGGCACATGGCAATCATCATATGACAACATGAAAACTGACTGCCAGAATGCTCTGATCCAGATCTACAACACCAGCTCACAGCTTAGAACTGTGAGCTAGAACATGGCAACAGATCTAAGTTGCGAGAGCTAGGGTTATGTGTTCCTTAACACGATCTCAATCTTGCCTGAAGAGGACGACATATCCGACATAGTCGAGGAGGAAGACTTGCCGAAGATGAGCTAGACCCACCGGAGTAGGAGGCGCCACTTACCTGCTCGTCGGTAAGGAAGAGGATTTGGAGGAAGAGCTCGAAATTAGGGGAAATGCTGGCGGGGATTTTGGAGCCAGCGGAGGGGCAAATCGGCGGGCGGTAACCCCAATTTCTCCTATAGGATTTTACAAGCTCCCAGCATCCCTCCCTTGCATGAGCGTGTGCAGCTTCTTCCCCCGCGAGCGCAAGAAGGACTTGGCTCCATGGAAACGCCCGATTTCGGCGTTCCTCCAAGGCCTGGCTGAGGGGCACGTTAAAACTCATGTGATGCAAAGATTCTATCCTCCGCGCGAAACCAAACGCCCTTATTTCTTCCCGTCCCATGCGAGACACGGGGAAATGAGCAACCAAACACGCCCTTGGTTGTTTCCAAAATAAGGTTACCTATTCGCATGAGTGGTGAAGTTATCATACAATTAACAACACATAATCAATTCAGCAAGAGAGAATAATACTATCTAATCACTTCAACAACACTTATCCAAATAGCTGATGCACAATGAGATAAACACCAAAAAACAACAGCTCGTGATGCGTCACAAGTTGATTAAAAAAGGTTAATACACATCACTTCCCACATTACTATATAATAGGGATAAGTTTTCATCAAGTCCTAGCTAACAGAGGGATATCAGACCACCTCCCAAAATGTACACATAACCACATGAACAGGTCATGAGCACGATCGCCGGTAGGAAAATAGAAGCCCTAATCGAAATAGCTATGTACCCAGGTCCTAAGCTAGGTTCTCCTCTTACCTGGATCCATGTTAGCATAGGCAGCTCCCGGTTCTTTGTTGTCCGCAGGAAAGTCTATGGCCTTCACAAACAATTTTGGATCAGATAGTTGTCTGCGATCTACATACTTGTTGGGCATGAAGATCATGTTCATCTGAGCATAATTCATTATAGGCATGTGAAAGGGCATGTATGCCCCATGTGTGGTTTTGGTAATTAATGACAATCTCTATGGACTAATGTGTAAATTGAGTTTCACTTGTAGGTTTGTCCATTGGCATCGCTTGGGCCATGTGTTGGTCTCAAGGTTCAAAGATGAAGAAATGTCCAAGGGCTTTGTGCCATTGGATTCATGAAGAAAGAAGGAGCTTGAAGGTTGATCAAGACAAGTGCAAAGAGTTGCACAAGATGGATCAACCTCAAGAAGGGATGAAGAAGGGCAAGCTCAAGATACGCCATCTCTAAAAGATCTCATGCTTAAATCTTGCCATCCTCATGATCATGGATTCATGAATACAAGTTCAAAGAAGAGGTTTCCCCATGAAGTATGGGGGAGCAATTTGCAAGTCTTCATCTTCATCAAGCAAGAGCAAAAAAGAAAGGTGCTCCCACTATAGAAGAACAAGACGGTCTACATCAAGTTTAAGTGGGATGCTCAAGTCAAAGGTATGTTCTTGATAGGGCTTTTATTTTGTCGGTCTCGTGTTGTTAGTTGGGAGACCGGGTTTAGGATAGATAATCGTTCTATCAAGAGGGGCTCTCAAGCGGGTGTCTCGTTTGCATCGTTCGGAGAGAGCTCAAACCTTAGCATTCATAGCATCATCTTTCTTGGTTGTTATTTGGTTCTTCTCCATGAGAGGATCTAGAGCTTGTGGTCATTATCATAACAAGCTCTAGTTCATCAAATAAGGATTTCACTTGCATACCTTATTGCGGTTTTCGATCTTGCGAGTTTTCCGGCTCAACACCTTGGGGGATACTTCACATATATAATCATTGTATTTTATCCCAAGGTGATACCCAATATTTCTCCTTTTTTTTGGATTCTATTCGTCATTATCTTTCCAACAAGATTGGTTTCATCCCGTTTGGAGTTCGGATGCAAAAGTTATTGCATTTCTAGTTTTCTGGTTTCTGGAATTTTCCTGACCGAAAGTTCCGGCTTCTCATCGAAAGTTCCGCTAGGGCATTTTGCCACCGGAAGTTCCGGTTCTTCTTCCGCTCATGATCGTAACTTCTGTTTTGAAAGTGTTTATTTGACGGAATTTTAGTCGGATTTTCCACCAGAAGTTTCGCTCCCACCGGAAGTTCCGGCCAGGGACCGGAAGTTCCGCTTGGGCCTAGTTGCCGCCGAAAGTTCCGGTTGAATTTTTGTCTCTCGTTCCGCTCACGTTCAGTAACCTCTCTGTTTTTGTTTGGTCTATTTGACGGAACTTCTGTCGGAACTTCCACCGGAAGTTCCGGGTAACCGGCGGAAGTTCTTGGTGGAAGTTCCAACCAGGACTCACGTTTTCAGTTTCTCGCTTTGCAGTTTTTGACCGTTGGCTGTGTGCCACCGGAACTTCTGGCCTCCCACCGGAAGTTCCGGCCATGGTAGCGAATGCCCATAATGGGCAGATCTGGGAGCCCTTTAAAAGGGGCTCCTCTTCCCCTTCGTGGGCAACAACTCTTTTTTTGGTTCTTGGCTTTCTCTCTCTCCTTCATTGTTGACCTTGAAGAAGCTTTCCCTCTCCCCTTTCCCTTCCTATGATTCTTGCATCTTTTTGAGGGATTTGAGAGAGGAGATCTAGATCTACAATCCCCCCAAGCTAAATCCCTTATTTGTGAAGGAATCATTGGGATCTAGATCTTGGAGAGTTTTGTGTTCTTCCTCCCTTATTCCCCCAATAGCTTTTGTAGCTTTGTTGGAATTTGGGAGCGAAGGACTTGCCCTTGCATTTGTTGCATAGGTTTGAGTTTTCCTCGGAGATTCGGAGAGTACAAGATTGAAGGCTTGTTATTCTTGGGTTCCTTGGAACCCTAGACGGTTGTGTGGTTGGATTGTTGACCTTTTGTGGTCTTGTTGACCTTTTGTGGTCTTGTAGCCTTTTGTGGCGTTGTTGGCCTTTTGTGGCATTGTAGCCTTTTGTGGCTTTGTTGTTGGGAGCCTCCAAATGAGTTGTGGAGTTAGCCCCAATCTTGTACGGGTTCGGTGACCGCCCTCAAGCGTCCCATAGTGGCGCGAGTGCCCGCCTTTTGTGGTGTGCACTCGGGAGAATAGGATGAGCCTTTTCTGGTGTCGGTGAGTTGCGTGCTTCCGCATCCGGGGTGAGGCCTTGTGTGGCGTTGGGTGAGCATCGAGCCACCACACCTCGAGGTGAGCCATTTGTGGTGTTCGGAGAGCATTGCGCCATCGCACATCTCCAACGGAAACGTAGCTTCTTTGGAAGTGAACTTCGGGAAACAAATCTTCGTCTCCGCGTCCATCGGTTATCTCTCAACCGAGCCCTTTACTTATGCACTTTACATGGTGATAGCCATCGTGCTTGAAGTATTTATATCTTGCTATCACCTTGTTGCTTGTATTTCTTAGCATAGGTTGTTGGTGCATTTAGGTGAACCTAGTGGCTAGGTTTTGTGCTCAATAAATTAAACGTTAGTTTTATTCCGCATTTACTTGAGCCTAAACCGTAATAATTTTAAAAGCCTATTCACCCCCTCTAGGCGACGTCCATTGCACTTTAAGCATGTGCACCAACTCAAGGAGCTTCAGGAAGAACTAAAATTAATAAAAGTGTGTTAGTGCACATCAATTTGTAGGTTACGAACAAGTCAAAACATGAGGTACTATCATGCCATCTTACCACGACCATCTTCTTCAGCATATCATCATTATCGACCATAGAGGTCACGCTTTTCGCACAACATCTGACGCCTTCTTTATGTCTAAGATTGCCTATCAGGTTTCACTTCCTCTCCACATTCTCATTTGGTTGTATAGCTAAAGAGTAGTCAATGTGATCCCAGTGAAGTCAACAATGTCATTGGCAACTTCTGCATGTGCCTATCTTTGAATCCAATCACATGGTTTATTACCCCGCCGTTCACGAGCTCAACCATCCTATTTAGGAAGAATTCTGATAAATCAGGTTCCAAAACAATAGGAGATTGGGGGCATAGAATTGGCATTTTGATTGGCTCCATCCAGATCATATCAATGTTCCACAGAAGGAGCAGACATGTCGGGAGAGCTAGTATGCATGATGTTCTATGGTCGTTTAAGCATGGTAGGAACAAGAACAATGGTGAGCATCTTTCTTAAGTCATTCCCCGTAGCAAGAGATAGTGATAATCACGATACAATGGCTATGGGAGATGACGAACGAACACATAGTACATCTACAACATGAGGGCGTGAAGGTTTTTTTATAACGATGGGGGTATGCTTCAACACAAAGGTCGGAGAAGAGGGGGAAGCTGTCAAGACCACCGTCGACGTGCTCGAGGGTGAAGCCGGCGGGACCACCGTCGACATGCTCGAGGGAGATGGTGGAATGACCTACAGTCGAGCAGGACAAATACCAATGGTTGCATATCCATACAGCTAACCACATCTAGCACATCCTTGCAAATCTAAACTAGATCGAGGGTTTGAGATTTTTACAACAAACGGGACAACATCTAGCACACAGGTCGGGGACGACAGGCAGTCACCGGCCGCGACGTCGCTGCCATGGAAATCAGAGAAGGAAGGAACTCGAAAGTTGGAAGTGGAGGATTTGGTTACGGTGGTGGCTGTCGACGACTAAATAAGTGGCCAATTCTATGCAGGCGGTGAGCGAATTCTTGTGAGAAAAATTCAGCCACCGCTCGCCGCAATTTCATAGCAGTGCGCGAGCTCTCGCGCGTCCTCCCGTCATCTCCCATGGTCGCATCTACGGGCACGCCACGTTTTCCATTTTAGCCGCAATGAGGATGAATCGCTGAAAACGGCTGAATCGGCACTTCCTAACAGGCCTTACCCAAGGTACTTTAATCATCGTGTGGGACACAACGCGGATTGTAGGCGTACATCCGTCAGCCCAATTTCATCGCCCCAGGGCCTGACCAAAGCGCCCTAGGCTTAGGAGCAACGGTCTTTGTAAACGGTCTACAGATTTTGCAGCCAGTGGGACGATCGATAGCTACGTGCACGCGGCCTTCATGATAGCAATTTTAAAAGTGCCCGAGAAGATTACAGGGAAGTTGCAAGCTAAGCCACAGTCAGGCACATAAAAACAATGTAGATAAGCTCTGCTTAATTAGCAGCCGTTTGTGATGAGCTTCGCTTGGCGGTTCATGTAAAAGGAAATTCGTCCCATGCATGCAAAACGCCAGGACGCTCGGTATACAAAATCCATGTGTTGGAAACACATACACGAACACGTCAGACCATGGAATGTTCTTCTAGATTTTTCTGTCATGTCTTGGTTGTTAGGATTAATTAGTTTTTATAGCAAAAAAAAAAAAAGGATCATCTTATCGCTCATGTTGTTAATTTTGTAAGGAGAGTTGCACGGCAAGTAGCATTATCCAGATATCCTAAAAGTTCACCAGCACTTCGGAAGTTTAGCGAACGGATCTCACGGAAGCTGTTGCAGATTTTTTGTTGATAGTGTTTTCTATTTGGCGATCTACCTAATGCTGTGCTGGTGGATAGTATCATTTAATTTTCTGGGTAAACTGTGGTTACTATCTTGATTCGGACGTGTGTTTGAGTGAACCTGACTTGTTTTAGTTGTAATTAAAGAAGCGGGATATTGATAGTAAATCGAACCTGATGTTGCCCCTGCACGACTGCAGTCCCAACACTTTCTCACCCTGGGTTCCTCTGATGATGATGGATATGGTATACTTGTGTCCCCGTAAAAAGCGATAGGGAGATACATGATCACATTTCTTTCTGACCGTAGTGCAGCTGCGCCTGCGCGCGCCTATAATTTCTTTTGCGCCTAGAACTAATTCGTGCGAAACAATGCAGGAGCATGGAGCAACTCACATGCCATGGAAACCTGTGTGCGTCGCTCGCCGGTTCAGCCACAGTTTCGGTCTTTTTTGACGAGAACCGTCTGGGCCCGTACACGTACGACACATCATCCACCCCGTCTCACGGTCGGTGACAGGTGGCCCCATTCCTGTCGGCCCCCCGCGGCTGCTTTGCTAGGTGGCATCGGCGACTTTGTCCACGTGAGATTTTCTTTTGTCCACGTGAGATTGCGCGCTCGTGCAACGGCGCAAGCGTGCGGCGGTGGATGGGCGACCGGCGCGACTCGGGTTGCGGTTTGGTGGTTGGTGGCCGTATAGTCGGAGGATACCGGTGGGCTACCATACAGATCTTGTGGGCGGCGGGCGAGGTTCGATAGAGCCGGCCGTTGGATTCTTGAGGGGCCAGCTATGGCAGCACGCGGTGGACCGTGGACGGACGGCGAAGCAGAGCCGCCGGCCGAGACCTTGGCCGGTTGGCCCCAAGCTACAGCCACGGACAGGGGGCTCGTCCTCCTCTAGTCATGTTTGCGCAATGCACGGCCACGCCCGGCCGGATATCAAGACCGCGCGCTCTGCTCCCAGCTGTGAATTCCCGGTGGTGGTCGCGCTCACACGCGCCGTCGCCGACGAAAGTTGTTCTGGAACTTGCCGTGTCTTTCACGATGAAACTACTCGAAATATGGAGTACTACTATGGGTTTATCTTATATCGGTAGTAAATTCAAAATCGTGTAACCTGTAGCTCGGTACTAGTAGATCAGGAAATTGTTCTGGAACGCTCGGATAGTAGCAGTACAGTAGCGTGATGCCGTTTTTAGCATCGTCCCCTTCATTGCAAGTTTGGAACTGCCCACGTTTGGCGCTTATACTATTTCCAGGACAGGATTCAGATGTGGAGTGATGCCTGCGTCCAGGTCCCTGGCCGTTTATGTAAAAGGAAATTTGTCGCGTACAACACGACAGGACGCTCGGTATTCCATAGTTCAAGCATTGGAAATACAGAGAAACTTCAGAACCATGTTCAAGTAACCCAGGGCTAGCTTTCCCAAGAAGAGATTAAGGTCAAGCAGGGCATCTTTGGTTCACATGTATTTCTTAGAAACCTTTTTTTAGGGAAATTTTCTAAGAAACTTAGAGGATAATATTTCTTAGATATTATTTCTAATGGAATTGATTTATAGGATTATAAATATTCACTGGTCAACCGATAATTTCTCGCGATCCCAGCTAACCTTTCAACCGTGGTAGCTTGACGGCCACATGGTGGTTTCGATGTAACATCTTTGTCTTGTAAATACTCTTTTTCTAAATCTTAATGAAAATGACATGCAAATGTTTTGTGTGTTCTGAAAAAAAGGAGTATCTAACTTGTTCTCGCACCTATCGGCAAGATGAATGTTTAGCATCATCGTGTATGGACAACTTTTGGAATATTGCTATAATTCAATTCAAGTCCTAATATATTGGGACTTTCCATTTTCAGTATCGTTCCTATCTTGTTAACTACAATCAAAATATTATATTTTCTTCTAAATAAATTGTTTGGTCTATTTATTTCTAAACACATTAAGGGCAAATAAAAGAACTAAATCGGCAACATTAAGCCCAAGTAGGAAATAGAAGAGCGTGCAAGCTATATAAACCCCCTAACGGCTCATGTGTAACACTAGAGTATGTTGGCTCTAGCCCATGTATGGCTTGCAAAAAAAATGTTTATCTTTTTGTTGCCCATGAGTTGGCCAACTTTGGCAAAAGAAATGAACTAGATTGGCCAAAAAGTCATTGGCGGCCATCCAAACAAACAACAAAGTTTTTTGGTTATGACACAAAAATTTGTAGGATAAGTCTTGGCCACCCTAGAAACATACTCAGACAGAGCGCACCACTAAAACAAAGTAGACACACCAAAATGAGTTATGTTAAAGAAAACACCGCTGCGCGTGTCTTACCACTCCCTCGACCAGACAAGTATGTATCAGGCGACCATCATGGTAATCACCACACCAGAGGCAAGCTCGCAAAATCTCAAGGAGCACAGAAGGCACCTCATTTCGCGAAGCACCGCACCACCACACCATAGGCACCACCATTGTTGAACCGGGAGACAACCAACATACTTATATTACATGAACATGTGTTTTAAATTTCTGTAGGAATTATTATTCATGACATGCAATTTTGTTCCTTTTCCATGTTCGCTATAGTTTCGGAATCCAACAAATCAAAGAAGCACTAAATGGTTTAGTACTATAATTAGGGGGTACATAGTTCAGTAGTATTTGGTTGCGAAAAGTCTCTATTATCATGTTGCTTCGTAAGGAGAGTAATATTAGAACAACAAGCATTATCCATATTGATAAAAGCATAAAAATCCCGATATGTAATGATCACTTGAGAGGTTAAAGAAACGGTTCTCACATAAGCGACTAAAGATCTCTGTTGATAGTGTGTTCTATCTAGCGAACCTAAATACCTAATTGTATTGGTGTATATATACGTACTCCCTCTGTTTCAAAATATAAGATATTTTGTATCTAGACTTATTTTATTATGTAGATTCACTATAAAACTGAGTGAACCTATATTCTAAAAAAAAGTCTAGATATATTTGGTTCACAAAGCTAAAACATCTTATATTTTGAAAGGGAGTACTTTTCAAGCATGTGCTCCAGCCATTAGTTGATCGGACCTGAGTTTCTTTTGTTGAAACAAAAAGACATCGAGATCCTGGGTTTGTCTAATGATGGTGGTGGTGATATCATAACTTGTGCTCAAGTGACTGGACATGTCTCTGTCAGAAACTGGAGTAGTCCGATACACAGTACAGTGCCGAATAATCTGAACATCCCAATGCGTCTGCTGAGCGGCACAAATCAATGGAAACCGGTGTTCCGTTCGGCAGTTGAGCCACATTTTTAGTGCTGGGACAAGCGTGCGGCGATGGATGGGCGACCGGAGAGTCAGGTTGAGATTCAGGTTGGTGATGGGCGCCCGTAGAGTCGGAGGAGGATACCGGTGGGCTACACGCAAATCTTGTGGGCTGCGCCGATGCGGACCGGAATGGAGGAGATACGCGGCCGTTGGATTCTGGAGGGGGCATATGCAGTCATGAGCACAGCACGCGGTGGCCGGCGGGGTGGAGCCGCCGTCCGCCGACGCCGAGACCTTGGCCCCAAATCTACAGCTCCTTGGCCAGTCAAGATCACGTGCTCTGCTCTCAGCAGAGCTAGTCTGGAAATGGTTTCGAAACCTCTCCTACATCTTGCACGATGTAAATACTGTCGGTCTACCGGACTTGGTTAGGATACAGCTTGGTGGATATACATACAGTAGGTGTAGACCAGATAATCACTACTACGGTAGCGTAGTAATATTTAGCATCGTTGCCTCCACTGGATTGCATGTAGGAGTACTATTTCCAGGACAGTTTTCAGGTACGGATGATGTGGGCATCCAGGTCCCAACTGACCATACTACTGTGCGATCAGACACGGATTGAAGTAAAAAAGAACTCAGGTGTTCTCATTCATCCAAGGCGTGCTGGGGACCAAATCCACAAAGGGATGCAACTCGATCTACTTCTGGTTAACTATCAGTCGAGCTCTCAATGGCGCACACGCATATATGTCCACATGTTGTTACATGGAAAAACAGAGGAACAAAAGCACGGATCCTTGCGATCGATAGCTAGCTTGATCGAGACATGGAGCTGGTGATTGGTGGTTGTAGTTTGTTAATTCTCGTGGCTTCTCGAAGCTGCCAAGATATATAGCTAGGGGACGGTCAAAGTTTACCTTGTTGGAACCGAAAGGCTGCCTGGCCTCCAGAAAACTCGTGAAAATACCCTGGTTGCCGACCCCTGCGAGCATGCTTTACATTTACAGGCCATCTGATCGGGTCTCCTTCCGCCCTTCCTCGTACCGTGGAGCCGTGCCGTGCCCCTAAGGTCTCCATTGTGCGTGCGGCGGGCAGGAGCGACGGCGACCCGAGCCGAGCCGTGCATGTCCATGGCGTAGGCTACGCGAGTGACGCTGGAGCAAGCGACAGGTGGTGAAGCCGTCGTCGATACTGTCAGTCTCCTGCTCCGCGAGGTTTTTTATGGTTCAGGAATTAGTTTAGCGCTAGCAGTGTGCACTTACCATGACATAGCTAGCTAGTGTATGAGCAGCCTCATTGGCCTTCCTATTACAATGTTGCAGATGAAAAACCTCCCTCCTTCGATAGTGTCAATAACCTGCTTGTTATCGGACAAGATAAATGAAATTGTTAAGTGTCAAAAAACCTCCGTCCTCCGTAGTGTCAAAAACGTACCGCCTTCACAGTGTCAATAACACATCATTAGTGAAGAATTGCATATGGACAGATCAGGTTCTATGATCTTGGAAGGCTTAACTCTGAACCTTGGCTCGCGTGCCGGAGGAATTGGACTCGCAGATATCATTCTCACAGGAGCTTGGTACTCGTGGGTCGGAAAGGCGGAAATTCATTCACAGTGAGGACTTACAAGTGGTGCAGAGAAGTGTGATGTCGACTGGGGTATTAGCTACAAATTGCTGGAGATCGAAAAAGAAACCGACGGGGAGAAAGAAGGAGGCATGGTCTCGCCCTCCTGAAGGAACAATTAAAATAAATGTCGATGCGGCACATCATATTTATTGAGGTAAAGGAGGTATGAGAGCCATAGCAAGGAACAACAATGGTAAATTCTTGATTGCATCATGCAAAGAGATACATTTTGTTGCTGATTCTTTTATGGTGGAGGCTTATGCGCCGAGGGAGGGATTGTGTGAGGCTCAGCACCTCACATAAACAATACCATGACATGTAATACTTCTATTTCATATTTCTGTTCACTCCATTCAAGGGAGAGAGAAAAAAAATCAATTAAGTCCATATTTCCATGCAGAATTTACAGTGATGTAGGCCAAATGTACCCCTCCACTTAGGTGCAGAGACAAAATGTAAGCCAAGACGCCGTTTAGCCAAATGGCCTGACATAAAAGCACGGACAAAGCATAC
This sequence comes from Avena insularis, assembly GCA_023614405.1. NCBI lineage: Eukaryota > Viridiplantae > Streptophyta > Magnoliopsida > Poales > Poaceae > Avena > Avena insularis. The sequence goes on along the minus strand of CM042685.1, from coordinate 429,901,692 downwards.
CATGAAGTGTGTGTATTCACTTGTATTAACCTGACCAGCTTCCAAAAGCAAGAGTACAGATGTTTGCGATATAGCGTCATTATTTTGATTGGTACAGTGTTGACAACAGAAATGCCACGCGTGCTGAGCACAACCAGCTGCTCCCTTGTCACCAACTGGATGATCAAAATGTTGTTATCATCTTGTCTTCAGTCCTTGGATGTCTTCTGTCCGATGTTACTCAAATATGGGCAGATCATGAGGCCTACTCTTTGACCAGCCTTCCGCGTCTCTTGAGGATGTCGATAAAGATAATGTAGAGAAGGTCTTTACGTGGGACTCTTTGTCCATATCCAGGAAGAATCGATGCCTGTAGGGGAGTAGTGCGCAGACATGAGCTTCAGAGTTAGCGGTGGCAAACCAGGATACATGAAAATGCCGTGAAAAAAAGAAAAGCTTACCATCTAGAGTCTGATGTCAATTCTGGATGAAAAGCGGTGGCCAGGATGTTCCCTTGTCGTACCGCAACAATTACCCGATCTTTGGAATACACTTCTTCCTGCCAGAGTAATGCATAGATTGAGTATCAGTGCACAGAAGAGATGCAGTAATCAGGAGTTTGTTTTAGACGAGAAGTTCATCACGGTAGTCCCTATTCATGTAGTACTATTTTCAAAACATTTGAAGCAAACTACCTCAGCTTAAGAACAGGTATCATATGAGCGTTATACTCAAAAACAAAGTTACAATCAGATAAACATAATTGGTGCGGAAACAGTCAGTAAACATGGCACAGCTGCAAGGAAATGAATGCATAGATCCTTTAGAAAATGTTAATTGCAATTCAGCTTCAGAATTTGTCCCACAATAAACACGAGCAGAAAGATAGTTTCAAGCACACTCATCCTATAGATTCATCTACTTTGGACCGTACAAATATATTTTGTTTTCAAAGAGACCCAAAATTCATCAGTTGCAATATATTGTAATATTACAATCAAACAAAAAAAATAAGCAATAAGCAAACCTTGACACCCTCGCCAGACGTTATTGTAATGCTGGGTGTACCAGCAGGCACAGGGCAATCAGCCAATATTTCAACGTCCGATCCTACTTCCAAGATAGCAGGTGCTCGTATAAATACTCCACGGCATGTAGGACTACCTCCTTCCTTGTCTGCAAGCATTGGCACCGAAAGTTCGGTTTCAAAACTTCTCACCTGCAAGAGAAGACTTTCCAATTAAACAGGTGTTCACATTATTCTGCATTTATCTAAAATACTTATGATGATTTACAATTCAAATGATATTGCTAACTAATTAAGCCATCAGCTATACAGCACGGTCCTCAAAGTTACCTGGCTTCCAAAAAAGTTCCTGTGGACTGTACAATCTAGTCCCCCGATAAGCTCCTGGCCTCCCGATTTTGTTCCTACGGGTAACATTATGTAGTGACCATGAAATTCCATCAATTAAAATAAATTTAAAATATCTACAAATTGGTGAGCCACGTACCTACCGCCTTGTTTGCAAGGAAAATGAGGCCAGCACAAGTTCCCCATACAGGCTTTCCTGCACCAACAAACTCGCGAAGTGCAGGAAACTGCAAAGCAAATGAGGTCAAATGTTGGAACATTTAATAGTACCACATAACTTAAAGTACAATGTGCACTCTGTCAGAGATATACAATGTTGAAACAGGAAAAAATTGTAGCCATGGTCCCACTCACTAGCAGTCCTCCCAAAGACAGGGAGAAATGTAGCGGTCACTGGAAATTCAAACTGTGAGTGCATTCTTGGTCAGGCACTCAGTCACAAAAAACCCAATGACAGAAAATTTTCTTCCTTAAAGGTTACCAGCACTGGACTAGATGTCTCCAAGCTAGCAAAATTCATCCTCAATAAATAAAAGAGATGATGACAAAAGAATAATCACATTTTTAGGGCCTTTTGAAGTCACAAGACAGAAAACCATTGATTACATATGTGACAAGTTGCTCCGCTGAAGCTGCAGACTACCGTGCCGGAACTAGGGTGAGGAAGTGTAGAAAATTAAGAGAATGTAAGGTAATAGTAGGAACGGAAATATCAAATGTGGTGACCTCTTCAGAATTGTAAACTCAGCAGCCAGCACTACCCATAGAAGAGTAATCAAATTTGCCTTCCATGTAGTTCTCTTTTGTTGTGACTAATGCAATGAATCACTAAATAAACTTCATCTTAGAAACAAGGAAGAACATACCACAATTGCAAGAGTGTTTGTTAGTGTGATCAAAAGTTTAGAATGAACACGCTATTAACTCTGAACAATCAAGTTTTGCAGTTTACTAATCTAGTTGATTTCCCACAAAATAAATCTAATTTTTTTGAATCAATTTACAGCTATAACAGACGATGAATTAGATATAATCTGATCACTTCAATCTAGTTTCTCGCCCTCCAGCGAATATCATCACGGTTGTGCGTTTCAGGCATCTTTCGCCAAGCCTCTGCGGGTATATCAACAGAATTTGGAGTACTCGATACGCCATGACAGATTGACAGAAACGAAATTCAGAGGCTCTACCAACCAATATCGGGGTAACTTGATATGACACGACAGAAACTGAAGTTCAGGAAGACACCAGAAAGAAAAGGACCTACTAGGTTGTGGTAATTGGCGAGCTTGGCCATGGTGGTGCTCTCGCCGCCGGGGATGATGAGCGAGTCTAGGCCCGGCAGCTGCTCCGGCTTGCGAACCTCCACCCCGTTCACCCCGATCCTCCTGAGAGCTGCCCACAACCGAGGGAATCAATAAAAGAACATCTCGCCGACACACGGGGGCGAGTGGCGAGAGGAAGAGACGCGCGCGTACCGGAGATGTGCTCGTTGTAGGATCCCTGCAGCGCGAGAACGCCAACCACCGCCATTGCTCCCCCGCTTCTCAATCTGTAGCGAGTTCTCTCCCCTTGGTCCTGGGAATTGGGATGTGTGGAGGTGGGGATCGGAGGATCGGAGATAGGGGCGGGTGGTGTCTGGTCGGGACGACAGAAGGGAAGGAAGGAAGGAAGAAGGCGTACGTTGCCGTGGCGGCGGCGAGCCGGCGACCACACGCGGTGACTGACGGAGATAGCTCTCCACTGAGAGAAAATAATGGAGTAGTACTGTATATTCTTTTTGCGCGAGAAAAGATTTTATTTAGAGATAAAAAAAACTGTTGGCAATGTGAGGTGTTCGATGCTGGACGGTGGAGAGACGTGCGTGCACGGTGGAAGAATTGTGAGTTTGCGACAGTCCATTACCACTGTCATTGGGCCGGGTTCGTGACAAATTGCATCTGCCTCACAGTTTGGTTCGGGTGGAAAGTAAGAGCCGCCCACCGTAAATCAGGTCCATCCTTGGTAGTATTTTTTTTTGGAGCATTAGGTCCATCCTCACATCGGTAGAGCGCAAAAAAGTAGTGTAGCAAGAAAAAAAAAACCTACATGTCAAAAAAAAAAATCTAACTAAACAAAAAGGATAAAACCCTAGTGACTAATTACAAGACATTCCGCACGTCGGTACTCACCTCTATAAGCTATCACAAAATCTTAATAAGAATTAGCATGTATCACAAAACCAACGGTCTTAAGTTTAGAATTGATGTCTTCCAATTTGTGGCATATATATTAATATTTAACTTTTCAGATTAGGTCATGTTGTTGTCGTACAAACAACGACAGAGTAGTAGTCTCGCGGAATAGGAGGTGTCTCTTCACACATAGTCAACACAATATGAATATAGGACGTGCGGGGCTATGTTAAAGGTTTTCGTACTCTCACACAACGATATTTGTTGAATAGATTCGTTCACCTTGTTGAGGCGTGACTTGCCTATGCTACAAATGCATCTAGAGATATTTGGTAGAAGGCTCGATCCCTACACGACTTGTTGGGGATGATTCCAAGGTACACATACTCAATGTTGATTAGAAGTTGTACATGACTTCCTAGATCCGACCCTAGACCCCCTGAATGTGTCTTGGAGCTACAATACATTTTTCTTAAATTTCATTCAAGTGAGTCCATGGGGTGCCATTTATAAGTTAGGAATCCTTGGCCTATTACAAAGTCTACAACGTTTAATGGTAGCTGTGAAGGGCAATGGAGGTAATCTTTGGTCCACCGATCTATGGCGGACTATAAAAATAGTGTGAAGTGTGATACATGGTGGACTAACCCACATTTTGATCCACCTAATGGGCCATGCTTGGGCATTTTCTTGGGCCAATTAAACTCCGGCGATGCATCGCCAAGACCCGGTTCACAGAGAAGGCGACATGACACACAGTCATTAGCGCTTTCCCTCACCACTCATTGGAGTCTAACATGGCGTTAACCAAATCGGTTAGAGTATATTTTTTTCTTTCGGCCAGTCCATTTGAATGGGATGAATAGGGAGACGTCCTCTCATGAATAATACCATGCTCCGCATAGAATAAATCAAATTCAATTAAAAAGTATTCTCCACCATGATCCGGTTGATAATACCATGTGTCACCTGATTTTAAAATCAAGTTAGTTTCTGTATCGGTTTTATAGATTTTGAAGTAGTTCAAAGCTCCATTTTTAAATTTCAAAATATTAACATAGAAATATCTAGTGGAGTCGTCAATCAACGCCATGAAATATCTTTTTGCACCTCTTGTCAAAACACTATAAAGTTCTATCGGTGCTAAGTTTTTTTTATTTCGCAGCCGTATGAGACTTGCGGGTTAATTTTCTTATACACACACTTGGCACTTAAAACCTTTAACGGTAGTGAATTTTAGAATTAAACTTATACTAGTGGAATGCCCGTGCGCTGCCACGGCTCCTTATGTATGTATAGTGTAGCACATGTTACGTGTGTAGACAATGCACGTATATATAAACACATTGAAAAAATAACCACATAATATTTAAAAACATTTAAAGATTTACTTCACATAGTTAAATGTTATGTGTATAAAATGCAAGAACCAACAAAATTATCTCTTATTCACTAAGCCATTCTCCATTGACACAACTAAGATATCCTCGTATAACATTAGGAATGTTGTCCTCGACTTTATTTGCATGGTACTTGAGAAAGTGTATCAAAAACTTTTTCCGCAACTCATATCCATCCTGCGTAAGCAATCTATTTTGTTAGCGTGGAGTTTTCACATAAAAATATAATAACTGTGAATGTAGAATACTCACGGTGCAAATTGGATGAACAAATCTTTTACCATCCCATGAGAGCATAAAATAAAAAACTAAGTAACCCGATAAATTCCTGTAAATGAATGGATTTCATTATCTTGGTTGTGAGGATTGTAATTATAAAATAAATTACTTGTAATGAGAACCAATAAAATTACCTGTCAGAGCTTGTTGGTATTGAAATACTACGAGGGTATTTACGTGACCAAAAATATATATATCATAATTCCAGCCAGGTTGCGCTATTTCAAGAGCTTCATTTAGATAGAATGAGCACCTTTGTAATTTTAATTGGTACCTCTCTTCCAAGAGAGGTTCATGAAATGGGTCTAAGATAGATACACAATGTTCATGCTTGTCAATGGTGAACAAGATGAAGTCACCAAGGGATGCATGTGGCAACAAAATCTGAAAATGATGACCATTAAAACACAAAAATCATGTCAAGAATGGACAAGAGACCTAACTTACCATGTTGCACGACGAGATATCATGGTCTATCCCAGGCCAACTATGAAACAATGTTGCCAACTCCTTAACATTTGGCTTTTTATGCCATTTTGGATGTCGTGTACCATCGATCATCGCGGACTGAGATAAAAAAAAGATTAAAACCATTACAATGATAATAAATATGCGTGATTGTAAGAACTTACACAAAATCTTAAGTCCATGTTGTGGACATGAGGCTCTATGAACATTTGTATCTCATCACATGCCACTATACGAACAGCCATATTGAAACAATCCTTATCCATAGGTTGTTCTATCCTAAGTATGTCCTGAATTTGCTTTAGAGTTAATCCAAGCGGAAAAGGTTTGGAGCTTCGCACCCATTCTTTCCTGCCAAACAAATAATCAAAATAATGATATCATAAAAAATATGTACTTACTTATGTTAACATGAGGCTTACTCCAAACACTTTGTATCATCGATGGACATGATGTATTTGCAGATCTCGTCAACAAACTCATGTGGTTTTGTGAGCATGATGCATGCTGGAATGGGATTGTTTTCTTTGGCTATATCTTGTGGATATTTCCCCTCAGGACTCAGCATCTTAGACTGATCGTATATCGGATTGCCTCTTATCTTATTCAGTTCCGAATCATGCAATATGACAATTAATTTTTTTCGAAATGCTCTCATGTCCTCCTACAAAGTAGTAGAAAATTACACTTGTAAAATAATATTTTAAGATGCAACATAGTATTAATTGTGTCCCAATAAAAATAATACCTGAGTGACATTGTTTGAAAGCATGTCTCCTGTCCAATATTCCATAAAGTTTAGCATGAATAAACCGCATGATGCACTATAAGATTACAAAATGTTATATTGCTATTGCATCAATCCAGATCAATTTAAAGAAACCTTTTGAACAATCATGAAGCAAGGTTTATCGTATATATATACATCTATATGCATCTTCTAGTATAAATGATCAACGATTTGTTGGATATTAAACATACAACTTTGTGGATTAATATACTTTTCGCATTAAATTTGATGGGTGTTCAACATACCCATCAGTCTGCAGTCGGTTTTGGATATGCTCTTCTATTTCCCATGTTGTGGCATCCAAATCCTGCCACTTTTCACCCTTGTCAAACCCCTTTCTTTTAGACGCAATCTTTAGGTGCTTCTCAAATCCTTGCAGCTGTTATACGAGAAAATAGTAATAGGCCTTAAGGAAAAAAGAATGTCAATAGGAGACCACAGTCAACTTACTTACCATGTTAGTGAGGTCACTTCTACTCATTCCAACACCGATTGAGTCCAATACTTGTATCAAACGTTTCTTTGCATTGATGACTGCTAAATACCAATGGGTCTTACTGATGTTTACTGGAAAGAAGACCTAAAATAATTTGTTGCCTAAGTCTCACAAATAGACATGCTAAAAATATAATGGACGATATAGATATGTAGGAGTTAGTACTGACCATGTCATGCTTTATATAAATATTTGCCTGCTCTATGATGTGGCGATGTACTTTAATGTCCCTTTTTAGCTGATTGGAGATGAATGTTTTGTCCATATATACCTTACCATCCGCTCTGTCAAGAAGATGATCACATGCACGCATACAATATATGTACGCATTTACCACCTGTAATTGGACAAATAAAATACAGGTAGATAAAATACATTCAAATTTAAGACAATAGTGATTTTGTTGACTTACTCATCGGGCAAGAATCCATCATCGCTATTAAGACATTTTAAATCGTCATTAGATAGTAGTGCATCACCAATGTTCACAAGCTTGGTATTTCTAGGTGTCGACATGATTGCTTCGATGGCAACAAAATCTTCAATGGTACAAACATAGTCTGCCACGATATATAAGTGTACATGACTAATTAGATAAAAATAATCCAACAAAAATGAGAGAGCGATAATCAGAGCACAACTAAGTACCTTTCGGGATAACCTTCGCGTTTGCTTTCTTTGGTTTATTATGTTGTGAATTGACCGTCGCTTTATCTAATTCCATATCATTCGTGACCTATAAAATCCCAACATTTATATAGAATAAATTATAAAACTGTCATATAGAAACACACTTTTAAAAAATACAATCACCTCCTTTGTATCTTCCAGCAACATCACATCGGCGGCAATGTCGATGGGTCCTTTCATAGCATCTGCAATATCGGTCTCTGTCCCACCCATAATCTAGAAATTTGGAATAAATATTTACTGTTACTCAAATATAGTAAGATAGAATATGCATAGAAAGTAAAAACAACTTTCTAAATTCACCTCTTTTGATTGTGCCAAATTCATGTCCACGTCCAAGATCATCGTGTTTGGGTCTGCTATATCCATAAGTTTGTCTCTGATCTATCATAGAAAGATACATGTTACACTCGGATCCATATTAGTTGACTTGAATTTGTCAAAATTTGGATGAACCTATATATTAAATAGTGTCTAGATTTAACTAAATCTAGTTAATTTTGAGCAACTAATATAAATTGAAGGAAGTACAATAAATTGATTGATGCGAGATAATTCCCTTCTGTACTACTGTCCTCTCTCCCTGTTGCGGATTGCAGCTATTCGCAAAAAAAGCTGAGCTTCAGAAATATTTCTAGAAACTACCGAATAAGCATCTACATTTGACTACTACTCCTACCTAGTAATAAAAAAGGAATCTTGTCCGTTTATACCAGCAAAATCAACCAGACAGCTTAAAAAAAAGCAATATCGATGAGGGCATAAGACGCTCGGGAACTGTCAGACTCTCAAAAAATCCCCAATCCTCACCGTCTTCCTCCCACGGCCACGCATGGCCTTGCCCCGCTGCTGCTCTCTCACGCCTCCCCTCTCCTTGGCCCTTTGCTTTGTCGCGGCCTTGGATGGCCATGCCCCGCCGACTACTCTCCCACGACCAGACGCCATGGGTTCCGGCTGTCAGCCGCCCCTCCCTTCGGCGTCGAGCCGTCCCGCCATCCACCAATCCGCAAGCCCCCTCCGACGCCCAGCCGCCCCGTCCTCCACCAACTCCGCAAGCCCCATCCGCCGCCCAACCGCCCCGCCCTCCACCAACTCCGCAAGCCCCCACCAACTGCACGCCCAAGCCAACACTTAATCCCATCCCCGCCGCTGCAGGGTGGCCACCCCAACCTGGACCGGCTCATCGTGGCACATTCACGCGGCCCTCTCTTTCTTGCCGCCGCTACTACAGATCTTCTCGCCGACATTGACGTCGCGATTCGATTGTGCATGGTGCGTGCGTGCCCGTGGTGCTCGCCGCCGGTGGAGAGGGGGAAAGGGAATACCTTGATGCCAGTGGAGGATTCCTAGATCCTCGAGGATTCGTCGATTGGTAAAAAAGGTACTCTAACTGACTTGGCGCTTGCCTGTATCATAAAGACGGGAAAGACCGGTACGGAAGCAAAACTATAGCTATTCTGTTAGGATATTTTTCAGGTTGTTGGGCCGGAAAAAATTGCAGGGTTGTTAGATTAGTAAATCGTATTTAGATAGTTTATAGTTTGTTTGTTTGTTTGTCCTGGACTCTGTTAATTTTTTTTGAGGGAGGAATCTGTTATTGTTGTGTGCAAATCAACTTGAAGCAAATTTGATATTGTTTAAGCAAATAGATGCTGAAAACATCGACACAATTTAGATATGGCATGCACTTGTTTAGAAAATTTTGTTTCTACAAAATGGTTGACAATGTATTGTGGGGCAGATATCGACGCAAAAGTAGTTGTACAAAACCTTCATTAATCCAAGAATTGATACACTTGTAGCACATGGATACACGCCAATTCGGGTTGTCCACCATGAGGGCGAGGTAGAATGTGAAGTTTAGCACTACCAGGAAGCACCATGATGTTGAAGTGTTGCGGTACTGTGACAAGTGTATTTGATGGTCCTGGGTGGAATATGATGATGGTTCCAGCAGCTCACTGGGCTTCTTCCATATATGCATACATGCCTCTCTGGCGCTTAAATGGTTCCTCAATTTGTTGTCTCAAGTCAGAACGAAGTGATGCATCCGTTTACTTTCAACTAATTTGCTGTTAGGCATCTAGGTCTAAATATTTGTTTTGTATTACGACCAACAAATTTATTGTCCATAAATTTATGATGCTTGTGAGTAGGTTGTGGTTCAAATTTGTGACCCCTTAGTAAACATTGTTTCTAAAGAAATTGTACTCAAACAACAATGACAAATGAGCCAAAACTGAGAGTAGAAACTATGAACTGAGTCCATAATGTTTATGAAAGTCAGACATATGCTTTAATCTCATCCTTACCAACCATACACTTTGATTGGGACTGGGGACATGGTGGTAACATATCCGCTGAGCATACAATTTTTAAGTGATGTGAACTATGATGTCTCATGTTACTTCAAATTCAGTTTTTATTGGTGTGAGTGCTACTGCTTTATCCATTTCTTTTCTTGGTGATTTTTTCCTTACGTGTCACAGGTCCCGTCCTCCTTAATTTTCCTTTGATCCCATGTCGCATCCTTCCACCAGCTATACAACTCCATCGTACAAGGAAAGTATGGACCAGTAGACTGTGAAACTGTTTCTAAGTGGATTTTGAGGAACAATGCTAAATATTAAAATATGAATTGGTTTGTTACCTGATCGGTATTGTATTCTGTAAGTGGATTTTATTCTTCACCTCAAATACTCTGTTTGTGATGTCACAGTGCTTAGTTCAGATAGAGTTACCTGATTTAGTGCGAACTTTGTAGCAAGTTTGATGCTTGATTTGATCAGCTTTACCATTTTCTTCAGTATTTCATTAATAACTTGAACTCCATTGTTTTGAAATTGTTATTTTGCTGGGATACAAAAACAGGGTGACTTCATCCTTTTCTTATTCCATCTTGCATCACCATCGATCCCACTGTCTCACTTTCAGCTACTACTATTATTCATATCTTTACTGGGTGTTTTCAATTATCACCTATGGTAGTGTTTCATAGATGATCAATGATATTTTCTTACAAATTTGTTACTTTTGTTGAGAGCTTTAACTTTTACTCTAAAAATTTGATCTGCAAGTTACTCCGCAGGATGTATTGTGCAAGTTGAAGTCATTGTTCAACGAAGATGACCAGCGAAGCCATTTGATGATAGAGAGATGTGCAAGTTGCGAATCATCACAAAGTAGGTCAGTCCTTGAGAAGATTCTTACTTTGTATGGTTTCCTTTCTGGAACATTTCTAGAAGCAAAGGATAGAGAATTCCATGGGTTCCTCAAAGTTTACACCTAAGTAGGTCAGTCAGATTTATATTTGGCTATTGTCCGTCTAGTTCATGAGAGAATGGCATTGCCATGTATATTAGGTTGCTTTAAATCCCCATTATTGCTTCAAGGTTATTTGCACAGGGTAAGTCACATATTTTTAATCTTGAATGTCCATAGATCATGTAGAAGGAACACATGCGTCATCCAGGAAAGTGGTCTGACGATAGGATGTTTAACGGGATGCATGTGTTCTCATATAGCTGGTCCCAAGTCCCAATTTGTAAGCCTCAATATTGTCGATTAGCACCTGCACCATCTTCATGTTACACTAACTCGTAGTGAAACGCCAACATGGAATTCACATCGTGTTTGCCTTGATTATCTCTTGGGAACTTAATCCTACACATTGTTTAAGATTGTTGTGTCTTCATATTTTCATATGATGTGCAATCTAGAACAATTTTTTTTGGACAAGACGAAGATAGTGGCGATTATCATCGATATAATAAACAAAAAATTGAGTTGTGTTTTTATGACTTGATTCTACAGGGGCTTATCTCTAGGTGAAGGCACTGGGCAACATGAGAATTTCTTTCTACGACATTGAGCAACGTGCTCCAAAAGGAGAGGGACTGGTCAGGACGACAATGGTATGGCATGCTTTATTTAAAATTGTAGTGGAGCACATTCCAAATTATAGAAGTACCAGCGCACCCTTCCCAGGATTCACACGGTATAAATTTGACTTCTAGCAATGCCATACTATCAATTATAATGTTTACCACACTAATTGAATATCCTTTATGAAACCGTACACAAAGTATTCAAATAAATCATATGGATATCTTATCAGCTAATAAATCATGTGCCCTTCACATGAGAAAATATCATTATTGTTCTGAACAATAATTAAAACACATTCGCACTAACAGAGACTTCCATACATAAATAAATTTAATCAGAAATCAGAAGTCCATAGAGTATACTCCAGTGTAGCTAGCGTACTTCAGTTGATCAAGCTCAATTTCCACCATGAAATTTGTCACCATCGAAGCATGGAATGTCTGTTTCACGGATCCAAAAACTGGCTTGACCAATTCTGCTCTTGGCACTGGGTTTTGTGTGTGGGGGAGAGGCTGTTCTGGACACATGATAACCTGCACATAAGGAAACCCTTTTTTGTCGAACTCCAGTATGTAGCAGACCACAAAACTGTAGAGATGCCCAAGTGTCACGGTGGAGGCGATGGAGTCGAGGGCATCCACGTATCGTCTAGCCCTAGACGTATATAGTTAACATAGGAACAGATCTGAAATTAGTTATCTTCAGAGGAATAAGTAATTGTGGAGTTCGATAAAATCGTGAAGTTGAAGATCTTACGTACTGATCAGAGAAAAGGCGGGAACAGGAAAAACCTGAGCTTGACGTGGCGCCATCACTGTTCTGGAGATCCTCCCGTTATTTGGGATCATCATGCCGGCTAGTGTATTGATCTGAACTGGGGTGAGGGGACTATATTTCGAGGTGGGGGAACGAAGAAACAGGCCGATATATGTAGGGTAAAAGTTTTGGCTGTCGCTAACAAACTTATCTACTTAGCCACTTATCTACTTAGTTAGGATCAGATTGACCAATGCATGCACAATTATAGACCGAATAATTAGGCAATTTAGTTTCGCTATGTTTGCATGCAAATCTGTTGCGTTGAGAAAGGGTGGCCGTTTTGTACTTGCAAGAGACTAATCCGAGCCTACATGCTATTCTATTCTACATGCATGCTATTTAATTAAAAATTATGAAAAACACTAAAACTTTGGGAGAGACACATAAATAATACACAAAAATTTATTCAGAGTTTGTCGTGAAATCAACCATATCCATAAAAAGTACCAATACAACTCGAGTGCTTACAAAATCATCTGTAACATACTAATTTAAACTAAATACGTCTAAATAAATCTGATGACAAAATCTATAATATAGAAAGTTCTTCATGTCCTTATGACACCCAAGTTCACTTTGATTGCTCTAGGGATGTTGTTTATGGCATCATTGTGTCTAATCTTCAGTAGATGAACCATGAATTGCTTCCGGAGCCCCAGTGGATCCTAAAAGTGTGTGAAACAAAAGTAAAGATAAATAAATAGAAAATAAAAGACATTAAAACACAGATACCCTAGTGTAGATGCACGTACTTTAGTGATATGCCTAGGAAGATGGTTTGTTCCATCCATGGTTGCCATGTGTTGTAGGACGGTAAATCCAGAGTCATCACTGGAACAATATGATCTTCAGTAGATGAACAATAGGAAGATGGAAGAGCTCAAGGTTCTGACAGCATGTATCGTAGTAAACCGATAAATTATCTTACCTATTTTTATGGGGGCTTATGACCTGATGGCTAACCATTGGCCAGTCCTTGACTTCTGTAGTCCAACCATTGTTCATTGTTTTAAACATCTCGTTGAGCTCTTCCATCACTGCTCTGGTCTCATTCGTTACCTCGTTCCGTAGAATGAGACGCTCGTTCAGATACGGGTAATAGGAAGGATCCATTAGAAATGTCTTTCTTGTTTCCATGTTGACCGAAATAAGAGCGTATGCATCATGGACAGCCAGCGGTAGTAGATACTATAATATGTAGACCAAAGTTAGTAACTAATAAATGCAAGTACATGTTGTCATATAAGATAGGCACTCACAACTTTAGAGTTCCAGATGTTGTATGGAGGAAATCTTGGACGCACAGCATCAATAATTGTCATGGTGCGGCTAGCTTCCGGAATCGGCGAATGCCTTAAGGCCTGTGCTTGAGCTTGAAGCTGCAAGTCAAACAAGTGCTTCCATCCGAGGTGTTCGGTGCCTGCGTGCCTATCAACTTCCGCGCATACAAGCCCACGAACTGCTATATTGAAGCAGTCGGGGTGAACTCGTCCACCTGGCCGAATTGACTGTTGGATCATCCCGAGAGTTATCTCTATCGGGTACGGCAGAGTGCTTTTGATCCATATCGTGCTGAAAGATATAAATTACAGTAAAAAATTCAATTTCAACTATGCATATTTGTAAATATCTATATTTTTTCATTGTTTCTCATTATTTGTTAAGAAAAAAATACTTACTTTAACATGTCCTCGTCATCGATCTGCATGATGTAATTATACATATAGTTGATGGCATGTTCAACTATGAATCCTAGCTCTGCGATCGGTGCAGTACAGTGGTTCAAGCACTATTTAACCACAATGAAATAGAAAGGAGTGTAAAAACATTAATAAAGTGTACATAACTTAAAAAAGTGGTAATAAACATAACTATATTGTATATTCACAAGTACAAAGACATATATGTTGCTACTTTCACAATTATTTTAGAACGAAGAGTATTTTTTACCGCAAAACTGAAACCGTGAATCCAGGTTTTCAAACTTGGTGTTTAAAAAGATTTTTTTATAAAGAATTCGCATAGCAAAAACCAACTTTTTTCCCGTGTCTGAAAAAGAACCAACGAATCTACTAATTGAATATGTCCATCCCCTGCACACTTCTCACACGAACATGCTGAAAAAAGCTACAAGCTATACACATGGCAACAACAACTGGGTGGAAGTCATTACCTTGCTTGCTGTTGATGGATGGTCTACCTTGTTGATGGATGACGGCAGTGGCTACTCCAGGCGGAGGAGAGGACCTCACGAGGCAGCAGATAAGAATCGGGACAGGGAAAATCACTCGTATGATAGTTGTTTTGAAGTAGCGTACAAGGTCTCTCTTTAATAAGGCAATCTTGTAGGTTGTTAGGATAAGGATTTTATCTAACTACTACTGTCCAGCCGTAAGCAATCTTGTGGGATTGTTTGTTTTAACATAAGGTGGTATTGTTTTAATCAACCGGGACATACATACAGGAAAAAGCAGTCCTAGCCTGTTGGGCCAGGTCTGGGCTAGGTCTAGGTCTCCACACGTGGGTTGAGAGCCAAAGGCACCAAATCTGGGCCGCCAAACCTTCAAACAAACGTACCAGAGGTACAACTAAAAAAAGGGAATAAAGGTAAACTGTACATGAATTAATAAAGGACCCAAATATTTTTATTCATAAGAGATCACAATGCATGGCTTCAATACATGGTATTCATTGAATATAATAATAACATAATAATTGGACAACTTAATTTATTTTGTATAACAAATTGTTATGCTAGTGTCCCAAAATAGAATCGAGGATAATATTATCTAAGCAGCTATGAATAGAGGCAAGATGATATATCTAAATAGCCGTGAACACCAACTTTTTAGTACACCATCTTGGGACAAACTATGACTTGTTCAGCCACGTCTTCCGCCACGCTGCTTTCGGCGTTGATTTTGTTGTTGTGTGATGAATTGGATCCTAGCTTCCACAGCATCATCGACCTGAGCGCGTGTGTCATCAGGTCTGGCAAGCTTGGCCAAACGAACATCTACAAATAAAAGTGAGTATCAAATATCACATATGTCTGTACAAAGAACAACACTGTCAATATATTTTAAAACCCTAAAAAAAAGTTACCTTCCAAATAGTGATCTTCTAAGTTGGTTCTTGGTGAGAATATAAAGGAGCTCTCATCCATAGTTGACAAAGAGCCTAACGTCCTGTCTATTTGAACGTTAGTCACGGCAAGAATTTGTAATTCTCTTTCAGCTGGTCTCCAGCGGCCCATGTGACGATAAATATGTTGAGTGTAGACGTGTAAGAATATTAGCTGTCCCCTGTGAATTAGCAAAAAAAACATGACTTCTCATATATAAAATATAGAGGCGGCTAGTAAATTTTTAAATGAGCCTCACTGAAAGTTCATTAAGGCAATGTCGCGGACAGGTTTTCCACGATAGTACGGCGTCTTGTACTTGTATTGTGGTTCTCCCACGTAGGCAAGGACACCAACCACATCTGCAAGTGTAGTTAGAGTTAGAATGAACTTGATTTGAATATGTTGAGTTAGAGATGATGCCCTTACCTGTGATAGATTTGTCTCGTCGTGTGAAGATAGTGTTGAAGTGTGGGAACCATGATGGACAGATTGAGGAATCTATCCGATGTCCCAAGGTTCTCACCTCGGTCCGAGACTTTAAACTTACGATGAATTCAGAGTCTATGAACCAGAAATGTTCCCTATACATTTCCACAGGGTAGAAACCGACAACAATAAAGTCGTAAGTCATCCCCGCATGTAGCATCTGGTTGAAACGATCTGCTATACTATTATATGCAAGGGCTTCCATTTTTGTTCCCTAACAAAATTGCGAGTTAGTAAAAGGTAGGACATTAAATATTTCCTTTGTAATATATATAGTAAATATGCTTACATTCTCGTCCAGCAGAATGCAATGAAGGTAACATTGACCAAGTGCATCCTTTTTAACCTGGCCCTTCCATTGCACCATAGCACGGATATTCCACATGTTTTGGTAGATGTGTTCCATCCGCACATCATTAAACTTCAAATTCCTGCGAAATGACATAATCGTTTGTAACAACAAGCTATTCCACCATCACATTTTCATGAGAATATATTTGTTCAATAACTTAATTCCCTCATGTGCTTGCTAGGTGCTAAAAAGGCTGATGTTAGATCGACACAAAAGATGTAGTATGTGTAAATATGTGTTGCGATCTGAACCAAAGTTTGGTACTCATTAAAGAAAAAATAGATATTATGGAAACAGATCTTAGTTGAAGATCCTACCTTTCAAGCTCAAAGGTGGAAGGAGCTGGAGCGAGAGAGGCAGGAATGGCCGGAGGTGGTGGTGGTGCCATCACCCTTCTTGAGATTGCGTTGTATGGTATCACCATCTGAGTGTTATGATATGAACAGGAAAAGATGAACAAGGACTATATTTCAAGGTGGGGAGACTAAATGAACTGGGCTGTTATATGTAGCGCTAAAATTTGGCTTTGGCGGGAAGCGAGTAAGTTTAAAATAATTAGCTTCCGTTTATGTTGGGTTGTTAGCGCCTTGATAACAAATCTTATCCAGCTAACTAACACTATTAGCTAGAACCTAGGAGAGATCCCAAGGGCTCTCGCTAGCTAGCTAACGAACTAACATTATCTAGCTAACTAACAAGCTATATTTGGGACGCATCTCCTCCTATCCATATCAATGACCAGGCTCAGGCTCACGTGAACTAATCCCAGAATAATCTAAGAACGTGCCCACAAAAAAGCAATATATAAAAACTAACCGAATAAAAAATCTGGTAGCAACGTGACACTTGCCTGTTTGGATCATCCCGATGTTATAAAATGAACATACCCAAAAAAAGAACGTATAACAATAATATAACAAAAAATATGGGCATTGACCCAAGGCTGGCGCATCACTACGAAGTCCAACTTGCACGGCAGGCAAGCCAACAGCTACACTAACAAGGCACTTGTTTGATAGGCAGTACTGGTCATGCCGACCATGACAATTACATCCTATTTATAGACTATAATCACATGTAAAATAATAATAATATATTGATTACTGCCACTTTTAGATGCACATATATCAAGTCGGTTTTTATCTATTACATTTGATAATCATAAAATCTCCTCAAAGTTTGTCGAGTGGCATCAAACGCCGAGGACTTCCTTATAGACTATGTTTAGTGTGGTCGTTACTAAGGATCTTTTCCTCTTCTTTGGTTTCTTGGCCTTGTCCTTTTGATCATCCTTTATGGCGAGGATCTTAATGTTTCTCTTTGCGGTTGCTCTGGACAACGCCACGTAGAGCTGACCATGAGAGAATACCGGCTCTGGTTGGTACACGCCGACAATCGGGATCGTCTGCCCTTGCGCCTTGTTAATCGTCATGGCAAAGCTGAGCCTGACGGGGAACTGCTTCTTCTTAATTTTAAATGGAAATATATCGTCATCAGAGGGGCAAAGAGGTATCCGAGGAAGAAATATCCTATTCCCAGCATGTTCTCCCACCACGATCTTCGCATCGATTGCATTCCTCTGGAACCCACGGACCACGAGCCTTGTGCCGTTACACAGCCCGTTAGCTGGGTCGATGTTCCTTAGCAGTATAACGGGGCAGTTTATCTTCAATTTAAGTGCGTGTGGGGGAAGCCCATTAGGAGTCAGGTCGTTCAAGAATTCAAGAGCGTAGTAACCGTGCGGATCATCCTCTGCACTGTCAAGGCTATGATAGATCTTCTCCTCGCCCTGGAAACGCTCTATCATATGATTGTTTATTTCATCCACATTCTCGTTCTTGGTGGAGAGGATTGCTCGAGACGTCATGTAACCAGGATCGGTCATGTTGTGGTCCAAGGCAGGAAACACATGGTCGATTAGCTTCTCTATGTCGGTGGCCTTGTCTGTCGAAGGCACACAAATGTCTTCGGGGAGCCGGATGTTGCCTTCCTCGTCAGTTTCCTCGGTGCCATTACCTACCCTCAATAGGTAATCCGCAAACCATGGGTCATTATGCGCCCTCATGTTCCTGACGAGCCTTAGCGGGTGCATGCCCTCCAGTCTGAGCTCCGTAAGGCTGTCGACTATCGACCCGTGACCCTTTTCTGACTACCGGAAGCACTTCCCTAAAATCCCCACCGAACACGACAGTCTTCCCACCAAAAGGTCGTTCATGCCGGCCCATGATGTCACGCATGCTCCTATCTAGTGCCTCAAGCTTTGCCGCTTTGTCATTGTGGCCTCGTCCCATAGGATAAGCGAAGCCATCCTTAGGAGCTTGGTTGTCCCACTTTGCTTGGTGAAGTTGCATGATGACCCTTCTTCAATGTTCAACGGGATCTTGAATCTAGAGTGTGCGGTTTTGCCTCCGGGCATGATGGAAGCTGCAACACCCGATGTTGCCGTGGCCACTGCGATCTTTCTCTCGCCTCTAACCCTAGCGAGCAATGCCCTGTACAGGAAGGTCTTCCCAGTGCCTCCCGGTCCATCGACAAAGAATACGCCCCCAACTCCACCATTGACTGCCTCTAGTATCTGTTCATATGCATCCCTCTGCTCGCGGTTTAGTGATTCAGCTAGAGATAGTCCGTCGTCATCAACCTTGATGGTGGTTTCCTCGATGACCTCCCTTGCCTCGCCATTTGTGTTTACGTAACTCTCGTCGATGCCCGGAAGAGGGAACAACTTTATGTCTTTACCCATGGATTGTAGCATGCCCCTGATGTCAAGCAACACCTCCTGCTCCACCGCGATGGGGCACGACACACGTCGCCTAAAGTCATCAGACATCGCATCAAGGTGCCTATCCCATAGACCACGGACGTCGCCAGGCTCACAGAATACCAAGATTGTCGCGAAGAGCCTCCTAAGAGAAACTGGCATGGCCCATTGCGTTGACTCGGTAAGACACTCGTCGAGCGTGTTATCGGCCTCGATGAGACCCCTCCTCTCGGCGGCCTCACGGAAGTTATCACATAGCACACCTTCTATGGTTTTCAGGTCTTCAAAAGACGTTGAGCCAGGTACGTGATTTAGAAGCACCCTTAGGAAGTACCGCTCACCCTCGGCAGGGTTGGCTGACATAATTCGGCCTATTTGGAAACAACTGTTCTTCCTTTTCTGCCAACCTGTTTTTTGCCATGTGAAGATTCCTGGAAAGTCCTTGTACAAAATATCTCGAGCCCAGGCATGCTCTCGGTTAACCGCGAAATACTCTGTCAACATAGATGCTGATGCATTATTTCTGGCAACCACATCGTTCAGGTTATCTCCCGGCTTGAATGTGACTCTGTGCATGTTTGGCAGATGAAGTTGTAGCTTTAGGACCGACGGGTGGTTTTCGCTGAGGGCACATCGCTTCCAGGGGAGTAACCCACCTGGCGTCAACAAACCTCTTGATCTCGTCTATGTTACCTTCGGCATCGGCCTGGTCAATGTTGAACGAAGTCTTATCATGGCCCTTGTATATGTATTTGTATAGGTACTTGACGGCCTTTATGCTGGAGCACACCTCCACATTGATGTGACAGTTGAACATCTGCAGGAGGTACGGGTTGTACGGCACAACCCATCTATTGTCTAATGTCTGCCGACGGACCTTCGCTGAACGACCGTCCTTCCGTCTCCGATAAACGGGGTATGAGTCCTTTCCCTGTATAGTGGTCTCGTTGAAGTCTCGGGGGTACCTGCACTTGCATGACCCATTTTGCATGCACACGTTGTTGGGATTCAGGACACCGCATGGGCCGTGCATCATATGCTTCACAACCATGGCGTAGAGCTCTGGATACTTATGCTTGTCCGGGAGCTCGGCGGATATGAGACGATCATACTGCTCTGGCACAACAAGCTTATATCTTGAATCCATGATCAACAGGAAATGTGCATGTGGTAGTCCCCTCTTCTGGAACTCTACCACATAGACATACGCCTTCACAACGCCTAGGATATTCTTCTTGGTCAGCATATCTTTCATCGTCTCTAGCTTGGCTCTAAAAACACGGGCCACAAGATCAGTCGGTCTGAGGTTTGGCCGGGAAACAACTCATCTTGTATCTCCTGCCAGTTTGGGTTGCATGTCATAGTTAGGAAGATGTCAGGCTTCCCATATGTCTGAACTAATGCCATGGCATCCATATGCCTCTGCTTCATGTCTCGGTAGCCCCCCTTGAATGATGATGGGAGAACAGGCCTGGTGCCAATAGCACTTGCCCGTGTCTCCCCTGCCGTGATGCTATCGATAATTCCTTGATACAAGTCGGCGCGTATCTCTGTCTGGTGGTCTCGGACCCATTTTAATCTGCAACCCTCTATCTTTATGTACATGTCAACAGCCCACTGCTGGAACAGGCGTCCTCCATGCAATATGGGGTTGAATATTGCAGGACGTGTTTGTAATCTGTAGCAATAGTAGTCCCTGACAGATATGCATAAATGGCCATCCCCCTCTGCTTGAATGAACAAAAATGAAGGTAAGAAAACATGAGATAATGATAGTTTCTCTAAAAGAATGCACAAGCATGTGAAATTGCCAAACCTCCATTGTTATCACGGTTCGCTCGTGGTAGCTGTGCAAGGTGCCATGACACATCCTTTTTAGGGAGATTTGGATGCCAACCAAGCTCCCCCTTCGGGAAAAAGAGGGGATAAGAGAGTGGGTCATAGCACCCTTGCGTGGCTTGTATGTTGTACTTCTCATTATTGTTCCCGTGGAGGGTAATGCTACGTTTCCACCTATTCACCGGGTCGTTTCCCTCAACCCAGATGGCAGCCACCTCGGACGAGATAGGTAGATTGTGTGTCTGTTGGTCTAGCTTCTGGTCAGTGTTAAGTTCTATCTTGTAGTCCTGGAGGCTGTCCCTATGGGCTCCCAAACTCCTTAATTGCTGGGAGTAGGGGTTTCCTCTCATGATGTTCGTCAATTTCTGGACGACCTCCTGGTCAAGTGTCTTGGTGGATTCTTTGTGATGGGTTAGGTTCGGATCGTCGTCATAGAAGTATAACTGCAGATGGTCCGGACGAGAGCCTGGACCAAAGGAATGCACATTGTGGTACAACGAGCCGCTCTCCTTGAATGTGTAAACCCCGGACCTCATATTCGTGCAGCTGTTGTCGAGGTTGACGCCAAGAGTTGTGAAGGAGAAGTGTCCATTGAAAAATCGGATGCTCTCGCGGAAATGTCGACAGTCTGCATCCGTGCTTGACCATAACCTCATCAGCTCCGGGATAGGTTCATGTTCCATCAACTTAACGTCTCCATTGCGACAACAGAACCCAGGTGGCTCACGCTCAAACCTCTTGGTCTTGCAGAATTTGCAATCTAGGACCTGCTCCAAGACATGTGTTTGTGGGAGATTCGAGTACACAAAGTCAAAAGGATCAACAGAGCCCACACCAGACAAGTCAGCCTCTTCATCTAGTTCCACATCATCAGCTTCGTAACCTACATACATAGTGTGTCCCACAAGATGTTTATTTTTTTTCACCGGCAAACATGGAATAGGCTAGTGGGAACGCTGTCAGACATACCTTCACCAGCAAACATGTAGTACTCATCGTCCGTGAGGTCATCGGGGATATCATTCTCCTCCATGATACGGTTAAGAAATGCTTCCACATCACCTGTAAACATTTCCATGATATAAACAATGTTTTGCCCTGATGCATGTGTTATGCTAACCAAGCCAAGCTACGTAGCACTTAACTATCAGAGAGATCTTATCCTATACTTAAGACCGATTCATGGGTTCTGCAAATTGCCAAGCTACACATGTTTTATCTGTATATATCACCTCTCAAAACAAAAGTTAGAACTTCCGGTTGAGTAAGTCATATATATGGCTATTTTGGTATCCTACAATTTATGATAGCTGAGATGTTTGTAGGACCCTATCTATGATAATGGTTCCTAAACTATGATAATGGTTCAATTCAACAGGACATAAGGGAGTAAAGATGGGTGTGTTACCATCGGCCCCGATGGTATATGTCGGTGTGCTAAATCGTAGGGAGGCGAGGTGAATCAACCCCATTGCTCCCGTCTCCCTCTCCCTTGTATGCAGCTGCATCTGGGCGGCATTGCAATGGATTCAGCGCCGGGTATTTCTCCTAAGCGTCATTTGCATTGCGTCGAGCCCGCATTGACATCCTCTCATCTTCAGGTATTCTCTGCCTTTGTGCTCTTCTATTGGCATTAACCTCGAGGGTCTGCTGCGGTGTTAACCGATGCCGACGTGCTCTTTGATTTATATTGATTCTTTGTGATTGCTCGGTTGTTAATTTTCGCCTATTTTCTCTTCGACGTGCATTTTCTTGTTGCCGCTCAGTATTTGTTAGCGCTCGCCTACCTGCGCGTCTACGTGAATTCAGTTCTTGCCTCTCCTCAGGGGTTAAACTTAGCCGACGAGCTCTTTGACGATCACGTGGCGTCTGTCGGATCTGAGCTTGAATGTCTACAATAATGACACACATGTCAGCAAATACATAGTTGCACCTAATAGGCAGAACTCTCCACTGATATTAACATTTAGTCAGAAGACCATACAGCTAGTTTGAATGTCATACCGTTTAAGCTTTCCCTAGGCTCCAGAGTACCTCCTATCGTGAGTGTACTTTGAGTTGGAATGGACATTCTCAGCTGTGACTGCATGTCTGTGTTGATGGCTGTTGGCAATCCCACATAATCCATAAATAGTGCAAACACATGAATAATAAACATTGCTGAAAAACACAAGCCACATTTCATACCGTTTGATCTTTCCCCAACCATTGGAGTTCCTCTCATTGTGAGAGTACTTTGAGTTGGAAAGGTCACCCCTAGTGGTATTTGGTCATCATCATCAGACGACACAAGTGTCTGATCTGCCAAATGTTCACGTATGAACAAACCAGTTTGTGGACGCGGCAAACCAATGGCGTATGATCGCTTTGAATTTTCATTGTCATCAAGCACTGTTGACATGTGCCAAATATCTTATTAGTTGTTCACAAGAATTTCAACATGTCCATTGATAGTTGTACATACCATTCTTCCCTTTATCAGGTACCATTCTTCCCTTTAATAAGAACAACAAGTCAATGGAAACAATCGCTTGTGGTAGGCACCCTTCGCTGAAATGAGATGGAGTAAAATATATCAAGGCTTGATAAATATTTTGGGTCTAAAATAGATCAAGGCTTGATAAATATTTTTTCTATCGCAATGGTCCTTTTTTATGAGTTGTATCTTTGGTTGCAACAGGTTGACTCTAACATTTGAAACATGGGTGTAGATTGCAAACGGAACCTTGTCAGCTGGACGAAGATGAGACCAGCGTTGTTCTCCCGACGAAGACGACGACCAGAGCGATGGCAAGCGGGCCTTTTACTACTGCAAAATGCGACGAGCCGCAGTGTTCTGTTAGGAAGACAACTTGATGAAGATGAAGAAATGTGACGAGCCGCAGCGTTCTGTCAGGAAGACATCTTGATGAAGAAGAAGGACGTAGTAGTGGATTTGAATTGCGATGCCTAGCGGGAGTTTACTCCTAGCTTGACAATGACGTAGCAGATAGAGTTTGTTAGCAGATGGAGTTTGTTGAGACACGGTAGCTTTACGTGGAGGTTTTCTGTTTGCTGTTGAGACAAACATGGATGTTTGTTTTAGCTAACACAGTTTTGCACGTGATAAAAGAGAGATAAGGGGAGAGGAAATCTGTGGGGTGGCATTTTTATGTAATTTTTCCATGTGTGACACCAGGCATTCACCACGCCTTTGAAATTAATAGTAAAGATTAGCTAGCCACGTCATGCAACCCAAGTTAATATGACAAAGTCGTGAATGGCAAAGATTGGACTTATTATCGATGCTAACATAATTAATAACTTTAGTGTATAAGTATGATAAAGTGAAATAAGCCCGCACTCATAACTTTTACCAACAAATTATCCATACTTAGATATTACAATTTTATTGTACTCCAAAACCAACTTAAAAGCATCTTGACATAAAAGTGATCCGCTCACGACATTCTTATTGCTGGACTAAACGTGTTGCACATTCTTCAGCTGTATGGTATTCCTTGAAATAAGCTTTAGAATTCCTGAACCAACACCATGAAAAGAAGTACATGAGCCGTTTTCATCATCACAGAAGAAGTCTTTGCGATTCGATAAGAAGAAAACATAAAAATATCAGAACATACATGTATATTGCCACTCGTGTTTATCCACCATTCAGGGAATTGATGTAAAACCACGGCCTCTCCAACCAGCGTCTGTCACCCCTGATAGCTTACGAGGATCTCTATGTTGGCCCCACGGACCAACACTACTATTTTCTGCGCACTTTGTCCTCACTTGTGCGCACGCGGGAACGATTTTATGGTCGGTCACCCATCCTCAGATTGCTCGAGACCAAGTACACTTAAACTAAAGTTTCTTTGAAGATGAGCCCTAGAAAAGAAGTTGCAACTTGTTAGTATGAGTATCCTATCAATCTTATTAAGCCATGCGCAAGAATCTCATATACACCCACCCTTAGAAGATCGACACCCTCATCGATCAACCACACAAGTCAAGAACGTTCCCACTTGGCACACATATCTGCGTCCAGTGCTGGCATATGTGCCATGCCGTGTCCACTCTTGGTCACACGCGCCATGATCCACATGTCTGCGCCACTGACCCGTACACGCTTGTGTAACCGCGAGAACCTGGCTTGGATACCACTCGCAACACCCCCTATCTCTTCAGACCGACAGATGTCACCCCTGGTAGCTTACTAGAATCCCTAGACAGGCCCTACAGACCAACACTAGTCTTTTATATGCACTTTGTACTCACTCGTGTCGTGCATACCCAGGAACAATTTTAGGCCGGACACCGGTCCTCATATTGCTCCAGGCCAAATACGCTTCTGGAGTTCCTTTGAAGATGAGCCCAAAAAAAAATTGAAACTTGTTGGTGTGGGTATCCTATCAATCATATTAAATCATGAACTAGGATCTCACAATCACATACTGAAAAGAGATTAGGGAAAATACCATATCCAACATCCTTTATCTCAATATCACTAATAACAACATTAACGGTCTTTTAGTTGTTTCCAAGTTGACGCTTATCAAAATGATTAGGACAGCTAGGAGCCCAATGGTCAGGATCACCACAAACGTGGCAAGAACCTTTATTCTTATCATTCTTTTTCTCGAAGTTGATTGAGTGTGTGGCTTTATTCTTGGCATCAATCTTTTCTCTGCCTTTGGATTTATTTTTATTCTTAAACTTGTGGGATGAGAAGTTTTTCTTCAGTACCTAGTTGGCACTGGAAACTCCCTCAAATCCTTGAGCATGTGTGTCCTTTGCTCTCTCCTTTTCTTTAACATGAAGAGACCCAATGATATTCGTAATGGTAAACTCTTGTCTCTTATGTTTCAGAGAAGTAGCAAAGTTCCTCACTAAGGAAGGAATTTTCGCAATGATGCCTCTGACAACGAACTTGTGTGGTAGCACACACTTGAACTCCTCAAATTCTTTGGCAAGTGATTGTATCTCATGAACTTTCTCAACGATAGAGTGATCATCAATCATCTTGTAGTCGTGGAATTGCTCCATGTTATACAACTCAGTGCTTGCATTCGAGACCCCAAACTTGGCCTCAAGCGCATCCCACGCGCGTCCTTGCCATTATCAAATGACATATACGAGTCAACAATGTTGTCCACAAGAACACTGAGTAGAGCTGCCTTAAACATGGTATTGGGTTACTAAAAAGATTCCTCCTAAGCGGCAGAAAGCTCTCCCTTAGGTTTTCCTAAAGTGGAACTATAGCAGTTTAGGTTTTGAATCTAGATAAGATAATTGCTCTCGTGTGCCATCTTTTATAATGCATACTATCAAATAGAGGCGGCATAGTAGTAGCAGCAATGCCACTGCAACTCAGTTGCTTATAATCAGGTTTTTGGATTGTTAAAAATATAAACAAAAATTCATACGGTTTAATCCTAGTGAATAATTGATGAATCAATCATACAAATGGAAATTAAACAGATCATGCAAACTAACAGAGTAGACGAACAAATTGCGTATGAACAAGATAAACCGATCACATCTACTCCAAGCGCTAGTACAAGAAACTCTAACAAAATTCTAAAGCGAAAGATCGGGGTCACATATGGTGCAACCTGAGCAACAACGGTAGCAACATCGTTCGTGTTGTTACCCATGTTGAGGTTATCAAAGAGGTCGGTAACATCAGAGAAGAAGTCATTGTTGGGGAACTCGTCATCGAATGACGTCATGGTTGCGAGTAGTCGCACTAGAGCGTTTCCCAAAAACCCGATTGCCCTCATCCATACAGATTCACGAGAGATGGATTACAGAGGCCTATTATCCTGATCCGCGGCTTGATTAGGGTTCGTGTCTGGGCTTATATAGTGCAGGTCGGAAAGGTCGTGAGGCACAGCCCATGTTCGAGTCGGTAACATCCTAAGATCTAGAAAATTGTAACGGCTGATTAATATGTCCGTTGATGACTCTTATTATTAAGTTTTCCGAACAAAAAAATATAAACCTCACGCAAAACGTGAGCTCGGCCGATTCCCACATCCATCAAGCACCGCCATCTCTTAGATAGTAGTACTACTCAACCAATCCCTTCCTCTCATTCTATCAGCTTCCATCTACCCTAATTCTGAATTCAGCATCAGTTAGAACTTTCTCTAAGATAGTAGTAGTAGTACTTAAGCAGTCGTTCTCAGATAGAATGATTTTCTATTCGGCCCCAACTATCGTAGTAATAATTTGTGTAAAGAAAAGCTCTCTCTTTTCTTCCGGCTAACAAGAAAAGTTCCCTGAACTAATGAGAGGCGTCGCACCACCAAGGCACCCAAGGACCAGACATAAAGAGATCGAAATGATCTTCAGCAGGGACCTCAAGTCAAGTCACACCATCAAGCACTGACACCGGTGTTGACTTTAATTTGGGGGGCAGTGTTGACCGTTCGTGTGTCGGCTTCCGTCCATCAATCACCTTTCCTCTTCTTTTGTTGCATGAGAATCATGGCAGACATAGCAGCACACGCTCACATGCTTGTACTCTCGATAGGTACCAGTCCACCTTTGCGTCAATTCCAGAGAAAAGCTGCTAGTATCACGTACTGTATCTTGGCTTTACAGCCAGTCAGCCAGTCAGCACACATCTTATCCAATCTAAACTTCTTTTCCATATAGTACTCGAGTACTTCATCTCCTTCAACACTGAACGACGCATGCACTTGATTCCCACCATTGGGTGTGGTGTGATCCTCATTCTTTACGACCGACGGCGGCTTGATCTGATCCTCCTCGCTTCTCCTCGCTGATATTTCTGCTATCTGGGTTGTTTTATGATGATCCAGAATTCTCCATCGACGCCTTGTCTCGGAGACTCGGACTTGGATTACCGCACTGTCGGATTATCAGCCTATTACGAACCGGCAGAATCTGGATAAGATTAGGGGGGCGGCAATGGTGGCGTCCAGGCGTCCAGCGTCCTGTCTGAGTGTACTTTTGTCCTCCCACCCATGGAAATACCTTATCCAGGGCAGGCTCCGGCTGTTGTTACAGCGGATAAGAATCGGGGTTGGCGAAAGGCGCCTCTCACACTACTCTAATCTAATCATCTTATTATTATAATCGGGTGGTGGTGTTTGAAAGTTCAGACTACTCTAATTGGCTTATTATAATCTGGCGGTGGTGTTTGAAAGTTCAGAGAACCCGCTTGCTTTCTGCCAGTGCCGTGGCGTCGCGTGCGCCGTGTCTTTCTCTAGCAGAAGCAGCCGCGCGTGGTTAGCGACGTGATGCGTGATTAAGACTTGCCACTCGATTATCCTGTGATTAGCGGTGTGTTTATCCTCATCTCGTGACCTAGTATTTTCTTTTCGACACTGAAGGTAGATCCCGTGGATGAAGTCAGCTGGGTAGTTCAAGGCCTGCGAGTGGATAGAGTATGAGCAGCAATCGATTCCCCTGGTTGTACTTAGTTACTTTCTTCTCTAGTTTGAACCTTGAAAGTGCGAGCGCACCAGGAGAAGATTCGAGAAACTGCAAACCATATCATCAGTGCTGGATCAAGTGATTCAAGTTTATTCAAGCCGCAAGAAGACAAACGGTGCGAGGGGAAAAAAATACATCCCACTCGTTGGGCCATTCTAAGCCGAATCAATTTTGTGCCGGACGAAACTCATTTTTGGCCTAAGAACGCCGAGTTTTTCACTCGCGTTCCCATACTGAGTTCTCGTGTTCGGCTATAATTTAATTTCGGCAAATTTAGACGGATTTCATTGATTATGGGCGAATATTGACGGATTACATCGAGTTCGGGCGAACACCCGAATTTAGGCTAGATAATAAACTAAAAACATAAAAAAAGCCGTCGCCGATGCCGTTGCCGAAGACGCCGCCGCTTCTACATGCCGAGGTTGCCTTAGAAGGAGGTGTAGCCAGGATCGGCCATGCCGTCGTCTTCGCCGCCGTCGCCGTTATCGCGCTCGGCGGTGCCGCGGCGGTTGGCGTCGCCGTTGCCTCGCCCGCACTTAGGAGGGCCGTCCTGCTCGTCTGTCGAAGAGCGGGGCGCCTTGGTAGGCGAGCACGCGCCCGTAACACGTCTGTTGCTCGGCCTCCTCTTGCCGGCGCTGGACGCGGAGGCGCTCCTGCTCCTCTCAGTCCGTCCTAGACCAGGCCAGGATGGCCGGCGACGACGGCTCCACCGGCGGCTACGGCGCCTAGTCCCTGAGTGACTGCTCCATCGCCATTATGGCGAAGGCCTCCTCGCGCCGATGGGCGCCCGATAATCGGCTCGCTTCGGCTAAGCGAAAGCGGCGGCGATGGGCGGCGCACAGACAAGGCTCGTTGATTACGATGCCTCGCGAGCGTATCCGCGGCGAGTGGACCGGCGAGACCGCCTCGCGCTTGACTGGGCGCAACGTCGGCAAAGGCGAACGGAGCGCGTGGAGCAGAGGCGAGCGGCGGAGAGAGCTGATCGCCATCCTCGCCAGCGGCGATTGGCGGGCGCCGCCCCGCCCTGGTCGCCGGCGTGAATGTGCGCGGGAAGCCGAGACGCGGAGTATTCCCGGCGTGGATGTGCTGTAGCACCGCCGTGAACGTCTGGTCTGGCGCGCTCCACCAACACCGACGACCCGCCGTGTTGTTACGCTTCGACGACGAGTCGGGCGGCCCCTCGTAGCCGGCGAGTTCCAGGAGGCGGCGGTCCGCGAAGAAGGACACCTAGTAGAGGAGGTTGTTGGGGATCTTGGCGGCAGAGGGATCATCCATCACCGCGATGAAGGCCTGGATCTCGTCGGGGAGCTCGTCGCGTGTCGGCACCTGATACGTCAGAAACGTATCTATAATTTTTGATGTTCCATGCTTGTTAGTATCTACTTTGCTTTGCTTTGTCTACATTTTGAGGTGCTTTTTATATGTTTTCTGGTACTAACCTATTAACAAGTTGCCACAGTGCTAGTTGCCTGTTTTCTGCTGTTTTTGGTTCCAGAAAAGTTAGTAAAGAAATATTCTCAGAATTGGACGGGACAAACGTCAAAGTCAATTACTTTCCTTGGGGAACAAGAAGTCCAGAGGGGATACAGAGAAGCGGGCCAGGGCAGCCAGACCCCTCCTAGGCGCGGCCAAGGGTGGGCCCGCGCCTGGGAGGGGTGTGGCCCCTCTGGCCGCCTTCTCGGCCTCCCCCTTCGCCTATAAGAAGCCCCCGATGCAGAAACCCTAAGCACCCGATCAAATCTCCACGAAACCTTCGGTAGCCGCCGCTACCATCGTCCCTAGATCGGGAGGGATCTGAAGTTCTTCCTGGCACCCTGCCGGAGGGGAGATCATCCCGGAGGCCTTCTCTCCGGTGTGATGCGTGAGTAGTTTCGCCTTGGACTATAGGTCCATGTAGTAGCTAGATGGTTGTATATCCTCCTTTGTGCTTTCATGTAGTAGCTATCTTGTCCATGTAGTTGCTAGTGACTCCAATAGGGAGTATTTATGCTCGATAGTGGGTTCATGCCTCTAGTTTCCAAGGGAAGTGATAATAATTTCTTTGATTGTAGATGTGATGTTGCTACTAGGGAGAAAACAACGGTCTCTTGTTCATGGAACATGTGAACTGTTTACCTTACACACTTTGCTTAAAGCAGTTGTCTGTTGCTTGTAACTTAATACTGAAGGGGGTTCGGATGATAACCTGAAGGTGGACTTCTAGTCATAGATGCAGTTGGATGGCGGTCTATGTATATTGTTGTATTGCCCAATCGAATCGCATATGATCTTTCTAACTAGTAATTGCATTGTTATGCCTTGCTCAGTTCCTGTCAATTGCGCTGATGTAATTTGTTTACCCTTCATACCATGTTGTTTATCTAAGGAGAGCATCTCTAGTGAACTATGGACCCCGATCCAATATTTACCATTGATACATCTTCCATTGTTACTTGTTTACTTGCTGCAAACCACCATTGCCTTCCACACCATACGTTTAATCCTTTGTTATAGCAAACCGGTGAGCTTGACAACCTCACTGATTCGTTGGGTCAATGTCTTGATTTTGTGTTGTGCAGGTCTCCATGTTGCTAGCAACACCTGTGTGACGTTTCCTTCCTCCTTCTGGTTCGATAACCTCGGTTTCTTACTGAGGGAAAACTTGTTGCTGTGCTGCTTCACACCTTGATCTTGGGGTTTCCAACGAAGTCCTCTCTGTTAGGCGACAAGTTTTCTGGCGCCATTGCCAGGGAATAAAGAAAGAAGCTCCCACGTCAACTAGGCGCCATCAACAAGTTTTCTGGCGATGTTGCCGGGGAGGCTAAGGACGTCTTCACTAGGGGAGTCCTCCATTTCCTTTCTCTTTACTTTGTTTTTAGTTTGCTTTGTTTCTTTTGCTTGGTTTTGTTTGCCTCTTTTCAACCCCCCCCCCCCAAAAGTCTAGTTTGGTTTGCTTGCTTTATTCAAAAACACACAAAAAATAGTTCCTGCTCTAGCTGCTGATGTTGTTTTTGGCTTGCCCACCTTTGCCAAAATGAACTCTACTGAGACCACCAAGTTGTGTGACTTCACTAGCACCAACAACAATGATTTATTTAGCACACCTATTGCTCCACCTGCTCCTGATACTACCTTTTATGAAATTAAGCCTGTTTTGTTAAATCTTGTGATGAGAGAACAATTTTCTGATGTTGGTTCTGATGATCCTGCTACCCATCTCAATAGCTTTGTTAAACTTTGTGAGATGCAAAAGTATAAGGATGTAGATGGAGATATTATTAAGCTCAAACTTTTTCCCTTCTCCTTGAGAGGAAAAGCTAAAGAATGGTTGCTATACTTGCCTAAAAATAGTATTGATTCTTGGACTAAGTACAAAGATGCTTTTATTGGAAAATACTATCCTCCTGCTAAGATTATATCTATGAGAAGTGACATTATGAAATTTAAACAACTTGATAGTGAACATGTTGCTCCAGCTTGGGAAAGAATGAAGTCTTTGGTTAATAATTGCCCCACTCATGGACTCATTGCTTGGATGATTATCCAGACTTTTTATGCAGGTTTGAACTTCTCCTCAAGAAATCTGTTGGATTCAGCTACTGGACGTACCTTCATGGGCCTCACTTTGGGTGCTGCAACAAGGCTCCTTGATAATATGATGGTTAACTATTCTGAATGACATGTTGAGAGAGCCCCACATGGTAAGAAGGTAAATTCTTTTGAGGAAACTTCCTCTTTGAGTGATCAGATTGATGTCATTATGGCTATGCTTGTTAATGGGAAAGCTCCTTTATATCCTAATAGTGTTCTCTTAGCCTCTTTGGTTTCTCAAGAAGAGCAAGTTGATGTGAATTTTATTAGAAACAACAATTTCAACAACAATGCCTATAGAAATAATTTTGGTAGCAACAACAACTATAGGCCTTATCCTCCTAATAATGGCAATTCCTATGGAAGCTCTTACAATAATACTAGAAGTGCCCCCTCTGAACTTGAAGTCATTCTTAAGGACTTTATTAGTAAACAAACCACTTTCAATAAGACTATAGAGGAAAAGCTTTTAACTGTTGAGAAAAATATATCATATTTGTCTAAAGCTCAGTCTTCCTTGGTTAATAAAATGGCTGCTAAACCTGAAACTATGGAAAATACCTTTGCTACTGCTCATGCCATACAAGTTACTATTGATGAAAATGTTAGGCTGTTAGCTCAACTTCATGCTAGGTGGGAAAGGGAAGCTGAAATTGATAGAAACAATAGTGTGTGCACCATCACCACTAAACCACAGGTAGTCCCTATTCCTCCTCCTACTATGCCTAAGCCTATTAAGCCTACTACTAGTGATGCTAAGTTTGACTTTTATATTGATGGTTGCAATATTTATGAAATGATTATGTTCCTACAAAAGCTTGCTAGAAGTCCTGATGCTAGTGATATGCATGTTGCATTCACCAAACAAATTACAGATGCTCTTGTTAAGATTAAGGAAGAGAAGCTAAAATACAAAGCTTCTATTCCTAAGAAAGTAGAAGATAGTTGGGAACCCATTATTAATATACAAGTGAATGACTTTGATCTCAAAGCTTCATGTGGTCTAGGTTCTAGTGTCTCTATTATGCCTAGGAAGATTTATAAAATGCTAGATTTGCCACTGTTGGAAGATTGTTATTTGGATGTCCCACTCAATGATAATGCTAAGAAGAAACTCATGGGGAGTATTAATGATGTTCTCGTTATGGTTAACAATGCTTATGTCTCTGTTGATTTCTATGTTTTGGATGTTGAATACAATGCTACTTGTCCTATTACTTTGGGAAGACCTTTTCTTAGAACAGTTGGTGCCATTATTGATATATCATTTTCCATTCAAGAAAGGTATTGAACACTTCGCTATGAGGAGAGAGACATTGCTTTTTGCTCCTCCTTTGAAAGCAAGGTTTGATGCTAATGCTTCTTCATTTGAAAATACTTGATTCTTCTTGCTTCTTGTACCTAACTTAAAGGCATTAAAGAAAAGTACTTGTTGGGAGATAAACCAAGAGTTTTCTTGAGTATTGGAAGTTATTACTTCAGTAATGACCTCTACTTATCTTTTTTGTTTGCTTTTTGTGCCCAGAATGACCTCTAATGAGAGGGAAGTAAGATTTGGGAAGTTGTTGTCCCAAAACAGATTTCTATCCTCCACCAAAAAAATTCGCCAGGAGTCTCTGTAACTCGGATTGAGCTCAAAATTTACGAATAAATCCCTCAGTATGTTATATAACTTTCATTAGTTCAACACTTTTTGATTTGAGCAACCAAAGATGTTCGAAAATAATCGGTTTCTACCTGCTAGTCTATTTGACAGATTTCTGCCATTATTTGCATTTGCTCCTTATTGATTCCTTTTTGGGTTATTTTTGGGAAATTGAGATTTTTGAAGGAGTTACTACAATAGATTGTGTTTTTAGTGAAAAGCCTTGCTGTTTCAAAGATTTGCCAGAGGTCTAATATCTTTTGAATACACTAATGTTGCTAATGAAGATTGTGTGAAGTTTTGTATGAAGGAAAATTTTCAGGTGTAGAGAGAGAATGATGCAATGAGATTAAGAATGGACAAAATCTCAAGCTTGGGGATGCCACCATGGTTTCACCCCAAGAAATATCTAAGAGGTACAAACGTCAAAGCTTGGAGATGCCCAAGGCATCCCCTTCTTCATCAATAAAAAGCTCAGGTCTGTCTAGACACTTTGTTTTTATTATTTTATGCATAGTTGTGTTGTTCTTGGAGCGTCTTAGTTTTTGTTTGATTTGATTAGGTTGTTTAGTTTGCCTTAATAAAGTAGTTTGGACCCCGTTCTCGCTGTGTTGTTTTGCAAATAAGTTGCTTGGTGTTGGAAAGAAGTAGTAAGTTCTTGCTTGAAGTGTAAGAGGAGCTTGCATTGACTGCGACTTAGACTTTAGCATGACATGCTAGGTGTTGTTTTGACCTTATGCTTAGTGATTATTGCTGTAGCATGTATTGTTCCAAACAATTGGGATTGCTTAGTGTGTCTTGAAGAAATTATGCGTTGTTTTAGCATGCAAAAGCATAGTATTATAGTATTCTCCTTCGATGCTTTGTTTGGGTTGACTTGGCACATACTCACACCATGTTATAACTATGACAAGTCACCATAGCCTCTATGATCATTTAGTCCTTGACTTGTAGTACCACTCTATGCCTTGATTAGTAATGCTTTGTTGCACTGCATGATTATGAACATTATTGCTCTCTTAGTTGGTTGCTCCCAGTCTTTTTGCTAGCCTCCACTTGTATGAGTAAGTTCTACTCATGCTTTCAACGTCCAAGAAACCAAGTTTTTCCAAAGTGTCCACTATAAACTCCTATGCATGGTGTGTTACACCATTCCAAGTATATTCTTGTTTTCAACTACCTTCCAACTAAAAACTATTTTGTTATGTAAAAACTTAGTGATTAAAGCCCTCACAAACTTGATGGGACACTTTATATTCTTTTCTCCTAATAAACTTGAACCATTGTGTCATCTATGTTGTATATGCTTGCACTTATACGTTGGAATTAGCAGAACCGTGCTATCACGGGGAACGTTTTCAACATTGCACTTGTACTTTGTACTCAGTTGATATCATGCTCTTTTGTATATGGATGTCACCGGTGTGAAATAAAGAGGGAACTTGTAAGTCCATAAAGTTTGTATCCTGTGTTAGAGAAACGCCTGTGCCGCTAGCCTAAGCCATGCCTAATCATGGTGGAAACTTGCAGCATCATCATAGTGACATCTATGAAGCATTATTCTTATAAAAAAGAGACACATTGAAAAAAGAGGAAAGAGAGAAAAAAACACCATATTCCCATGGTACATAAGAAGATTGTTGAGATGCTCATTGTCTGCTTGCCTTGTCATTTTGGTTATGGGATAGCTCCTGTACCATGTGCAAGGGGTACCCCGTTGGCGGTTTTCTATGATATGCAAATTCTTACAATGACAAGAACTTACAGGTGACTAAAGTTGAGTAGCATGAGGTGTGGCCCTCGTATTCAAGGGACTTGATATTGCCAACTTATACTTCGTCAAGCATATACTCCATCTTTGTTCACTTTAACCTTAATCACTTCAAGATGCTTATGATAGGGGCAATGAGGGCTGAAAGCTAACAAGTACCATAATTTTTGGAAGCTCTTTTTGAAACTTAAAATCCCTGCTTCCTTTACAGAAAAAACTTTTCTTCCACCATTACTTGAGTCTCCACCTTATACCTTTAGGCACCAATAAGAGAGCATAGTTGTCATTCTGTGTGCACTGTTCCAAAGCTTATTGATTGATGCATGTTGTGATATTACTTGTTCTTGTGCTATTTGTTTATAGTCACCCCTGTGAACTTTGAAGGTGTCCTATGCATCTATTCGCTACTCTATGAGGGACAAGCTGATTGCCACTATGCTATGTTTCCTGCATGTGGAACAAACAAACGTTTTTCAATGCATGTTATTCATGATCTTTGTTTGTAGCTTGTCATGTTGCATGCATATTTACTATGTTGTACTATTAGAACTCCATCTTTCATGCACATGTTTAGAGTTCTTTGATCCCAGCTTTCAATGCTTGCAAATGGTTGGATCTTTATTGTGAGGGTGCATGTCACCTCAAAATTTATTCTTTTATCACTTACCTACTCGAGGACGAGCAGGAGTTAAGCTTGGGATGCTTGATACGTCGGAAACGTATCTATAATTTTTTATGTTCCATGCTTGTTAGTATCTACCTTGCTTTGCTCTGTCTACACTTTGAGGTGCTTTTTACATGTTTTCTGGTACTAACCTATTAACAAATTGCCACAGTGTCAGTTGCCTGTTTTCTGCTATTTTGGTTCCAGAAAAGTTAGTAAAGAAATATTCTCGGAATTGGACGAGACAAACGTCAAAGTCAATTACTTTCCGTGGGGAACAAGAAGTCCAGAGGGGAGACGGAGAAGTGGGCTATGGCAGCCAGACCCCCTAGGCGCGGCCAGGGGTGGCCCCGCGCCTAGGCAGGGTGTGGGGCCCCTTGCCACTGCCTCAGCTTCCCCCTTCGCCTATAAGAAGCCCCCGATGCATAAACCCTAAGCACCCGATCAAATCTCCATGAAACCGTCTATCGCTGCTGCCACCATCGTCCCTAGATCAGGGGGATCTGAAGTTCTTCTCGGCACCCTGTCGGAGGAAAGATCATCCCGGAGGCCTTCTCTCCGGTATGATGCGTGAGTAGTTCCACCTTGGACTATGGGTCCATGTAGTAGCTAGATGGTTGTATCTCCTCCTTTGTGCTTCCATGTATAGATCTTGTGAGCTCCGTTCATGATCAAGATCTAATCTATTTGTAATCATGCATGTTGTGTTTGTAGGGATCCGATGGATATTGAGATTATTATGTTGGTTTGATTAATGGTTTTGTCTTTATGATTCTATCATGTCTGTGTTGTTTGTGATTTTGCATGCTCTCCGTTGTTAGTAGCTATCTTGGCCAATTAGTTGCTAGTGACTCCAAGAGGGAGTATTTATGCTCGATAGTGGGTTCATGCCTCTAGTTTCCAAGGGAAGTGACAATAATCTCTTCGGTTATAGATGTGTTGTTGCTACTAGGGAGAAAACAACGGTCTCTTATTCATGGAACATGTGGACTGTTTACCTTACACACTTTGCTTAAAGCAGTTGTTTGTTGCTTACAACTTAATACCGAAGGGGGTTCGGATGATAACCTGAAGGTGGACTTCTAGTATAAGATGCAGCTGGATGGCGGTCTATGTATATTATTGTATTGTCCAATCGAATCTCATAGGATCTTTCTGACTAGTAATTGCATTGTTATGCCTTGCTCAGTTCCTGTCAATTGCCCTGCTGTAATTTGTTTACCTTTCATGCCATGTTGTTTATCTAAGGAGAGCACCTCTAGTGAACTATGGACCCCGGTCCAATCTTTACCATTGATACATATTCCACTATTACTTGTTTACTTGTTGCAAACCACTATTGCCTTCCACACCATATGTTTAATCATTTGTTACAGCAAACCGGTGAGCTTGACAACCTCACTGATTCGTTGGGGCAAAGTATTGAGTTTGTGTTGTGCAGGTCTCCGCGTTGCTAGCAACACCCGTGTGACGTTTCCTTCCTCCTTCTGGTTCGATAACCTCGGTTTCTTACTGAGAGAAAACTTGCTGCTGTGCTGCTTCACACCTTGCTCTTGGGGTTTCCAATGAAGTCCTCTCTGTTAGGCGACAAGTTTTCTGGTGCCGTTGCTGGGGAATAAAGAAAGAAGCTCCCACGTCAACTAGGCGCCATCAGCGCCAGCGGGATTGGGATGCCGCCGGTGCTAAGCTTCCAGCCCGTCGAGTTCCGCGTGTCCGGCGAGGCCATATAGCCGGCGTCTTAGAGAATTCGCGCCTCCCACGGCTGGAGCGTGTGACGGCCGAAGCCGTTCGCCGCAGCGCCGACGCCGGGAAAGTGCTCGGCCATGGGAAAGTGGGAGGGAGAGCGGTGTGTTCGTCGGAGTGTGTGGTTCGCCGGAGTCGGGGGCTGGGGAGCTGTGAGAGAGTGTGAGGAGCTCCGGCGATGGGTATGACTTTTATAGGCCGAGATGGGCGACGAGGGCGAAAAAAGGGGAAACGGCGGGAAGTTATTGCCCGCCGGTCCGTCACGGGAGCCGATGGGGCGGCTATGGCGTGGCACTACGGCGACACGTGGCCAACGCTACGGGCAGTTATTGTCCAGATGTTGCTGCGTGGTTCCGAGGAGGACGACGACTCGACTTCCGTCGCTGACTGAGCGGGTCCATACGCCGCTTAGCTTCGTTCGGCGTTTTCAGAGCGTTCCCGGGATCCTAGGAATGGACTGGGAAGTCCGGACCAAACTTCGTCTAAATCCGAACAAAAAGAGGTTCCTCGAAACACGACTGTGCCATTTTTCGACGTCCAGACCTAATTTTCGCACCGGAAGGTATCCGAGTGGAGATGCTCACTCGCCTACCCAAGATGCCGATCCGGATGCCGAATTTCGGTCTGGACGCCGAAAACTGGCCCAGTCGCGTACCCAAGGACCTATTTTCGGCCGGATTTGGGCCATTTTTGGTCCGGACTATCCAGGCCGAACCCAGGTTTCCGGGTATGCCCTGGGGACGCCGGATTCAGCGAAATTGGCGAAAAAATCGAAGCGGTGCGTGGACCCACCGAGTCAGTGATAAAAGCTGAGTCGTCGTCATCCTCGAAACCAAGCGGCGACCGCCGGGCAATAACTGCCCGTCGCGTCGGCCACACGTCGCCGATTTACGGTATCACCATTGCCGCCTCGGCTCCCGTGATGGACCGGCGGGCACTAACTTTCCGCCGTTTCCCCTTTTCCCGCCCTCGCCGCTACACCTCTCCCGCCCTCGCCGTCCACCTCGGCCTTTATAAGCCGTACCCCTCGCCGGAGATCTCCACACTCTCTCACAGCTCCCCCACCCACAAACTCCGGCGAACCTCCTCCACCTTCCCCTTCCCAGCTATGGCCTCATGGTACCCGGCGACGGAGCAGCGACGAAGGACTTCGGCCGGCGCAACCCGCAGGCCTAGGAGGCACGCCTCCTGCACGACGCCGGCTATATGGCGCCGCCGGACATGCGGATGCCACCCGACTGGAAACTGAGCGCTGGCGGCATCCCTGTTCCGCCGGTGCCGACGCCAGACGAACTGCCGTATGATGTGCAGGAGTACATCAACGACATGGCCGACCCCGCCGAAGCCGAGAGCGCCGACAACCTGCTTCATCGGGCGGTTCTTCGCCAGCGACGCCAGCAGAGCTTCGCCACCACGAGTCGCCAACGAAGCCGCGGCGCAATAACTTCGGCCGGCGTTGGTGGAGCGCGCCAGGTCGAACCCTCGAGGCGGTGATGGAGCACATCAACCGCGGGAACACGCCGCGACTCGGCTTCCCGCGCACGCCGGTGCCGACGGCCAGGACGGGGCGGCGTCCTCTGTCGAACTGGATGCCGAGGAGGATGGCGAGCATGATCTTGTCCTCCTCCGTGTTGGCGTCCCCACTTTCGCCGGCGCCGCACGCGCGACGACATCAGCGCGCGGGAGTCGCCGCGCGCCGCCATCAGCGGACGCTTCATGCGGCATCGTCATCCGTGAGCCACGCACGACGGCGTCGCCAACCGGCCACCTACGCCGCCCCAAGGTAGAAGGTTCGCGCCCGAAGACGCCATTGAAGATGGCGCTGGAGCGATCGCTCGCAAAAGCTTGGCCGACGCCGCCGCCTCGCCAGTGGAGCCCTCTTCACGGACATCCTGAGTGGTCCAGAAGGATCGAGCGGCGAAGCGGCGGCAGATCTCGGCTGCGGCAGCAAGAGAAGCCGAGTAACCGCCGGCGTCGGGCTTTGTCTGGGCGGGAGCTCGCCTACCAGGGCGCCCCGCTCTAAGTTCTCGACGACGACGACGACGACGAAGGCCTGTCCTTCCAGCCTTGGAGGTGCAGCGATCGTGGCCAGGGAAGCTCCCGCCAGAACAAGCCTCCGAGCGACGATGACGACGACGGCGAGGATGACGGCCGCGCTGACCCCGACTACACGGCGTTCTACAACAACTTCGGCATGTAGGACGGCGAGTTCACCTGCGTAGGCTATGGCGGCGGCTTTTTTAAGTTTATTATGTAGTAGTTTATTTAAAATTTGATGTAATCCGCCTATATTCGTCCAACTTAATGAAATTCGCCCATTTTTAATAAATTTTAGCCGAACTTGAAAACACGATATGGGTACGCGAGTGGGAAAATGAACGTACCCAAGCCGAAAACTAGTTCTCCGGCCGAAAAACAGACCAATTTTCGGCCTGGGTTCGGCCAACGAGTGGAGATGGCATTAGGAGGGGTGAGTCAGCGCCATGGCCGGCCACAAGTGGCGCCTGGGCGACGTGCCGCGGTGACGCTCTTCCTCCTCCAGCTAACACAACCCGAAAGCGACGCAGGACCGTACATTATTCAAGTGCGGATGGCGACAAGGACGGCTAGCTCCTCCTCCTCACTGCAGCCAGCCAGCCAGCCAGGTCCTACTACTACGTGATGCCGATCACGATAGGATAGCAACTGCTGCCTGCTGGTGGTACTAGCGAGCGAGAAAAGATCAAGGATTTCGAGCCATTCTTTGATGATGGGGCCATTCCGTGCCCGACTAACCGTATTCTTTTTTTTTTTTGTTGAAACAAACTAACCGTATTCTATGGTCTCGCGACCAGTCTCCTAAGATCGCACCTCCCCCATTTTCGTCCGTTTCCTAAGATCGCCGTCACCTCAGCCGATCTTTCCTCGGGGCAGCAGTAAAATTGGGATATAAGTAAGGAAAGCACGGTTTGCTGAATTGACACGGTAAGTGATCCACGTGGCGTGCCACGTTTGCTGTCTTCCCCACTTTGGTGAGCTGCTTGCAAGCCAAGCCTCGAACGAACGGATCAAACGAGTGATGTAGGCAACGTGTTCCGCATCAATAGATTAATTTCTTACAGCAGCCGTGCCTCAGTTTCTTCCAGGGACATTTTTCTTGAGACAGAGAATCGATTCCGATTCGAAGATCCTACTGTTAAAAAAAATGATTTTCGTTTTTTTCTGTGAATGTCGCTGAGACGATTTCCCGGCCAGTTAACGCCTCTGTTTGCTTTATTCATCAAAGTAGGAGTATTTTATATTTTAGTCTGGTAGGTGAGTGGACAGATGGAGGGAAAGATAAAGCCAAGGGAGATAGTACCCCCACCAAGGCCCCAAGCCAAGACCCAAGAGAGAGAGAGGATCAGAGATTCAGAGAGAGAGAGAGAGAGGAGACTTGCAGAGGAGAGAAGCAAGTTGCGGTCGTGCGGAAGAGGCGAAGCAAGGGAGGAGGGGTTGCCGGAAAGGGGACATGCTCCCTCCCGTCGCATCATCTCGCAGGTCGCCTCCTTTCTCTCCCCCTCCCCCCTCTCCTCTCCCCTCACTCGCTTCTCTTGTATCTTCTCCGGGGGCGCGCGCGGCGCCAGCTCTGTTCCCAGCTGGTTTCTCGCCCATTGCTGACCGTTTCCCCGGGCTACCTCCCCGGTTTCGTGGCGGATCTGGCTGGTCCCGTGGTGTTTCAATTGGTTTCGGGTCCATTCGGTGCTCTAGGATTTGTGGGTGCATTCCTGGGGTTCGAGTGAGGTGCTGGTGGTGGCGTCAGTGTCCCCCGCCCCCTGTCGTGAGTCTACAGCCTTTTGTTGCAAAAACTCTTTGTTTACTTCAAGTTGAACTTATTACTACTACAAAAAATGGTGTGGTGTTACTTAGGTGAACTGAAATTCCTGCTGTCTCAGGATTTAGATGGGAAGTCAATTCTGAACTTTGTGATTTGAGATTTCTTGAAGAAATCTAGTGCAGTATTTGGTTTGCACATGATTGCTGTCTGAAAATGCAACAGCTGTCGGTGGGGGAGGGGCCCCTGGGTTTACGAATGAGCGATTCGGATTTTTTTTTTCTAGTCGAGAAACTAGCAAATCGTGTAGAGGTTTGTCCTATCACATAGATTGGTTAATTGCTTCTTGGTACATCTTAGAGTTTCTGATTTGAGAGACAGGGTTGTTGCATAGCGTCGATATGAAATCTAGTGCTGTACGAGGATATACATCTGTGAGTACAATACCCATTTAGCGTGTGCATCATGACCAGTTTTAGTGAATTTCATGGACTACTGCTGCATGTTGTGTGGCTAAAGCTGTTTAACTGAATGTGAACAACTCTAGTAAATTTTTGTTTGCGATAGGCAATTTCAGTTTTCGTTCATGTTTCAGCATTCTATATTATTACTTGGATATATCTGTTGCTAATCACCTGTTCTGTTTATCTAAAACTATTTGCTGTGACTGACCTTCTTCTTACATGTATGACAGTTTGAACTGAAAAGCACAGTTTAGCCCATGAGATGAGACGCAAGGAAAATATGCATGGTATTGTTCAATTCCACTCTGCTACTTGACTGTCTGTGTGCTGTATACTGATTTTCTGCAATTAGAGTCATAACAGCTTGTGTGTTCTTCTTCTGGCAGAAAATGGCACAATCATGATTCAGTTTGGTCATCAAGTGCCCACTTACGACTCATCACCTAGTGATTCTCCTCGAGAAGTGTCCGGAATGAGTGAAGGAAGCCTTAATGAGCAGAATGGCCAATCTGGTTCGCACTAGACTTGCCAAATATGCTTTTCCTGAATTAGTCACAATCCTGTAATATCTTCTGTCCTTGGAAATGAAAAGTTAGAATAGTATCCAGAAATAATAGTAATGAGAAGGGGGGATATTG
Organism: Avena insularis; assembly: GCA_023614405.1. Classification (NCBI taxonomy): domain Eukaryota; kingdom Viridiplantae; phylum Streptophyta; class Magnoliopsida; order Poales; family Poaceae; genus Avena; species Avena insularis. The sequence goes on along the minus strand of CM042685.1, from coordinate 429,859,026 downwards.
ATGGTTGCGGACCTAATATTATATTAGTTTTCTCATTGCACTAATACTAGGTAATCGCAATGGTTACACGAAGAGTGATGAAGGCAAGATGATGTCGGCTTTATCTCTGGGAAATACTGATACAGCATACACGCAGCCAAAACCTGACCACGCTCATCCCTTTGTAAGTCTCGGTTGTGTTGCTCAAACTGACTTTTTTTTTATAAATCCAATTGTTTGTTGATAGGCAAAGCATGTGAATTCTGCCAAGATGTTTATGTTTTCAGGCCATGCCATACCCGTATGGTGATCCGTTCTATGGTGGTGCAGTGACCGCTTATGGCTCACATGCTATTGTGAGTACTATTTATGCTATCCATCCCGTTCTTTCACTAATTTCATCTATTTTTGTTCTAGCCTTTTTGTTTTTGGTTTTGTGCTTGACAGTGTTGCTTGTTTACCCTTTTTTTTTTGCGAGGAGTGTTGCTTGTTTACCTGCTGCTACTGTGTTGGTTTTTATGTTCAAGCATGCCCTCTAGGTATTTTGAGGGGTTAATTGGAATGACTGTTGACATGGAACTAAACATGATTGTGTTTCATTACGCCAATATCATCTAAAGCCAAAACTTCAAGCATGTGCCTATTTACCTTTTGCAACTGTTTGGGTTTTTGTGTGCAAGCATGTGCTCTAGGTATTCTGCAGCAGTTAATTGGAGTGACTGCTGAGACAGAACTAAACATTATTGTTTTAACTTCATCACTTTGACCTAAAGCCAAAATTTCAATGCTGAGCAGCATATTGGCAGCCACGACTTATCTTGATTTGAGAAGTGATCTCATTGCCCTCCATGTTGCAGATTTACATTGTGCTACTGTTTGGGCTTTTATGTTCAAGCATACGCTCTAGGTATTTTGCAGTGGCTAACTGGAATAGCTGTGAGACAGAAGTAAACATGATTGTGTCAAATTTTTGATGCTCAGCTCCATACTAGAGAATGCAGAGCTTATTTTGATTTGAGAAGTGATCTCATTGCCATCCCTGTCGCAGATTTACCTTGTGTGCTACTGTTTGGGCTTTTATGTTCAAGCAAAAACGTTGAGCAACGGGGGAAGGATCGCTCCCTTGGCTGTATGTTGTTAGGTAGATGAGACCTATCTGGCGTGTTTTTTTAACACGGGATAGCACCCCGTTGGTCAATGAGGGTTTCTGTGACACGAACCCGGGTGGGCTGGCTTGGCACCCCGAGCTCTAGCCACCAAGCCAGCGCTTGGTTCTCTTTATGTTCAAGCATACGCTCTAGGCATTTTGCAGCGGCTAACTGGAATAGCTGTTGTGACAGAACTAAACATGATTGTGTTTAATTACACCAATTTCACCTAAATTCAAAAAATTTGATGCTCAGCAGCATATTGGAGACCGCAGCTTATTTTTATTGAGAAGTTATCGCATCACCATCCCTGAGACAGATTCCTTTTTAGGTTTAATTCTTGCCTCTCAATGTTACTAACCCTTCTTTATCTGCTGCAAAATAATTTAAATAGATGCACCCCCAGATGGTGGGCATGGTACCATCCGCTCGAGTCCCGCTGCCAATTGAACCAGCTGCTGCCGAAGAGCCCATCTATGTAAATGCGAAGCAATACCATGCCATTCTTCGAAGGCGACAGCTGCGTGCAAAGTTGGAGGCTGAGAATAAGCTGGTGAAGAGTCGCAAGGTACAATACACATAATTCTGCTATTTGAAAAACCAATACAACCATTGGCCCCCTTCAGCTTCTTTTGCTTTCTTTCCCTTGCACAAGTTTTTAGTACACACTCTTAAACATAACATCCTTTCTTTTGTTCAGCCGTACCTCCACGAATCCCGGCACCAGCACGCGATGAAGAGGGCTCGGGGCACGGGCGGGCGGTTCCTGAACGCCAAGGAGAAGTCCGAGGCTTCCGGCGGCGGCGCCTCGACGAGGCCTGGTGGCCACACCGGCATCCCAACGAATGGTGGCATATTCTCGAAGCACGACCACACCTTGTCCTCCGGCGATTTCCACTATCGCGCGAGAGGGGGCGCTTGAGGGGGCGACGGCGTCGTTCCCTGGCAATTCATCCTTGGCTTATGTGTGTGTGGTGTGGTGCGGTGACCAGCAATTCGGTCCAATTGGCTATGTGAACTGAAAGATTTGGGGATTGTAGTGTTAGTTAGTTGGTACTTTGGTGTTTTGACTGACAGTCGTTCTGTGGTTGCTGCTCTGGAGACGGCTGCCATTTCTGTGGTGATGCTTAGGCTTTGTGGGAGCACGGACTGCCGAAACGGCACCTGTTTGATGAACTGTTTAGGCTTGTAGCTTCTCCGAGGTCATAACCATTTTGTATGATGCTAATAATTTGGAATGACCATTCCCCGGTCTAGTCTTTTTTCCCTAGTGTTGGCGGTTGCCTTCTCTGTTGTCTCGTCGCTCTTGATAAAATAGGCCGGAGCAGTGTTTTTCGATACGGGGAACACTGCTCCGGCCTCTCCATCCAACAGCCAACTTTATTGCATAGGTTATTCTAAAATGTTTGAAGTATTATTTATGGATTAGATAAGGTTGATACATATATCAATCATCAAAAAAGTAGAAGTATCATGGATCTATCCAATTTGAATTCTACTAGTATGACGCCACCCAGTAGACCGGAAATAGAATTTCTGTGTAATCGTAAGCAACTGGTTGCATCCAGTCACCATAGGCTCCGGCTGATTTGTGGGGAAAAGGTATGACCATAATTGTATCCGGTGCATAGCCATCAGAATAACTTGCAAAAAATTAAAACCCGTTTGTTTGTTAAAGATTAAGTTATTCCTATACTTTCAAATGGACAAACATAAAGCAGAAACTCTAATTCGTATTCTAGCTTTATTGTGATTGTCTATCCCATTTAACCAATTTTCGAACATATTCTTAATATTGGTTGGAGGAGATATATTATATGTGAAATATATCATATGCCAAGTAATTCTTGCAAAAGGGCATGAAAGAAATAGGTGCTCTAGAGGCTCCAATGAGTCACAAAAACAACATTTCTAGCAACCATTCCAGTTCCATTTAACCAGATTTATTTTTATCTTTTAGAGGTACTTACATAAGAATCTAATATGACCATTCATAGGATCCAAATACAAAAAATTAACAGTAAAAGTACCCGAGTCGGTTAATTTCCAAAAAGAATGATTTAGATTATCCGTTAAGTTTACCCTCATTAGATTTTGGCATAAATGCAACAGTTGTTCAACGGAGTTTGAGCAAGTACATTTGCCATAGGAGCCCCTTTTTTCTTTGTGCAATGTTGTACAATGAAGGATATTGACACGCTAGAGAGACATCACCCAACCAAATATCTTTCTAAAACCGTACTGATTCTTCATCACCTATTTTGAAAAAACCATTTGTAAAGACCGCATGAGGCCTTTCCAGAAAAGGAGAATCCGTCGGTTCTTCCTCTACTTGGGACGGAGTTTTTTCCTTATAGATATTTATTATGTAATAATTGTTGCCACATTCCATCCTTAGTAATAAGTAGTTTAAATAGTCATTTGCTAAGTAAACACTTGTTTTTTATATCTAAGACTTTAATTCCTAGTACTCCCTGATCTTTAGGACGGCAGATGGTATTCCATTTAGATAGCCTGTATTTTTTTAATACCGTCAATTTGCCAAAAAGAATCTTGATCGGAAGAAATATAATCGTCTTCTAACTCCCTTTGATACTTGCAAAAAAGAAAACATGAACTGTTGGAATTTGGTGTATATTGGGCTGCTGGTCCATTAGACAAATTCTGAAATTCTCTTTGGCCCACTTGTGCATGACAGCATATGGCTGTGCGTGCTAAAATTAGGCCCACATTGCTAGTTGAAAGGGAGTTGGACCACCTTATACAGTAGAGTGTTGCACCACTCACTAAGGTGTGACAAGGAGAGAAGCCCTCGCGCGCTCCTCCTCCGATGCCGTCTGCCTCGCCACGCCTCGTCACGACGTGCGCGCGTTGCGGGTTGCGAAAACTAATTATGAGTCATTAACGGACGAGTTAATTATGGACGTGGGCTGTTACCGACTCGTACGTGGGATGTGTCCCACGATCTCCCTGACATGCACTATATAAGCGTCTGCGCTAAACCTAATCGGTGAATCAATCCACAACACACACCTACCTCCAGAATCTTGCATTGCCGCTTTTGTCTTCCCCATCTCGGCTTGCGGCGTGTACCGCAAATCGGAACAGTCGGCCTTCGGAACCCCGTCTCTCGTGAACCTGTACGGGTGAGAGACGATCAGGTTTTTAGGGAGCGCTCAAGCGCGACTACTGGTAACCACGACGTCATCCGAAGACGAGTTCCCGAACGACGACTTCTTCCTGGACGTCAGCGATCTCTGCGGCAACCTCAACATGGGCGACAACTCTGCTGCTGCTACCGTCGTGGCTACTGCCGCAACTGCATCATATGTGATCTCAATCTCTCTCTTTCGGATTATGCTACAGTTTCTAGTTCTAGTGTTTGGCATAGATGTGATAGGTTTGTCTTGTATAGATGTAATATGTTCATCTACTTTGTTGATCTGCATGATTGGTTTTACTACTATTTGTATGATCATACTTTATCAGTTTATTATTCAGATTAAATTATATGGATTATTGCTTATATTTCCAACAATCCAAAAGCCTGATTATAGGAAACTCAATTCCACTGGTATAGCCGCGGCTACTAGGTCGCCTCCTTTTGATGGCATGCACTATAAGAGATGGCACAAGAGAGCAGTTCTCTGGTTTGAAAACCTGAATTGCTATAGCGCCACTCTTGGCAAGACTGAAGGAGATCTTTCTGCTGAGCAGGAAGCGACCTTTAAGAAAGCCGATACCATATTTATGGTGGATTTGTTCAATGTTCTTGGGGACAACATTGTTGACCCATATATGTCATTTGATAATGGCAAGGATGCGTGGGAAGCGCTCGAGGCCAAGTTTGGGGTCTCGGACGCTGGCACTGAGTTGTATGTCATGGAGCAATTCTATGACTACAAGATGGTTGATGAGCGCTCCGTCGTTGAGCAAGCTCATGAGATACAATCACTTGCCAAAGAACTTGATCAGTTCAAGTGTTCCTTACTGGACAAATTTGTGGCTGGTGGCATTATTGCCAAGCTTCCTCCCTCGTGGAGGAACTTTGCTACTTCTCTAAAACATAAGAGACAAGAGTTTTCCGTTACAGATCTCATTGGGTCTCTTCATGTGGAAGAGAAGGCGAGAGCAAAGGACAAAACTGCTCGAGGATCTGAGGGAGGTTCTACTGCCAATTTAGTGCAGAGGAAAAACTTCCAATCCCACAAGTTCAAGAATAAGAACAAAACTGAAGAAAAAGGGAAGTTTGATGGCAAGAACAAGGCCACACACTCAACCAACTTCAAGAAGAAAAATGATAAGAGGAAAGGCTCTTGCCATGTCTGTGGTGATCCTGATCATTGGGCTCCTAGCTGTCCTAATCGCTTTGACAAGCGTCAACATGGGAACAGCGGCAAGGCCGCTAATGTTGTTATTAGCGATACTGAGATGAAGGATGCTGGGTACGGTATTTTACCTATTATCTTTTTAGTATGTCATTCTCCTGATTAGTGGATAGACACGGGTGCTAATACACATGTATGTTCTGATATTTCCATGTTTTCCTCTTATCAGGTCTCAAGGACCTCTTCTGTGCTGATGGGTAACGGCTCACGTGCTTATGTTCATGGTGTTGGTACGATAAATCTGAAGTTTACTTCGGGGAAGACCGTACAACTGAAGAATGTGCAACACGTTCCCTCCATCAATAAGAATCTCATTAGCGGATCGCTTTTATGTCGAGATGGCTTTAAGTTGGTTTTTGAGTCTAATAAAGTTGTAATTTTTAAGTATGTACAATTTGTTGGAAAGAGTTATGAGTGCGGAGATCTGTTCCGCTTGTCTTTGTCAGACTCATGTACTAAAGTTATTAATCATGTTTGCAATGATAATGAGTCCAATGTTTGACATTCACGACTCTGTGATATTAACTTTGGTTGCATGACGCGGCTAGCCAATATGAGTTTAATTCTGAAATTTACCACTGTCAAAGGTTCTAAGTGCCAAGTTTGTGTGCAAGCAAAGCAACCCCGCAAGTCTCATACGGCTGCGGAAACGAGAAACTTAGCACCGCTAGAACTTATACATTCAGATCTTTGTGAGATGAATGGTGTATCGACAAAAGGTGAAAAAAGATACTTAATGACATTGATAGATGACTCCACTAGATACTGCTACGTTTATCTTCTGAAATCTAAAGATGAAGCTTTGAACTACTTCAGAATCTATAAAGCTGAGGCAGAAAACCAACTTGATCTTAAAATCAAGCGGCCATGGTCGGATCGTGGTGGAGAGTACTTTTCAAACGAATTTGATTTATTCTATATGGAACATGGTATTATACATGAGAGGACGCCTCCCTACTCACCTCAGTCAAATGGGGTGGCCGAAAGAAAGAACCGCACTCTAACTGATTTGGTTAACGCATGTTAGATACATCGGGTCTTTCCAAGTAATGGTGGGGGGAGGCGCTAATGACTGTGTGTCATGTCTGAAACCGTGTTCCTGTAAAGGATAAAACCATGACTCCATTTGAGGAATGGGAAAAAAAAAGGCTTAAACTCTCTTACTTACGAACTTGGGGTTGTTTGGCGAAAGTCAATATTCCAATTCCCAAGAAGCGAAAGCTTGGACCAAAAATCATTGATTGTGTTTTTCTGGGATATGATTTTCATAGCATTGGATATAGATTTTTGATAGTAAAATCTGAGGTATCCGATATGCATGTTGGTACAATTATGGAGTCAAATGATGCGACTTTCTTTGAGTACATCTTTCCTATGAAAGGTATGTCTAGCTCATCAAATCAGGAGATGACTAGTTCATCTAGTCAGGAATTTTCTATAATTCCTGAACCCACTATGACGATAGAACACTCTGATGATCCTATGGAGGATGACAATGAAGCTCCCAAAAGGAGCAAGAGACAAAGAACTTCAAAGTTATTTGGTGATGATTTTATTGTGTACCTTGTGGATGATACTCCCACTTCCATTTCAAAAGCTTATGCATCTCAAGATGCTGACTACTAGAAGGAAGTTGTCCGAAGCGAGATGGACTCCATCTTAGCTAATGGTACTTGGGAAGTCACTGATCGTCCTTATGGGTGCAAACTTGTAGGATGTAAGTGGGTGTTCAAGAAAAAGCTTAGACCTGATGGTACTATTGAAAAGTACAAGGCACATCTTGTGGCTAAGGGTTATACACAAAAGAAAGGTGAAGACTTCTTTGATACCTACTCACCTGTAGCCAGATTGACCACTATTCGAGTACTACTTTCCTTGGCTGCCTCACATGGTCTTCTCGTTCATCTAATGAACGTTAAGACAACTTTTCTAAATGGAGAGCTAGATGAGGAAATTTATATAGAGCAACCTGACGGATTTGTAGTAGATGGTCAAGAAGGAAAGGTGTGTAAGTTAGTGAAGTCTTTGTATGATCTTAAGCAAGCTCCTAAGCAGTGGCACGAGAAGTTTGAAAGAACTTTAACTGCTGAAGGCTTGGTTGTAAATGAAGCTAACAAATGTGTGTACTATCGCCATGGTGGGGGCGAGGGAGTTATTATGTGTCTCTATGTTGATGACATATTGATATTTGGGACCAACCTCGCTGTTATCGAGGAGGTCAAAGAGTTCCTATCTCGCTGCTTTGAGATGAAGGACTTGGGAGTGGCTGATGTAATTTTAAACATCAAGCTACTAAAGGATGACAATGGTGGGATTACATTGCTTCAGTCTCACTATATGGAAAAGATATTGAGTCGCTTCGGGTATAGCGACTGTAATTCTTCTCCAACGCCTTATGATCCGAGTGTGCTACTTCGAAATAATCGAAGGACTGCTAAAGATCAATTGAGATATTCTCAAATTATTGGCTCGCTCATGTATTTAGCCAGCGCTACTAGACCTGACATCTCCTTTTCTGTAAGCAAACTGAGTCGATTTGTGTCAAATCCTGGAGATGATCATTGGCATGCTCTTGAAAGAGTTTTGCGCTATTTGAGAGGCACTGCGAGTTATGATATTCACTATACTGGGTATCCACGGGTAATTGAGGGTTATAGTGATTCAAACTGGATATCTGACGCTGATGAGATTAAGGCCACGAGTGGTTATCTATTTACACTTGGTGGTGGCGCTGTCTTCTGGAAGTCTTGCAAGCAGACCATCTTAACGAGGTCAACAATGGAAGCAGAACTCACAGTATTAGACACAACCACTGTTGAAGCAGAGTGGCTTCGTGAGCTCTTGATGGACTTATCTGTGGTTGAAAAAACAAAACCCGCCAACCCGATGAACTGTGATAATCAAACTGTGATCGTCAAAGTAAACAATTCTAAGGATAATATGAAGTCATCAATGCATGTGAAGAGGAGATTGAAATCTGTCAGAAAACTGAGAAACTCCGGAGTTATTGCGTTGGATTATATCCAAACATCTAAAAACCTGGTAGATCCCTTCACAAAGGGTTTATCACGCAATGTGATAGATAATGCATCGAGGGAGATGGGTTTGAGACCCACGCTATGAGTTGATCCCAGTGGCAACCCACTCTATGTGATCGGAGATCCCGTGAATTGGAGATGGGAGACAAGCTGTTGGTCAATTGAGAGGAGAGTATCCCCATATTATATGTACATCTCCATAAATATGTAATACTCTTTTAATCTGTATGGCAGGTTGATATTTATCTTAATGTGTTCCAAGTGGCTTTTTTTAAGCAGAGATGTTGTCCTGCAGAACATATATTGAGGAACATACCTATATGAGTCTGACTGTCAAACGTCGCAGTCCGTGAGAGTTGGATGGTCTCTAATAAACTCATAAAAGGCCCTGGAGTATGACGCATAAGCTCTAAACCGCGGGGAAGCCGACGGCAGCCCTGTACTGGTCTAGATTTTATGTGAAACTAGCACGCAGAAAACTTATAGTTCCAGGCATAGTCCACTATTTAAGTTGCTAGCTAGTGTAGCATAAAGTTTAATGTGGAAGTTCAACTTAACAGTCTCCACTACACACCAGTATATAAAACAATGTTCTAAAAGAAAAGTGATGTGGTGTGTCAATAAAACTTTATGGGGGATTATTGGAATTTGGTGTATATTGGACTGCTGGCCCATTAGACAAATTCTGAAATTCTCCTTGGCCCACTTGTGCATGGCAGCATATGGCTGTGCTAGTGGTGCTAAAGTTCAGTCCCACATTGCTAGTTTAAGGAGAATTGGACCATATTATATAGTAGAGTGTTGCACCACTCACTAAGGTGTGACAAGGAGAGAAGCCCTCGCGCACTCCTCCTCCGACGCCCACCCTCGTCCACAGCACAAGTGGGTTCTTGGAATCTCGCCGAGCCGAGCTTCATTTTGCTGGTTAGGAAAACTAATTATGAGTCATTAACGGACGCGTATCGACTCGGACGTGGGATGTGTCCCACGATCTTCCTGACCTGCACTATATAAGCGTCTGCGGTAAACCTAATTGGTGAATTAATCCACAACACGCACCTACCTCCAGAACCTTGCGCCGCCGCTTTCGTCTTCCCCATCCCGGCTTGCGGCGTGCACCGCAGATCGGGACAGTAGGCCTCCGGTGTTGGAATTATGCCCTAGAGGCAATAATAAAGATGTTATTATTATAATTCTTGTTCATGATAAAGTTTATATTCCATGCTAGAATTGTATTAAGCGGAAACATTAATACTTGTGTGGTTTGTGAACAACACCGTGTCCCTAGTACGCCTCTATGGACTAGCTCATTGATCAATGATGGTTAAGGTTTCCTAACCATAGACATGAGTTGTCAATTGATAATGAGATCATATCATTGGGAGAATGATATGGTGGACAGACCCAAACTAAGCGAAGCAATTAGATCGTGTCATCGTGTTCGTCTTTGCGAAGCTTTTCTTATGTCAAATATTGTATTCCTTAGACCATGAGATAATGCAACTCCCTGGTATCGGAAGAAAGCTTTGAGGTCATCAAACGTCATCCTATGAGAGGGTGATCATAAAGGTGTCTCTCGGTGATCGGAAAGTATCTCATGGGTTGTATGTATCGAGATGGGATTTGTCCTCCCAAGTCGGAGAGATATACTTCGGGCCCACTCGCTAATCGATATCAACACCGCTTGCAAGCATGTGGTTAAGGAGTTAATCACAAAGTGATATTGGATTACGGAACGAGTAAAGTACTTGCTGTGAACGAGATTGAACTAGGTATGACGATACCGACGATCGAATCTCGGGCAAGTAAAATATCGCGAGACGAAGGGAATATATATATGGGATTGATTGAATCCTGGCATCGTGGTTCATCCGATATGATCATCGATGAATGTGTGGGAGTCAATATGGGTGCCCAGACCCCGCTGTTGATTATTGATAGAAGATCATGTCTGCATATTCTCGAACCCGCAGGGTCACACACTTAACGTGTCTCGACGCTAGGATAGATTGGATAATTGGTTTATGAATTTTTGTTCGGAGTCTCGGATGGGATCCGGGATATCACGAGAGGTTCCGGAATGGTCCGGAGAATAAGATTGATATAAGGCAGTGCAGTTTTTGGAGTTCGGAATTGTTCCGGGTTAATCGGTATTGTACCGGAAGCTTCTAGAACCTTCCGGAAGGGGGCCAACGTGGTCCCACCTTCCGGGAGGGGGCATGGGCCTATGAGGGAGTGTTTCTGGCCGCATTGGTCCAGGGGCACAAGGCCCCATAGGGCCCAGCCGATCCTAGATAAGTTTAAATCGTTTAAACTAGAGATAAGATAAGATAGGATTTCTAGATAAGGGAGAGTTTAAATTGTTTAAACTAGAGATAGGCTTGGAGGAGAGGCTAGGGCTGGCCGCCTCTATATATAGAGGGCTGCGCCTCCCCCAACACACACCTTCCTCCAACCCTAGTTGCCCTCGCCCTTCCACTCTCCCTCCCGATTGTTTGTAGGCGAAGCCTGCGTAAATTCTCCACCATATACACCACGCCGTCGTGTTGTAGATCCAATCTATCTCTCCACCATACTTGCTGGTCCAAGGAAGGAGGAGACGTCGAGGTGCTGCACGTGTGCATCTCACGGAGGCACCGCCACTTGTGGTGCTAGATCGGATCGGATCGCGAGGAGGAGAAGCGAGTACGACTACATCACCCACATCCATTTAACGCTCACTGCGAATCTTCAAGGGTATGAAGATCTAATCCAATCTCTCGTTGTTTGCATCTCCTAGATTAGATCTTGGCTTTCCTCCGCTCGCTCAGAGAAAATTTTGATTTACTATGCCGAAACCCTTGATGGTATCGAGCTAGATCTATGCGCAGATGTGATTCACGAGTAGAACGCAACATGGTTGTTGCGGGCGTTGATGTTTTCTGTTGCAAGCCTCTTGTTTGTGTTCTTCTTATGACGCGGCATAGTGAGATTGAAGCGGTCCAGGCCAACCTTACGCGACGTCGTTCGCGAGACCCGCTCCGCACTTGACGTGTGGCTTGTTCCACACATGCGGCTGGTGGATGTCAGTTTCTCTCACTATAGTGATCATGGGATTAACACCGGAGTTTGGCAACCATAATATCACCGTTGTGGCTTTCCGTGGGTAAGAATCGTTCTTAGCATCTACTCCCATAAGCCACGTAAAACATGCAACAACAAAGTAGAGGCGTCTAACTTGTTTTTGCAGGGAGTGTTTTCTGTGATATGGTATGACCCAAGATGTGATGTGTATAATGTATGCGATGATCATGTTTTGTAACGTTTCACGACTTGCATGTCGATGAGTACACAACCTGCAGGAGCCATATGGTTGTCTTTATAATTGTGTATGACCTGCGAGTCAACTTCTTATACGCCATGTAATAGCTTTACTTTATCGCTAAGTAGTTAGCAATAGTTGTAGTTGCTATTCGTGGTGGAGGCAATCATGGTGGAGTGATGGAGATCATGCCGGAACACACAAGATGGAGATCATTGCGCGAAGATTGGCTATACCATGTCACATAAAGTTATATGCATGTGATGTTTATCCTTTTATGTATCTTATTATGCTTAGATCGCGACGGTAGCATTATAAGATGATTCCTCACTTAAAGATCAAGATAAAAACTGTGTTCTCTCCAAGTATGCACCGTTGCGAAAGTTCGTCGTGTCCAAGCATCACGTGATGATCGGGTGCTATAGACTCTACGCTCACATACAACGGGTGCAAGCCAGTTTTGCACACGCGGAAATACTTGGGTCTAGCTTGACGAGCCTAGCATGTATGCATACATGGCCTCGAACACAAGAACCGAAAGGTTAAGCATGAGTCATATGAATGATATGATCGACACTTCGTTGTACACCATTGAAACCACATCTCTTCTCGTGATGATCGGATTAGGTGTGGTGAATTTGGATCGTGTTCACTAAACAACTTGAGGGATGTTGAATTTAGTGGGAGTTCATCTAGTAATTTGATTAAGTTGAACTATTTATCATGAACATAGTCTAAATTGTACTTGCAAATCTTGTAGATCACATGGCCAAGTCCAACTTCAACTTCAACGCTTTTGCTGAGATAGAAAAGCTTAGAAACAATGGGTCTAACTTCACCAAATGGTTTAGATTCGAGAATCATTCTCGTGGCGGACAAAAGGACTATGTCCTTGAGAAAGCGCTAGGTGACGCTGTTGTAGATGCTACCGATGAAAAAGCTATTTATCGATCAAGAAGGATGATTATGATTTGATTAAGATCGCCATGTTGTATGCTATGGAATCGGATCTTCAAAATCGTTTGAGGAGTTCCGCCCTTTGAGATTCTCGAGGAGCTGAAAACATGTTTCGACTCAAGCCCGTTCGAGAGATATGAGATCTCTAAGAAATTCTTTAACTACAAGATGGAGGAAGGAGTTCCGTTAGTGAGCACGCCATTAAGATGTCGGGCTACACTCAACGCCTTTGAGCAACTGGATGCAAGATTCCGGAGGAGCTCAAGATTGACACTCCTAGCTGCAAAAGTTTTGTAGTTGATCACAATCAGATTGGTTCCACCGATATGATCACCGAGCTCTTTGCTAAGATGAAAGTAGCGGAGGTGAACATCAAAAGAATAATCATGTGTTGATGGTCAACAAGCCCCCACCTTTAAGAAAGGTAAGGTGCAAGGAAGCCCTTCAAGAAAGGAGTAAGCGCGTTGCCCTCGCTGAGAAGAAGCTCAGTCTGGTCCTAAGCGGACACCGAGTGCTTCTATTGCAAGGACAAGGGTCACTGGAAGAATCGTCCAAGTACTTAGCGGACAAGAAGGCTGGCACCATCAAAGGTATATTTGATATACATGTTATTGATGTTTTCCTTACTAGCCCTCGTTGTAGTGCTGGGTATTTGATACCGTTCAGTTGCTAATATTTGTAACTCGAAACAGAGCTACGGAATAGACGGCGGCTTGAGGGATGAGGTGACGATGCGCTGGCAACGGATCAAGAGTTGATGTGATGGCCGTCGACGCTTCTCCTTAGTTTTACCTTCGGGATTAGTTTTAAACCTTAATAAGTGTTATTATGTGCTGCGTTGAGCATGAACATTATTTCGATCGTGTTTATTGCAAGACGGTTATTCATTTAAATCGGAGAATAATGGTTGTTCTATTTATATGAGTAACATCTTTTATGGTCATGCACCTCTTGTGAATGGTTTATTTCTACTAAATCTAAAGGGATGAAACACACATCCATAACATTGAGGCTAAGAGATGCAAAGTAGATAGTGATAATACTACTTATTTGTGGTAATTGCCGTCTAGGTCATATTGGTGTAAAGCGCATGAAGAAACTCCATTCGATGGACTTTTGGAGTCTCTTGATTTTGAATCATTTGACACATGCGAACCATGCCTCATGGGCAAGATGATCAAAACCCGTTCTCCGTATGATGGAGCGAGCAACGGACTTGTTGGAAATCATACATACCGATGTATGCGGACCGATGAGTGTTTCGACGGTGGATATCGCTATTTTCTCACTTTTACCGATGACTTAAGTAGATATGGGTATATCTATTTAATGAAACATAAATCTGAAACGTTTGAAAAGTTCAAAGAATTTCAGAATGAAGTGGAGAACCATCAAAACAGAAAGATTAAGTTTCTACGATCCGATCGTGGGGGCGAATATTTGAGTTATGATTTTCTCACGCATCTCAAAGCAAGTGGAATCGTTTCACAACTCAAGCCACCCGGAACACCACAAATAAGAATGGTGTGTCGAGCGGAATCGAACCCTATTAGATATGGTCCGGTCAATGATGTCTCTTACTGATTTGCCGTTATCATTTTGGGGTTATGCGTTAGAAACCGCTACATTCACTTTAAATAGGGCTCCATCTAAATCCGTTGAGACGACACCGTATGAACTGTGGTTTGGTGCTAAACCTAAGTTGTCGTTTCTTAAAGTTTGGGGATGCGAAGCTTACGTCAAGAAGTTGATGCCGGACAAGCTCGAACCCAAAGCGGAGAAATGCGTCTTCATAGGATACCCTAAGGAAACTATTGGGTATACCTTCTATCACAGAACCGAAGGCAAAGTGTTTGTCGCAAAGAACGGTTCCTTTCTTGAGAAGGAGTTTCTCTCGAAAGAAGTGAGTGGGAGGAAAGTAGAGCTAGACGAGGTTATTGAACCTTCTCTTGAATTGGAGAGTAGCGCAGCACCTGAAATTGTTCCGGTCACTGCACCAACAATAGAGGAAGCTAATGACAAGGATCATGAAGCTTGGACGATGTCACATCGAACGTCAGCAGTCAACAAGGTCGCGTGCCTCCCCGGTAGTGCGGCAACCCTGTCTTGTTAGTAGAAGACGGTGAACCTACGAACTATGAGGAAGCGATGATGAGCCCAGACTCGAGAAATGGCTAGAAGCCATGAAATCCAATTGGGATCCATGAGCGAAAACCAAGTATGGACTTTGGTGGACCCTCCTAGCGATCGAAAGGCCGTTGAGTGCAAATGGATCTTCAAGAAGAAAACAGACGCGGATGGTAATGTTACCGTCTATAAAGCATGGCTTGTTGCGAAAGGTTTTCGACAAGTTCAAGGTGTTGACTACGATGAGACTTTCTCTCGTAGCGATGTTTAAGTCCATTCGGATTTTATTAGCAATTGCTGCGTTCATGATTATGAAATATGGCGATGGATGTCAAGATCGCGTTCCTCAATGGCAACATTGATGAAGAGTTGTATATGATGCAACCCGAAGGTTTTGTCGATCCTAAGGATGCCGATAAAGTATGCAAACTTCAGCGTTCCATTTATGGATCAAGCAAGCATCTCGGAGTTGGAACCTTCGTTTTGATCAAGTGATCAAGAGCTTTGGATTTGTTCCAAATTGCTACAAGCTTGCATCTACAAGAAAGTGAGTGGGAGCTCGGTGGCGTTTCGGTACTATATGTGGATGACATATTGATTATTGGAAATGACATCAACATGCTTAACGATGTGAAGAGTTATTTGAACAAGTGTTTTCAATGAAAGACCTAGGTGAAGTCGCTTATATATTGGGCATCAAAATCTATAAAGATAGACAAAGACGCTCGATAGCTTTAAGCCGGTACATACCTAGACAAAGTTCAAAAGGTTCAGAATGGATAAGGCATTGAAAGGTTCAAGGCCTATGTTGTCGTGTAAGATATTGAGCAAGGCTCGGTGTCCAGCTTCTGACAAATGATAGGAAGCTATGAGCAAAGTGCCTTATGCCTCGCCATAGGTTCCATCATGTATGCCATGCTATGTACTAGACCGGATGTGTCCAATGCTCTTAGTTTGACGAGCAGATATCAAAGTGATCCAGGAGTGGAACACTGGACAGCCGTGAAGAACATCCTAAGATACCTAAATAGGACTAAAGAAATGTTCTTAGTCTATGGGGTGATGAACGGCTCGTCGTAAAGGTTACGTCGATGCTAGTTTCGACCGACAAGGATGATTCTAAATCTCGGACGGGATACGTGTATATTTTGAATGGAGGAGCTGTGAGTCGGAGAAGCGCAAGCAAAGCGTGATCGCGGGATCTACAAGAGAAGCGGAATACATGGCTGCCGCAGCGTCAAGTGAAGGAGTTTGGATCGAAACTTCATCATCGAGCTTGGCGATGTTCCAAGTGCATTGGACCCACTGGAGATATTATGTGACAACACGGCGCCATAGCACTCGCTAAGGAACCAAGATATCATCCAAAGACCAAGCATATCAACCATAAGTTTCATATAATCCGAGATTATATAGCGATGGAGATCTCAAGATCGAAAGTACATACAGATCTGAATGTCGCAGATCCATTGACTAAACCTCTTCCACGTAAAACATGATCAACACCTCGATTGCCATGGGTGTGAGATTGTTGCCAAATGTAAACTAGATTATTGACTCTAGTGCAAGTGGGAGATCTGTTGGAATTATGCCCTAGAGGCAATAATAAAGATGTTATTATTATAATTCTTGTTCATGATAAAGTTTATATTCCATGCTAGAATTGTATTAAGAGGAAACATTAATACTTGTGTGGTTTGTGAACAACACCGTGTCCCTAATGCGCCTCTATGGACTAGCTCATTGATCAATGATGGTTAAGGTTTCCTAACCATAGACATGAGTTGTCAATTGATAATGAGATCATATCATTGGGAGAATGATATGGTGGATGACCCAAACTAAGCGAAGCAATTAGATCGTGTCATCGTGTTCGTCTTTGCGAAGCTTTTCTTATGTCAAATATTGTATTCCTTAGACCATGAGATAATGCAACTCCCTGGTATCGGAAGAAAGCTTTGAGGTCATCAAACGTCATCCTATGAGAGGGTGATCATAAAGGTGTCTCTCGTGATCGGAAAGTATCTTGGGTTGTATGTATCGAGATGGGATTTGTCCTCCCAAGTCGGAGATATACTTGGGCCCACTCGTGTCGATATCAACACCGCTTGCAAGCATGTGGTTAAGGAGTTAATCACAAAGTGATATTGGATTACGAACGAGTAAAGTACTTGCGTGAACGAGATTGAACTAGGTATGACGATACCGACGATCGAATCTCGGGCAAGTAAAATATCACGAGACGAAGGGAATATATATATGGGATTGATTGAATCCTGGCATCGTGGTTCATCCGATATGATCATCGATGAATGTGTAGGATTCAATATGGGTGCCTGCACCTTTGTTGATTATTGATAGAAGATCATGTCCGCATATTCTCGAACCCGCAGGTCACACACTTAACGTGTCTCGGCTAGGATAGATTGGATAATTGGTTTATGAATTTTTGTTCGAGTCTCGGATGAGATCCGGGATATCTGAGAGGTTCGGAATGGTCCTAGAATAAGATTCATATAAGGCGGCAGTTTTTAGAGTTCGAATTGTTCAGTTAATCGGTATTGTACGGAAGCTTCTAGAACCTTCCGGAAGGGGCCAACGTGGTCCCACCTTCCGGGAGGGGCATGGGCCTATGAGGGAGTGTCCTGGCGCATTGGTCCAGGGGCACAAGGCCCCATATGGCCCAGCCGATCCTAGATAAGTTTAAATCGTTTAAACTAGAGATAAGATAAGATAGGATTTCTAGATAAGGGAGAGTTTAAATTGTTTAAACTAGAGATAGGCTTGGAGGAGAGGCTAGGGCTGGCCGCCTCCTCTATATAGAGGGCTGGTCGCCCCCAACACACACCTTCCTCCAACCCTAGTTGCCATGCCGCCTTCCACTCTTCCTCCCATGTTTGTGGCGAAGCCTGCGCGAAATTCTCCACCATATACACCACGCCGTCGTGTTGTAGATCCAATCTATCTCTCCACCATACTTGCTGGTCCAAGGAAGGATGAGGCGTCAGTCTTGCGTGTGCATCTCTCACGGAGGCACCGCCACTTGTGGTGCTAGATCGGATCGGATCGCGAGGAGGAGAAGCGAGTGCGACTACATCACCCACGTTAAATTTAGCGTTCCATTGTGCGAATCTTCAAGGGTATGAAGATCTAATCCAATCTCTCTCGTTGTTTGCATCCCCTAGATTAGATCTTGGCTTTCCCTCTGTTCGCTTCCGTAGAAAATTTTGATTTACTATGCTGCGAAACCCTTCATCCGGAACCCCGCATCTCGTGAACATGTACGCGTGAGGGGCGATCGGGTTTTTAGGGAGCGCTCAAGCGTGACTACTGGCAACCACGACATCATCCGACGACGAGTTCCCGAACAACGACTTCTTTCCGGACGTCAGCGACCTCTTCGGCAACCTCAACATGGACGAGTTGTCTTTGCTGCTTGCGCGACTCTGCCAAGAATCGCATCGTATGTGATCTCAATCTCTCTCTTTCGGATTATGCTACAGTTTCTAGTTCTAGCGTTTGGCGTAGATGTGATAGGATGTAATCTGTTCATCTACTTTGTTGATCTGCATAATTGGTTTTACTACTGTTTGTATGATCATGCTTTATCAGTTTATTATTCAAATTAAATCATATGGATTATTGCTTATATTTCTAACATGAACATGAGTAAACTGGTTAATGCCGAATTAATGAGTACTAGACGTTGTGTTGTGTTGTGTTGTAACATCGGTAAACCCCTGTTGTGCTGTGCCGTCGTGTGCTGCTGTTGCAGCACACTAGGCTGCCCCCATATATCCGGTGCACGCGGTCTCGCTTCGTCGGCGACGAGTCGACGACGGCGAGGGCTCCACAGCGACGTGCGTGGCACGTCCCCGTACGTGGGCCAGTCGGACACCTCTCCTCGCCAGCCAACTACCGCCCCGCATTCCCCCAACGGCTCGCGGCCGACGGACCACAACCACTGACCCGAGCTGGCTCCACCGTGATGCGCCCCCGTGGCGCCGAGACAGCAACGGGACACACGGTGCGGGGCCGGCCCGTCATTCGTTCGTTTGTTCGTCGCGCACGGCCGGCCAGAAGCGGCACGGCACGGCAGCAGCCACCCACAGATTTACGTACCGTTACCGTGGGCGTGCCACTGATTGGACTGCTTTCACGAGCGAGAACACGGCGGAACCTTCCCGGCGCCGCGGGAGGCGTCTAGGTAGGAGCTGAACGAGCGACTGCTGCTCGTGTGATCGATCGATCGTCGCACGGAAGTTCACGAACCGGCCGGGGCAAACACTGAGCTGAAGAGGTCTGGACAGGGGCCGGTACTTGAGGAACCAACTACCGGTGAGCTGAAGAGGTTGGGACTTGGGAGTGGTGGTCGATCCGTGATCGAGACCATCTGCGCGCCGCCCGCCAACCTATATTTCTGCCGACGGGTTCCAGCCACCGCCCGCTAACTGCCAGTAGTACACTGTTCCTTTCCTGAGCGTCCGTCCATGCTCTGGGTCGGATGTCGTCTGCCCCATCATATCGTTCTAGCCATAAACATTGTCACAGGTTTTTTATAAGAAAGGAACGGCCGAGCGCATCCTTTTTACCGGCCAGTGTATATATCCACCACCAATCTGCGCCAAATCGAAACAAAATTTTGCGACAGGCCAAGTGTCGACCACCAGTAATTAAAAAAAAAGGAACAGTACAAGGTGGAGCCAGCCCCCACACGGGCCACACGATCGAGGTGGCGATTGGCATGGACGAGCGTCTCCCTTCACTCGCTCTCACGATCGATGTTGCCCCTGTACGAACTGCTGCCGCTTAACATATTCGTTCAGCTCAACTACTACTCCTACAAGGATGAAGGACCCCATGCCCATGCTATTTTAATGGCGCTGTCTTGGCCCGGAGGGATTTGATACCATTTTTTTTTTCTGGTTGCTTGTTTCCTCGCGGTCTGAGAACGGCCATCGGATGCGCTCGCTCATGTCACCAATACACGTCCCAGCTACTCTACTAGTACTAACCAACGTATCTTGCTTGCTTGCGTACGTTATGAAATGACCGGGTCCGAAAATTCTGCATACGGCGGTACCTACAACTGGTCTTGCCTCTGATGAAAAACTGGAGGCACAAAAGCTCCCCCTGTCGCGCCGTGGCAAATGGCGCTACGTGCCAGCGACCCGCACCGTATGGCGTCCCGCGCGCCGTGCCGAGCCGGAGCTCCCCACGTCGAGCGAACGCTCACGTATAACACGTACCTAGGGGTACTACGTCGATCTTATCAAGTTATCCATCCGCACGCTCCACTGCACCTGGCCAGCTATAAAGTCGGAGGCCCAAGAAAGACAACCCGATCCCAGCCAAAGCCGGCCGCCCCCCTTTCCCCTCCTCCCCACGAGTGACGCCCGCACCGCACCGCACCGCACGCCGCAACCGCAAAGCCTTTGCCGCGCGACCACCACCACCACCACCACCGCAAGAGCTCACCGCGCCACCGCAACCACCGCCTCAGGAAGAGAGAGGAGCGCTGGCGATGCTGCAGCTGCTGATGGCGATGGCCTTCTCGGCCGCGCCGCTGACGCTCTACGTGCCGCCCGTGCGCAGCCTCAGCCTCTTCGTGGAGGCCATGGAGACGCTCTGCCGGGAGTGCGCGCCATACTCCCAGGGCGCCGTCTCCCGCTTCCGACTCGGCCTCTCCCGCATCTTCACCGGCCTCGCACGCGCCCTGCGCTAATAAGCGCGTCGTACGTACCGCGACACACACATCCGGCTCCTTCCTTCCTTCCTCGTCTAGGTCGCAAGTGCGCTACATACAAACACACAGTACCCCGTTGATCTCATGTAGGTGCGGCGTCTGTGCTGCTCGTCCTGGATCTCTCCGTAGAATAGACTACTTTTCCTTTGCCTGCATAGTTAGTTCTCTTTTCCTTTCTTGGTACTAGATCGATCGGGTGCAGTAGGACTTATAGAGAATAATCTGACCAGAAAGGGGAGTTTTTGTGTGCGGATGAGAGGCAAGTCCAGGAGAATTCGGTGCACCCTGTACAGAATCATGTACTAGTAGTTCTACAATACTAGCTCGTGTTCTTTGAGATGTTCTTCGGTTCAGAACTTGAGATGTAATGGAAGAAGACCTTTGACCCGTTCCGTTCGTTCGGCCAGTGTCCCGTTTCTGTATGCTCAAATATTGTGTATGTGCCAACTGCAATTGAAATGCCAACAACTCCTGAAATTCTATTTCCTCGACGCGTCCAATGAAACCATCCACGGACAAAACGAGGAAGAAGAGGAGGGGAAACTTCCACCGGCTTCCTGCGACCGCTTTAGTTGCGGCATTAAGATTGACAACTTGGCAGATTCGCGTTCTCTAATGCGAAACGATGATGGCGACCTCGCCGACGCCGTGATCCAACCAAACCTATCAGTAGTATACTCTGATTTGTGTGGCCATTGTGCGTCCCTGGGCGTTCGCACGTCCTCCACACAAGCACAAGTGTCGCGGAATCTGCTCGTTTCACATCTGGCCAGCTCCTGGTGTGCCAAGTTGCCAACACTTGTCATGGAGATCACATCGCCCATCGGTAGTTATTTAATATTTGGAGGAATGGATCACATCTTTGGAAGTATGGACCATTATATATTACACACTCGGATGACCATGAGGAAACTGGATTTGTACATGTAAAACTACTCAACCTGTCGATATCGGCAATCTTCTACGCGCGTAAAATACAGGAATGAAAGAATAGAAACGTCCAAGCTTCTAGAAGGGAAACACCACGTAGTAATCATTTTACTACTCCAGAGGCCAGCGTGTGCCAGTTGCTAACATAGTACTAGTACTACAGTGTTACGTGATTTCCCGTTGACTTGCACAAGTGGCACGCCAAGTAGTAACCCTGAATTCAGGCCGCCGGAGTGACGAACGTTTCTTTCCATGTGCCGCTTTGCGTTCTCTCTCCCGCCGACCGACACGAGCATCATCTCCAGGATCTCCACATTTGCCACATGCCCCGGAGATAAAAAGAGTCGAAGAAAGGGAGCATTCTCGTCCATTCCAGTGCAGCAATCTGAGCACGCAACCAGTCATAACAGAATTCTGTTCAAAAGGAGAACTTTTATGTGAGTACAAACCATCCTGGTTGTGTGTAGAACCATCAGAGGAAACCTCTTATCGTCATGTAGTATGCGAAATAGACACACGCCATCATGATAGGGAACAGCCCACCCACCACGATGGCACCATCATTCATCCGCAAAATTTACAATGGATTCAGTATCCTTATTGGTGTCGCTGTGCGATGAACTCGCGGTTCACAGGGAACATTACAGCTGACTATCTATCTAGTATCTTTAATCTAGACACTGCAGCTAAACAGAGTAACATGCCCCCGCATAGTGCGCTTTCCTGCTTTAAGTCCAACAACGGCGATGTCGCCACGGGCAATGATGTGATGCTCGACCACCGCTTGCTTTCCCCTCCGAAACACAAACTGGACAATGTATTGCCATATCTCTTCAAGAACCACCCGGAGGCACCTTACAGGGTCAACACGATGATCTCCCCGGATTCTCGCATTTGCGGGAGCACACCGAGAAGTCGACATCTGATCATATCTTTGCAGGGTCAAAGAAAGCACAAGATGTAAGCAAGAGAAGGCTCCGGGCCATGTCAAGCGACCTTGACCGGCTCTGGTTCCGGTTTCACGATATGTTCCAGGTTCACAATCCTCACGGGCTTCCCCAGCTTGGACTTGTCCTCCGTCCTAGCAACTTCTAGCGCCTTTGCGCAGACAGGGAAGCTCATTTCATCCCAGGAATCCAAGATTATGCCTGACCCCAGGCACGTACCGTCGCGGTAGAACGCTGCAAACTGACCAGCTGCTAAACCTTGGTCGTCTTCAGACAGATGCACCTCCAGAATATCCCCGTTTTCTTCGGTTCGCTCTTGTGTCACGGTGCAATCATGAAATTCAGGACTGTGCCGAACCTGATATCCAAAGCAGGTATTCATATTAGCATGGCTAGCTGGTCTAAAGGGCAGATAATGCATGCACATGCCGAAGCCACAATTGATATAAACATTTAACTGATATAGTGTATAACACAAGTGGATCAAGCGAGATATGTGGCCTTCGTCAGAAGTTGCGGTTGGTGTTTCCTACTACACTGAAGTTCCTAAATGAGGATTATTGTCAAGGTGGAGCTAATCAGTTACAGATATCTACAGTTTTATCACTGTTCTGACCCAGCACGTGAAAAGAGTTCATGCAAACAGCTGCTAACATGGAGATGCTATTGAGCTACTCTACCAATTCATACTAGGAGCCAATTAGACCTTACACTGCTGGTGGTTTAAGAGGCTGTTTATCCAGGAGATAATGTGGCCTTCGTCAGAAGTTGCAGTTGTAGTTTCCTATCATACCGAAGTTCCTAAATGTTGGTCAAGGTGGAGCTAATCAGTTACGGATATCGACCGGTTTATCAGCCACTGTTCTGCCCAAGCACGTGAAAAGAGTTCGTGCAAACAGCTGCTAACATGGACATGCTATTGAGCTACTCTACCAATTCAGACTGGGAGCCAACTAGACCTTACTATTTGACAGCAAAAACATACTAGTTGCTGGTGGTTTAAGAGGCTGAACATCTAGGACAAGGTTTATTTTGCAAAAATTATGCAAGCTTGCAGATCGTGAAACTTCAAAATTCAAATGACAACGAGAAATAAATGCGACCATATGCTACACTATCAGGCTATATTGTATACTCAGGTACCTTGCATTTAAGTTGTTCATTGTTTGTCGGCCCAGAGTTACCGAACCAGTTTAGGGATCCAACATGAAATGTTCTCCTCCTCTTATCCAGTGAATAGTAATTTCTTGATACGAAAACCACATTATTTCTCACATCTTTCTCAACCACATACCTGCATAAGATAAAAGGGTTATTCATTTGATGAATTTTATGAATAATAGATAGATGCTACCTGAGAATCTTTAACGTCAGCAAACATACAGTTAGAGCATCTCTAACAGTACCTGCCTGTAAACAAGCGAAAACTGTATAATAACTGCTAGTTTTAGGTTTCAGCAAAAAGCTGGTGCTCTAGCGGTACCTGTGAACACGTGAAAACTGTATTAATTTTTACAATCCGCGGAGAAACCGTCCGCCCGAACCCTACATTCGCGGTGTGGGAGGCTGAACCAAGTGTGCCCTGTATTGCTAGCGTGGGGGGGGGGGGGGGGGGGGCATCTCAGCTTTCCCCACCTTCCCACGTCCGCGCCGCCGCCGCCGTCGATCTCCCACCCTACTCGCTCTCCGGTGCCACCGCTCACCGGATCCGGCCCCATGGACCTCACCGAGCTTCCGCCTGCCGCTGGTGAGGTCGCGCCGCCTCAACAGCCAAGTCCCGCCACTGGATTTGGCTCTGGTTCCCCGGCCGTCAGATCCATTGCCCAAATGATTGCAGACGGCAGCAAGTCGAAGAGGAAGCGGTTGGGCAACAACGGTGCCCCGCTGGTCGCTGGTGCGTCGCCGGCGGCCCAGCCGCAACAGCCACACACCGTCGCCCCGGCGCCCAAGTCGCGTGCGCGTGCGGCGGAAGGGAAGAAGACCAAGCAGGTTGTGCACCGCACAGGCCTCCCTCCCATCTGCTCAGCTTCTGCCCGTCGCCGCTCAGCATCTGCCCGTTGCCGTTGCATCCCCTTCCGTCGTGGTCCACAAGGCAATGAAGGAGCTCATGGCCGAGGAGAAGGAGATCATGATGATGGATACCTCGAGGATGAGTGAAGCACAATTGGAGTTGCATCAAATGATGCTTTCGGACATCTTGGAGAGGAGGAAGCTAGCGCGTCAAGGCGGTGGTGCATCGGCAAGTGCCCTAGGTAAATCTCCTATGAGTGGTGGTGATGGAGGTGTGCACGATGAGCTCGGCGGTGACGGTATGGTTTGATGATCTCTTGCATTCATCATATAGGATGTGCAACTTTTTGGATCCGATGGTTGAACATTGCCCAATCTACGTTTGGATTGCTGTGTATCACGACAATTTGATGTAAAAACTATAAACGATTGCATCGTTTGATTGTTAGTATCGATCACCGTTGACTGAAATGTTGAAACCATGTTTTTTACCATTCAAAAACAGCTCGCGCAGAACGGAGCCCGCAAACTCGACCCGTGAAAGAGAATTCTGTTTTCGAACGGTAAAAGTCGTTTTCCGTGGCCTGTAAACGCGTGATACAGTTCGCGTGTTTACAGGTACCGTTAGAGATGCTCTTATCTTAGCTGAATACGTTGTACCATAAAATAGGCTAGTATTATAGTATAGACAGAGCATACCAAGGTCCTCCAGGGAGACGCAAGCCTTGTCGCTGACCAATTGTATAGAACCAAAACCCACGGTGTGTCCCTAGGTAATCTCCAGTTTCAGCTTCAACAAGTACACCCTCCAATTCTCCTATATGTCTTTCAACAAACTCACTGAATTTGACCTGGAAGGAGAGACTTTTGTAGCTAAAATAAGACAACTCAAGGAGAAATAACAGAACTATACTTTGCATAAGAAATATACATTATTGACAACTAAGTAAAGCCAATTACCTTTCCAAGAAAACATATCCCCTGGGAATCCTTCCTACTTTGGTTAGGAAGGTCCATCTGAGCAGCCAGACTGCGCACTTCATCCTGCAAAACATACGCTCAGTATACAAAAAGACACCTGCAGCTCCTGACAAAAACTAAGTATCCTTATCTGACAAAATATCTAACCTTTGTTATGCCTCCCAATGGAAATAGAAGCCTTCTAAGCTGGGTCTGAGAGAGATGGGAGAGAAAATATGTCTGATCCTTGACCTGACATGAAAAGAACCATCTGATTTGTTTCTTTGTATCCCAAATATTTTTTCTAGGAACCGAACCTAATTCAACTTGACATCAACTTCAACAACATAGAAGAGAAGCAAGCTGATTTAATGTGAAAGCAGGGCACCTTGTCTTTCGAGAGTTGGAGGACTGATGGTCCTTCAACGTTGTCAATGGATGGATGGACTACATGTGCATAATGTCCAGAAGCTATGTAATCGAATCCCAAGTTTTCAATTGCTTCTAAGAAGGCTCCTGCAAAACATGAGTGAAAAGAATCAGTAATCATATCCTTGATGCACATTCAGATTTCCATAACAGAAGTATACATGGGCATACCAAACTTTATTCTTGTGTTGCAAAGTACATCAGGGTTCGGAGTGCGCCCGTTGCGGTACTCGTTAATAATATGAGACACCTAGATATAAGATCCATGATAGTTTCTCAGAATGCAGCACAACATATGCGATATATACAAGGATAAGATGAAAAAAGTTCCAGATGAAGCTTACCACATGGTTCCAATATTCATCGGATAGATGTACCACCTCCAATGGCACATCAATCTACAAAAACCAACCATTAGAGCACTCAATCCATGCAATCCTATGTATGCTGCACACTAGCTACTCAATGAAACAGCATGCACCGGCTGAACTTTTTGAAAGACATGATACCTTGTCACACACAGCCTGGGCGTACTTCAAATCGTCATCCCACGGGCACTCGGACCAAAAATTCCTGAAATCTTCCTACAGATTAATCACCCAGCTTCGTGAGGGATCTCGCTCGAACGTAGCGTTGCAGATCATATGAAAACTCGGGAGTGTGTACGGACCTGGAACCAGATCTTCAGGTAGAAGGCGGTGCAGCTGTGCCCAGCGGCGTGGAGAAGGCGGAGCGCGACGCTGCTGTCGACCCCGCCGCTCAGCAGCACAGCCACCCGCAGCGGCGCCCTCCCCGCGGCCGCGCACCGCACAAGGTTCTCTTCGGTGATACCATCCACCCCGGGCGCACTGGGCGGTGAGGCGGCGAGCGGCGCTGAGGACGAGAGGGCGCGGAAGTGCCGCGGCGGCCGGCGGGGACGGGGGATGGGGAGGGGGAGGGGTTTAGGGCTGGGGAGGACGGGGCTCCGGAGGAGCGGGCGGAGGGTGGAGATGACGCGCAGCATGGGCGGCGGCGGCGGCGGCGGCGTGGCGCGAAGAGCCGTCGGCGGCCGCAGCGTATTGCTTCTCCCTACTGGATTGGGTTTTTCGGCTCCGTCTAGAGTTTTTTCTCTTTTCTATTCTATAGGAACACATAGACATTCCGTTTACCAAATGTTTTAGTTTTTGAAAATATTAATCTAAGCTTTTTTACTGTGTAGGTTTACTCTGAATTTAAACACTAAAAAGTCTAGATACACTTCTTTTATAATGCTAAAACATCTTATATTTTAAAATGAAGAAAATACTTTAACTCATAGGATCTTATCGATTCGTGGATCATATATCTCGTACAAATCTTGTAGTGTGAATTTTATAAGAAAATAGCATTAGGTTAGTACAAAAAACTATTATGATAAGTATATTTTTCTGGATTTATTTTTATTTAAATACACGTGAATCTAAAAATATGTACTAACATCTAATTTGGGACAAAAGAAGTATATATGTTTTTTTAGAAACACAGTACAATCATAGACGCTCACAACACGTACATGCACCCACCCCTATGAACGCACACACGTATACCCTATCCCTATGAGCACCTCCGATAGACCGAGTCGGCGGATCGGGTCTTGAGATTGACGAAGTCATCACGGGCGTCTCGCTGTCGACGGGAACGTCGCCTTCCACCGAAAGAATATTCCGTCTTTTATGCAACACACAGTGTCAAACCTGGGGTTTAAACTCTGGTGGGCTGGAGATACAACCACCCACCTAGCCACCCAACCACAGGTTGGTTTGCCAAGTATATATGTTCTCTTCGTGTATCTTTTCTATCTTATAAATTAAAGAAAGACCTAAAAAAGCTGAATAAGTCCAACAAGAATTCTTTCGTCGTTCTTTTCATTCATAGGATAGAGAGTGTCAAGATAGTAAACCTATAGGATTAGCATTTCATGTCCACTTAAATCCCATGAGAAGAGCAATTCTCTTTAATTGTGTTGAAGGATTTTTTTTCATGAAGTCCAATCTAATGTTTTTTTTCTATGAACTTTACGCTACAAGATTTTTATGGGATTATTTTTTTATAGGATGTGATCTTTTGAATCAAACAGTTGTTGTAGAAACTTTTTCATAAGATCTCAATCATATAAAAGTCTTTTGAAAATCTTATAAAAGGAACCCTACATGATAGAATCTGATAAAGACAAACCTGATAGTTGACTCGCTCCAAAGCAACTACATAGCATGCAGAAGCATTAAAGACTCGGTCATGCTACTAATTTACAACTTAGAAAATAATTCAAAATTACGATCTTAACTCTTCAAAAATAACCCGTAGATTAATATTATTATAGCCATCACTCGTTATCACTTGCATTAGAAAAACATCATCGGTTTCCATGATAACTTTTTTTGCGGATAAAAAGGAACTTTATTAAACAGGAAGGGTTACATTGCGGTCATGTTCTAGCTCATGAAGAAAAACATCAGGTCCAAACCCTAACCAAGTAGCAGTACAGTATTCCGCGCTAGCAAAGTTTGCAAGGCGGTGGCTAACCCTAACCTGCGATCAAGTTCCACTTTTACAAAATGACACACTCTATTTTGACCAGACAAGGTTTTCATTTTTGCAATAAGATGAAGAAAAGATGATCTATCTTGTGCTCTTGACTTTACTGCTTCAATCATCTGGACACAATCTGACTCAACGATGATCGGCAATTGGCTAAAATGAGTGGAACGCTCCAGTCCTTCAAGACACGCTTGCAGCTCTGCTTCGAGAGGGGAAGCGCAATCATCCAAGAATTTGCATGAAGAGAAGATCGGAGATCCCTCATTATCACGAAGAACCATCCCAATCCCTGCCATGTGATAAGTTTCTCGGAAGGACCCACCAACATACAGTTTGACCCACCTATCCGGTGGTTTGGACCATGGTTTGATCAATGATTGCTCCTTCTTACCAGGTAGTCATGCAGTGGCGGAGCTATGTATAGCTCAGGGGGGGCCACCGCCCCCC
The DNA here is from genome assembly GCA_023614405.1 of Avena insularis. Taxonomy (NCBI): domain Eukaryota; kingdom Viridiplantae; phylum Streptophyta; class Magnoliopsida; order Poales; family Poaceae; genus Avena; species Avena insularis. The sequence continues at coordinate 429,830,063 of CM042685.1, read as the reverse complement.
AAACTTTGTATATTCATTGAAGAAAATTTTTTTTAGAACTTAGATCAAAGAAAATACTCTAATTTGCCCCCCCAAATATTCATAGTTCACATTTTGCCCCCCCATAATTCTTGTGCTAGCTCCGCCACTGTAGTCATGTAATCCCATCCTCCAGAATTGGTTGTTTTCCTTTAATCAATGTATTTGTAGAAGCATGCGTAACATCACCGACCAGTCTCAAATAACTTCTTAGAAATTGCCTTGAGCCTTCTAGAGATGGTATGGGTTTATCATGAGTACTTTCATTCTGACCATACCACGCTCTCCAAAAAACTAACAATATCATCTCCACCGTATTATTTGGAGTTTCAACAATAATCGTTCTAAACCAATCGAAAGGGGGCACCGAAAAGTTCAATATATGAAGGAAAATTCCAGCTCTTCCGCATCTTTGTCCACAAGTTATGAGTATGTGGACAAAAAATAAAGCATGAGCCACATCCTCTGTCTACCTATATCAGATATTATAGTGGCATGTACTTCGCATATGCCTCTCTAGTTTATTTTCCTCTGTTGCCAAACCATTAGAAGCAACCTTCCAAGCAAATATTTTCACCTTCGGTGGAACAGAAGAGCGCCAATTTTTTGTACAAGGATCATCTCCAGCTGCTCTAGCACTACACGCTTCCATAGCACATTGATTTGGATGCTCAGATAGGGCTAGCTTGTATGCACTCTTCACAGAAAAAAGACTGAGGCCTTAGGTCGCTAGGCCAAGATTATCACACGCATGTCGAGATAACTTAATCTTCAAGATTATATCAGAATCGATAGGTTCAAATGTTTGGCGATATAGAAAAATCATATTTTTTCCATCATCTCATATTGCCGATCCAAGACCATGGTATTGTAGCCCTCGTCCATACGAATCCAACAAGCCAAAAAACACCTCAATTGGAGTCCGGTATGAAGAAATGACGGCCCATATACTACAGAGTTTTGAGGGTTTAATGACCTGCGGTACGGGTAGAGCCCACACGTACCGTCTGCCCATACCACCCTCTATTGACTCCGTTTCGTCAAACAAAACAACATTTGTGAAGGCTCGATGGGAATATTCGGCCCCGAGCTCCGTCGATTCGCAAAACCGACCTCCAGAATGCATATTTAATGAGGGGAACCCTACCGCCTGGGATAATCGATCCACGCCTTGGGGGACAAGATCTCCAGCACAATACCACTCAATAGGAAGAGGGGACCGATGGTGAATCCTTTACGGCGAGTCTGTTGGGAACCCCAAGAGCAAGGTGTAAAGCAGCACAGCAACAAGTTTTCCCTCAGTAAGAAACCGAGGTTATCGAACCAGTAGAAGGAAGGAAACGTCACACAGGTGTTGCAAGCAACGCGGAGACCTGCACAACACAAACTCAAGACTTTGCCCCAACGAACAGTGAGGTTGTTAAGCTCACCGGTTTGCTGTAACAAAGGATTAAACGTATGGTGTGGAAGGTAATGGTTTGCAGCAAGTAAATAAGTAACAGTGGAAGATGTATCAATGGTAAATATTGGACCGGGGTCCATAGTTCACTAGAGGTGATCTTCTTAGATAAACAATATGGCATGAAGGATAAATAAATTACAGCAGGACAATTGACAGGAACTGAGCAAGTCATAACAATGCAATACTAGGCAAAAAGATTCTATGAAATTCGATTGGGCAATACAACAATATACATAGACCGCCATCCAACTGCATCTATGACTAGAAGTCCACCTTCAGGTTATAATCCGAACCCTCTCCAGTATTAAGTTACGAGCAACAGACAACTGCTTTAAGCAAACTGTGTAAGGTAAACAATCCACTTGTTCCATGAACAAGAAACTGTTGTTTTCTCCCTAGTAGCAACAGCACATCTACAACTGATACGTCAAAAATGTATCTATAATTTTTTATGCTCCATGCTTGTTTAGTATCTACTTTGCTTTGCTTTGTCTATACTTTGAGGTGATTTTTACATGTTTTCTGGTACTAACCTATTAACAAGTTCTCACGGTGCTAGTTGCCTGTTTTCTGCTGTTTTTTGTTCTAGAAAAGCTAGTAAGGAAATATTCTCGAAATTGGACGGGACAAACGTCAAAGTCAATAACTTTCCGTGGGGAACAAAAAGTCCAGAGGGGAGACGGAGAAGCGGGCCAGGGTGCCCAGACCCCCTAGGCGCGGGTGGGCCCTACCCCGCGCCTAGGCAGGGTGTGGGGCCCTGGCCACCTCCTCGGCCTCCCCTTCGCCTATAAGAAGCCCCCGATGCAGAAACCTTAAGTACCTGATCAATATTCCACGAAACCTTCTGTAGCCGTCGCCATAGTCGTCCCTAGGTCGGGAGGATCTGAAGTTCTTCTCGGCACCCTGCCAAAGGGGATATCATCCCGGAGGCGTTCTCTCCGGTATGATGCGTGAGTAGTTCCACCTTGGACTATGGGTCCATGTAGTATCTAGATGGTTGTATCTCCTCCTTGTGCTTTAATGTATAGATCTTGTGAGCTCCGTTCATGATCAAGATATAATTTATTTGTAATCATTGTTGGAATTTTTGCCTAAATAGGCCCAGCCCATTTATTATATGCCAATAAATTCCTGAAATCCTAGAGGCCCATTTGGCCCATTCATGCAAGGCAAGAGCTGGGACAAATGTTTAGTCCCACATTGCTAGTTGAGTGGAAGTTGGACCAGCTTATAAGGTGAGCCTCCTACCACTTGGTAAAAATGATGAGAAGGAGAAGGAGAGAGTTCCACACGCGCGCTCCTCCTCCTTCTCGCTTATGACACGACGACAAGGCCATGCTGGTTATGGAATCTCGCCGAGCCGAGCTTTATTTTGCCACGCATGAATGGTATATGAAAAGTCGTACAGAAGTTGAAACGTTTTGCTCGAGTGGACTTTTAATACGAGCTAAATAAATATGAACTAAGTGGAGGCTGTCCGGTGGGCTGCCGCCTGTTCGCTTCAACTTCTGTCTATTTGTTTCATCTTCTCCGCAGCCTGTCTGCCTACCCCTCTATGTCTATATAAGAGAGAGGTCGCGCCTCCTCTCAGACACACTGCCACACATCCTTTGCGCCTCCAGTTCCAGAGCATTGCGCTACTTAGATCTTCCCTATCCCGTCTTGCGGCGTGCACCGCGAGCCGGGACAGTAGGCCTCCGAGACCCCGCTGCTTCGAGTTGTGTACGGGAGAAGGGCGATAAGATTTTTGGGGAGCGCTATCGGCGCGACTATTGGCTTCGTCACGGACTCCCTCACGGATAGCGACTGCGGCGACGTCTTCCCCGACAAGGACTTCTTCCCCGACATCAACACCCTCTTCCTCGACGACATGGCCAACGACGGTTCCAACGCCGGCGGTTCCTCTTCTGCTACTGCCGTGTATATCTTCTTTCTCAATCTTGTTTTGATCGTATCGAAAGTTTTACGCCTTGCAGTTTGTTTGGTTATATGCCTTAATATGTATTCACTATTTCACATGATTAGTATATTGCCTATTATTCTAATCATGTTTTGTCTAGCGTTTATTATGGATAATTCACTTGGTAAATTGCTCTTTTATTCAACAATCCAAAAACCTTATTTCAGGAAATTTGCCCCAAGTGGCTTTGTTGCTTCTATGAAGCCACCTGTGTTCGAAGATGTGAATTACAAACGATGGCGTGCGAGAGTAGTGCTCTGGTTTTAGACCATGAGCTTCTATAACGCCATCTATGGTGCACCTGAGGGAGAACTTAATCCCGCTCAGGAAGAGGCGTTCCAAAAACTTGATACCACTTTCAAGGCTGCCTTGATCAGCATTCTTGGTGACAATATTGTCGACTCATATGTGGGATGCGCTCGAGAGAAAATTTGGAGTCTCCGATGCTGGCAGTGAACTGTATGTCATGGAACAATTCTATGACTATAAGATGGTTGAGGACCACCCCATTGTGGAGCAGGCTCATGAGATACAATCACTTTACAGGGAGCTTGAGCACTTCACTTGTGTGTTACCGGACAAGTTTGTTGCCGGAGGCATTATTGCCAAACTTCCCAAGTCATGGAGGAATTTTGCTACTTCTCTGAAGCACAAGAGACAAGAGTTCTCCGTGACGGATCTCACTGGGACTCTTGATGTGGAAGAGAAGGCGAGAGCAAAAGACACACGTGCTCGAGGTACCGAGGGAGGTTCTAATGCCAATCTGGTACAGAAAAGGAACTTCCAGTCTCACAAGTTCAAGAACAAAGGCAAGTTTGACGACAAAAGAAAGTTTGACGGAAAGAACAAGGCCTCACAGTCCACCATCTTCAAGAAGAAGACTGATAAGAGGAAAGGTGCTTTTCATGTGTGCGGTGATCCTAATTATTGGGCTCCTGCTTGTCCCAACCGCTTTGACAAGCACCAGCATGGGAAGGGCAGCAAGACTGCTAATGTTGTCATGGGCGACGTTGAGATGAAAGATGTTGGGTATGGTATATTACCTATTGTTCTTTCATTATGTCATTCTCCTGATTGGTGGATTGACACGGGCGCTAATGTACATGTCTGTTCTGATATTTCCATGTTTTCTTCATATCAGGTCAGAGGGACTCAAACCGTGCTGATGGGGAACGGCTCGCATGCTTCTGTTCATGGTGTTGGTACGGTCGGTCTGAAGTTCACTTCGGGAAAGACCATGCGCCTGAAGAACGTGCATCATGTTCCCTCAATAAATAAAAATCTTGTTAGCGGATCTCTTTTGTGTCGAGATGGCTACCCAAGATTGTATTCGAGTCCAATAAATTTGTAATTTCGAAGTATGGAACCTTTGTTGGTAAAGGCTATGAGTGCGGAGTCTTGTTCCGCTTATCTCTGTCAGACATTTGTAATAAAGTTGTTAATTATATTTACATGAATTTTGAATCAAATGTCTGGCACTCTCGTCTTTGTCATATTAATTTTGGTTGTATGACGCGGCTAGCCAAAATGAATTTAATCCCTGATTTCACGAATGTTAAGGGATCTAAGTGCCAAGTCTGCGTGCAAGCTAAACAACCTCGCAAGTCACATACGACTGTAGAAGTGAGAAATTTAACACCACTAGAGCTCATACATTTTGATCTTTGTGAGATGAATGGTGTGTTGACAAAAGGTGGAAATAAATATTTCATGACTTTGATCGATGACTCTACGAGATATTGTCATGTGTATCTTCTAAAATTGAACGATGAGGCTTTGAGTTTTTTCAAAATCTATAAATCTGAGGCAGAAAATCAACTTGATCGAAAGATTAAGAGGCTTAGGTCTGATCGTGGTGGAGTGTATTTTTCCAATGACTTTGATTCTTTTTGTGCGGAACATGGCATAATTCATGATAGGACGCCTCCCTACTCACCCCAGTCAAATGGAGTAGCCGAAAGAAAGAACCGTACTCTAACAGATTTGGTTAACGCCATCTTAGACACATCGGGTCTTTCTAAGGAATGGTGGGGGATGCACTATTGACTGCATGTCATGTCCTAAACCGAGTTCCCACAAAGAACAAAGAAATTACTCCATTCAAAGAATGGGAGAAGAAAAGATTAAAACTCTCTTACTTACGTACTTGGGGTTGTTTGGCAAAGGTTAATGTACCAATCCCCAAGAAGCGCAAGCTTGGACCAAAAACCATTGATTGTGTTTTTCTGGGCTATGCTTTTCATAACATTGGTTATAGATTCTTGATAGTAAAATCTGAAGTGCCTGACATTCATGTCGGTACAATCATGGAGTCAACTGATGCGACTTTCTTTGAGGATATCTTTCCAATGAAGGATAAACCTAACTCATCAAATCCGGAGATACCTAGTTCATCTAATCAGGAATTTGCTACATTCTCTGAACCTACCATTCCAATTGAACACTCTGAAAGTCCTAAGGAGGAGGATAATGAAATTCCTAAAAGGAGCAAGAGACAGAGGACTGCAAAGTCCTTTGGTGATGATTTCATTGTGTACCTTGTGGATGACACTCCTACTTCCATTTTAGAAGCATATGCATCTCCTGATGCTGACTACTAGAAGGAAGCCGTCCATAGAAGGATGAATTCCATCTTAGCTAATGGAACATGGGAGATCACTGATCGCCCTTATGGGTGCAAACCTGTAGGGTGCAAGTGGGTGTTTAAGAAAAAGCTTAGACCTGATGGTACTATTGAGAAGTACAAGGCACGGCTTGTAGCCAAGGGATATACTCAAAAAGAAGGTGAAGACTTCTTTGACACTTACTCACCTGTTGCCAGATTGACCACCATTCGAGTATTACTCTCATTGGCTGTCTGTCATGGTCTTCTCGTTCATCAAATGGACGTTAAGACAACTTTCCTTAATGGAGAGTTGGATGAGGAAATTTACATGGATCAGCCGGATGGCTTTGTGGTAAATGGTCAAGAAGGAAAGGTGTGCAAGTTGTTGAAGTCTTTATATGGCCTAAAACAAGCCCCTAAGAAATGGCATGAGAAGTTCGAAAGAACTTTAACTGCTGCAGGATTTGTTGTAAATGAAGCTGATAAATGTGTGTATCATCGCCATGGTGGGGGTGAGGATGTCATCCTTTGTTTATATGTTGATGACATACTGATTTTCGGAACCAACCTTAATGCAATTAAGGAGGTCAAAGATTTCTTATCTCGTTCCTTTAAGATGAAGGATCTGGGAGTAGCTGATGTCATCCTGAACATCAAGCTATTGAGAGATGATGATGGTGGGATTACACTACTTTAGTCCCACTATGTGGAAAAGATCTTGAGTCATTTCGGGTATAGCGACTTCAAGTTTTCTCCTACACCGTATGATCCTAGTGTGTTGCTTCGAAAGAATAGAGGAAATACTAGAGACCAACTGAGATACTCTCAAATCATTGGCTCGCTTATGTATTTAGCTAGTGCCATGAGGCCTGACATCGCCTTTGCTGTAAGCAAACTCAGTCGATTTGTTTCAAATCCAGGAGATGATCACTGGCATCCTCTTGAGAGAGTTATGCGATATTATAAAGGCACTACGAGCTATGGCGTACACTATACCGGGTATCCGAGGGTACTAGAGGTTTATAGTGATTCAAATTGGATATCTGATGCTGACGAGATAAAGGCCAGGAATGGATATGTATTCACACTTGCTGGTGGCGCTGTTTCTTTGAACTCTTGCAAGCAGACCATCTTAACGAGGTCAACTATGGAAGCAGAACTCACAGCATTAGACACAGCCACTATTGAAGCAGAGTGGCTTCATGAACTCTTGATGAACTTGCCTGTGGTTGAAAAACCAATACCCGCAATCCTTATGAACTGCGATAATCAAACTGTGATTTTCAAGGTAAATAGTTCTAAGGATAATATGAAGTCATCAAGACATGTGAAGAGGAGACTGGAATCTGTCAGGAAAATGAGAAACTTCAGAGTTATTGCATTGGATTATATTCAAACATCTAAAACTTGGCAGATCCCTTCACAAAGGGTGTATCACGCAACGTGATAGAAAATGCATCGAAGGAGATGGGTATGAGACCCACAATTTGAGCTTTCCACAGTGGTAAACCACTCTATGTGATCGGAGATCCCGTGAATTAGAATTGGGAGACAAGTTGTTGGTTAGCTGAGAGGAAAGTATCCCTACTTTAATAAACACCACTCCATAAAGATGCAATACTTTCCTATTCTGCACGACAGGTTGATTTATTATCTTAATGTGTTCTAAGTGGCTTATCCTAAGCAAAGATGTTGTCCTACAGAACATCTTTTGAAGAACACACCTATATGAGTCTGAATGTTAAAACTTCGCAGTCTATGAGAGTAGGGTGCTCTCTAATAAACTCATGAAAGGTCATGGAGTATGACATATACGCCCCACCCGCGGGGAAGTCCCACGGTAGCCTAGTATCGTTCAAGACTTTTTGCGAAGCTAGGTTCGCAGCAAACTTGCAGTTCAAGGCATAGTCCACTGTACAAGTTGCAGCCTAGTATAACATAAAGCTCTAGGTGGAAGTTCAACTTAACAGTCTCCACTACAGTACCAGAATATAAACAATGTTTTGAAACCAAAGGCAAACTTCATGTGCCTCTAGGATCTGGTGGGGATTGTTGGAATTTTTGCCTAAATAGGCCTAGCCCATTTATTATATGCCAATAAATTCCTGAAAACCTAGAGGCCCATTTGGCCCATTCATGCAAGGCAAGAGCTGGGACAAATGTTTAGTCCCACATTGCTAGTTGAGTGGAAGTTGGACCAGCTTATAATGCGAGCTCTCCTACCACTTGGTAAAAAGGATGAGAAGGAGAAGGAGAGAGTTCCACGTGTGCGCTCCTCCTCCTCCCTGCTTGCCTTGCCACGCCACGCCTCGCCTCGTCACGTCGCGCGCACGCCGCGGGTTGCGGGAATCTCGCTGAGCCGAGCTTTATTTTGCCACGCATGAATGGTATATGAAAAGTCGTACAGAAGTTGAAACGTTTTGCTCGAGTGGACTTTTAATACGAGCTAAATAAATATGAACCGAGTGGAGGCTGTCCGGTGGGTTGCCACCTGTTCGCTTCAACTTCTGTCCGTTCGTTTCATCTTCTGTGCAGCCTGTGTACCTACCCCTCTATGTCTATATAAGAGAGAGGTCTCGCCTCCTCTTAGACACACTTGAAGGGTTTCGCGGCATAGTAAATCAAAATTTTCTACGGATGCGAACAGAGGGGAAGCCAAGATCTAATCTAGGAGATGCAAACAATGAGAGAGATTGGATTAGATCTTCATACCCTTGAAGATTCGCTGATGAGCGTTAAATTAACATGGGTGATGTCGTACGCTTCTCCTCCTCGCGATCCGATCCGATCTAGCACCACAAGTGGCGGTGCCTCCGTGAGATGCACACGCAAGCACCTCGGACGCCTCCTCCTTTATTGGTCTAGCAAGTATGGTGGAGAGATGGGTTGGATCTACAACGACGGCCAGTGCAATTGGGAGAATTTCTGCAGGCTTCACCTACAAGGTCGGGAGGAGGAGGGCAGGCGGCTAGGGTTGAGGGGAAGGTGTGGGGGTTGGTGCGCTCAGCCCTCTATATATAGAGGGTGGGCGCAGCCCCAGCCCTCCCCAAGCCAAGGCGGCCCCAAGGAGGAAGAGTGGGGACAAGGAAACCCCTTCTAGAAGCTCTATCTAGAGTTTAAACCTCTCTTGGCGGGCTGGGCCCTATGGGGCCTTGTGCCCTGGTCCAATGCGTGCCAGGGCACTCCCTCATAGGCCCATGCCCTCCCGGAAGGTGGGGCCACGTTGGTCCCCTTCCGAAGGTTCTAGAAGCTTAGACAATACCGATTAACCCGAACAATTCAACTCCAAAAACTGCAATCTTTATATGAATCTTATTCTCCGGACCACTCCGGAACCTCTCGTGATGTCTCGGATCCCATCGAGACTCGAACAAAAACTCATAAACCAATTATCCAATCTATCCTAGCGTCGAGACACGTTAAGTGTGTGACTGCGGTTCGAGAATATGCGCATGATCTTCTATCAATAATCAACAGGGTCTAGAAACCCATATTAACTCCCACACATTCATCGATGATCATATCGGATGAACCACGATGCCGATTCAATCAATCCCATATATATATTCCCTTCGTCTCGCGATATTTTACTTGCGAGATTCGATCGCTTGCATCAGCCATACCTAGTTCAATCTCGTTCACAGAAGTACTTTACTCGTTCCGTAATCCGATATCACTTTGTGATTAACTCCTTAACCACATGCTTGCAAGCGGTGTTGATATTGATTACCGAGTGGGCAAGTATATCTCTCCGACTTGGGAGGACAACTCCCATCTCGATACATACAACCCAACAGGCACTTTCCGATCACCTGAGAGACACCTTTATGATCACCCTCTCATAGGATGACGTTTGACGACCTCAAAGCTTTCTTCCGATACCAGGGAGTTGTATTATCTCATGGTCTAAGGAATACAATATTTGACATAAGAAAAGCTTCGCAAAGACGAACACGATGACACGATCTAATTGCTTCGCTTAGTTTGGGTCTGTCCATCACATCATTCTCCCAATGATATGATCTCATTATTAATCGATAACTCATGTCTATGGTTAGGAAACCTTAACCATCATTAATCAATGAGCTAGTCCATAGAGGCATACTAGGGACACGGTGTTGTTCACAAACCACACAAGTATTAATGTTTCCGCTTAATTGTAAGATCCCTCCTTTGTAAAGGAAAGGATCCCTGTGATTGCAATGCTAGTCCCTGGATCAATGCTAGCATCCACAGTTTAAGATGAAGTACACATATACAAAGGTCGTTTATTACATTCATTCCAGAGATAGAACATAGTCTTTTACAACTCAGGGCCAAAGGCCTAATACAAGAGTTTATGGAAAGGTAAATAAACATAAGTCCTCATCTTCATGTGCCACATGCAAGCATGTTGAGTGTAGACTCATGACTCCTACTCATCATCGGAGTATCCTGCAACATCACAAGTTACAGCCACAAGGGTCAATACTTTGGAATAGTATTGGCAAGTGATACCTTAGTAAATTTTTAAGTGGACTATATTACTATATGCATTTTGGCTAAGTGTAGCTTGGCTTGCTTTGCTCAAAATAGGTTTTTCCTATTAGTTGAAATCACTAAGTTTTTCTTTGTCAAAAGCTTCCCAAAGAAACCACCAATAGACATTGGGGTCCTTCACCCTTGTTCACCCACAAGTTTTACTTAGAAGTTGGAGTGATGAGATTCTTGTAGCTTCCATGTCTTGATGCTCAATTTGTCCATTGCCATGGACTTGGCTAAGTACTTAGATTTTCCATCTGCAGAGGTTGTGCACTTTCTCCACCAGACTTGGTTTCCCAAGACAGGACCTTTCAGAAGCCTTTCCTTAGTCAAATGGACGTTGCCCAACCTATCAATCCCACTACCACCAACTGTCCAAGTGACTAAGTTCTAGCAACCTATATGATCATGGCAGAGCCCATATTGCCAAGTGGTCAGACGTAAGCTTTCTCAACACTTGGCCTCCAAATCCCTTTGTGCTGGGTGGCATACCTCAAGTGAGATACACAAGCCAAATCCATGGCCTTGTGTAACCACTCAACCAAAAACCACCATTCAAGTCCCATTCCACCCAGGAAGTTCATTGACTTAGTTGTTTTATTAAGAAAAGCATGAGTCCCAAAGGACTTAGAATTATTTATCCATAGCATGTACTTACTTTGCCAACCCTTGTTTTCTACTAGCTAGGCTAAGCATAGCATAGTATCTTAACTTAGGAAAATTCCCTAGAAATTCTACAATTCTACCACTACATAGGATTTCCCTCCATAGCATTTAGCAAAAGTAGCATGCAAGACTTAACAAAAATAATTCTAATGCTTATTCAAAATAAAGGTGGAAATATCATGCAGATCACTTGCCTTGGTAATGGGAGAGTAGCACTCTTCACAATCACAGTCACTAGCAAAATCTACACAAAAATTTGTAGCATACAATTACACACAATTTATATACAATCAAAAATATGAATGCATGTATGCAAGAATTTGCTAAGTGATGATTTTTGAAAATTCTACCAAGCAAGTGCATGATACAGAAACATAACAAGTCACAAAGTTTGCTAACTACACTTATTTAGCCCTAAAACAATTTGCTAAACCAAAACTATAATCAAAATGGACCTAAACTTGTTTCTGCATACAAAGTCATTTTAACAGTTACTATTTGTTAAACACGTTGCATATTCAGAAAGGCCTTGATTCACTGATTCCAACGGTATAAAGTTTGCAAAATTCCAACGTGGCAATCAAAAGTTATAGCTGATTGAAATTTGGATCTAAATCTGATTTGAATTTCTGTTTTTGAATCAGCCCTAGACACGTGTCGCAGTATCACTGGCGCTGCAGACCGATTCAGCGGATCGCAGACGCAGAATCGCAGGATCTAAATAAATCGCACGGTCCTAAACGCTGCACTCTTCGCTGATAAGTGATTCTATCCTATCGCTTGGATCTAGATCTAACGGTGCGAAAGCACGCGACCATGTCCTGGCGGCTGCCGGGGCCATGAGCGCGAGCTCTGCCAGCGCTTAGCGTTTCAGGTCGTGCGCGAGAGGGAGAAGGGTCATACCTGAACCGCAGGAGGCTGCTGATGCTTAAGGTAGTGTTGGTTTGCGAAGGGGTGCGCGGGAACGGTCTCTGGAGTTCGTCGGAGTTGCGGGCGGCGTCGGTATCTTGTAGTCGTGGTCCTTGCCGAGGTTTGGCGTCGCCCTAACACGAACCAAGGCATCAGAATTTATGCGAAGACATAGGCTAACAAGCTCGCGTGAAGGAGGGGCAAGGGCGCCGGGTTTTACCTTAATTGGTCGTCGGAGTTTATCGGCGGCGCAGTGGTTTCGATGCGAACGGAGACGACAACCTGGTCACCGTGAATTGGCCGGAGTTGTCGATCAAGGGGTTTCGAGGGCAATTGCACGCAGCCTGGTGGCGGAGTGAGCGAGGAGAGGGGGGGAATGCTTGCGGGACAGAGGGGTTTAAGTAAGCCTAGGTGCGACAGGAAACGCTTGCGGATTAATGGGCAATTACACCGCGCCATTACCGGCCTTGACAGCAGCAGCGACGTGGTCGCGGGCGTGGTTTGGGGAAGACGAGGATGACGTGGACGGGGGCCCGCTGGTCAAATAAATGAAGGCGTGGGGTCCGGCTGTCGAATGGGTGTGCTTTGCGTGAGAGAAGAAAAGAGATGCCCGGTGGGCTTCTGGTGGGCCTGTCGGGCTAAAATGGCGCCGCCTTTTCTATTTGTTTGTTTCTTTTCTTTTTCTGAATCAATTTTTCTGAATAGATTTTCAAATGAAAACAAGTTCAATTTGAATTCAAATTTTCCTGGGATTTTGCAGTGAGCAGTAGTCTCCAATTTTCCTGGAATTTATTTCCAATTTGAAAAACTTGATTTAAATCCTATATTCAAACCTATCCTCATAGAAGGCAACAACTTGGTTCATAAACAATCAAACTTTCAAATGGTGTTAGCCATTTGACTTAAATCTGTTCACATAAAATCATAGCACCATGTGCTTCTGTTTTTCTGAAATGAGTTTGAAATTTGATCTCAAATCTATATGCATGCATGAATGATATGCAAACTTTGAAATTATGATTTTAGGGATGTTACATTAATACAATTCTAGCATGGAATATAAACTTTATCATGAACAAGAATTATAATAATAACATCTTTATTATTGCCTCTAGGGCATAATTCCAACAGTCTCCCACTTGCACTAGAGTCAATAATCTAGTTTACATTTGGCAACAATCTCACACCCATGGCACTGAGGTGTTGATCATGTTTTACACGTGGAAGAGGTTTAGTCAACGGATCTGCGACATTCAGATCTGTATGTACTTTGCTAATCTTCATATCTCCATCTGCTATATAATCTCGGATTATATGAAACTTGCGGTTGATATGCTTGGTCTTTGGATGATATCTTGGTTCCTTAGCGAGTGCTATGGCGCCAGTGTTGTCACACAATATATCCAGTGGGTCCAATGCACTTGGAACCACGCCAAGCTCAGTGATGAAGTTTCTGATCCAAACTCCTTCACTTGACGCTTCTGCAGCAGCCATGTATTCCGCTTCTACTGTAGATCCCGCGATCACGCTTTGCTTGCAGCTTCTCCAACTCACAGCTCCTCCATTCAAAATATACACGATCACGTCGAGATTTAGAATCATCCTTGTCGATTGTCGAAACTAGCATCGACGTAACCTTTTCTGACGAATCGCTCATCACCCCATAGACTAAGAACATTTCTTTAGTCCTATTTAGGTACTTTAGGATGTTCTTCACGGCTGTCCAAAGGTTCCACTCGGATCACTTTGATACCTCGTCAAACTAAGAGCATTGGACACATCCGTCTAGTACACTTGATGACATACATGATAGAACCTATGGCCGAGGCATAAGGCACTTTGCTCATAGCTTCCCTATCATTTACCGTAGCTAGACACTGCGCCTTGCTCAATATCTTACCTGACAACATAGGCACTGAACCTTTCTTTGCCTTATCCATTTTGAACCTTTTCGTAACTTTGTCTAGATGTGTACCGCTTAAAGCTATCAGCGCCTTTGTCTATCTCTATAGATTTTGATGCCCAATATATAAGCAGCTTCACCTAGGTCTTTCATTGAAAAACACTTGTTCAAGTAACTCTTCACATCGTTAAGCATGTTAATGTCATTTCCAATAATCAATATGTCATCCACATATAGTACCATAAATGTCACCGAGCTTCCACTCACTTTCTTGTAGATACAAGCTTCGTAGCAATTTGGAACAAATCCAAAGCTCTTGATCACTTGATCAAAACGAAGGTTCCAACTCCGAGATGCTTGCTTCACCATAAATGGAACGCTGAAGTTTGCATACTTTATCAAGATCCTTAGGATCGATAAAACCTTCGGTTGCATCATATACAACTCTTCATCAATGTTGCCATTGAGGAACGCAGCTTGACATCCATCGCCATATTTCATAATCATGAAACACAAGAATTGCTAATAAAATCCGAATGGACTTAAACATCGCTACAGAGAAAGTCTCATCGTAGTCAACACCTTGAACTTGTCGAAAACCTTTCGCGACAAGCCGTGCTTTATAGGGTAACATTACCATCCGCGTCCGCTTTCTTCTTGAAAATCCATTTGCACTCAATGGCCTTTGGTCGCTAGGAGGGTCCACCAAAGTCCATACTTGGTTTTCGCCATGGATCCCAATTCGGATTTCATGGCCTCTAGCCATTTCTCGAGTCCGGCTCATCACCGCTTCCTCATAGTTCGCAGCTCACCGTCATCTACTAACAAGACAGTTAAGACAGGGTTGCCGTACCACTCAGGAGGGGCAGCGACCTTGTCGACTGCGACGCTCAAGAGTCGCATCGTCCAAGCTTCATGATCCTTGTCATTAGCTTCCTCTATTGTTGGTGCAAAGTGCATTGGAACAATTTCAGGTCAAGGCTACTCTCAATTCAAGAGAAGGTTCAATAACCTCGCCTAGCTCTACTTTCCTCCCACTCACTTCTTTCGAGAAACTCCTTCTCAAGAAAGGAACCGTTCTTCGACAAACACTTTGCCTTCGGTTTTGTGATAGAAGGTATACCCAATAGTTTCCTTAGGGTATCCTATGAAGACGCATTTCTCGCTTTGGGTTCGAGCTTGTCCATCAACTTCTTGAAGCGTAGCGCATCCCCAAACTTTAAGAAACGACAACTTAGGTTTACCACCAAAACCGCTCATACGGTGTCGCCTCAACGGATTTAGATGGAGCCCTATTTAAAGTGAATGCAGCGTTTCTAATGCATAACCCCAAAATGATAACGGAAAATCAGTAAGAGACATCATCGATCGGACCATATCTAATAGGGTTCGTTCCGGCTTAGACACACCATTGCTGTGGTGTTCCGTGGCGTGAGTTGAAACAATTCCGCTTGCTTTAATATGCGTGAGAAAATCGTAACTCAAATACCGCCTTACGATCGGATCATAGAAACTTGATCTTTACATTACGATGGTTCTCCACTTCATTCTGAAATTCTTTGAACTTTTCAAACGTTTCAGATTTATGTTTCATTAAATAGATATACCCATATCTACTTAAGTCATCGGTAAAGTGAGAAAATAGCGATATCCACGGGCGTCGAAACACTCATCGGTCCGCATACATCGGTATGTATGATTTCCAACAAGTCTGTTGCTCGCCCATCATACCGAGAACGGGTTTTGATCATCTTGCCCATGAGGCATGGTTCGCATGTGTCAAATGATTCAAAATCAAGAGACTCCAAAAGTCCATCGAATGGAGTTTCTTCATGCGCTTTACACCAATATGACCTAGACGATTGCCACAAATAAGTAGTATTATCACTATCTACTTTGCATCTCTTAGCCTCAATGTTATGGATGTGTGTTTCATCCCTTTCGAGATTTAGAAGAAATAAACCATTCACAAGAGGTGCATGACCATAAAAGATGTTACTCATATAAATAGAACAACCATTATTCTCTGATTTAAATGAATAACCGTCTTGCAATAAAAAAGATCCATAAATAATGTTCATGCTCAACGCAGTACATAATAACATTTATTGAGGTTTAAAACTAATCCGAAGGTAAAACTAAGGAGAGCATGCCGACGGCCATCACATCAACCCTTGATCCGCTGCCAACGCGCATCGTCACCTCATCCCTCAAGTCACCGCCTATTCTGTAGCTCTGTTTGAGTTACAAATATTAGCAACTGAACCGTATCAAATACCCGCACTACAACGAGGGCTAGTAAGGAAAACATCAATAACATGTATATCAAATATACCTTTGATGGTGCCAGCCTTCTTGTCGCTAAGTACTTGGACGATTCGCTTCGGTGACCCTTGTCCTTGCAATAGAAGCACTCAAAGGTCCGGCTTAGGACCAGACTTGAGCTTCTTCTCAGCAGGGGCAACGCGCTTGCCGCCGCCTTTCTTGAAGGGCTTCTTTGCACCCTTACCTTTCTTAAAGGAGGGCTTGTTGACCATCAACACATGATTATCCTTCTTGATGTCCACCTCCGCAGCCTTCAGCTTTGCGAAGAGCTCGGTGATCGTATCAGTGGAACCAATCTGATTATGAGTCACTACAAAACTTTTGTAGCTGGGAGGGAGTGATTGCAGAACCCTGTCAATCTTGAGCTCCTCTGGAATCTTGCAGTCCAGTTGCTCAAGGCGTTGAGTGTAGCCTGACATCTTGATGGCGTGCTCACTAACGGAACTCCCTTCCTCCATCTTGCAGTTAAAGAATCTCTCAGAGATCTCATATCTCTCAGAACGGGCCTGAGTCTTAAACATGGTTTTCAGCTCCTCGAGAATCTCAAAGGACCCGGGATAGTCTTCAAAATGATTTTGAATGTCCGATTCCATAGCAAACAACATGGTGCTCTTAATCACACCATAATCATCTTTGCGCGACTGATAGACAACTTTCTCATCAGTCGGTGCAGTTGCAGCAGGGGCGTCACCTAACGCTTTCTCAAGGACATAGTCCTTTTGACCGCCAGAGAGAATGATTCTCAAATTGCTGAACCAATTGGTGAAGTTAGACCCATTGTTCTTAAGCTTTTCTTTCTCAGCAAAAACGTTGAAGTTGAAGTTGGACTTAGCCATGTGATCTACAATATTTGCAAGTACAAATTAGACTATGTTCATGATAACTAGTTCAACTTTTAATCAAATTACTAGATGAACTCCCACTAAATTCAACATCCCTCAAGTTATTTAGTGAACACGATCCAAATTCACCACACCTAATCCGATCTTCATGAGAAGAGATGTGGTTTCAATGGTGGACAACGAAGTGTCGATCATATCATTCATATGACTCATGCTTAACCTTTCGGTTCATGTGTTCCAAGGCCATGTCTGTACATGCTAGGCTCGTCAAGTTAGACCCAAGTATTTCCCCGTGTGCAAAACTGGCTTGCACCCGTTGTATGTGAGCGTAGAGTCTATAGCACCCGATCATCACGTGATGCTTGGACACGACGAACTTTCGCAACGGTGCATACTTGGGGAGAACACAGTTTTATCTTGATCTTTAAGTGAGGAATCATCTTATAATGCTACCGTCGCGATCTAAGCATAATAAGATACATAAAAGGATAAACATCACATGCATATAACTTTATGTGACATGGTATAGCCAATCTTCGCGCAATGATCTCCATCTTTTGCGTGTCGGCATGATCTCCATCACTCCACCATGATTGCCTCCACCACGAATAGCAACTACAACTATTGCTAACTACTTAGCAATAAAGTGAAACTATTACATGGCGTATAAGAAGTTGACACACAGGTCATACACAATTATAAAGACAACCATATGGCTCCTGCCGGTTGTGTACTCATCGACATGCAAGTCGTGAAACGTTACAAAACATGATCATCGCATACATTATACACATCACATCTTGGGCCATACCATATCACAGAAAACACTCCCTGCAAAAACAAGTTAGACGCCTCTACTTTGTTGTTGCATGTTTTACGTGGCTTATGGGAGTAGAATGCTAAGAACGATTCTTACCTACGGAAAGCCACATAGGTGATATTATGGTTGCCAAACTCCGGTGTTAAACCCATGACAATTATAGTGAGAGAAACAGGCATCCACCAGCCGCATGTGTGGAACAAGCCACACGTCAAGTGCGGAGCCGGTCTCGCGAACGACGTCGCGTAAGGTTGGCCTGGACCGCTTCAATCTCACTATCCCGCGTCATCAGAAGAACACAAACAAGAGGCTTGCAACAGAAAACATCAACGCCCGTAACAACCATGTTGCGTTCTACTCATGTAACACATCTACGCATAGATCTAGCTCTGATACCGCTGAAGGGTTTCGCGGCATAGTAAATCAAAATTTTCTATGGATGCGAACAGAGGGGAAGCCAAGATCTAATCTAGGAGATGCAAACAACGAGAGAGATTGGATTAGATCTTCATACCCTTGAAGATTCGCACAGCGGAACGTTCGTCGGAACGTGGGTGATATAGTCGTACTCGCTTCTCCTCCTCGCGATCCGATCCGATCTAGCACCACAAGTGGCGGTGCCTCCGTGAGATGAACACGTGCAGCACCTCGACGTCTCCTCCTTTCTTGGTCCAGCAAGTATGGTGGAGAGATGGGTTGGATCTACAACGCGACGGCGCGGTGCAATTGGTGGAGAATTTCTGCAGCAGGGCTTCGCCTACAAGCAGTCGGGAGGGAGAGAGGAGGGCAGCAGGGCGGCTAGGGTTGGAGGGGAAGGTGTGGGGGGTTGGTGCGCCCCCAGACCTCTATATATAGAGGGGTGGGAGCAGCCCTAGCCCCTCCCCCAAGCCAAGGCCGGCGTCCCCAAGGAGGAAGAGTGGGGGGCAAGGAAACCCCCCTTCTAGAAGCTCTATCTAGAGTTTAAACCTCTCTTGGCCGGCTGGGCCCTATGGGGCCTTGTGCCCCTGGCCCAATGCGACCAGGGCACTCCCTCATAGGCCCATGCCCCCTCCCGGAAGGTGGGGCCACGTTGGTCCCCTTCCGGAAGGTTCTAGAAGCTTAGACAATACCGATTAACCGAACAATTCCGAACTCCAAAAACTGCCGCCTCATATGAATCTTATTCTCCTGACCACTCCGGAACCTCTCGTGATGTCCCGGATCCCATCCGAGACTCGAACAAAAACTCATAAACCAATTATCCAATCTATCCTAGCGCCGAGACACGTTAAGTGTGTGACCTGGGTTCGAGAATATGCAGACATGATCTTCTATCAATAATCAACAGCAGGTCCGAAACCCATATTGACTCCACACATTCATCGATGATCATATCGGATGAACCACGATGCCAGGATTCAATCAATCCCATATATATATTCCCTTCTCTCGCGATATTTTACTTGCCCGAGATTCGATCGTCGGCATCATACCTAGTTCAATCTCGCTCACAGCAAGTACTTTACTCGCTCCGTAATCCGATATCACTTTGTGATTAACTCCTTAACCACATGCTTGCAAGCGGTGTTGATATAGATTACCAGTGGGCGAAGTATATCTCTCTCCGACTTGGGAGGGACAAATCCCATCTCGATACATACAACCCAACAGGCACTTTCCGATCACCTGAGAGACACCTTTATGATCACCCTCTCATAGGATGACGTTTGATGACCTCAAAGCTTTCTTCCGATACCAGGGAGTTGTATTATCTCATGGTCTAAGGAATACAATATTTGACATAAGAAAAGCTTCGCAAAGACGAACACGATGACACGATCTAATTGCTTCGCTTAGTTTGGGTCTGTCCATCACATCATTCTCCCAATGATATGATCTCATTATTAATCGACAACTCATGTCTATGGTTAGGAAACCTTAACCATCATTAATCAATGAGCTAGTCCATAGAGGCATACTAGGGACACGGTGTTGTTCACAAACCACACAAGTATTAATGTTTCCACTTAATACAATTCTAGCATGGAATATAAACTTTATCATGAACAAGAATTATAATAATAACATCTTTATTATTGCCTCTAGGGCATAATTCCAACAACACTGCCACACATCCTTTGCGCCTCCAGTTCCAGAGCACTGCGCTACTTAGATCTTCCCGATCCCGTCTTGCGGAGTGCACCGCGAGCCGGGACAGTAGGCCTCCGAGACCCCGCTGCTTCGAGTCCTGTACACGAGAAGGGCGATAAGGTTTTTGGGGAGCGCTATCGGTACGACTACTGGCTTCGTCACGGAATCCCTCACGGATAGCGACTGCGGCGACGTCTTCCCCGGCGAGGACTTCTTCCCCGACATCAGCACCCTCTTCCTTGACGACATGGCCAATGACGGTTCCAACGGCGGCGGTTCCTCTTCTGCTACTGCCGTGTATATCTTCTTTCTCAATCTTGTTCTGACCGTATCTAAAGTTTTACGCCTTGCAGTTTGTTTGGTTATATGCCTTAATATGTATTCGCTATTTCACATGATTAGTATATTTCCTATTATTCTAATCATGTTTTATCTAGTGTTTATTATGTATAATTCGCTTGGTAAATTGCTCTTTTATTCAACAATCATGCATGTTGTGTTTGCGGGATCCGATGGATATTGAGATTATTATGTTGGTTTGATTAATGGTTTTGTCTTTATGATTCTATCATATCTGTTTTGTTTGTGGTCTTGCATGCTCTCCGTTGTTAGTAGCTATCTTGGCCAAGTAGTTGCTAGTGACTCCAAGAGGGGGTATTTATGCTCGATAGTGGGTTCATGCCTCTAGTTTCCAAGGGAAGTGACAGAAATATCTTCGGTTGTAGATGTGTTGTTGCTACCAGGGAGAAAACAACGGTCTCTTGTTCATGGAACATGTGGACTATTTACCTTACACACTTTGCTTAAAGCAGTTGTCTGTTGCTTGCAACTTAATACTGGAGGGGGTTCGGATGATAACCTAAAGGTGGACTTCTAGTCATAGATGCAGTTGGATGGCGGTCTATGTATCTTGTTGTATTGCCCAATCGAATCTCATAGGATCTTTCTGACTAGTAATTGCATTGGTATGCCTTGCTCAGTTCCTGTCAATTGCCCCGCTGTAATTTGTTTACCCTTTATGCCATGTTGTTTATCTAAGGAGAGCACCTCTAGTGAACTATGGACCCCAGTCCAATCTTTACCATTGATACATCTTCCACTGTTACTTGTTTACTTGTTGCAAACCACAATTACCTTCCACACCATACATTTAATCCTTTGTTACAGCAAACTAGTGAGCTTGACAACCTCACTGATTCGTTGGAACAAAGTCTTGAGTTTGTGTTGTGTAGGTCTCCACGTTGTTTGCAACACCTGTGTGATGTTTCCTTCCTCCTTCTGGTTCGATAACCTCGGTCTCAACTGAGGGAAAACTTGTTGTTGTGCTCTTCACACCCTGCGCTTGGGGTTACCAACAAAGTGCCACGTCGAGCACCATCAAGTCTTTCTGGCGTCGTTGCCGGGGAGGCTAAGGACGTCTTCATTAGGGGAGTCCTCCACTTACTTTATCTTTACTTTGTTTTTAGTTTGCTTTGTTTCTTTTGCTTGGTTTTGTTTGCCTCTTTTAAAAAAAAACCAAAAATTAGTCTAGCTTGGTTTGCTTGCTTTATTCAAAAAACACAAAAAAAATTAGTTCCTACTCTAGTTGCCACCTTGCTCTAGCTCACCATGTTGTTCCCCAAGTTCGCCCTGAAAGATCTAGCAATAGGTAGTGGCTCCATAATTGGGAAATATAATATTGAAGAATTCTTTAATCATGTTAGCAAGCATGAGGACATTGAGGATAAATCTATAGCAGAACTTGCTCCTAATTATGAGATTGCTGCATCTTCTTTAGTTCATATGTTGGAGGCTAGGTTTGTTAGCCTTAACCCCTTCATACAATTCTTGTTCCTAAAACTAAAAGAAGAAAAGAATGCTAAAAGGAGAGAATTCATCCTTGAAACTTTATTAAAAGAATTTCATGATGTTGCTAGGGAAGCCAAAAAAGGTCTTTGAGCGTTTCAATATGCTAGGCTCAAGTGTAGATGTTGTGGGTATTTCTGATAAAACTAAGCCTAGAGAAGAATTTAAGATACCCATACCCTTTAAGCTTGTTGGAATGCATGAAGCCTTTGAAAAGAATTTTGATTGGATTGCTCCTGAAAATCTTTTTGATGAAAGTAGTAGACCAAAGAGAGATGAGAAGGGATCCTCCAAAACCCATTTGGATGAGATACCTTTCATAGTTGAAGACTTTGCAAGTACTGATGTTAATGCTTCCTCATTTGAAAATACTTGATTCTTCTTGCTTCTTGTGCCTAACTTAAAGGCGTTAAAGAAAAGTACTTGTTGGGAGATAACCCAAGAGTTTCCTTGAGTCTTGGAAGTTATTACTTTAGTAATGACCTCTTATTATCCTTTTTGTTTGCGTTTTGTGCCAAAAATGACCTCTAATGAGAGGGAAGTAAGATTTGGGGAGTTGCTGTCCCGAAATAGATTTTTGTCCTCCACCAAAAAACATTCGTGAGGAGGCTATGTAACTCGGATTGAGTTGAAAATTTACGAATAAAATCCCCCAATATGTTAGCTAACTTTCGTTAGTTCAACACTTTTTTATTTGAGCAACAGAAGATTTTCGAAAAAATCGGTTTCTACCTGCTGGTCTGTTTTGACAAATTTCTGCCATTATTTGCATTTGCTTCTTATTGATTCTTTTTTGAGTTCTCTTTAGGTGAATTGAGCTTTTTGTAGGAGTTTCTACAGTAGCTTGTGTTTTTAGTGAAAAGCATTGCTATTCCAAAGATTTTCCAGAGGTCTAATATCTTTTGAATAAACTAATGTTGCTAATGAAGATTGTGTGAAGTTTTGTATGAAGAAAAACTTTCAGGTGTAGAGAGAGAATGATGCAATGAGATGAAGAATGGACAAAAGCTCAAGCTTGGGGATGCCACCATGGTGTCACCCCAAGAAATATCAAAGCTTGGGGATGCCCAAGGCATCCCATTCTTCATCAATAAAAAGCTCAAGTCTGTTTAGACACTTCGCTTTTATTGTTTCATGCACATTTGTGTTGTTCTTCGAGCGTCTTAGT
Organism: Avena insularis; assembly: GCA_023614405.1. Classification (NCBI taxonomy): domain Eukaryota; kingdom Viridiplantae; phylum Streptophyta; class Magnoliopsida; order Poales; family Poaceae; genus Avena; species Avena insularis. The sequence continues at coordinate 429,806,889 of CM042685.1, read as the reverse complement.
TTTCGTTTGCTTTGTTTAGGTTGTTTAGTTTGCTGGAATAAAGTAGTTTGGACCCCCGTTCTCGCTGTTTTAACATCCCAGCATTAGAACCTCGAAATAAGCTAAACCCAGATGTGTGCATTGCATTCATGCATAGAAAATCCGAATAATTTTCGTGCTTTTGAACAAAACTTGTCAAAGTGATTGAAGCTTCTCTTAACTTGATGGAATTGAAGTAGATCATCAAGTTGACTGTGATAAGTTTCAATATGACCTTTGCTAAAACCCTATTTGGGTAAACATGATTTGATCTAAGGGTAGATCAGATATAATAAAATGTTACTCATAATACATTGCTTAAATGATTAATATCTGATCCTTAAGGGATTCTATCATCAAATTCAACACAACAACTCACAAATGCCAAGTTAAGATTACAACTAAAGTAATATAAATGTAATGACTAATCCTGACCTATCTTATTCTTATCTATTCTTACTATGAGTATCATAGTAATACCTAACTTTAAGTCTTTAATGAGTTTGAGTTGGAAAGATACTAAGTCAAGATCATTCACCATATATGTTTTTTTCCATATCAATCTTTACGGAACCTATCTTAATATCTGTTGTTCATCAATTTTTAGTAATCAACCATTGATTCGCAAATTCTTTAACTATCAATCCTTGATCTACTATTTCTTGATCTTATCATAGCATCTACTTAAACCTTTTAAAGAAGGCATAGTCCATGAATAACAACATGAATCCAATATGAAATACTAAGAAGATAATTTCAATACAATTAAAAAAGTAGGATTGATAAAGCTTTGTTTAGCCAACTAAGGACGTAAGCAATAAATGATTAAAGGATTATAATGGTGATGCTTCAGCCACCAATATTGAATGCTTATATTTAGTATAAGTGAAATTGGAGGGTAGAACATGATTAAAACCCTAGTAGAGATAAATTATCCTAGATTAGTCAATACAAGCAACATAAATATAATTTAGGGTTGGGGTGTGAGTTATTGGAGTAAAGTAAATATAGGATGATATTATTCAATTAAAGCTGGTGTAGATAGAGTTATGGAAGTAGTGTTATTCATCTTAAAGGATAGTCAACTTTAGAGAAAGGTAGTTGGATGCATACAACTATTAGAGATATATTAGTGATGAGTGATTAAGGAAGATTATGAGTAGAGTTTGAAGGAACTACTTGTTGGATGGAAGGCTATCAACAGTAGAGTAGTTGATACAACCAAGCAAGGATATGAGGAAGCTATGAAACACTTTAGTATCAAACTCATTGGATTCATCCATGAGTTTAGAAGGTTAATCAGTGAATAAGAATATTCTTATGAAGTAAAACTCATCATGTTCATCATGATGATAGATAGGAAAAGGTAGTATATCTAGGAAAGGAATTCCTTAATAAGAAGTCTAGAATTATGAATTATGGAAGATAGTAATTCTTGGTAAACAATCAACTTGAAATCTTAAAACCAAGTATAACATCCATTTCATATTAAGAATTCCTTATCATATATCTATACCACTTGATAAGAACATTTCCCTATAACAAATCACATAAGCACATCTCTGCCAATTCCAACCATCATAACTATATGTGCTTAGGAGTATCTTTATCAATTCCTTGCTATAAGACATTCTAAATATAACTTTCTAGTCCTGAAGGTGATGTCATCCAGTATTCCAAACAGAAAACAATATGTTTAGTTCTTAAATCTTTACTCACATCTATAAAGGAATATAAATATGTTAAAAACCCTAAACCCTAGGATAAATATTCACAATTCAAACTCTAAACTTCTTTGTTTATCATAATAGAATATATACATTGCCATTTTCCAGATCAATGGAAGTAGTAATAACCATATTCATTTCTTTTATATTTCATGCATCAAATCATGATATAGGATCATTATACATATAAAAATTTCTATTCAAACTATGAGCCAACTAGAGTTAAGTTTTATAAACAAATAAGAATATATCATTTAATAAAGTTATGATTAAAAGTGGAAAGAAAAATAATAAGAAAAGCTTCTACAAATTATTAAGAGGGTTTATATAATAAAAGAAATATAAAAAGATTATATAATTAAAGAAATATAAAAAGATTATATAATAAAAGTTCACAAATGATACTAAATATATTTTAGTATTACTACAATTATCCAGCAAATAAATTCTACAAAGAAAAGTTCAAATATAGATTAAATTCAAATCTGAAAAGGAAAACAGAAAATAGAAAAAGAGAAAACAAATAAAAAACATTACCTGGTCGTGGCCCAACTCCTCTTTCCTTATCTAACGCCTGGGTGCAGTCCACAAAGGCCTAGTAACCAGCCCAGCTCGTTTCCATCTGTGACTGACACGTGGGGCCAAAGAAGGACCACGGGTTGAGCTGAAAGAATCGCCAGGGGGTTTTCCGCAAAAGTTACATCACCGTCATCCTCACGCACATAGGCAGCTCGCTGGAGGAGCTCGCCGCTGCCCGATGTCATCATCGTCGTCCTTGCGCCAAGATCAACGCCGCGGTCGCCAGGAGAGGATAAGGAGGCCATCACGACGTCCCTGCTTGTCCTCATCCTCAATTTCCCTCTCTGAAACCCTCTCTGCCTCTTTTCCTCAACCATGCCGAGAACCCTAGCTCGAAGGTGAGTCGGAGCCGGTGATTCCGTGCTCGCCTCGGCCAGATAAGACCACGGTGGAGACCACCGTGCTCTTCTCGTTCGATTGCCCCAGCTTGCACCTACGGAGGAGGCGTGAATCGACCCAATCGCACCCTCGGTTCCCGACGTTGTTCGTCGGAATCCTCGTCGGAGAGCTCGCCTCCGACCACGCCTGTCCTTGCCAACCTCTCTATCGTCATCAGGGTAAGCTTACGCATCTCTAGGCACCATTCTCGCTTGCTGATTCACACCGTAGACCCCATTTCGTTGAGCACCACCGCTGGCCGCCGAAGAAGCTCGTCGCCGGCGTATTTCCGGTAACCTTTAAGTAGCAGCGTTACCACCAATAGGTTTGCCTCGGTTCCGTCTATTCAGTAGCATCGACCTTGTCCACCGGAGCACAGTGGTTCACCACCGGCGACCATCCTCTGGTGGTGGAGGTCAGGCTGATATCAGCATGACATCATGCTTCCGTCAACCTAGCCACGTCAACGTGTTTGAACTGGTCTTTGTCTCACGTGGCATGTGACACGTCCTAGGGCCCATATGTCATAGACTGGGGGTAGAGACAGATTCAGTAACAAATGCATTTTTCTAAACCTGAGAGCTGAGATGGACACCGCCCACCGGGTCGCTGACTCGCAAAAGTGGGTGCGGTGTAAAAAGTATTTCCTGTTTAAGAAATAAATAAAATGTTATACACCTAATTATTAATATTCCAGAAATCAAATAAATGATTAAATCTTGTTTAATTCATAACTTTTCATTTATAATTCAGAAAAATGTGTATAATATATGAAAATTTGTAGAAAAATAAAATCTACCACTTAAAATTATTATCAAATGTTATTATGATGATTATTTTAATAAATATTATTTAATAAAGGTTTTATAAGTAATAAAACTTTAATACTTCATATTTTAATAATGGTAAATGTTAAGAATATAAATAAATACCAAAGATATTGGAAAAATAAAAACAATATCTTAAAAACTATAATCATGTATTATTATTATTTCACTTAATTATTTATTTATTATTTATTAAGTATTTTTAAAGTATTAAATTTTATAAAAATCATATCTTATTATTTATAAATCACAAAAATAAATGTAATATACCGAAATGATCACAAAAATAATATCTACATGTTAAAAATATAATATTCACTTTTGAGTTAATTAAAAATTCAAATATTTTAATAACTCAAATTTAAACTTATTTACTTAATTAATAATTCATATAAGGATAAATAAACTTTGTTAATATTCCTAAAATGAGTCAATTAAGTCTACTAAATAGTATTAGTCTTAAATATTAATATTATAAAGCTACAATGGTTTAAAACATTGTACACACCTTTTTATTAAATTATCTTCAACCTTAAGTGAAGATTATATTCTAAAAGGATTCCTATTTATAATAAAAAAAACCTTAAAAAATAACTTGTGAATAAATCAGATCCTTTCTATCTACTTTAACCACTCATCTATAAAAGGTAAATAATACCACTCCATTATAAAATCAAGAAACCACTACACCAAGTAAAAGAATAACCATTCTTAGGTAACCTTAAGAAAACCAGACCAGGTACACATGGTACAAATACCATATACATTATACTTTCAAACTATCTTTGTTTTAAAGTTAACTTTAGTCTACAAGAATTTAAATATAACACTATAAAAAATATTAGATGTTTTATAGTTAACTTTGATCTGAAATAGTTAAGTTATAAAGCATCTCGAGCCCAAACTATTCACGCAAGCACAAATAACATCGACCACCACTAACTAACCACAAGGATTGTTTAGACCTTGAAAAAGGAATCTTTTCTTCAAAAGTTATTCGTTTTGCCACTTCAAACAATATATGACAAATAATCAAGATCACATTACTTCATAATTCCCTCATATACCTAGGATCCATAACACTTAATCTATCAATAAGTGACTCTACTTATAAAGTAAAGTTTGGAGATAAACTATTAAAGTGTAAATAATTTTGAATAGCATTTCATAGATATATATTTTATTGCTGCATAAATATGTGTTGTTCCCACACACTCACCAGCCCTAATAAGAAGCACAAGTGTGAAACTTATCTAAAAGGACAACACATTCCAAAGTAACCATTTTCAGTATCCAAACCCTAGAACAACGTTATTTCCAACATCCGTGTTTATAAAATTACATCTCATTACTTATGCATAAAGCATACTGCATCTTTAAACATTAGTCCTTACCGGACCAATGATGCTGATTTCAGATTTTGGATCTTATACTAACCTGAAGACCGTGAGTGCATAATCTTGCAATCACAAAAGGCAAGTTCACACTTTCTCACATCCTTTGTTTATTTTCTGTAAAGTATTTTACAAATCCAGTGTTGTCACCACCTGTATTTGAAAAAGATCAGAAAACACTATTTTCGATAATAATGTGAGCTATTGGTTACTGGTCTAGGGTGATCAGCTAATCTATTAAATCTGACAGTTGGAATACCATTGTTCAGAACTATATCACCTAGGACTTAACAACCAATGTCGCCAGTGATTCTTGCGTCGTATATTACGCGTTGACCATGAGATTTGGAATGGGACGGAGAAGTCAGTTGTATCTTCTTCCTCTCGCATGAAGCCGGATGTGAAGGTCATGGCTGTTATCCTCATAGCATGCATAATAATTGGTAATTCGTAGAGGATATGCAACATATGGGTGGGAACCCTCAATGTCCCACGATAGTTCTGTCATCTAACGATTTGTACAAACCATTGCTGTAATTCTTTATGTGGGCATGGTGTACACCAAGGAGGCATGTGAGGTCGCGAAGGGAGCAGTGATTGGCTTGGATCATCTTCTGGGCCTCACATCATGGAATTGTGGACGGGAATAAGCTGCCCGGTTGTGCAACAAAGAGTTGATCTCTCATGGGTAAAGTAACGCACCTCTGCAGAGTGTAAGAACTGTAACTTGTTACTCCCTGTTCCGGGAATGAGCTGCGAACGCGGCGGGAAAGGAACTCCATGAAAGTTTTGGTAAACCCGTGAAGGCTGACGGACATAGCTTTTCAAAATAAAAGCAACCTTTGAAGAAATGTTTATGAAAACTTGCATTGCCTATGACTTATGCTCTGTGGCTATAGTTATAGTGCATCAAACACTCCTTTTCTAGTGAATTTGCTGAGTACGCTCGTACTCACAGTATCTTCTTAGCCCTTGCTAGATTCTGAAGCCGGAATAGACAACATCCACATCAAGTTATGCTCCAGGACTCGTCATCCAAAGCCAAAGTGTAGGGGTTCGTAGCATGGAAAACAAAATTTTTCTATCGCATACAAACAAACAAGCCAAGATCTATCTACTAGATTGTAGCAACGAGTCGATAGAGGAACTCACCCTCGAAGATTCCAAAGCGGTTAACGAGAGCAGATTCTCGTGGGTGATGTAGTCGTACTCTTTCCGATCTCAAGATCGCGTGACGATCCTTCCAAATACCATCGCTCCCAAGCGCACACGCTCCCGTTACATTTTCGACGAAGACCTTCCTCTCCTTGTTCCAAGAGCGGAGGTTGTAGCACTCTCCTCGCGATTCCGGCAGACAACGGCGTGGTACCCAAGTAGAGGGAGATCCCATGAGGCTTCGCCTTATGCGGGTGCGTGTTTGGTGGAGCTTATGAGAGAGGATATTTGTGGTCTAGTAATTAGACACACAATTTAGACGGCTCTAAACCAATTAGAAGGCTCTAAACCGCTGGCTAAAGAAATTAGAAGCTCTAAACCAAAACGGCTCTAAACCGGAGGTAGAAGATAGGAACTTGTGTGTGCTAGGAGGGAGCCCTGCCCCTCCTTATATAGGTGGGAGGGCTGGACTGCCAAGGGGAGGGAGTGGATTCCCTCCACAACTCGGCCTTGAGGTGGGTCGCCTGCTTGGGGATGAGGGAATCACTCACCAACTAGGTTTCCACTTCTCCTCCTCTTTCCACTTTCCAAAACTTGCCGCTTGACTTTCAAACTAGCCGCTTGACTTTTCAATTTAGGATTTAAATAAACCCTTTATTTTGGACAGCGAGAACACTTAGTACATGATGCAATCATTCCAATATGTAATGACACATTCATGTACCTCCTCCTCCGGAGTCTTGACATTCCGGACCTTCTAGAATGTTCCCGATGAAAACACCTAACCATTCCCCAACTCCAAACGGGACTTTCCTTATATGAATCTTATTCTCCCACCATTCCGGATCTCCTCGTGATATCCGGATCCCATCCGAGACTCAACAACATTCGGTCTCTTTCTCATAATACCATAACTACTCAAACAACGTCAATCCTTAAGTGTGTCTCCCTACGGTTCGTGAATTATGCGACATGATCGAGACACTTCTCCGATCAATAACCAATAGAGGAATCTGGAAATTCATATGGCTCCACATATTTCTACGATTACTTTGCGTCGAATGAACCACTTACATACGATACCAATTTCCCTTTGTCTCACGATATGTTACTTATCCGAGGTTATGATCGTGGTATCTCCGCATACCAGCTCAACCTCGTTCTCGATAAGTACTCTTTTTCTCGTTCCCGTGATATGTGATCCCTTGTGACCACGTCACATGCTTGCAAGCTAATTGGATGACATTTCACCGAGAGGGCCCAGAGAATATCTATCCGTCATGTGGATGGACAAATCCTCTTGATCCATGTGTTTCAACCAATACTTTCCTAACACTCAATGCCACCTTTATAGCCACCGTTACGGTGTGGTGTTTGATGACATCAAAGCATCCATCCAAGAAAGGTGATATGCATGATCTCATGGTCGAAGGAATTAGGTTACTATGTATCGAAAGCATATAGCAATTGAACTATTGAAATGACTTGATCTTTATGCTACGCTTATCTATAGGAGTATGTCCATCACATCATTCTCCTAATGATATGACCCTGTTAATAACATCTCTATGTTCATGATCAAGAAACAATGATCATATATTAACCAACAAGCTAGTTTAACAAGAGGCTTTACTAGGGACTCTTTTATGTTTACAAATCACACAAGTATTAATGTTTCCTGTTAATACAATTATAGCATGGTATGTAAACATTTATCATAAGTGTGAAGATATGATAATAACCACTTTATTATTGCCTCTTGGGCATATCTCCAACAGTCTCCCACTTGCACTAGAGTCAATAATCTAGTTTCAAACCTTTGTGTTTTCAACACCTATGGCTTTCTGGTGTTGTATGTACACGATTGCTAGTGGTCAACTGATCTCCGGATCTGACACTTCCAGGTCCGTGTGTAATTGCATGTCTTTGCGTCTCTACGCATCACTCATTCTCTAATGAGATGGCTTTGTATAATTTGGTCTTTTGGTGTGACCTTTAGTTCTTTGGGGTTAAAACATGTTGATAATATTGTCGCACAATATATCTTCATAGTATTATCCCGCTGTGAACTACACCTAGTTTGATAACAAACTACTTGACTCAAATGCCCTCTTTTGCTGCTATAATAGCAGTCATATACTTAGCCTTTTGTTGTAGTATCTGTCACAATGTCTTAACTTTGGAACTCATCCAAATCCATTATGGAACTCACTTTCCATTATATTGTGCCACCCTTAATTTAGATTGAGATAAACTTAATTTGTACTTTGTGACAAAACTAGTATCAATGTAGTACTTTTACAATGAACTAACCATCTATTTGTCACTTCTACAAATAATATACTCTTAGTTCTTCCAAAAGATCATAAGAATATCCTTACTATCGTCCAATGATCATCTTATGAATCATTCTGGTATATGCTCATAATATTTATAGCATAGGACATATCTGGATTTGTACATATCACAGTATGATTGATATAAATACTCTTTGTGATTTCATACATCAAGTATCAAACTATACTTGAATCTTTGTTTCACTTACCAAGTGCCAATACACTTGAATATATCATCAACATTGAACTCTTTCAATCCTTTCTGTGCAACAAGAACCTTTCTTGTAGTTTCTATATTGAATTCATTCAATATCTCGTTTATGTACTACTGCACAACCATATTAGCGTCTATTGATGCCAAATATTTGGGTTTTGCCTAAGTCTTTCATCTGGATGAAATTCTTAATATGTGTTAATAAAAGATACATTATTTCCAATCAACAATATGTCTTCCACATAATGTATTAGAAACATGTCTTAGCGCTCCCACTTAATTTCTTGCAAATGCAAGCATCTTCATTGTCTCCGATGAAATTAAACTCTTTTAACAGTTTCATCATAGTGAAGATTCCAACTCCGCTATACTTACTTCAACCATTGAAGTTTGCATATGCTTTTAGCATCCGTTGAATTAACAAAACCCTTTGGACCGTGTCATGCACACGTCCTAGGTAACCATTCTATTAGAAGAACTTGTTTTGTTTATTCTACTACCACATAACAAATTATATGTAGTGGTTGCTACATTAATCCGTCTAGACTAAAAATCGCTATGAAAGATCAAATCTTGTCATATACAACCTTTGAACATTGTTGTGAACTCTTTCCCAACATGTCGACTATTTCATAGATGTGAAACATCCATGTCTACTTATTTATAGATCCAAACACAACTGTAAGGTCTTACACCTTTCTCGAGGGTCCTTCAAGTTCAAAACTTGATTTCTCGTGTATGGAACTATCACGGATTATATGGCTTCAAGCCATTTTGAGTCAGGCCCATCATCGCTTCTTTGCATGTAGTAGGTTCATTATTCTCAAATAATGATTCAACCCTCAAATCTTGGTATTTGATTGTTCATCCGACCTACTTGTTTCAATAGAAACTTAGATCTCCGTGACCACAACCTTTGAGGTACGTGAGCCATGAGTTTTGTTGTCAGCCTCCTAACACTTTTCGGCGCTGCGCAACTCTGCACATATAGCTAAGGTTCCTTTAACCTTATCAAAGTTCTATTGTCCTCCCACTTAACTTTTCACGAAAAAATTCCTTCTCAAAGAAACTTGACGTTCTAAGCGACAAACACTTTTGTCTCCGGTGTTTATGGAGGAATACTTAACAGTAATACAAAGACAGGTTTATCCGACTTTGGTTGCAAACATCTTTCTTATGCATAGCATACCAATGTTTAAGAAAGGACTACTTGGGTTTTATCCCAAACCATAACCTTATATGGTGTCATTTCAGCGGATTATGATGGAGCTCTTTTCAGTGGAAAAACGGTAGTCTCTAAAGCTTTTAATCTTTTAAAATATAATAGCAGTTTTATGAATTATACCTTCGATCTTTACCATGTCAAACAAGGTTCAATTACATATCTCACGCCCATACTCTTATGGTGTTTCGAAATGCAAATCCACGGACCGATTCCTTAAATCTTAGGTATTATGCTAAACTTGTAACTTAAATATCTTCCTTTATGATCTTATCATAAACTATTTATATTCTTGTTACAATGATTTTGCACTTCATCTTGAAAATCTTTCGAACTTTTCAAATATTTCATACTTCATCCTTATTAAGTAAATATTCATATATTCACTCAAATTTTCGGAGAAAGCATATGAAGTTGAAATCCATCGCTCTTGACTACACATAATGGAGTTCGTACAACAATATGCACAATTTCCAATAAGCTAGTCTTTCGTTCCCTTTTGGCCTATGAACGAAGTTTTAATTATCTCTAGGAAAGTTTCACAAACGTCATTTGATCAAAAATCAAAAGACTCCAAAATTCCATCCACATGGAGTTTCTTCATGTTTTCTTTCCAATATAATTTAAGCGATGTCACTTCCTAAGTGATCTTTCAATCAATTTGTCTTTCGACAATTTTAGCACTAGTTTTATGGATGTGATTTATCCAACGAGATTTGTGAATCATCCATCTTTTATGGATTACGGCAATTATTTGAACAACCCTTTTGTTCTCATAATACCTGATAAAACAAAATCCTGAAGGCAAGCTTTGATGTTTAACGAGCAACACAATAACCCTTTATTTGTTTTCGATGAACATCATCACATATTCTTTTGCTAGTTACTTAGGCCATTGTAGTTCATGAATTGTGTTGTTTCGTATGACGATTCACACCAACAAATTCAGTATCAAATACTTAAGAACCACATTGTTTAATAAGCAAAGAATATAGCCATAACACATATATCATCTATATATTTAAACTGAACAATTCTAGTCTTTTCTTTTCTGCCATATACTTATGAGACTCTCTTTCTTCAAGATTTCCTTTTACGCTTGAAAGAATCTATCAACATCAATAGTGGAGTCATACATATGACACATAGTCCAAAGCGTGTATAGTTAAATACCAATGTCTTTGGACTTGCACTTTGAAGTAGATCACCATTATCAAATATTTGGTGTTCTTTCAAATTCCTTTCTTTAGTAATCTCTTGGTGTAGTAAACATTTTACCTACATCAAATATTCACCCTCATCATGGACTTATCCATGATCTAGCTACTTTTAGCTTGTAACGGTGAATCGCGAGTATAATGTTGCTATCCAAAACCTTTTTGGAGGATTAGGACAACCAGTGTCTCCAACCTTTAAATTCTCATCAAAATATGAGAACATGAACTTTGCCATATTATACTCTATCATGTTGCAACCAAAACTTTGTTTCAGATATCACAATATCTTCCACACATCATGGTTTCTGAAACAACTCTTTCAGATCCTAGATAACCTTGATATTAAGAGAATCTTTTGAATATCAAGAATCAAGGAGACAAACATGATACTCAAACACTAACACTTGGAATTGTCACTCTTGTTTTAATACTAATTATTAAACTTTATGGAGCAACCGGAACTTACTGAAAGTTTGCAATAGGACTTTTAAACTTTAGATTAACACTTCAAAACAATACGATACCAGTTCAGAAAGTAACTAACCAGAATTCTATAGTTCTATCATCTCAATTAAAACTAAGCGCAAGGTGGTAAACGGATGCCAATGACTACAACAACTATGCAAATTCACTTTGATTTTAGTTTATGATAAATTGAGTTCTAATTAATAATTAAATTAATCTAGGTGAACTCCCACTCAAAACAACATCCCTCACATTGTTTTAGTGATCACATGAACCAAATCCACCACATCAAAACCGATCATCACGAGAGTTGATATAGTTTCAATGGCGAACAATCAACATGTTCATCATATCTACTATATGACTCATGCTCTACCTTTCGGTAATCCGTGTTCTTGAGGCCATGTCTGTACATGCTAGGCTCGTCAAGATCAAACCTTAGCTACCGCATAAGCAAATCTGGCTTACGTTGTATTCACCCGCTGAATCAAAGACACCCGATCATCACGTGGTGCTTCAAGCAACAAGCTTTGGCAACGGTGCATACTAAGGGTGAACACTTTAGAACTTGAAATTTATGTGCATGAGGGATCATCTTATAATGCTACCGTCGTCTACTAAGCAATACAAGATGCATAAAGGATTAACATCACATGCAATTCATAATATGTGATATGATATGGCCTTTCTTCTTTGTGCTTCCGATCTCCATCTTCAAGCACGAACATGATCTCCATCATCACCGCATAGCATCAAGGTCAATGACGCTTCTCCATGGTTGTCGCCCACCAGCTTCAACTATTACAACTAATTTGAATAGACACGCAGGTCTTAACAGAAATTAAAGACAACCATATGGCTCACGTTGCCAACTTACAATAAGGAACATTGCATACATCAAATATAATCACAATCATGGCCATATCACATCATCACACCGCAAAACAAAGTTAGACGCCTCTACTTTCTTTGCATATTTTACGTGGTTTGGGGCTTTCAATAAGTGTCGTTCTAACTTACGAACAAGAACCACAACATTGATACTAGCATTGTTGATCACCCGTTGTAAATTGGATCTTTACTATGCTAGGAGAAAGCAGCACCCATAAAGCCACTTATGCAATACAAGTTGCATGTCAAGCGCGAGCAAGTCTCATGAACGATGTCATGTAAGGTTAGCCCGGCCGCTTCATCCCAACATACCGCAAGATGCAAAGTACACAAAAGCAATCTACAATAAAAGCATCAACGCCCACAATGACCATTGTGTTCTACTGCGTCTGTGATCTACATATAGACACGGCTCGATACCACTGTAGGGGTTCAGTAGCATGGAAAACAAAATTTTCTATCGCATACAAACAAACAAGCCAAGATCTATCTACTAGATTGTAGCAACGAGTCGATAGAGGAACTCACCCTCAAGATTCCAAAGCGGTTAACGAGCAGATTCTCGTGGGTGATGTAGTCGCATTCTTTCCGATCTCAAGATCGCGTGACGATCCTTCCAGCCACGTTCGGCAGCGCTCCCTTGATCGGTCACGTTCGGTACTCGACGAAGACCTTCCTCTCCTTGTTCCAGCGGGCAGCGGAGGTTGTAGCACTCTCCTCGCGATTCCTGACAAAGACAACCGTGGTACCTAAGTAGAGGGAGATCCGAGGCTTCGCCTTAAGCCGGTGCAGTATGGTGGAGCTTATGAGAGAGGCTATGAGTGGTCTAGTAATTAGACACACCAATTAGAAGGCTCTAAACCAATTAGAAGGCTCTAAACCGGGCTAAAGCAATTAGAAGCTCTAAACCAAAAGCGGCTCTAAACCGGAGGTAGAAGATAGGAACTTGTGTGTGCTAGGAGGGAGCCCTGCCCTCCTTATATAGGTGGGAGGCTGGCCGGCCAAGGGGAGGTGGAGTCCCTCCCAACTCGCCTTGAGGTGGGCGGCTTGGGGAGGAGGAATCCCTCCCAACTCGGTTTCCACTTCTCCTCCTCTTTCCACTTTCCAAAACTTGCCGTTTGACTTTCAAACTAGCCGTTTGACTTTTCAATTTAGGATTTAAATAAACCCTTTATTTTGGACAGCGAGAACACTTAGTACATGATGCAATCATTCCAATATGCAATGACACATTCATGTACCCTTCTCCCTCCGGAGTGCCGGACATTCCGGGACCTTCTAGAATGTTCCCGATGAAAACACCTAACCATTCCCCAACTCCAAACGGACTTTCCTTATATGAATCTTATTCTCTGGACCATTCGGATCTCCTCGTGATATCCGGATCCCATCCGAGACTCGAACAACATTCGGTCTCTTTCTCATAATACCATAACTACTCAAACAACGTCAATCCTTAAGTGTGTCTCCCTACGGTTCGTGAATTATGCGACATGATCGAGACACTTCTCGATCAATAACCAATAGAGGAATCTGGAAATTCATATGGCTCCCACATATTTCTCATTACTTTGCGATCGAATGAACCACTTACATACGATACCAATTTCCCTTTGTCTCACGATATGTTACTTATCCGAGGTTATGATCGCCGGTATCTCGCATACCAGTTCAACCTCGTTCTTGATAAGTACTCTTTTCTCGTTCGTGATATGTGATCCCTTGTGACCAAGTCACATGCTTGCAAGCTAATTGGATGACATTTCACCGAGAGGGCCCAGAGAATATCTATCCGTCATGTGGATGGACAAATCCCACTCTTGATCCATGTGTTTCAACCAATACTTTCCGAACACTCAATGCCACCTTTATAGCCACCCTGTTACGGTGTGGTGTTTGATGACATCAAAGCATCCATCCAGTAAAGGTGATATGCATGATCTCATGGTCGAAGGAATTAGGTTACTATGTATCAGAAAGCATATAGCAATTGAACTATTGAAATGACTTGATCTTTATGCTACGCTTATCTATAGGAGTATGTCCATCACATCATTCTCCTAATGATATGACCCTGTTGTTAATAACATCTCTATGTTCATGATCAGGAAACAATGATCATATATTAACCAACAAGCTAGTTTAACAAGAGGCTTTACTAGGGACTCTTTTATGTTTACAAATCACACAAGTATTAATGTTTCCTGTTAATACAATTATAGCATGGTATGTAAACATTTATCATAAGTGTGAAGATATGATAATAACCACTTTATTATTGCCTCTTGGGCATATCTCCAACACAAAGCTCTTCAATAAAGTCAAGGAAGTCAACATATACATCAACTCAAGTGAAGACGGAATTACTGATTAGATAGAAATATAATCTCTAGTCAAGAACCTAATTCTGTAGAGTATTGCAATAGCAGCAATGCCAATCCTTTAGTTAAAATACTAGTCTTAATAGTATACTAGTTCTTGCGTTGTTCATTGTAACATCCCAACATTAGAGCTTAGAAATATGTTGAACACAAATGTGTGCACTGCATTCATGCATAGAAAATCTAAATAATTTTCGTGCTTTTAAATAAAAACTTATCAAAGTGATTGAAGCTTCTCTTAACTTGATGGAATTGAAGTAGATCATCAAGTTGACTGCGATAAGTTTCAATATGACCTTTGTTAAAACCTTATTTTGGGTAAACATGATTTGATCTAAGGGTAGATCAAATGTAATAAAAGTTAAACCCTAGTGCATTACTTAATGAATTGTATTTGATCTTTAAGTGATCACATCCTAGTATTCATTACACAACTCATGAATACCAAGTTATAAATATAACTTAAGTAAAAGGAATGTAACAACTATATCGTAATCTCATCTGCTTATGCCATGAGTATCATGGTAACACTTAACCTTAACTCTTTAGTGAGATTGAGTAGGAAAGAAACCAAGTAAGATCATTGACCATATATCTTTCTTTCCATATCAATCTTTATCATCTCTATTGAATCCTATCCTTATTTTTGTTGTTCATCAATATTGAGTAATCAATTATTGATTCACCAATTCTTAACCTATCAATTCTTGACCTATCAACTCTTGTCCTTATTATAGAATTCACTTAAGGCCTATAAAGAAAGAAGTAAGAAGAGGTAAATAGTAATGCTAGTATTATATACTATTTATAGGATGGAGTGTTGGAAGAGGATAAGAACAATATGATAATTGATGGAGTTAACTCACTCATGTATAGATAGAAGAGTTAAGTAGAAGATACAATTATATGTTAACAAATAGGATTATAAGGATGAACATTGAAGATAGTTACCAATGAGTAATCCTATTGGATTAAGTAGGCATAGCAAATGAATAACATCCCTAATACAATAGAGATACTAAGAAGATAATTTCAATACAATTATAATGTTGTATTGATGAAGCGTTGTTTAGCCAACTGGAAACCTGAATCATAAAGGATCAAAGGATTATGATCATGCCTTATTCACCAATATTGAATGCTTATACCATGTATAAGTGACATTGGTGGATAAAACATGATTGAACAGTAGTATAAATATATTATCCTAGATTAGTTATTACAAGTCACATTAATATAATGTGATGTTGGAATATTAGATATTGGAGTTAAGCAGAGACAAGATAGTTTGATTAAGATTATATTAGAGTAACATTGGATTAAAGAAGTAGTATTTTCCTCTTTGGAAATACTAAGCACTTGAGGTGAAGTAGGATTTGATGTATACATCTATTGAAGGGATATTAGTGAAGGATGATTAAGGAAGAGTGTGATTGGAGTTAGAAGTAACCACTTGTTGGATTGGGAATTATCAATAGCAGAGTAGTGGATATAACCAAGTATGGATTGGAAAAGATTATGAAAAGCTTTAGTGTTGAGCTCATTGGATTTATAAATGGCTTTAGAAGAACAAAAGGTAGATAAGAATATTCTGTAAAGCAAAACTCATCATGTTAACACATGATGATGGATATAGAGAAGTAATATATCTAGGAAAGGAATTCCTTAATTAGAAGTCCATAATTAGGAATTATGGAATATAGGAATTCTTGGTAAACACTAGACCCTAGATCTTTACCAAACATATTATCCATTTCATCTAATTGATCTATCATCTTGTTTACACAAAGCTTCATAGAAATATTTACTATATCAAATCACCTAAGCACATATTTGTCATTTTCAATCATCATTATCATATGTGCCTAAGAATTAACTTTATCAATCCTTTCTCATAAGTTGTCCTAGAAAACAAATCCACTATTTTACTTTGAATGGTGATGTTTTTAAAGATCACAAATATAAAGACAATATGATTAACCATTAATATCTATTCATATCAATAAAAGAATACAAATGTATTAAGAACCCTTAAACCCTAGGGTGAGTAATTACAATTCAGAACTCTAAATTTATTAATAAGTTTTCCCATCAACATTTCACAAATATTCTATTTATAATCATTAGACAAAGTCTTTAATTCATCTCTCTAACCATTTATTCCATATGAGTATGGAATAAGTAGGAGTATCATAACTATAAACCACCCTATACTATGTGATTAAATACATATAAATAAAACCTATAAATATTATTAAACATTTTAAAACTTAATTACTCCTAATAAAAGTGAAAACAACAATAATAGAAAAGGTATCTATATAATGAAAATAAAGAAACCCTAAACAATATATAATAAAAGTTCACCAATTGATTCTTAATAACTTCAATATTACTGCAATTATTCAGAAAATAAATTCCATAAAGAAATTTCAATCAAATGTGTAATATTCAAATCTGGAAATAAAACAGAAAATGGAAAAGAGATAGAATCAGGAAAAAACAGAAGAAATAACAAATCTGGCCCACGGCCCATTTCCTCTTCTCTTTATCCTTCGCCCGCAGGCCACAGCTAATCTTCTTCGCTCACTTCGTAGCAGCCCACTCTAGCCCAACACCGGCCCAGTACCCTTTCATTCTTTTTCTTCCTTTATTCTTCATTCAGACAGAAGGCCGTCGGGGAGCAGCAGCTGCGTGGCGCCTCCGGAGCCGTCCGCCGTCGCCGTGATGACCGCCGTGCCCTAAGATGCGAGCCACCGCTCTTTGAGCCTATAAGGATCCTGTAACCGCAGAGAACGAACCCTAATCCCTTTCTCCTTCGTTTCCCCTTATCCACTGTAAAACCAAGCTCGCCGGAGATCATCCACCTTGTCGTTCCCGACCACCCTAGGACCAACGGAGGACACCAACGTGCTCGTCGTGCTCTGCTTGTTCATCTTCGACAAATCACGCAAGCCGGGGCAACCCCAATCGACGGGATCGAAGCATCTACCGCCGCCAGACGTCGCCGTTCATCGTCGATTGCCACTGTCTGAAACCTCCTCCCCCCTCTTCAACACGCTCTTCCGAATCCTGGTGAGCTACCGGTGCTCACGAATCTCTCCGATTTGTCTTTCGAACACCACAACGCCATGCGGACGCTCACCTTCGTCCGCCCTCCGATGACCATTTAGAGGCGGCGCAACCCTAGTTCGGCTCGCCATCGTGTGCTTAATCTAATACAACCTTGCACTGTCCCGCGCGCGCCCTAGATCATTGGATCGAAATCAATCTGAGAGGATATGTTCGTATGACGTCATCGTGAGATCATGCTTGTGTCATCTTGACCAAGTCTACCCTGTTGACTGGTCTTTGCTGATGTGGCCTATGACGTGGCCTAAGCCCGACATGTCTGTGACCGTGGGTAGATCCCATCTGAGTGTAAAATGGTTTAATGACTGTTTAGGAAAAATTAAAACATTATAAATTCAAATTTTAATATTCGAGAAATAAAATAAAATGATTAAATCTTGTAAATTTAATATCTTTTGTTTTATAAATCAGAAAAATACATATAATATATGAAAATGTTTAGAAAAATAAAATTTACATCTTAAAACTATTATTAAATATTATTATGATAATTATTTAATAAATACTTTATAAAGTTTTAAGACTTTGATAATTAATATTTTAATAATGGTAAAAATTAAAAATCTAAATAAAATACCAAAAATCTTAAAAAAATAAGAATTATACTTTAAAACTATAATCATGCATTATTATTCCTCTTAATTAAATATTTATTATTTATTAAGTATTTATATAGTAATAAACTTTATTAAAATCATATCTTATTATTTATAAATCACAAAACTAAATGTAATATACCAAAATGATCACAAAAATAATACCTACATGTTAAAAGTATAATATTCCACTTTTGAATTAAATAAAAAGTTAAATACTTCTATAACTTGAATTTAAACCTATTTCTTCAGTTAATAATTCATAAAATGACAAATAAAATTTGTTAATATTTCTTAAATTAACCAATTAAATGTAATAAATAGTATTAATCTTAAATACTGACATTATGAGGTCAAAATGATTTAACACCCTTTAAATACAATTTTATTAAGTTATCTTTCAACCATAAGTATAAATTCTTTTATAAAAGAATCCTTATCTAATATAAAATCTCCAAGAATAATTGTAATAAGATAAAACCTATTCTTTATATTAACCACAAGTTTATAAACAAATCAAAACACTATAAGTGAGTTCATAAGTAATAAATAATATTGTTTACTTATTCACAAACATTAACCACACCCTTATAGGGAGATAAATTCCTTTATACCAATATAATGTAAGGAAATCACTACTCCAATAGAAGTAATGCCATTCTTAAGTAACTCTAAGGAAACAATATAAAGTGAACAAGATACAAATATCATAAGTAATACACCCTAAGTCTATCTACAATCTTAAAGTTACTTATAGTTACAAAGCTATAAGTATGATACTAAATACTTTGTTACCTGTCTTATAGTTTACTTTGGTATGTTATAAATAAGTTATAAAACATCTCAAGTCCAAACTATTCACGCAAGCACAAACAACATCAACCACATCTAATTAACCACAAAGATTGTTTAAACCTTAATAAAGGAATCTTTTCTTCAAAAGTTATTCATTTTGCCTTGATCAACATATAACAATTAATAGTAAACACCTTACTTTATACTTTACTTGTATAATAATATTGTTAATACTTAAATTCTTTATAAGTGACATTACTTGTAAAGTAAAACTTGAAGATAAACAATTAAGATGTAAACAACCTTATGTAACATTCCATACTGTATATTTTGTTGTTATATATAAATACATGTTGTTCTCCACATACTCACAAGCCATAATAAGAAGCACATGTATGAAACTTAATCTAAAAGGGCAACACATTCCAAGGAAACCCTTTCCAGTATCCAAACCCTAGAACAACGTTATTCTCGGGATTCGCGTTTATCAACTTGCATTACATTACTTATGGATAAAAGCATCTTGCTTCTTTAAACATTAGTCCTTACCGGACCAATGATGCAGATTTCAACTATTGGATCTTATATTGTCTTGAAGACCGTGAGTGCATAATCTTGCAATCACAAAAGGCAAGTTCACACTTGCTCATGTCCTTTGATTATTTTCTGTAAAGTATTTTGCAAATCCAGTGTTGTCAACACCTGCATTTGAAAAAGGACAAAAACACTATTTTCATAATGATGTGATTATAGGTTATTTACCATGAGGTAATAACCTACTATAAGAGTTCTGCTGGTAAAGGAACATATTACCTAGGACTTAACAACCAATGTCGCCAGTGATTCTTGCGCCGTATATTACGCATTGACCATGAGATTTGGAATGGGACGGAGAAGTCACCTGTATCTTTTCCCTCTCGCATGGAGCTGGATGTGCGGGTCGTGGCTGTTATCACTCGTAGCGTGCATATTATTTATGGTAATTCGTAGAGGATATGCAGCATATGGGTGGGAGCCCTCAACGTCCCACGATAGTTCCGGCATCTGAACGGTCTGTACTGCCATTGCCGTAATTCAATAGGTGGGCTGGCGTACACCAAAGAGACATGCGAGGTCGCGGAGAAGGCAGTGATTGGCTTGGATCTTAGTCTGGGCCTCATACCAAGGAAGTGTGAGTGAACCTGCAATTCGGATGTGCAACAAAGCTAAGATCTCTCATGGGTAAAGTGACGCACCTCTGCAGAGTGTAAGAACTGTAACTTGTTACTCCCTGTTCCGGGAAGGAGCTGCGCACGCGGCGGGAAAGGAACTCCATGAAAGTTCTGGTAAACCCATGAAGGCTGACGGACATAGCTTTTCAGAATAAAAGCAACCTTTGAAGAAATGTTTACAAAAACTTGCATTGCCTATGACCTATGGTCTGTGGCTGTAGTTATAGTGCATCAAACACTCCTTTTCTAGTAAACTTGCTGAGTACGCTCGTACTCAAAGTATCTTCTTAACCCTTGCTAGGTTCTAAAGCCAGTACAAACAACGTCTACATCAAGTTATGCTCCAGGAATCATCATTAAAAGCTAAAACTCTTCCATGAAGTCAAGGAAGTCAGCATATACATCAACTCAAGTGAAGACGAAGTTGCTGATTAGATAAGAATAGGATTTCTAACCATAGAACCTACTTCTATAGAATATTGCAATAGCAGCAATGCAAGCCTAGTAGTTCAACTACTAGTTTTATAAGTAAGGTAGCTATGAGTTATTTATTCTTGATTCTTCTTTGTAAGGAGTTTCTTTCTCTCTCTTTAACCTAGAGTGTTCTCTGGATCTTGTGTAAAGAGTTGAGTTGTAACCTATAGTCATGTCTTGGACCTGCTATGTTTCTGTTGTACTACTTCGAGGGATGTAATACTAGTGAACGGTGTTTCATTGGTGTTATGTCAATGACTATAGTGTACTACATCATGCAGTGGTATGTTGGGTCACCGCATTCATCTTTGATTCTTCTCCGTAAGAAGTTCTTTCTCTCTCTTTAACCTAGAGTGTTCTCTGGATCTTGTGTAAAGAGTGAGTTGTAACCTTTAGCCATGTGTTGGACCCGCTGTGTTTCTGTTGTGCCATTCCGAGGGATGTAATACTAGTGAACGGTGTTTCATTGGTGTTATGTCAACGACTATAGTATACTACATCATGCAGTGGTATGCTGGGTCACCGCAGTTGGTATCAGAGCATATGCTTTGACCTTAGGTTGGAAACCTAGTAAATGGGTAGAACCTGTAGGACACATCCTAGCAACAATAAAGAGTTCTCTAGTGATATGAGGGATATTCACTTGAGAATAATCCTGTTATGTTACTAGTGCGATAATTCTTTTGTGTGATTGCAAATTCGATCATTACCCAAGAGTTTTAACTCTATGTGATTGATGATAATTTCTTATCCATAGTTCCACATGGCACCTCGATATCCACCCCGGAATGTTCAAGTGATGAACAGGACGTTGAATGACTATGGAGGGGATTGGACAGATAATCCCCGCCAACTTCTATGGAGTTTGGAATGTGAATCGAGACTTCTAGTCAAGATTTACTGTAAGATCCCTCTTTTATTAAGGAAAAGGATCCCTGTGATTGCAATGCTAGTCCCCGGATCAATGCTAGCATCCATAGTTTAAGATGAAGTACACAGATACAAAGGTCATTATTACAGCCATTCTAGAGATAAACATAGTCTTTACAACTCCAAGGTCACAGGCCTAATACAAGAGTTTGAATAAGTAAATAAATAAAAGTCTTCATCTTCATGTGCCACAGGCAAACATGTTGAGTGTAGACTCATGACTCCTAATCCTCATCAGAGTACCCTGCAACATCACAAGTTACAGCCATAGTGGGTCAATACATTGGAATAGTATTGGCAAGTGATACCTTAGTATAATTTAGGTGGACTAGATACTATATGCAGTTTGGCTAAGTGTAGCTTGGCTTGCTTTGCTCAAAATAGATTTTGCCTATTAGTTGAAGTCACTAAGTTTTTCTTTGTCAAAACTTTCCCAAGGAACCATCAATAGACATTGAGGTCCTTCACCCTTGTTCAACCACAAATTTTTACTTAGAAATTGGGATGAGGAGATTCTTGATAGCTTCCATGTCTTGATGCTCAAGTTATCCATTGCCATGGACTTGGCTAAGTACTTAGATTCTTCCATTTGCAGAGGTGGTGCACTTTCCCCACAAGCCTTGATTTTCACCAAGACAGGACCTTTCAGAAGCCTTCCCTTAGACCAAATGGACGCGTTCCAACCTATCATCCCACTACCACCAACTGTCCAAATGGCTAAGTTCTAGCAACCTATGTGATCCTGGCAGAGCCCATTTTGCCAAGTGGCTGCACTAGAAGCTTCTTTAACATTTGGCCTCTAAAATCTCTTTGTTCCTGGGTGGCTTTCCACAAGTGTGATACACAAGGTAACCATAGAAATGGGCCTTGTGTAACCACTCAACACAAACCAAACCTTCCATTCCACCCAGGTGTTTCATTAACTTAGTTGTTTTATTAGGCAAAACACAAGTCCAAAGACTTAGAAATATTTTAACATAGCATGTATATTTCACCACCCTTGGTTGCTACTAGCTAGGCTAAGCATGGCATAGATAAGCATCTTAACTTAGAAATTTCCTAGCAATTCTACAACTACTAGGATTTCCCAACATGGCATAAGTAAAATATAGCATGCAAGTCTTAACAAAATATTTCTAATGATTTGTAGAAAACATAGGAATGAAAATTATCATGAAGCACCACTTGCCTTGGTAGTTTGGAGAGTAGCTACACTCCTCACAATCACAATCACTAGCACCAAAATCTACACAAAGAATTGTAGCAACAAATCACATATAAAACATATACAATCAAAAATATATGCATGCATGCAAAATGATATGAGATGATTTTTAAAACTCAACCAAGCAAGTGTACAGTACTAGTTCATAAACAAGTTAAAAACTTGCCAAACAACATTTATTTAAACCCTAAAACATTTCCTAAACAATTCATATACTCAAATTAGCCCTACACATGTTTCTGCAAATAAAACCATTTTAACAGAAGCAAAACATTAAACACATTGCATAAACAGAAAGGGCTTGCTCTCCTGATTCCATTGATATAAAATTTGTCAAATTCTAACGTGGGGATCAAAAGTTATAGCCAAAACAATTTCAAACTTCTAATAGATTCAAATCCAGTTTTTAAACCCTAACAGGTGCCACGCGGCGCTATTCTATTGGCCGGTACCGCTTCGCGTCAGATCACACTTCTGAGCCGCTGGATCCAACTTAATCGCGCGGCTCTGATTGAATCATACCGCTTCAGCTAGGTTCTAACGTGACCACTAGATCTAGATCTAACGGTGCTCAGCACTCGACCATCAAGTGGCGGCGCTGGTGGCAGCGACAGGCGGCGACGCGCTCTGTCAGTGGCAGAGCTGGTGAACAAGGTCGCCCCGTAAGGTGGGAGGATGCTCACCAGGTTCGCAGTGACGAGGAGAAGCTCAACGTGCCCTTGGTTGGCGAAGGGGCGCTCGGAGTTGTCAGGGATTCCTCGCCGGAGTTCGCGAAGGCGTCGGTACGGCTGTTCCTTGACGTTGGCGAAGATACAGAGCATGCCAAGGCAAAATAGATAGTGCATCAGATGCGCGGGGTGATGCTGGTCATGTGAGTGTCAAAGAGAGAGCAAGGCGCGGTCAGAACTAACCAGGAAGGCTTGCCGGAGTTGATGGTGTCGTCTGACTCGTGCTGTCGTAGATGGTGGCGAGGCTCTGAACGATCCTAGCATGCACCAGAGGGGTTAGGAGATGCGCATGGTTGCAGAGATTGTACTGGCAAGGCTAGAGGTCAAGGGGCGCGGGGAGCTCACCGAATTTGCTGCCGAAGCTCGTTGGTACCGCGGCAGTGTTCGGCGAATTGTGGGCAGCCTAGTGGCGTGGCGTCTGTGCTAGGTGAGGGGAAATGGGCGGCAAGGGGAGGTGGTCTTATAGTCATAGAGGGGGCGTAAATCTCTCGCCGTATCAATGCAATTTAAGCGCGGCATTAGTGCGGGGAAACGACAGCGGCGAGGTGGTCGTCGGCGTTGATTGAGGACGAAGGGTGACGCGGCAGTGAGGGCCCAGCTGTTAGCGAGTGGGTACACGCGCGCGGGTGAGAAACAGAGGGAGAGGGGGGACCCGGGTGGGCTGGCTAACGGGCTGCTTCGTCTGTTGGGCCAGAATCCTGGCGCTGGCCCTTTTCCTTTTCTCTATCCTTTTTCTTTTTCTGTTTTGATTTTCTGAAATGATTTTCAAACCCAAATCAAATGAGTTTGAATTCAAACCTTCTCTAGGTTTTTATACTGCAACCCTTGCACTCAAATGTGTGTCAAACACAACTGTTCACTCAAATACACTTGGGTATTTTTGAAAAAAATAAAATAAGACCATGCCTTTATATGGTGTAATAATAGGCATAGATTTGGTTTTACTTCATATTTTGCTTTGAGACTTTGCTCAAGTTTTTGAAATCACTTGAGTTTGGATTCTAAACAATACTGAATGATTAACAGTACCTTTATCAACAATAAGTAGCACAAAGGTTTGAGTAAACTTTCATAAAATATTGAGCAACAATGCTCCTGTTTTGGAATGGTTTTTGAAAATGAAATCCTAAATGATCATGGATGCATGGATGATATGCATGAGTTTGAAACATGATTTTAGGGATGTTACAAATCTAACCCCCTTAAGGTGAATCTCGCCCTCGAGATTCGGATTGGCTAGCAAATAGGTGAGGGTGGTCCTTCCGAAGATCATCTTCTCTTTCCCATGTTGCTTCCTCTTCGGAATGATGGTTCCACTGAACCTTGCAAAACTTGATAGTCTTGGTCCGTGTGACTCTTTCTGCAGTCTCAAGAATCTTGATAGGCTTCTCTTCATAAGTAAGATCACTTTCCAATTGAACCTCCTCCAAAGGTATGGTATCCTTCAAGGAAGTTTCTTCCATTTCTGGATGACATTTCTTAAGCTGACTCACATGAAACACATTATGGACAGCTGACAGAGACTCTGGTAATTCAATTTCATAAGCAACTTCTCCTTTATGACTCAGAATCTTGAATGGTCCAACATATCTTGGGGCCAACTTCCCTTTGACTCTGAACCTCTTCACTCCACGAAGGGGTGACACTCTAAGATAAGCTCTATCACCAACCTCGTAGGTGACTTCTCTACGCTTAGGATCTGCGTAACTTTTCTGTCGGGACTGTGCTATCTTCAATCTGTCCTTAACCAATTTGACCTTCTCTTCGGCTTCTTTGATAAGTTCTAGTCCGAACAAACTTCTTTCTCCCACGCCATTCCATAACAATGGGGTGGTACACTTTCTTCCGTAGATAAACTCAAATGGTGCCATCTCAATGCTGGCTTGATAGCTGCTGTTATAAGAAAATTCTGCGTAAGGCAGACTTTCATCCCAACTGGCTCCATAGTCTAGGGAACATGCCCTCAACATGTCTTCAAGAATCTGATTAGTCCTTTCTGTCTGTCCATCAGTTTGAGGATGAAAAGCAGTGCTGAATCCAACCTCGTTCCCAATGACTCATGTAGCTGTATCCAAAAATGGGAAGTGAATTGAGTTCCCCTATCAGACACAATACTCTTGGGCACTCCATGTAGACATACAATTCTAATCATATAGATTTTAGCCAACTTAGCACTTGTGTAAGTTGTCTTCACGGGTATGAAATGAGCCACTTTAGTTAGGCGATCCACTACTATCCAAATAGAATCGTATCCTGACCGGGTCCTTGGTAATCCGGTAATGAAATCCATACCAATCTTGTCCCACTTCCAATCAGGAATAGGTAGTGGTTGAAGCAAACCTGCTGGTTTCTGATGTTCCGCTTTTACTCTACTACAAACATCACACAAAGCAATATGTTCGGCGATGTCCTTCTTGAGATTATTCAACCAAAATCTTTCCTTCATATCCATGTACATTTTGGTGTTACCCGGATGAATGGAATACGGTGAGTTGTGTGCGTCTTGCAAAATCAGTTTCTGAAGCTCCGGATCTTGTGGAACACAGATACGTTTCCCATGCCATAAAGTACCCTGTTCATCTTCATGGAATCCTTTGGCTTTTCCTTTGCCAATCCTTTCTTTAATTTCTTCAATTTCCTTATCAATCTTCTGGGCTTCTTTGATTTTGTCTAACAAAGTGGGTTGAACATCCAAAGACATGAGATGTCCTTCAGGCACAATCTCCAATCTGAGATCTCTAAATTGGGCACACAAATCATCTGGCAATTCTCCTTTGGTAAGGCCATTCACAAAAACCTTACGACTTAGAGCATCCGCTACAACATTTGCTTTACCGGGGTGGTATTGCAAACTTAAGTCATAGTCCTTGATGAGTTCTAGCCATCTTCTTTGTCTCATGTTGATTTCCTTCTGGGTGAAGATGTACTTCAAACTCTTGTGATATGTGAACACTTCACATCGCTTTCCTAAAAGATAGTGCCTCCATGTTTTGAGTGCATGGACAACAGAGGCTAACTCTAAATCATGAGTAGGGTAGTTCACTTCATGAGTTTTGAGTTGTCTCGAGGCGTAAGCCACAACTTTTCCTTCTTGCATAAGTACTGCACCCAAACCATGATGAGATGCATCACAATATACTTGGAAATCTTTTTCCAAGTCTAGTAAACATAATACTGGTGCTGTCACAAGTCTCTTCTTCAATTCCTGAAAGCTGAGTTCACAACCTTCAGACCAAGCAAATTTCTTGTCTTTCTTTAGCAATTTTGTCATAGGCTTAGCAACCTTGGAGAAATTCTCAATGAAACTTCTGTAGTAACCTGCTAAGCCAAGGAAACTACAAACTTCCTTCACTGACTTGGGAGATTCCCATTCAGTTACAGCTGAAACCTTAGCAGGATCAACTGCTACACATTCTTTTGTCATAACATGACCAAGAAAACCAACTTCATTCAACCAGAATTCACACTTGCTGAATTTGGCATAAAGTTTATGCTCTCTAAGCTTCTCAAGTATTAGACGCAAATGTCCTTCATGCTCTTCTTTGCTCTTGGAGTAGATTAAAATGTCATCAATGAAAACAACAACAAACTTATCAAGGAATTCCATGAACACCTTGTTCATCATATTCATAAAGTATGCTGGAGCATTGGTCAAACCAAATGGCATCATGGTATACTCATACAATCCATACCTTATGGTGAAAGCTGTCTTAGGTATGTCTTGTTCTCTTATCTTGAGCTGGAAATAACCTGACCGAAGATCAATCTTTGAGAACACACAGGCACCTTCTAGCTGATCAAACAAGTCGTTGATTCTCGGCAATGGGTATTTGTTCTTGATAGTCACCTCATTGAGTGAACGGTAATCTATGCATAACCTTTGACTTCTATCTTTCTTCTCCACAAACAAGACTGGGGCTCCCCAAGATGAAGAACTTGGTTGATTAAATCCTTTCACCAATTCTCCAAGTTGTTTCTTGAGCTCTTCGGTTCATCAAGCCGACATCTTATCGTCTCTTTGCTATTGGTCCAGATCCTGGTAGCAAATCAATAAGGAATTCCACATCTCTATCTGGTGGCATTCCCGGCAATTCTTCCGGAAACACATCCGGATACTCGCTCACAATTGGCACACTGTCTATGCTAACCCCTTAAGAGAATTTAGCATACTCCTTTTTGCTTCAAAGTTGGTCTTGAATCTGATCCTTTTATTTTCTGGAGTTGTGAGTGAGACAGTATGGTTGGCACAATCTATCATTCCCTTGTGCTTAGTCATGCAGTCCATTCCCAAAATGACATCCAATCCTTGGGAGTTTAGAATTATCAAGTTAACGGGAAACTTATACTTCCCAAACTCTATGACTAGATCATGACATCCTGAATTCACTATCATTTCTCCGCCAGGAGAACTTACTTTTATAGGACACCCAATAGTTTCTACCGGCAGTTCATTTCTTTTGACAAATGCTCTTGATATGAATGAATGAGATGCACCAGTATCAAAGAGAACAAATGCTGGAACAGAATTGAGTTTGAACTTACCAGCAACAACATCAGTCTCCTCATAGATTTCCTCCACATTGATGTGGTTTACTTGTCCCTTCTGAAAAGGGTTGGGTTTGTTGGGTCCTTCAACTTTGTTTTCTGGGCAATCATTAGCATAATGCCCCATCTTCTTGCACTTGAAGCACTCAACCTGACTGATGTCCCTCTTGACAGGCTGGCTTCCACTGCCACTTCCACTACCACTGTGGTGGCTCTTATATCCACCCTTGTGGTTCTTGTACTTGTCATTGTCATGACTACGGTGATGCTTGTTGTCATGACGGTTGTGGTTGTGGTGCTTGTTGAATTTCCCATGTTTGTGGGATCCTGAGCTTCCACTGTCATCATAATGGGAACGTTTGTGAGACAATCCTGAGCTGTGCTTGTCGGAGTGCTTTCTCTTTCTACTATCAACTTGCTTCATTTTGTTCTCCAAAATAGCAGCCTTATCACAAAGAGACTGATAAGTGGGAACATAGGCCACTGATAGCTGCAGATTCAGTTCATCATTCAGGACCTCAAGGAATTTCTCCCTTCTCTTAGCATCGGTGTCAACTTCATCCGGTGCATAACGCGCCAGATTGTTGAACTCCTCAATATACTCTGCCACACTGCGGTGGCGTTGCTTCAAGTTATGAAACTCCTTCTTTTTCAGACTCATCACTCCGGATGAGATATGAGCAGTACGAAAGCCATCCTCAAAAATAGCCCATGTCACATCTTCTATGGGAGTGGTGATCTGGAAGTTATCCCACCAAGTGGCGGCTGGTCCTTCCAGCAAATGTGCTACAAATCTGACTTTTTCAGCATCAGTACAGCCCACAGTTACTAAGTCCTTGTTCACAGAGCGTAGCCAATCATTGGCCACCATGGGATCAGTTGTTCCTGAGAACTTTGCTGGCCTCAATCTCAGAAACCTGGTAAGCATGTCAAAACCCGGTGGGTTGTTGTTGTTGTTATTGTTGTTGTTGTTGTTGTTGTTGTTGTTTTGGTTCTAGATGAACGTCGTCATCATTTGCATTAACTGAGTCTGAGCTGTCATCATTTGTTGCATTTCTGGAGTGATGTTGTTGTTGTTGGGGTTGGGATTTGCACGACGGGGAGGCATCTGTGGTTTGTTCAATAGAGATAAGAATGAGATACCCATAGATGCTATCATGCACAATACATCGCATAAACAACCACAAAGCATGCAACCAAAAGATAGAGGTTCAACCACAAGATAACAAGTTCGTAAAGTAAAACACACACAAATAACAAGCCATCCACATGTTGGATGGTCAAATAACAAGTTCCCAACAACAAGTATGATAATAAATGATAAATGAGTAGTCAAGTCTACTCCTCGGCATCAACCTCCTCCTCGACAAAGGTAAGACCTGCATTCTCCATTGCGGTCTTGTATTCCTCGACATTGGTGGTCAAGGTCTCTATCTTGGCTTTGAGAGCCCTCTTCTGGGAACGAAGCCTCTCAATCACCGTCTGCTGATGCTCGAGCTCAAAGTCCTTGGCCTGCAGTTCTTCAGTCATGTCCCAGATCTTCTTGTTCCTATCCTGGACTCGCTTCTCCTGACTCTTGAATTTTTTGTCCTGGCTCTCGAACTTCGTCTCCATTTCCTTGACTATCTCATCTTGCTCCGCGAAGAGCTTGTCCTTTTCACAAAGCTGCACCTGGAGTTCGTCATTGTTGAGCATGACGTTGGTCCTGTCGGTGTCCACGTGCCTAATGATAGACTCTAAGTCCTAGAGGTATAGATGAATCGGCTCTGCTGTCTCCCTCGAATCGTCCTCGAAGTCGATGGACTCTCCATGCTCATCACGTCTACCGAAGATGTGGAAGTGAGTACCTCTAACCTATCGAGAGTGTCTCCCTAGCAAACGTCCTATCAGATCCCGCATGACTACCTCAAGGCCTCTCTCCTTGTCATCATGCATGAGCTTGAAGATGATGGCCTCCGTGGTAGGCTCTGTCTGACGTCCGGGCTGTTTGACCTTGAAGCCCCAAAGGTCTTTCCTCTCAAACTTGGTGAGGGGAAGCACCATGATGGTAGGAAGAGGGAGATTGAACAAAGTAGTAAGCTCAACAATACGAGGACCAAAGCGAGTTCCCTGGAACTCCTCAACAGTGCTGACGGTAACATTAGGCATCTATTTGTAAGATAGAAAAATTTAGAACAACACAATTTAAGATAAAACACAAGGCAAAGCATCACATACATATCCTTGGAAATCAAAACTCACAAATCATGGCATACATGGTTCCATTACAACAATCAAGGTTCAACTTATTTTAGGCAACATTTGGAAAATAAGGTGATAAGTGGTGGTCCAACTAACGAAGTACGTTTACAATCCTATCTCACTGGATCTGTTGGCTAACACAATGTTTCTAGAAGCAATTAGTCTATCTTATTCACATGACTCCATCACTAAGTCTATAATGTCTCCTCTTAAAGTTTGGTTGGTAGCCTCCAACTCTTGGGTATGTTTCTTCTCTTCCTTTAGGTCATTTTGGAGGTTGAGCATTCTGCACTTGACTCTATCACTAAGTTCCTTGATAGTCCTCCAAGCTGCATCCCTTGCTGACTCAAAGAATGTGGTGTGCACCACAGTGTTGGTGAACATGCAGAATCCTGATTCCTTGTGGTTGTCTTCCTTGTTTTTGTACAAGTGAAGTTGCACCCACCAGTACTCAACTCCTTCATCCATCACAGGAAAGCCTCTGTACGCAGCTGCACCATGTATTTCCATTGCCACCATGAGGTCCTTGAGAGCCTTGGGAAACTCTGTCTCACACTCCAAAGTCATTGTCATGAGTGGTCCTTTCCTTACGGCTTCGTTGATGGAGTTCATCTACAAATAGAGATGAGAAAGAAGATTAGAAAAGTTTACGAGAAGAATAGACAAGTATAGAAGTTGTTGAAATTTTTTCCTTAGTGGTTTCCAATCCTAGGGTCATAATCCTACAGGAAACACAGTGCTCTGATACCATCTGTAAGATCCCTCCTTTATAAAGGAAAAGGATCCCTGTGATTGCAATGCTAGTCCCTGGATCAATGCTAGCATCCACAGTTTAAGATGAAGTACACAGATACAAAGGTCATTATTACAGCCATTCCAGAGATAAACATAGTCTTTACAACTCCAAGGTCGCAGGCCTAATACAAGAGTTTGAATAAGTAAATAAATAAAAGTCTTCATCTTCATGTGCCACAGGCAAACATGTTTAGTGTAGACTCATGACTCCTAATCCTCATCAGAGTACCCTGCAACATCACAAGTTACAGCCACAGTGGGTCAATACATTGGAATAGTATTGGCAAGTGATACCTTAGTATAATTTAGGTGGACTAGATACTATATGCAGTTTGGCTAAGTGTAGCTTGGCTTGCTTTGCTCAAAATAGATTTTGCCTATTAATTGAAGTCACTAAGTTTTTCTTTGTCAAAACTTTCCCAAGGAACCATCAATAGACATTGAGGTCCTTCACCCTTGTTCAACCACAAATTTTTACTTAGAAATTGGGATGAGGAGATTCTTGATAGCTTCCATGTATTGATGCTCAAGTTGTCCATTGCCATGGACTTGGCTAAGTACTTAGATTCTTCCATCTGCAGAGGTGGTGCACTTTCCCCACAAGCCTTGATTTTCACCAAGACAGGACCTTTCAGAAGCCTTCCCTTGGACCAAATGGACGCGTTCCAACCTATCATCCCACTACCACCAACTGTCCAAATGGCTAAGTTCTAGCAACCTATGTGATCCTGGCAGAGCCCATATTGCCAAGTGGCTGCACTAGAAGCTTCTTTAACATTTGGCCTCTAAAATCTCTTTGTTCCTGGGTGGCTTTCCACAAGTGTGATACACAAGGTAACCATAGAAATGGGCCTTGTGTAACCACTCAACACAAACCAAACCTTCCATTCCACCCAGGTGTTTCATTAACTTAGTTGTTTTATTAGGCAAAACACAAGTCCAAAGACTTAGAAATATTTTAAGATAGCATGTATATTTCACCACCCTTGGTTGCTACTAGCTAGGCTAAGCATGGCATAGATAAGCATCTTAACTTAGAAATTTCCTATCAATTCTACAACTACTAGGATTTCCCAACATGGCATAAGTAAAATATAGCATGCAAGTCTTAACAAAATATTTCTAATGATTTGTAGAAAACATAGGAATGAAAATTATCATGAAGCACCACTTGCCTTGGTAGTTTGGAGAGTAGCTACACTCCTCACAATCACAATCACTAGCACCAAAATCTACACAAAGAATTGTAGCAACAAATCACATACAAAACATATACAATCAAAAATATATGCATGCATGCAAAATGATATGAGATGATTTTTAAAACTCAACCAAGCAAGTGTACAGTACTGGTTCATAAACAAGTTAAAAACTTGCCAAACAACATTTATTTAAACCCTAAAACATTTCCTAAACAATTCATATACTCAAATTAGCCCTACATATGTTTCTGCAAATAAAACCAGTTTAACAGAAGCAAAACATTAAACACATTGCATAAACAGAAAGGGCTTGCTCTCCTGATTCCATTGATATAAAATTTGTCAAATTCTAACGTGGGGATCAAAAGTTATAGCCAAAACAATTTCAAACTTCTAATAGATTCAAATCCAATTTTTAAACCCTAACAGGTGCCATGCGGCGCTATTCTATTGGCTGGTACCGCTTCGCGTCGGATCACGCTTCTGAGCCGCTGGATCCAACTTAATCGCGTGGCTCTGATTGAATCATACCGCTTCAGCTAGGTTCTAACGTGACCACTAGATCTAGATCTAACGGTGCTCAGCACTCGACCATCAAGTGGCGGCGCTGGCGGCGGCGACGCGCTCTGTCAGTGGCGGAGCTGGTGAACAAGATCACTCGGGAAGGTGGGAGGATGCTCACCAGGTTCGCAGTGACGAGGAGAAGCTCAACGTGCCCTTGGTTGGCGAAGGGGCGCTCGGAGTTGTCAGGGATTCCTCGCCGGAGTTCGCGAAGGCGTCGGGTACGGCTGTTCCTTGACGTTGGTGAAGATACAGAGCATGCTAAGGCAAAATAGACAGTGCGTCAGATGCACGGGGTGATGCTGGTCATGTGAGTGTCAAAGAGAGAGCAAGGCGCGGTCAGAACTAACCAGGAAGGCTTGCCGGAGTTGATGGTGTCGTCTGACTCGTGCTGTCGTAGATGGTGGCGAGGCTCTGAATGATCCTAGCATGCACCAGAGGGGTTAGGAGATGCGCATGGTTGCAGAGATTGTACTTGGCAAGGCTAGAGGTCAAGGCGGGAGCTCACCGAATTTCTCAAGCTCGCTTCGTCGGTACCTGGCAGTGTTGTTAATTGTGGGCGACTGGTGGCATGGCGTCTGTGCTAGGTGAGGGAAATGGGCGGCGAGGAGGTGGTCTTATAGTCGAGCGGGCGTAAATCTCTTCAGACAAGACAATTAAGCGCTGCATCGGTCTTGAAACGACAGCCATGGTAGGTGGTCGTCGGTGTTGATTGAGGACGAAGGGTGACGCGGCAATGAGGGCCCAGCTGTCAGCGAGTGGGTACACGCGCGCGGGTGAGAAACAGAGGGAGAGGGGGAACCCGGGTGGGCTGGCTAACGGGCTGCTTCGTCTGTTGGGCCAGAATCCTGGCGCTGGCCCTTTTCCTTTTCTCTATCCTTTTTCTCTTTCTGTTTTGATTTTTTGAAATGATTTTCAAACCCAAATCAAATGAGTTTGAATTCAAACCTTCTCTAGGTTTTTATACTGCAACCCTTGCACTCAAATGTGTGTAAAACTCAACTGTTCACTCAAACACACTTGGGTATTTTTGAAAAAAATAAAATAAGACCATGCCTTTATATGGTGTAATAATAGGCATAGATTTGGTTTTACTTCATATTTTGCTTTGAGACTTTGCTCAAGTTTTTGAAATCACTTGAGTTTGGATTCTAAACAATACTGAATGATTAACAATACCTTTCTCAACAACAAGTAGCACAAAGGTTTGAGTAAACTTACATAAAATATTGAGCAACAATGCTCCTGTTTTGGAATGGTTTTTGAAAATGAAATCCTAAATGATCATGGATGCATGGATGATATGCATGAGTTTGAAACATGATTTTAGGGATGTTACATTTATAGTTACTATGATGGGCAGGTATTAGCTAAATACCGTGTCATGATCATGTTACCCAAGAAGTTAGGACTTAAGGGAGAAATGCCATCATGAGAGGCAAGGTGCATGGTATCTGCATATCAGATTGCCGTAGCAGCAG
This sequence comes from Avena insularis, assembly GCA_023614405.1. Taxonomy (NCBI): domain Eukaryota; kingdom Viridiplantae; phylum Streptophyta; class Magnoliopsida; order Poales; family Poaceae; genus Avena; species Avena insularis. The sequence goes on along the minus strand of CM042685.1, from coordinate 429,772,169 downwards.
CCATAACCATGATCCGAGAACAAAAATCCCAAGCTCTAGAAGGTAGTACTCACACCATTATACCACATGAAACCTCAAACCCAGAGCATGAGTTAGATCACTCTACTCTAGTTCAAGCAGAACCTACTCGAGTTGTAGAGTATATGGATCGTTATCGGTCTTTACTAAACACTTATCATAACACTCACCAAGTTTTAGTTCAGGAGCTGGATATGGTCATTGAGGATTTTACTGATCCTGATAAAGCAATGGCACGTAGGAAGAAGCTAGATAAAGAAGCTTGGCATCCCAAATACATACCTTCAGGAGAAGTGTTTGAGGAAACTGAGTTTGATGACCCAAACTCGGAAAATCCCAAGATTTTCCAAATATAACTCCTGTCACATCCCAAGATTTTCCAAATCTTGTAATGTGAAAAATAAATAAACAAAATAAAATTTTTGATGAAAATCAGGGTGAAAAGAAACTTTTGTTTCTAAATGGAAACTTAAAAATCCCATCTTGAACAAACTTTGGTAAAAGTTTGAATCCAACAAAAATCCAAATCAAGAGAAATGCATTCCTCAATGAATGTATCTGGAAATTTAAACACTTGGAAAATAAATCCAAACCCTAAACCCTAATGGAATAAAATAATTTCCAAGTTATCTCCAAGCCTATGGATTTGACCGATATAAAAGTTTGTCAACAAACATTCACAAATGATCAAGAAATACAAATAGAAATAATTTAAGACCATAGAAATTGGTTTCACTTAATTTGGAACCATGGATAAAATCTTATGAATATAATAAGACAAGGAATTGAATTCCCAAAGCTAATAAAGCACCTATCTAGAAACCCATACCAAATGATGAACAAATGATCCTAAAGGGATTTAAAAGGATAAATAAATATCAAATAAGATTTCACAAATTGGAATCACCAAGTTTGGATCTCTAAATAAAAAGATATGGATTTTATAAGATGAAGAAAGAAATATTAATTTAAAGACCAAACCTTGGCCAAATCCATAAGCAAATGGAATGATTTATAATCCAAATCCAAATAAAATAAAAGGATAAAGAATATCCAAAATAAAATAAAATGACATAAACCAAATCCTATTGGAATAAAGACATATCCAATTTTCAATGATTAATAAATCATATTAAAAACTTTTCCAAATAATTCAAGATGAATTATTTGACCCCCAAATAATCAAATAAAAACCTACTGAAAAGATTTGGAAGGATTTGGAAAAATCAAATGGTGTTTGGAAATATTATTAAATCCTATTTGATTTAAAACAAGGACCTTTTGAATAATTAAAAGACCCTAAAAAGAATAAAAAAATTATTCCAAAACGACTTCAGGTTATATTACTAATCAGTATTTAAACCTACACAAATTTGGGTTGAGGTTTGAATTCGAATGAGTGTTTGAATTGCTTATTCAAAATCAAAACAGAATTAAAGAAATGGAAAAGGTAAAAACCAACTGAACAAAAACAATGAGAAAGGGAGCATCCCAGCCAGCTAGCCCACTAAGCCCACTCGCAGCCCACCTCACCCCACTCGCTCGCGAAACGTTTTTCACCATGAAAGAAACCCACAGAGTCTATGACGCGCAGACCCCACCTCCCCCTCTCTCCCTTACGCTGACAACGGACCCCACTGCCACCTCACCTTCTTCCTCCCCGCGGTGACCACGCCCCCTCTTTCCTCCCCGGTCGTTCTGTTGCCGTTTCCTTGCGTTAATACGCAGTAACCATGCCATTAAACGCCCCCGCGACCATGCTATCTAAAGCGCCTGCCTCCCCTCTCTCTTTCCCCTTCGTCGCCTCACCCTAGCGCGCCCCTAGGCTGCCCAATTTCCCCCTACACCGTCCTCTGTTCCGACGCTCTCCGGCAGCGATTCCGGCAGCCCCTCGCCGCCCCTCGCCTCCTCGATCACACAGACATGCTCCCCACCTCCAGGCGCATCTCCCTGTAGCACCAGCTCGCCCCCGCGCACCCCAGAACCTCGACAACGATGACCTCAAGCTCCACCGCCGCCTGCCATTTACTCCGACAAGGTTCTCTGGTAAGCTCGGACCGCCCCGGTGTTTATATTTGATGATCACATGTTCCCTGGTACCGTGCGCGGCTTATCGTACCATCCACTTGCCGTAGGGTGACCTCTAGCTTCGCCCCGACAACAGACAGAGCCGCCAGACGCTGTCTTGATCTCCGGCGAGGAATTCTGATGACACCCGTGCGCCCCTTGCTACCCGAAGACCACCTTGAGCTTCGCCATACCCCTGCGATCACTGTAAGACACTCCCTTTCCCTTCTCACTTCCTGCATCGCCAGCGTCGCCACCATCTGACCGTCCCGCCAGCATCTGCCGCCGCCAGCGCCGCCCATCTCCGGCTAGCGTGACGAGCGTCGTCCTATCCAGATCGTAGCGTCACGATAGAAACTTAACTGAAAGGGTACGCTAGCTTCTGAGCCGTGTGATCCCACTTAAATCCAACGGCTGCCATCGCTCGATCCAACCGAAGCGGTACAGACGAATAAGAAGCAGCCACGTGTCTCTGCTGGTTTGATTTAAAACAGATTTGATCTATTAGATGCTAGATTTTGTAAAATCCATAACTTTCAAACCACACGTCCAAATTTTGAAAATTTTATATCAATGGATTCAGCAAGACAAGCCCTAGCCAACCATGCACTTTGTTTAGTAAAAAGCTTCTGTTAAATTGATTGTTTTTGCAGAAACTTGTGTATGCATGTTTAGGATATAAAAATTGTTCTAAAATGATTTTGGGGATAAAATCTTTGGCAAATGATTTGTGTTGAACCTACTGACCCTAGAAATCAATTGGTGGTTTCAAAAATGTATTTGGTGAAGCAAAAGAATAAATCTTGGATTTAAACCATTTCTAGTCAAATAAAAATATGGTTTAATCATTAAAAATGGTTTTGGGAGAAAAACCTTTTGGGAAATGTTTTGTTTTAAACTCTCTGACCCCAAACACCAAGTTTTATGATTTGAAAATGTATTTGGTAAACCCTATGAAAATTATTACTTTGCTAAAGGCATTTTCAACCACATAAAATAATGACTTGGTTTAAAAATGGTTAGTGAAGTAAAACCTTTTGCAAATGATTTTGCCACTTTATAAAATGACCATTAGGTGTTTTAAAATGTTTATGAACCCTAAGAAACCACTTTCTCAAATAAAACAATCTTTTGCATGCTTGCATGCATTGTTTTGTTTCTATAATTTTATGTGATGAATTTCTTGAATGGTAGATTGAATTATTGTTTGCTTGATTGAAATTGTAGTGATTTGAAGTGAGTGAATATTGCAAAGGTCAAGGAGTGAACTTATACTCTCTACCAAAAAGGCAAGTGATGCTTCATACTTTGTCCCATTATTTTCACTATGCATTAGTGATATTTCTAAGTAGGACTTGCATGGAATTTTTGCTAAGTATAAACTATGCTATGGGAAATCCTAGTAGATGAAACCTTAGTAGAAATTTCTTAAGTTAAGATCCCTATTACTATCATGCTTAGCTTAGCTAGTAGAAAACAAGGGTGGAATATATATTCATGCTATGGAAAAATTTCTAAGTCTGAGGACTTGTGTTTTGTTTAATAAAACAACTAAGTTAATGAATCACCTGGGTGGAATGGAAGGAATGGTTTGTGTTGAGTGGTTACACAAGGCCAGGGGACTGGTGAACCTTGTGTATCACACTTGTGGATGGCCACCCAGGAACAAAGAGATTTGAGATGTCAAATGTTGAGAAGCTTCAAGTGCAACCATTTGGCATTATGGGCTCTGCCTGGATCATATAGGTTGCAATAACTTAGCCAAATGGACAGTTGGTGGTAGGGGATTGATAGGTTGGAGCGCGTCCATTCTGGTCTAAGGGAAGGCTTCTGAAAGATCTTGTCTTGGGAAAACAAGTCTTGTGGGGAAAGTGCACCACCTCTGCAGAGTGTAAAGTCTAAGTACTTAGCCATGTCCCTGGCAAAGGACAATTTGAGCATCAAGACATGGAAGCTATCAAGAATCTCATCATCCAAAATTTCTAAGTTAAAAACTTGTGGTTGAACAAGGGTTGAAAGGATCACCAATTTCTATTGGGGGATGCCTTGGGAAAGATTTTTGTCAAGCAAAAACTTAGTGTTTTCAAATAATAAGGAAAAATCTATTTTGAGCAATGCAAGCCTAAGCTCCACTTAGCCAAATGCATATAGATGATAGACTCCATTATACTACCATAGTATCACTTGCCAATACAATTCAAATGTATTGACCCTTGTGGCTGTAACTTGTTATGTTGCAGGTTTTGTTTGATATTAGTGAAGTTTAAAGATTAGGATTACAAGTCTACAACCAACATGTCTGCCTGTGGCACTTTGAAGATGAAGGACCCCATGCTATTGTTATATTCTGATGCATTGTAAAGAGATAGCCAAATGAGATATGTAAGATGTAATAAATTATTTTATTCCTGGTTATAAAGTTGTAATATGACCTTTGTTTCTTGATATAACATCTTAACTATGGATGCTCGCTATTGATCCAGGGATTAGCATTGTAAACACGGGGATCTCTACCTTATTAAAGGTTGGGAACTTCACAGATGGTATCAGAGCATTGTGTTGCCTGTAGGATTTGTAAACCTAGGATTGGACAAAAACCCCTTAGAAAAATAGTAGTTGTATTTGTTCCAAAACTTATTTACAAACAATCTTGTAAACTCTTTCCTCAACCATTTTGGTTTTGATTCTACATCTCTTCTATTTCAAACTTGATGGACAAAACCTACCCCATGGCCAAAAACTTCACCATGAGCTAAGGACTTCATCAACTCTAATGACTTCAACATCTTCAACCTTGGATATCAACTCTAATGACTTCAACATCTTCAACATTTTCACCAAGGACTTCAACCTTGGCTCTCACTAAGGACTACAAGTGAGACAAGAAATGAAGACTAAGGAAACACAACTTAGAAGGAATCATCATCACCTTTGAAGTTTTATGACCAAGATTCAAGAAATTCTCCAAGGGTACAAAGATCTTGTTCAAGAAGAATCAACCAAGAAGGATGGAAAGATCACAAGTGAACCATATAGATGGACCACCATATTAAGTATAGATCAAACACACCAACTTATGTGGTGTAACAAAATATTTTTGGTTGCCTAAAAATATGCTTGAAACTTGTTGTTTGAAATGGAATGTTTGATTGTGATTGCTTGAACCTTGCTTGTGTGAATTGTGATGTGTGTGATTAGAGTTATTTTCCTTAGAAATATCTTGCCTATTCTAATCACAATCCAACCCAAACAGATGACTACTCCAGGAAATTCCAACATCAAAGATGGTGACAACAACAACAACCAAGAGATCAACATGAGGGAACTCATAGTAACCCAAACCCAGTTGAACCAAGTGACAACTCAATTTATAGCCAACACTAGTGAGGTAGATCCAACCATGCAAAGGTTTTTGGAAACCCAAACCCAATTGATGCATAAGGTGACAGATCAAATGATCAACATGGGAAGCAACTCTTCCAAAGGAGTTTGTGACAACAAGGATGACAAAGATGTTATTCTAGAAGGAACCCAAGCTTGCAATATTTGTGGAGACAAGGATCACACTTCCAAGGAGCATGGAGATCAATGCCCCAATTGTGAAGAGAAACATCCAACTGACCAATGCCCCACATCTCAAGCTACTTATTACCTGTGTGAAGGAAATAATCATGTCCCTATCCAATGCCCCATCTATTCCATAGTTCAACAAAGGAAACAAGGTGGAGTGCAACAACTGATTGCAGACTACCATGAGAGAGCCAAGTCTACCAAGAAGGATGAAGACAAAGGAAAATCTCAGCTTGCCCCTCCATGCAATATGACTCAATTTAAAGGACCAAAGAGGAGACATATGTATTATCCAAGGAATAATAGAAGGTCAAGGAGACCAGGAACTGTTCCTACCTTTGAGGTAACATATGAAGAACATGAACTAGAAGCACTCCTAGCTTTGGAGAAACCCAAGAAAAAGAAGGACAAAAGCCATGTGCAATGTGGTCATTGCAAAGAAATGGGACACTATGCCAGTGAATGTCCAGAGAAAAAGAAGTATAAGGAGATTAGCCAAGTGTGGTGCAACAACTGCAAAGAGCTAGGCCATTATGTAGCAACTTGTCTACAGAAGATACGTGAAGAACTCAATCTTATCACATGTTACAATTGTGGTAACCAAGGACATTATGCAAGCAATTGCCCAGAAAAGATGAAGCACAAGATAAAGCCTATGAAGGATCTCAGCCTTGTCACATGTTTCAAGTGTGTAAACAAAGGACACTATGCAGATGTTTGCCTAGAAAGATTTCAACAAGATTCCAAGCAAGCCAAGATGTAATCTAGTTGGAAAATTTTTAAGGGTGGTAGTACCCTAGATGCTTTGAGCCAACTTGTAACCCCTAGCCTCCCCAAATCTCGGGACGAGATTTATTTTAAGGGTGATAGCCTATCACATCCCAAGATTTTCCAAATCTTGTAATGTGAAAAATAAATAAACAAAATAAATTTTTTGATGAAAATCAGGGTGAAAAGAAACTTTTGTTTCTAAATGGAAACTTAAAAATCCCATCTTGAACAAACTTTGGTAAAAGTTTGAATCCAACAAAAATCCAAATCAAGAGAAATGCATTCCTCAATGAATGTATCTAGAAATTTAAACACTTGGAAAATAAATCCAAACCCTAAACCCTAATGGAATAAAATAATTTCCAAGTTATCTCCAAGCCTATGGATTTGATCCATATAAAAGTTTGTCAACAAACATTCACAAATGATCAAGAAAGACAAATAGAAATAAAGACCATAGAAATTGGTTTCACTTAATTTGGAACCATGGATAAAATCTTATGAATATAATAAGACAAGGAATTGAATTCCCAAAGCTAATAAAGCGCCTATCTAGAAACCCATACCAAATGATGAACAAATGATCCTAAAGGGATTTAAAAGGATAAATAAATATCAAATAAGATTTCACAAATTGGAATCACCAAGTTTGGATCTCTAAATAAAAAGATATGGATTTTATAAGATGAAGAAAGAAATATTAATTTAAAGACCAAACCAAACCTTGGCCAAATCCATAAGCAAATGGAATGATTTATAATCCAAATCCAAATAAAATAAAAGGATAAAGAATATCCAAAATAGAATAAAATGACATAAACCAAATCCTATTGGAATAAAGACAAATCCAATTTTAAATGATTAATAAATCATATTAAAAACTTTTCCAAATAATTCAAGATGAATTATTTGACACCCAAATAATCAAATAAAAACCTACTAAAAAGATTTGGAAGGATTTGGAAAAATCAAATGGTGTTTGGAAATATTATTAAATCCTATTTGATTTAAAACAAGGACCTTTTTGAATAATTAAAAGACCCTAAAAAGAATAAAAAATTTATTCCAAAATGACTTCAGGTTATATTACTAATCAGTATTTAAACCTACACAAATTTTGGTTGAGGTTTGAATTCGAATGAGTGTTTGAATTGCTTATTCAAAATAAAAACAGAATTAAAGAAATGGAAAAAGTAAAAACCAACTGAACAAAAAAAATGAGAAAGGGAGCAGCCCAGCCAGCTAGCCCACTAAGCCCACTCGCAGCCTACCTCACCCCACTCGCTTGCGAAACGTTTTTCACCATGAAAGAAACCCACAGAGTCTATGACGCGCAGACCCCACCTCCCCCTCTCCCCCTTACGCTGACAACAGACCCCACTGCCACCTCACCTTCTTCCTCCCCGCGGTGACCATGCCCCCTCTTTCCTCCCCGGCCGTTCTGTCGCCGTTTCCTCGCGTTAATATGCATTAACCACGCCATTAAACGCCCCCGCGACCATGCTATCTAAAGCGTCTGCCTCCCCTCTCTCTTTCCCCTCCGTCGCCTCACCCTAGCGCGCCCCCAGGCTGCCCAATTTCCCCCTACACCGCCCACTGTTCCGACGCTCTCCGGCAGCGATTCTGGCAGCCCCTCGCCTCCTCGAGCACACAGACATGCTCCCCACCTCCAGGCGCATCTCCCCGTAGCACCAGCTCGCCCCCGCGCGCCCCAGAACCTCGACAACGACGACCTCAAGCTCCACCGCCGCCTGCCATTTACTCCAACAAGGTTCTCTGGTAAGCTCGGACCGCCCCGGTGTTTATCTTTGATGCTCACATGTTCCCTGGTACCGTGCGCGTCTAATCGTACCATCCACTTGCCGTAGGGTGACCTCTAGCTTCGCCCCGACAACAGACAGAGCCGCCAGACGCCGTCTTGATCCCCGGCGAGGAATTCTGACGACACCCGTGCGCCCATTGCTACCCGAAGACCACCTTGAGCTTCGCCATACCCCTGCGATCACTGTAAGACACTCCCCTTCCCTTCTCGCTTCCTGCGCCAGCTGGCCACCATCTGACCGTTCCGCCACCATCTGCCGCCGCCAGCGCCACCCATCTCTGGCTAGCGTGACGAGCGCCGTCCGATCCAGATCGTAGCGTCACGATAGAAACTTAACTGAAAGGGTACGCTAGCTTCTGAGCCGTGTGATCCCACTTAAATCCAACAACTGCCATCGCTCGATCCAATCGAAGCGGTACAGACAAATAAGAAGCAGCCACGTGTCTCTGCTGGTTTGATTTAAAACAGATTTGATCTATTAGATGCTAGATTTTGTAAAATCCATAACTTTCAAACCACACGTCCAAATTTTGCAAATTTTATATCAATGGATTCAGCAAGACAAGCCTAGCCAACCATGCACTTTGTTTAGTAAAAAGCTTCTGTTAAATTGACTGTTTTTGCAGAAACTTGTGTATGCATGTTTAGGATATAAAAATTGTTCTAAAATGATTTTGGGGATAAAATCTTTGGCAAATGGTTTGTGTTGAACCTACTGACCCTAGAAATCAATTGGTGGTTTCAAAAATGTATTTGGTGAAGCAAAATAATAAATCCTGGATTTAAACCATTTCTAGTCAAATAAAAATATGGTTTAATCATTAAAAATGGTTTTGGGAGAAAAACCTTTTGGGAAATGTTTTGTTTTAAACTCTCTGACCCGAAACACCAAGTTTTATGATTTGAAAATGTATTTGGTAAACCCTATAAAAATTATTACTTTGCTAAAGGCATTTTCAACGACATAAAATAATGACTTGGTTTAAAAATGGTTAGTGAAGTAAAACCTTTTGCAAATGCTTTTCCACTTTATAAAATGACCATTAGGTGTTTTCAAATGTTTATGAACCCTAAGAAACCACTTTCTCAAATAAAACAATCTTTTGCATGCTTGCATGCATTGTTTTGTTTCTATAATTTTATGTGATGAATTGCTTGAATGGTAGATTGAATTATTGTTTGCTTGATTGAAATTGTAGTGATTTGAAGTGGGTGAACATTGCAAAGATCAAGGAGTGAACTTAGACTCTCTACCAAAAAGGCAAGTGATGCTTCATACTTTGTCCCATTATTTTCACTATGCATTAGTGATATTTCTAAGTAGGACTTGCATGGAATTTTTGCTAAGTATAAACTATGCTATGGGAAATCCTAGTAGATGAAACCTTAGTAGAAATTTCTTAAGTTAAGATCCCTACTACTATCATGCTTAGCTTAGCTAGTAGAAAACAAGGGTGGAATATATATTCATGCTATGGAAAAATTTCTAAGTCTGAGGACTTGTGTTTTGTTTAATAAAACAACTAAGTTAATGAATCACCTGGGTGGAATGGAAGGAATGGTTTGTGTTGAGTGGTTACACAAGGCCAGGGGACTGGTAAACCTTGTGTATCACACTTGTGGATGGCCACCCAGGAACAAAGAGATTTGAGATGTCAAATGTTGAGAAGCTTCAAGTGCAACCACTTGGCATTATGGGCTCTGCCTGGATCATATAGGTTGCAATAACTTAGCCAAATGGACAGTTGGTGGTAGGGGATTGATAGGTTGGAGCGCGTCCATTCTGGTCTAAGGGAAGGCTTCTGAAAGATCTTGTCTTGGGAAACCAAGTCTTGTGGGGAAAGTGCACCACCTCTGCAGAGTGTAAAATCTAAGTACTTAGCCATGTCCCTGGCAAAGGACAATTTGAGAATCAAGATATGGAAGCTATCAAGAATCTCATCATCCAAATTTCTAAGTTAAAAACTTGTGGTTGAACAAGGCTTGAAAGGATCACCAATTTCTATTGGGGGATGCCTTGGGAAAGATTTTTGTCAAGCAAAAACTTAGTGTTTTCAAAAAATAAGGAAAAATCTATTTTGAGCAATGCAAGCCTAAGCTCCACTTAGCCAAATGCATATAGATGATAGACTCCATTATACTACCATAGTATCACTTGCCAATACAATTCAAATGTATTTACCCTTATGACTGTAACTTGTTATGTTGCAGGTTTTGTTTGATATTAGTGAAGTTTAAAGATTAGGATTACAAGTCTACAACCAACATGTCTGCCTGTGGCACTTTGAAGATGAAGGACCCCATGCTATTGTTATATTCTGCTGCATTGTAAAGAGATAGCCAAATGAGATATGTAAGATGTAATAAATTATTTTATTCCTGGTTATAAAGTTGTAATATGACCTTTGTTTCTTGATATAACATCTTAACTATGGATGCTAGCTATTGATCCAGGGATTAGCATTGTAAACACAGGGATCTCTACCTTATTAAAGGTTGGGAACCTCACAACTCCGAACAACAGGAATGGAATAAAGTTATTCCAAATAACCCTGAGCCAAACAAGTATGGATGGGAAGTAGAATCTCAAGGTGGAACAATAGGAAACCCTATACCTTGTGATACAGGTATTGAAGAAGAGATCATCTATACCCATCGAGAGCCTTATGGACCATATGGGGGTAATACTAATCCAATCGACTTAGAAGAGTATTCTGATAGCTACTACACGAATATATATGACTGGATCCAAGAAAAAGCTAAGGAGCCAACTTACTATGAGGAAGCGTTACCGGACAATCAGGAATATCCTGAAGAGGATTATGCCAACTCTAGTCATTTTTCAATGACTAATCTCAGTCTCGGTACTTCTAACCAATAATACGCACCTCCTGGATGCTCTTACGCGCCAGAAGGCAGTCGTAGGACTTCACGTCATCATGCACGGAACTCCAGGAAGCACTAGAGGAAGATGAAAGTAAGAAAGGAACGACATCCCAAGGGATGAGGGCTTGAATAATGTATATAGAGGGTAATGCGTATTGTAGTTTGAAGGGTTTGCCGAAATAAGTGGGGATATATCCACAAGAACAAGAAGTTCTTGTAAGATAGTTGTGTGTGTGGAGCAAACCGTTGGAACATCTAGTACATTTGTAAATTATTTAAAAACCCTATGTATAATACATGGTATATGTTTTGTTGTTTATCGACTTTTGGATCTTATTGAATCTTCTTAATTGACAAGATCTGTAAATGAAGTTTAATTAGGTGTGCAAATGCATGATGTAACACCCAGTTATTACTTGATGTTATAGACCTAGATAGAAACGGGAATTCGTGTAAGGGAGTGACGAGTTTCAAAGTTCAAAAGGAAGACTTACTTGAAGGATGAAGCAAGATATAAGGAGTATTAACACCATTTGGAGGATAGATCAAACATAGACTATTCTTAGCCGGATTCAAGAAAGAAGTTTGGTGTAGAAAATTTATTGAGCAACAAGAAGTAATAAACTTAAGGTCCATTCAAAGTAGGTAGCATTGCTAAGAAGTTAATGAAAGAGTTGTACCAAGTTCATGGAAGTATCATGAAAAAGTACAAAGAAGATGCCTTGGAACCAAAAGGGTATTCAAGCACTGACAATTCAGAGAGAATGCCAGTTGTAGGTTGGAAACTATAAGGTAATACCTACCACCTAGAATGATCCGGCGTTGGTATTTAATTCCTAGTCGGTATTCTGATCCACAGTTGGTATTTTGACCGCAGCTGGTATTTGGTGAACATAGTTAACCAGATCTTCTTAAAAGTTGCATAAATAGCATAAAGTTTGGCCTAAGTTAAGTAAGAGCCAAGGAAGTATAAATTTAAAGGCGATCGTCTTTCGAGATGCTTCGCAAAATTAGACTTACCCCAGCGAAAATGTCCAATAGTAAGTACGATATATAGTGCAGAAAGATTTGCTTCGGAGATCCACAACTATGTGGATACACCGTATAATCTTTCATCAGACCCTAAACAGGTAAAGTATAAGCTGAACAGAGACCAACATTCTAGTTTAAGAACTGATGGTCACTATGTATGTAGTTTGGAGACTATTAGTAAAACCTAAGGGGGATAGTAGACATTATGAATGAAAGTTGAAAAGGTACTTTAGGTGATAATCAAAGATTATCTAAAGCTTTATAAGGTATAAGCTTGAAGGTGATATAAGGATAAATTTAACCGACTAATTCTAAAAGAAACAATTCTTAAGTAACCCTTAAGAAGTAATAGAGAACCCCTAATTGGGCAAGTATTGAGAATAAGAAATTCCAATGGGTATGGACGAATTGAGTTCAAATCCACTATGGGAAGGAGTACCAGTATCAACTATACCATGACAGGAATAGAAATATAGTCTTTGACCACAAAAAAACGGGCGTATAGAAACTTAAAACTTGTTTTAAGGAGACCCTCTAGACTGTATTTAACATAGTAATAAATTTGGTGATTAAATAAAAGAATTGGATTAGGATATCTAATCAAGTTATATATTACCACAAATAATTACATTTAAGGTCACCATAGAGTGGAGAAATGTAGCAACCACTACAAAACAATTACTTACTCCAAAACGTGAGAGTTTGCGAACTTCGAGGACGAAGTTTATTTTAAGGGGGAGAGTCTGTAACATCCCAACATTAGAACCTAGAAATAAGCTAAACCCAGATGTGTGCATTGCATTCATGCATAGAAAATCTGAATAATTTTTGCGCTTTTGAACAAAACTTGTCAAAGTGATTGAAGCTTCTCTTAACTTGATGGAATTGAAGTAGATCATCAAGTTGACTGTGATAAGTTTCAATATGACCTTTGCTAAAACCCTATTTCGGTAAACATTATTTGATCTAAGGGTAGATCAGATATAATAAAATGTTACTCATAATACATTGCTTAAATGATTAATATCTGATCCTTAAGGGATTCTATCATCAAATTCAGCACAACAACTCACAAATGCGAAGTTAAGATTACAACTAAAGTAATATAAATGTAATGACTAATCCTGACCTATCTTATTCTTATCTATTCTTACTATGAGTATCATAGTAATACCTAACTTTAACTCTTTAATGAGTTTCAGTTGGAAAGAGACTAAGTCAAGATCATTCACTATATATCTTTTTTTCCATATCAATCTTTACGGAACCTATCTTAATATCTGTTGTTCATCAATTTTTAGTAATCAACCATTGATTCGCAAATTCTTTAACTATCAATCCTTGATCTACTATTTCTTGATCTTATCATAGCATCTACTTAAACCTTTTAAAGAAGGCATAGTCCATGAATAACAGCATGAATCCAATATGAAATACTAAGAAGATAATTTCAATACAATTAAAAAAGTAGGATTGATAAAGCTTTGTTTAGCCAACTAAGGACGTAAGCAATAAATGATTAAAGGATTATAATGGTGATGCTTCAGCCACCAATATTGAATGCTTATATTTAGTATAAGTGAAATTGGAGGGTAGAACATGATTAAAACCCTAGTAGAGATAAATTACCCTAGAGTATTCATTACAAGCCACATAAATATAATTTAGGGTTGGAGTGTGAGTTATTGGAGTAAAGTAAATATAGGACGATATTATTCAATTAAAGCTGGTGTAGATAGAGTTATGGAAGTAGTGTTATTCATCTTAAAGGATAGTCAACTTTAGAGAAAGGTAGTTGGATGCATACAACTATTAGAGATATATTAGTGATGAATGATTAAGGAAGATTATGAGTAGAGTTTGAAGGAACTACTTGTTGGATGGAAGGCTATCAACAGTAGAGTAGTTGATACAACCAAGCAAGGATATGAGGAAGCTATGAAACACTTTAGTATCGAACTCATTGGATTCATCCATGAGTTTAGAAGGTTAATCAGTGAATAAGAATATTCTTATGAAGTAAAACTCATCATGTTCATCATGAGGATAGATAGGAAAAGGTAGTATATCTAGGAAAGGAATTCCTTAATAAGAAGTATAGAATTATGAATTATGGAAGATAGTAATTCTTGGTAAACAATCAACTTGAAATCTTAAAACCAAGTATAATATCCATTTCATATTAAGAATTCCTTATCTTATATCTATACCACTTGATAAGAACATTTCCATATAACAAATCACATAAGCACATCTCTGCCAATTCTAGCCATCATAATTATATGTGCTTAGGAGTATCTTTATCAATTCCTTGCTATAAAACATTCTAAATATAACTTTCTAGTCCTGAAGGTGATGTCATCCAGTATTCCAAATAGAAAACAATATGTTTAGTTCTTAAATCTTTACTCACATCTATAAAGGAATATAAATATGTTAAAAACCCTAAACCCTAGGATAAATATTCACAATTCAAACTCTAAACTTCTTTGTTTATCATAATAGAATATATACATTGCCATTTTCTAGATCAATGGAAGTAGTAATAACCATATTCATTTCTTTTATATTTCATGCATCAAATCATGATATAGGATCATTATACATATAAAAATTTCTATTCAAACTATGAGCCAACTAGAGTTAAGTTTTATAAACAAATAAGAATATATCATTTAATAAAGTTATGATTAAAAGTGGAAAGAAAAATAATAAGAAAAGCTTCTACAAATTATTAAGAGGGTTTATATAATAAAAGAAATATAAAAATATTATATAATAAAAGAAATATAAAAATATTATATAATAAAAGTTCACAAATGATACTAAATATATTTTAGTATTACTACAATTATCCAGCAAATAAATTCTACAATGAAAAGTTCAAATACAGATTAAATTCAAATCTGTAAAGGAAAACAGAAAAGAGAAAAAGAGAAAGCTTAACTCCTCTTTCCTTATCTGACGCCTGGGTGCAGTCCACAAAGGCCCAGTAACTAGCCCAACTCGTTTCCATCTATGACTGACAGGTTGGGCCAAAGAAGGACCGCGGGTTGAGCGAAAAGAATTGCTCGGGGGTTTTCCACAAAAGTTACGTCGTCGTCATCCTCACGCACATAGGCAGCTCGCTGGAGGAGCTCACCGCCGCCCGATGCCGTCGTCATCGTCCTTGCGCCAAGATCAACGCCTCTATCGCCAGGAGAGGATAAGGAGGCCACCGCGACGTCCTTGCTCGTCCTCATCCTTAATTTCCCCCTCTAAAACCCTCTCTACCTCTTTTCCCCAACCATGCCGAGAACCCTAGCTCGGAGGTGAGCCGGAGCCGGTGATTCCGTGCTCGCCTCTGCAAGATAATACCACGGTGGAGACTGCTGTGCTCTTTTCGTTCGATTGCCCCAGCTTGCACCTGTGGAGAAGGCGTGAATCGACCCAATCGCACCCTCGTTTCCCGACGCTGTTAGTCGGAATCCTTGTCGGAGAGCTCGCCTCCAACCACGCTTGTCCTCGCCAACCTCTCTATCGTCATTAGGGTAAGCTTACGCATCTCTAGACACCATTCTCGCTTGATGATTCACACCGTAGACCCTATTTCGTTGAGCACCGCCGCTGGCCGCCGCAGAAGCTCGTCGCCGGCATATTTCCGGTAACCTTTAAGTAGCAGTGTTACCACCAATACGTACGCCTCGGTTCCCTCTATCCAGTAACATCGACCTTGTCCACCGGAGCATAGTGGTTCGCCGCCAGCGACCATCCTCTAGTGGCGGAGGCCAGGCTGATGTCAGCATGGCATCATGCTTGCGTCAACCTAGCCACGTCAACGTGTTTGAACTGGTCTTTGTCTCACGTGGCATGTGACATGTCCTAGGGCCCATATGTCATAGACTAGGGGTAGAGACAGATTCAGTAACAAATGCATTTTTCTAAACCTGAGAGCTGAGATGGACACTGGCCCACTGGTCAGTGACTCAGACTAAGTGTGGGTGCGGTGTAAAAAGTATTTCCTGTTTAAGAAATAAATAAAATGTTATACACCTAATTATTAATATTCCAGAAATCAAATAAATGATTAAATATTGTTTAATTCATAACTTTTGATTTATAGTTCAGAAAAACGTGTATAATATATGAAAAATTGTAGAAAAATAAAATCTACCACTTAAAATTATTATCAAATGTTATTATGATGATTATTTTAATAAATATTATTTAATAAAGGTTTTGTAAGTAATAAAACTTTAATACTTCATATTTTAATAATGGTAAATGTTAAGAATATAAATAAATACCAAAGATATTGGAAAAATAAAAACAATATCTTAAAAACTATAATCATGTATTATTATTTCATTTAATTAAATATTTATTATTTATTAAGTATTTTTAAAGTATTAAATTTTATAAAAATCATATCTTATTATTTATAAATCACAAAAATAATTGTAATATACCAAAATGATCACAAATATAATATCTACATGTTAAAAATATAATATTCACTTTTGAGTTAATTAAAAATTCAAATATTTTAATAACTCAAATTTAAACTTATTTAGTTAATTAATAATTCATATAAGGATAAATAAACTTTGTTAATATTCCTAAAATAAGTCAATTAAGTCTACTAAATAGTATTAGTCTTAAATATTAATATTATAAAGCTACAATGGTTTAAAACATTGTAAACACCTTTTTATTAAATTATCTTCAACCTTAAGTGAAGATTATATTCTAAAAGGATTCCTATTTATAATTAAAAAACCTTAAAAAACAACTTGTGAATAAATCAGATCCTTTCTATCTACTTTAACCACTCATCTATAAAAGGTAAATAATACTACTCCATTATAAAATCAAGAAACCACTACACCAAGTAAAAGAATAACCATTCTTAGGCAACCTTAAGAAAACCAGACCAGGTACACATGGTATAAATACCATAAACATTATACTTTCAAACTATCTTTGTTTTAAAGTTAACTTTAGTCTATAAGAATCTAAATATAACACTATAAACAATATTAGATGTTTTATAGTTAACTTTGATCTGAAATAGTTAAGTTATAAAGCATCTCGAGCCCAAACTATTCACGCAAGCACAAATAACATCGACCACCACTAACTAACCACAAGGATTGTTTAGACCTTCGAAAAGGAATCTTTTCTTCAAAAGTTATTCGTTTTGCCACTTCAAACAATATATGACAAATAATCAAGATCACATTACTTCATAATTCCCTCATATACCTAGGATCCATAACACTTAATCTATCAATAAGTGACTCTACTTATAAAGTAAAGTTTGGAGATAAACTATTAAAGTGTAAACAATTTTGAATAGCATTTCATAGATATATATTTTATTGCTGCATAAATATGTGTTGTTCCCACACACTCACCAACCCTAATAAGAAGCACAAGTGTGAAACTTATCTAAAAGGATAACACATTCTAAAGTAACCATTTCCAGTATCCAAACCCTAGAACAACGTTATTTCCAACATTCGTGTTTATAAAAGTACATCTCATTACTTATGCATAAAGCATACTACCTCTTTAAACATTAGTCCTTACCGGACCAATGATGCTGATTTCAGATTTTGGATCTTATACTAACCCGAAGACCGTGAGTGCATAATCTTGCAATCACAAAAGGCAAGTTCACACTTGCTCATGTCCTTTGTTTATTTTCTGTAAAGTATTTTACAAATCCAGTGTTGTCACCACCTGTATTTGAAAAAGATCATAAAACACTATTTTAGATAATAATGTGAGCTATTGGTTACTGATCCAGGGTGATCAGCTAATCTATTAAATCTGACAGTTGGAATACCATTGTTCAGAACTATATCACCTAGGACTTAACAACCAATGTCGCCAGTGATTCTTGCGTCGTATATTACGCGTTGACCACGAGATTTGGGATGGGACGGAGAAGTCAGCTGTATCTTCTTGCTCTCGCATGAAGCCGGATGTGCAGGTCGTGGCTGTTATCCTCATAGCGTGCATATTAATTGGTAATTCATAGAGGATTTGCAGCATATGGGTGGGAACCCTCAATGTCCCACGATAGTTCTGACATCTAACGGTTTGTACAAACCATTGCCGTAATTCTTTATGTGGGCATGGTGTACACCAAGGAGGCATGCGAGGTCACGAAGGGAGCAGTGATTGGCTTGGATCATCTTCTGGGCCCCACATCATGGAATTGTGGACGGGAATAAGCTGCCCGGTTGTGCAACAAGAGTTGATCTCTCATGGGTAAAGTAACGCACCTCTGCAGAGTGTAAGAACTGTAACTTGTTACTTCCTGTTCCGGGAAGGAGCCGCAAACGCGGCGGGAAAGGAACTCCATGAAAGTTTTGGTAAACCCGTGAAGGCTGACGGACATAGCTTTTCAAAATAAAAGCAACCTTTGAAGAAATGTTTATGAAAACTTGTGTTGCCTACGACCTACGGTCTGTGGCTGTAGTTATAGTGCATCAAACAATCCTTTTCTAGTGAATTTGCTGAGTACGCTCGGACTCATAGTATCTTCTTAGCCCTGCTAGATTCTAAAGCCGGAATAGACAACATCCACATCAAGTTATGCTCCAGGACTCGTCATCCAAAGCCAAAGCTCTTCAATAAAGTCAGGAAAGTCAACATATACATCAACTCAAGTGAAGACAGAATTACTGATTAGATAGAAATATAATCTCTAGTCAATAACCTAATTCTGTAGAGTATTGCAATAGCAGCAATGCCAACCCATTAGTTAAAATACTAGTCTTAATAGTATACTAGTTCTTGTGTTGTTCATTGTAACATCCCAGCATTAGAGCTTAGAAATAAGCTGAACACAGATGTGTGCATTGCATTCATGCATAGAAAATCTGAATAATTTTCGCGCTTTTAAATAAAAACTTGTCAAAGTGATTGAAGCTTCTCTTAACTTGATGGAATTGAAGTAGATCATCAAGTTGACTGCGATAAGTTTCAATATGACCTTTGCTAAAACCTTATTTTGGGTAAACATGATTTGATCTAAGGGTAGATCAAATGTAATAAAAGTTAAACCCTAGTGCATTACTTAATGAGTTGTATTTGATCTTTAAGTGATCACATCCTAGTATTCATTACACAACTCATGAATACCAAGTTATAAATATAACTTAAGTAAAAGGAATGTAACAACTATATCGTAATCTCATCTGCTTATGCCATGAGTATCATGGTAACACTTAACCTTAACTCTTTAGTGAGATTGAGTAGGAAAGAAACCAAGAAACATCATTCACCATATATCTTTCTTTCCATATCAATCTTTATCATCTCTATTGAATCCTATCCTTATATTTGTTGTTCATAAATATTGAGTAATCAATTATTGATTCACCAATTCTTAACCTATCAATTCTTGACCTATCAACTCTTGTCCTTATTATAAAATTCACTTAAGGCCTATAAAGAAAGAAGTAAGAAGAGGTAAATAGTAATGCTAGTATTATATACTATTTATAGGATGGGAGTGTTGAAGAGGATAAGAACAATATGATAATTGATGGACTTAACTCACTCATGTATAGATAGAAGAGTTAAGTAGAAGATACAATTATATTTTAACAAATAGGATTATAAGGATGAACATTGAAGATAGTTACCAATGAGTAATACTATTGGATTAAGTAGGCATAGCAAATGAATAACATCCCTAATACAATAGAGATACTAAGAAGATAATTTCAATACAATTATAATGTTGTATTGATGAAGCCTTGTTTAGCCAACTGGAAACCTGAATCATAAAGGACCAAAGGATTATGATCATGCCTTATTCACCAATATTGAATGCTTATACCATGTAAGTGACATTGGTGGATAAAACATGATTGAACAGTAGTATAAATATATTATCCTAGATTAGTTATTACAAGTCACATTAATATAATGTGATGTTGGAATATTGGATATTGGAGTTAAGCAGAGACAAGATAGTTTGATTAAGATTATATTAGAGTAACATTGGATTAAAGAAGTAGTATTTTCCTCTTTGGAAATACTACGCACTTGAGGTGAAGTAGGATTTAATGTATACATCTATTGAAGGGATATTAGTGAAGGATGATTAAGGAAGAGTATGATTGGAGTTAGAAGTAACCACTTGTTGGATTGGGAATTATCAACAACAGAGTAGTGGATATAACCAAGTATGGATAGGAAAAGATTATGAAAAGCTTTAGTGTTGAGCTCATTGGATTTATAAATGGCTTTAGAAGAACAAAAGGTAGATAAGAATATTCTGTAAAGCAAAACTCATCATGTTAACACATGATGATGGATATAGAGAAGTAATATATCTAGGAAAGGAATTCCTTAATTAGAAGTCCAGAATTAGGAAGTATGGAATATAGGAATTCTTGGTAAACACTAGACCCTAGATCTTTACCAAACATATTATCCATTTCATCTAATTGATCTATCATCTTGTTTACACAAAGCTTCATAGAAATATTTACTATATCAAATCACCTGAGCACATCTTTGTCATTTTCAATCATCATTATCATATGTGCCTAAGAATTAACTTTATCAATCCTTTCTCATAAGTTGTTCTAGAAAACAAATCCACTATTTTACTTTGAATGGTGATGTTTTTAAAGATCACAAATATAAAGACAATATGATTAACCATTAATCTTTATTCATATCAATAAAATAATACAAATGTATTAAGAACCCTTAAACTCTAGGGTGAGTAATTACAATTCAGAACTCTAAATTTATTAATAAGTTTTCCCATCAACATTTCACAAATATTCTATTTATAATCATTAAACAAAGTCTTTAATTCATCTCTCTAACCATTTATTCCATATGAGTATGGAATAAGTAGGAGTATCATAACTATAAACCACCCTATACTATGTGATTAAATACATATAAATAAAACCTATAAATATTATTAAACATTTTAAAACTTAATTACTCCTAATAAAAGTGAAAATAATAATAATAGAAAAGGTATCTATATAATGAAAATAAAGAAACCCTAAACAATATATAATAAAAGATCACCAATTGATTCTTAATAACTTCAATATTACTGCAATTATTCAGAAAATAAATTCCATAAATAAATTTCAATCAAATGTGTAATATTCAAATCTGGAAATAAAACAGAAAATGGAAAAGAGATAGAATCGGGAAAAAACAGAAGAAATAACAAATCTGGCCCACGGCCCATTTCCTCTTCTCTCTATCCGTCGCCCACAGGCCACAACTAATCTTCTTCGCTCACTTCGCAGGAACCCACTCTAGCCCAACACCGGCCCAGTATCCCTTCATTATTTTTCTTCCTTTCTTCTTCATTCAGACAGAAGGCCTTCGGGGAGCAGCAGCTGTGTGGCGCCGCCGGAGCCGTCCGCCGTCGTCGTGATGACCGCCGTGCCCTAATATGCGAGCCACCGCTCTTTGATCCTATAAGGATCCCGTAACCACAGAGAACGAACCCTAATCCCTTTCTCCTTCGTTTCCCCTTATCCACTGTAAAACCAAGCTCGTCGGAGATCATCCACCTCGTCGTTCCCGACCACCCTAGGACCAACGGAGGACACCAACGTGCTCGCCGTGCTCTGCTTGTTCATCTTCGACAAATCATGCAAGCGGGCGCAACCCCAATCGACGGGATCGAAGCATCTACCGCCGCCAGACATCGTCGTTCATCGTTGATTGCCACCGTCTCAAACCTCCTCCGCCCTCTTCAACACGGTCTTACGAATCCTGGTAAGCTACCGGTGCTCACGAACCTCTCCAATTTGTCTTTCGAACACCACAACGCCGTGCCGACGCTCACCTTCATCCGTCGCTGCAGTTGCTCGTCGGAGCAAGTGCTCCGATGACCATTTAGAGGCGGCGCAACCCTAGTTCGACTCGCCAACGTGTGCTGAATATAATACAACCTTGCACTGTCCCGCGCGCGCCCTAGATCATTGGATCAAAATCAATCTGAGAGGATCTGTTCGTATGACGCCATCGTGAGATCATGCTTGCGTCATCTTGACCAAGTCCACCCAGTTGACTGGTCTTTGCTGATGTGGCCTATGACGTGGCCTAAGCCCCACATGTCTGTGACCGTGGGTAGATCCCATCTGAGTGTAAAATGGTTTAATGTCTATTTAGGAAAAATTAAAACATTATAAATTCAAATTTTAATATTCCAGAAATAAAATAAAATGATTAAATCTTGTAAATTTAATACCTTTTGTTTTATAAATCAGAAAAATACATATAATGTATGAAAATGTTTAGAAAAATAAAATTTACAACTTAAAACTATTATTAAATATTATTATGATAATTATTTAAATAAAAATTATTTAATAAATACTTTATAAAGTTTTAAGACTTTGATAATTAATATTTTAATAATGGTAAAAATTAAAAATCTAAATAAAATACCAAAAATCTTAGAAAAATAAGAATTATACTTTAAAACTATAATCATGCATTATTATCCCTCTTAATTATATATTTATTATTTATTAAGTATTTATATAGTAATAAACTTTATTAAAATCATATCTTATTATTTATAAATCACAAAAATAAATGTAATATACCAAAATGATCACAAAAATAATACCTACATGTTAAAAATATAGTATTCCACTTTTGAATTAAATAAAAAGTTAAATACTTCTATAACTTGAATTTAAACCTATTTCTTCAGTTAATAATTCATAAAATGACAAATAAAATTTGTTAATATTTCTTAAATTAACCAATTAAATGTAATAAACAGTATTAATCTTAAATACTAACATTATGAGGTCAAAATGATTTAACACCATTTAAATACAATTTTATTAAGTTATCTTTCAACCATAAGTATAAATTATTTTATAAAAGAATCCTTATCTAATATAAAATTTCCAAGAATAATTGTAATAAGATAAAACCCATTCTTTATATTAACCACAAGTTTATAAACAAATCAAAACACTATAAGTGAGTTCAT
Organism: Avena insularis; assembly: GCA_023614405.1. Lineage (NCBI taxonomy): Eukaryota > Viridiplantae > Streptophyta > Magnoliopsida > Poales > Poaceae > Avena > Avena insularis. The sequence goes on along the minus strand of CM042685.1, from coordinate 429,749,007 downwards.
AAGTAATACATAATATTGTTTACTTATTCACACACATTAACCACACCCTTATAGGGAGATAAATTCCTTTATACCATTATAATGTAAGGAAATCACTACTCCAATAGAAGTAATGCCATTCTTAAGTAACTCTAAGGAAACAATATAAAGTGAACAAGATACAAGTATCATAAGTAATACACCCTAAGTCTATCTACAATCTTAAAGTTACTTATAGTTACAAAGCTATAAGTATGATACTAAATACTTTGTTACCTGTCTTATAGTTTACTTTGGTATGTTATAAATAAGTTATAAAACATCTCAAGTCCAAACTATTCAAGCAAGCACAAACAACATCAACCACATCTAATTAACCACAAAGATTGTTTAAACCTTAATAAAGGAATCTTTTCTTCAAAAGTTATTCATTTTGCCACTTCAATCAACATATAACAATTAATAGTAAACACCTTACTTTATACTTTACTTGTATAATAATATTTTTAATACTTAAATTCTTTATAAGTGACATTACTTGTAAAGTAAAACTTGAAGATAAACAATTAAGATGTAAACAACCTTATGTAACATTCCATACTGTATATTTTGTTGTTATATATAAATACATGTTGTTCTCCACATACTCACAAGCCATAATAAGAAGCACATGTATGAAACTTAATCTAAAAGGGCAACACATTCCAAGGAAACCCTTTCTATTATCCAAACCCTAGAACAACGTTATTCTCGGGATTCGCGTTTATCAACTTGCATTACATTACTTATGGATAAAAGCATCTTGCTTCTTTAAACATTAGTCCTTACCGGACCAATGATGCAGATTTCAACTATTGGATCTTATATTGTCTTGAAGACCATGAGTGCATAATCTTGCAATCACAAAAGGCAAGTTCACACTTGCTCATGTCCTTTGATTATTTTCTGTAAAGTATTTTGCAAATCCAGTGTTGTCAACACCTGCATTTGAAAAAGGACAAAAAACACTATTTTCATAATAATGTGATTCTAGGTTATTTACCATGAGGTAATAACCTACTATAAGAGTTCTGGTGATAAAGGAACATATTACCTAGGACTTAACAACCAATGTCGCCAGTGATTCTTGCGCCGTATATTACGCGTTAACCATGAGATTTGGAATGGGACGGAGAAGTCATCTGTATCTTTTCCCTCTTGCATGGAGCTGGATGTGCGGGTCGTGGCTGTTATCACTCGTAGCGTGCATATTATTTATGGTAATTCGTAGAGGATATGCAGCATATGGGTGGGAACCCTCGATGTCCCATGATAGTTCCGGCATCTGAACGGTCTGTACCGCCATTGTCGTAATTCAATAGGTGGGCTGGCGTACACCAAAGAGACATGCGGGGTCGCGGAGAAGGCAGTGGTTGGCTTGGATCTTAGTCTAGGCCTCATACCAAGGAAGTGTGAATGAACCTGCAATTCGGATGTGCAACAAAGCTAAGATCTCTTATGGGTAAAGTGATGCACCTCTGCAGAGTGTAAGAATTGTAACTTGTTACTCCCTGTTCCGGGAAGGAGCTGCGAACGCGGCGGTAAAGGAACTCCATGAAAGTTCTGGTAAACCCATGAAGGCTGACGGACATAGCTTTTCAGAATAAAAGCAACCTTTGAAGAAATGTTTACAAAAACTTGCATTGCCTACGACCTATAGTCTGTGGCTGTAGTTATAGTGCATCAAACACTCCTTTTCTAGTGAACTTGCTGAGTACGCTCGTACTCAAAGTATCTTCTTAACCCTTGCTAGGTTCTAAAGCCAGTACAAACGACGTCTACATCAAGTTATGCTCCAGGAATCATCATTAAAAGCTAAAAATCTTCCATGAAGTCAAGGAAGTCAGCATATACATCAACTCAAGTGAAGACGAAGTTGCTGATTAGATAAGAATAGGATTTCTAACCATAGAACCTACTTCTGTAGAATATTGCAATAGCAGCAATGCAAGCCTAGTAGTTCAGCTACTAGTTTTATAAGTATGGTAGCTATGAGTTATTTATTCTTGATTCTTCTTTGTAAGGAGTTTCTTTCTCTCTCTTTAACCTAGAGTGTTCTCTGGATCTTGTGTAAAGAGTTGAGTTGTAACCTATAGTCATGTCTTGGACCTGCTATGTTTCTGTTGTACTACTCCAAGGGATGTAATACTAGTGAACGGTGTTTCATTGGTGTTATGTCAACGACTATAGTGTACTACATCATGCAGTGGTATGCTGGGTCACCGCATTCATCTTTGATTCTTCTCCGTAAGAAGTTCTTTCTCTCTCTCTCTTTAACCTAGAGTGTTCTCTGGATCTTGTGTAAAGAGTGAGTTGTAACCTTTAGCCATGTGTTGGACCCGCTGTGTTTACTTGTGCCATTCGAGGATGTAATACTAGTGAAGTGTTTCATTGGTGTTATGTCAACGACTATAGTATACTACATCATGCGTGGTATCTTTGGGTCACCGCAGTTGGTATCAGAGCATATGCTTTGACCTTAGGTTGGAAACCTAGTAAATGGGTAGAACCTGTAGGACACATCCTAGCAACAATAAAGAGTTCTCTAGTGATATGAGGGATATTCACTTGAGAATAATCCTGTTATGTTACTAGTGCGATAATTCTTTTGTGTGATTGCAAATTCGATCATTACCCAAGAGTTTTAACTCTATGTGACTGATGATAATTTCTTATCCACAGTTCCACATGGCACCTCGATATCCACCTCGGAATGTTCAAGTGATGAATAGGACGTTGAATGACTACGTAGGGGATTGGACAGATAATCCCCGCCAACTTCTATGGAGTTTGGAATGTGAATCGAGACTTCTGGTCAAGATTTACAGTTACTATGATGGGCAGGTATTAGCTAAATACCATGTTATGATCATGTTACCCAAGAAGTTAGGACTTAAGGTAGAAATGCCATCATGAGAGGCAAGGTGCATGGCATCTGCATATCAGATTGCCGTAGCAACAGCCATAACCATGATCCGAGAACAAAAATCCCAAGCTCTAGAAGGTAGTACTCACACCATTATACCACATGAAACCTCAAACCCAGAGCATGAGTTAGATCACTCTACTCTAGTTCAAGCAGAACCTACTCGAGTTGTAGAGTATATGGATCGTTATCGGTCTTTACTAAACACTTATCATAACACTCACCAAGTTTTAGTTCAGGAGCTGGATACGGTCATTGAGGATTTTACTGATCCTGATAAAGCAATGGCACGTAGGAAGAAGCTAGATAAAGAAGCTTGGCATCCCAAATACATACCTTCAGGAGAAAGTGTTTGAGGAAACTGAGTTTGATGACCCAAACTCGGAAAATTATACCTACAACCAAAATGACTTCAAGCCACCTGAAGACCTATGGACCAAATATAACTCCGAACAACAGGAATGGAATAAAGTTATTCCAAATAACCCTGAGTCAAACAAGTATGGATGGGAAGTAGAATCTCAAGGTGGAATAATAGGAAACCCTATACCTTGTGATACAGGTATTGAAGAAGAGATCAACTATACCCATCGAGAGCCTTATGGACCATATGGGGGTAATACTAATCCAATCGACTTAGAAGAGTATTCCGATAGCTACTACACCAATATATATGACTGTATCCAAGAAAAAGCTAAGGAGCCAACTTACTATGAGGAAGCATTACCGGACAATCAGGAATATCCTGAAGAGGATTATGCCAACTCTAGTCATTTTTCAATGACTAATCTCAGTCTCGGTACTTCTAACCAATAATACGCACCTCCTGGATGCTCTTACGCTCCGTATAAGGCGTCGAGACTTCACGTCATCATGCACGGAACTCCAGGAAGCACTAGAGGAAGATGAAAGTAAGAAAGGAACGACATCCCAAGGGATGAGGGCTTGAATAATGTATATAGAGGGTAATGCGTAATGTAGTTTGAAGAGTTTGCCGAAATAAGTGAGGATATATCCATAAGAACAAGAAGTTCTTGTAAGATAGTTGTGTAAATAGGTGTGGAGCAAACCGTTGGAACATCTAGTACATTTGTAAATTATTTAAAAACCCTATGTATAATACATGGTATATGTTTTGTTGTTTATCGACTTTTGGATCTTTTTTGAATCTTCTTAATTGACTAGATCTGTACATGAAGTTTAATTAGGTGTGCAAATGCATGATGTAACTGAAGGGTTTCGCGGCATAGTAAATCAAAATTTTCACGGATGCGAACAGAGGGAAGCCAAGATCTAATCTAGGAGATGCAAACAACGAGAGAGATTAGATTGGATCTTCATACCCTTGAAGATTCGCTGTGACAACGTTAAATCGAGCGTGGGTGATGTAGTCGTACTCGCTTCTCCTCCTCGCGATCCGATCCGATCTGGAACCACAAGTGGCGGTGCCTCCGTGAGATGCACATGTGCAGCACCTCGATGTCTCCCCCTTCCTTGGTACAGCAAGTATGGTGGAGAGATGGGTTGGATCTACAACGCGACGGCGCGGTGCAATTGGTGGAGAATTTCTGCAGCAGGGCTTCGCCTACAAGCAGTCGGGAGGGAGAGGAGGCGCAGAGGCTAGGGTTGGAGGGGAAGGTGTGAGGGGGTGGTGCGCCCCCACCCCTCTTTATATAGAGGGGGGGCGCAGCCCTAGCCCCTCCCCCAATCCCAAACCGGCGGCCCCAAGGAGGAAGAGTGGGGGGCAAGGAAACCCCCCCTTCTAGAAGGTCTATCTAGGGTTTAAACCCTCTTTGGCTGGCTGGGCCCTATGGGGCCTTGTGCCCCTGGTCCAATGCGGCCAGAGCACTCCCTCATAGGCCCAAGCCCCCTCCCGGAAGGTAGGGCCACGTTGGTCCCCTTCCGGAAGGTTCTAGAAGCTTCCGGTACAATACCGATTAACCCGGAACAATTCCGAAGTCCAAAAACTGCACTGCCTTATATGAATCTTATTCTCCGGACCATTCCGGAACCTCTCGTGATGTCTCGGATCCCATCCGAGATTCCGAACAAAAACTCATAAACCAATTATCCAATCTATCCTAGCGTCGAGACTCGTTATGTGTGTGACCCTGAGGGTTCGAGAATATGCGGACATGATCTTCTATCAATAATCAACAAGGGTCTGAAACCCATATTGACTCCCACATTCATCGATGATCATATCGGATGAACCACGATGCCAGGATTCAATCAATCCCATATTTATATTCCCTTCGTCTCGCGATATTTTACTTGCGAGATTCGATCGTTTGCCGTCATACATAGTTCAATCTCGTTCACAGCAAGTACTTTACTCGTTCCGTAATCCGATATCACTTTGTGATTAACTCCTTAACCACATGCTTGCAAGCGGTGTTGATATCGATTACCGAGTGGGCCCGAAGTATATCTCTCCGACTTGGGAGGGACAAATCCCATCTCGATACATACAACCCAACAGGCACTTTCCGATCACCTGAGAGACACCTTTATGATCACCCTCTCATAGGATGACGTTTGATGACCTCAAATCTTTCTTCTGATACCAGGGAGTTGTATTATCTCATGGTCTAAGGAATACAATATTTGACATAAGAAAAGCTTCGCAAAGATGAACACGATGACACGATCTAATTGTTTCGCTTAGTTTGGGTCTGTCCACCATATCATTCTCCCAATGATATGATCTCATTATTAAACGACAACTCATGTCCATGGTTAGGAAACCTTAACCATCATTAATCAATGAGATAGTCCATAGAGGCGTACTAGGGACACGGTGTTGTATACAAACCACACAAGTATTAATGTTTCCGCTTAATACAATTCTAGCATGGAATATAAACATTATCATGAACAAGAATTATAATAATAACATCTTTATTATTGCCTCTAGGGCATAATTCCAATAGTAACACCCAGTTATTACTTGATGTTATAGACCTAGATAGAAACGGGAATTCGTGTAAGGGAGTGACGAGTTTCAAAGTTCAAAAGGAAGACTTACTTGAAGGATGAAGCAAGATATAAGGAGTATTAACACCATTTGGAGGATAGATCAAACATAGACTATTCTTAGCCGGATTCAAGAAAGAAGTTTGGTGTAGAAAATTTATTGAGCAACAAGAAGTAATAAACTTAAGGTCCATTCAAAGTAGGTAGCATTGCTAAGAAGTTAATGAAAGAGTTGTACCAAGTTCATGGAAGTATTATGAAAAAGTACAAAGAAGATGCCTTGGAACCAAAAGGGTATTCAAGCTCTGACAATTCAGAGAGAACGCCAGTTGTAGGTTGGAAACTGTAAGGTAATACCTACCACCCAGAATGATCCGCCGTGTGTATTTAATTCCTAGTCGGTATTCTGATCCACAGTTGGTATTTTGACCGCAGCTGGTATTTGGTGAACATAGTTAACCAAATCTTCTTAAAAGTTGCATAAAGAGCATAAAATTTGGCCTAAGTTAAGTAAGACCCAAGGAAGTATAAATTTAAAGGCGATCGTCTTTCGAGATGCTTCGCAAAATTAGACTTACCCCAGCGAAAATGTCCAATAGTAAGTATGACATATAGTGCAGAAAGATTTGCTTCAGAGATCCACAAGTATGTGGATACACCGTATAATCTTTCATCAGACCCTAAACAGGTAAAGTATAAGCTGAACAGAGACCAACATTCTAGTTTAAGAACCGATGGTCACTATGTATGTAGTTTGGAGACTATTAGTAAAACCTAAGGGGGGAGTAGACATTATGAATGCAAGTTGAAAAGGTACTTTAGGCTATAATCAAAGATTATCTAAAGCTTTAGAAGGTATAAGCTTGAAGGTGATATAAGGATAAATTTAACTGACTAATAATAAAAGAAACAATTCTTAAGTAACCCTTAAGAAGTAATAGAGAACCCTTTTGTATGAGGAAGCTATGAAACACTTTTGTATCAAACTCATTGGATTCTTCCATGAGTTTAGAAGGTTAATCAGTGAATAAGAATATTCTTATGAAGTAAAACTCATCATGTTCATCATGATGATAGATAGGAAAAGGTAGTATATCTAGGAAAGGAATTCCTTAATAAGAAGTATAGAATTATGAATTATGGAATATAGTAATTCTTGGTAAACAATCAACTTGAAATCTTAAAACCAAGTATAATATCCATTTCATATTAAGAATTCCTTATCTTATATCTATACCACTTGATAAGAACATTTCCCTATAACAAATCACATAAGCACATCTCTGCCAATTCCAACCATCATAATTATATGTGCTTAGGAGTATCTTTATCAATTCCTTGCTATAAAACATTCTAAATATAACTTTCTAGTCCTGAAGGTGATGTCATCCAGTATTCCAAACAGAAAACAATATGTTTAGTTCTTAAATCTTTACTCACATCTATAAAGGAATATAAATATGTTAAAAACCCTAAACCCTAGGATAAATATTCACAATTCAAACTCTAAACTTCTTTGTTTATCATAATAGAATATATACATTGCCATTTTCCAAATCAATGGAAGTAGTAATAACCATATTCATTTCTTTTATATTTCATGCATCAAATCATGATATAGGATCATTATACATATAAAAATTTCTATTCAAACTATGAGCCAACTAGAGTTAAGTTTTATAAACAAATAAGAATATATCATTTAATAAAGTTATGATTAAAAGTGGAAAGAAAAATAATAAGAAAAGCTTCTACAAATTATTAAGAGGGGTTATATAATAAAAGAAATATAAAAATATTATTGTAACATCCCAAAAATCACGATTTCAAAGTTTGCATATCATTCATGCATGCATATAGATTTGAGATCATTTTCAAACTCAGAAAAACAGAAGCACTTTGTGCTATGATTTTATGTGGGCAGATTTTATTCAAATGGCCATCCTCATTTGAAGGTTTGAGAGTATAGGAACCTTGTATGTTTGCTTTCTTTGTTGAAAAGATTGAGTGTAGTTTTGACCAAGTTTTGCAAATTGGAAATGGTTTCAAAAACCATTTTTCAAATAGTTACAAATCAGATGCAAGTCCCTGATTATTTTGTTTCCCAAGTTGACCAAGCCTTTACTTAGCAAACCACTTGACTTTGTGCCTAATTGTGAGACTACTACACACTGCAAAAATCCCAAGAAAGTTTGAATTCAAATGAAACTTGAAATCATTTGAAAATCTATTCTGAAAAATCGAATCAGAAAAAGAAAAGGAGCAAACAAAAGAAAAGGGTCGGGCGCCACCAATTTAGCCCAGCAACGGAACAGGCCCAGCTAGCCCACCCGGGCTATTTCTTTTCCTCTCGCCTTGAAGCACACCCCACTCGGCAGCGGCGGACCCCACACCCCTCTGGTTATTTCGCTGACAAGCGGGCCCCGTCCACGTCGCCCTCGTCTTCCCCAAACCACGCCCGCGACCACGTCGCCGCTGCTGTCAAGGCCGGTAATGGCGCGGCGTAATTAGCCATTATGCCGCAGGCATTTCCTGTCGCACCTGGACCTACTTAATCCCCTCTGCCCCGCGAGCATTTCCCCCCACTCTCCTCGCTCACTCCGCCACCAGGCTGCGCACAATTGCCCCCGAAGCCCCGCAGTACCGACAACTCTGGCGACCGATTACGGTGAGCCTCGACCGCCCCCCTCTCTCTGGTTCAACCGATGATGCCCAGCTCGATCTTGCGCATACGCTAATGCCTTTCTTTTGCCTGCTCGTGACCTAGGTTGTCGTCTCCGTTCACGACCGAAACCACCTGCGTCGCCGATAGACTCCGGCGACCAATTCAGGTAAAACCCGAGCGCCCCTTGCCCCCTCCTTCACGCGAGCTTGTTCGCCTGTGTCTTGCGCAACTCCTGATGCATCTGTTTCGTGCTAGGGCGACGCCAAACCTAGCCAGTGACCTCGACTGCAAGCTACTGACGCCGCCCACAACTCCGACGAGCCCCTGAGACCGTGTCCGTTCGCCCCTCGACGAACCATCGCCACCTTGAGCATCAGCAGCCTCCTGCGGTTCTGGTAAGCGTCTCCTTTCTTCCCCGGGCGACCTAGAGCGCCAGCACCACCGCAGTCAGACGCGCCGCCGCCAGCCGCCGCCGCTAGTTTCTGGTTAGGAGATTGGTAGCCGTCAGATCCAGATCCAGCGCTTAGAAACAGTTCACTTAACGAAGGGGTATGGATAGATCTGAGCCTTGCAGCGATAGTTAGATCCAACGACGCGGAAGGGTGATCCGGTGCGAACCGGTACGCGCCAATAGAAACATGACGCGTGGCTAGAGTTTAAATCAAAAACAGATTTCAAATCAGATTTAGATCCAGATTTCAAATGGCTATAACTTGAGTTTCCCACGTTAGATTTTTGCAAATTTTATACCGTTGGAATCAGGGAGACAAGGCCTTTCTGAATCTGCAATGTGTTTAACAAAAAGTTTCTGTTAAAATGACTTTTTATGCAGAAACTTGTATAGGACTATTTTAAGTATAGATTTTTGTATGGAAATTGTTTAAGTATAAACTAAGCTTGGTTTAGCAAAGTTTTGTCTTGTCTTTAGTTCAGTACCATGCATTTGCTTGGTGGAGTTTTTCAAAAATCATCACTTAGTATTTCTTGCATGCATGCATTCATATTTTTGTTTGTATATGAATTGTGTGTAACTTTGTGCTACAAATTTTGTGTAGATTTTGCTAGTGACTGTGATTGTGAAGAGTGCTACTCTCCCCATTACCAAGGCAAGTGGTACTTCATGGTTATTTTTGTATAGCATTAGAATATTTTTGCTAAGACTTGCATGCTACTTTTGCCAAATGCTATGTTGGGAAATCCTATGTAGATGTAGAAATGTTAGTATTGCTAGGAAAATTCCTAAGTTAAGACTACTATACCATGCTTAGCCTAGCTAGTAGCAAACAAGGGTTGGTAAATTTTATACATGCTATATTGAAAATATTTCTAAGTCATGAGACTTATGTTTTCTTAATAAAACAACTAAGTCAATGAACCTCCTGGGTGGAATGGGACTTGAAATGGTGGTTTTTGGTTGAGTGGTTACACAAGGCCATGGATATGGCTTGTGTATCACACTTGTGGTATGCCACCTAGGCATAAAGGGATTTTGGAGGCCAAGTGTGAGAAGCTTATAGTGCAGCCACTTGGCAATATGGGCTCTGCCTTGATCATATAGGTTGCTAGAACTTAGCCTTTTGGACAGTTGGTGGTAGTGGGAATGATAGGTTGGAGCGCGTCCAATTGGCTAAGGAAAGGCTTCTGAAAGGTCCTGTCTTGGGAAACAAAGTCTGGTGGGGAAAGTGCACAACCTCTGCAGATGGAAAAATCTAAGTACTTAGCCAAGTCCATGGTAATGGACAACTTGAGCATCAAGACATGGAAGCTATCAAGAATCTCATCACTCCAACTTCTAAGTAAAACTTGTGGTTGAACAAGGGTGAAGGACCTCAATGTCTATTGATGGTTTCTTGGGAAAAGTTTTGACAAAGAAAAACTTAGTGATTTCAACTAATAGGAAAAACCTATTTTGAAGCAAAGCAAGCCAAGCTACACTTAGCCAAATTGCATATAGTAATATAGTCCACTTAAAAATTTACTAAGGTATCACTTGCCAATACTATTCCAAAGTATTGACCCACTGTGGCTGTAACTTGTGATGTTGCAGGTTATTCAGATGATGATTAGGTGTCATGAGTCTACACTCAACATGCTTGCCTGTGGCACATGAAGATGAAGACTTGTGTTTATTTACTTATTCCAAAACTCTTGTATTAGGCCTATGGCCCTGAGTTGTAAAAGACTATGTTTTATCTGGAATGGATGTAATAAATGACCTCTGTATCTGTGTACTTCATCTTAAACTGTGGATGCTAGCATTGATCCAGGGACTAGCATTGCAATCACAGGGATCCTTTTCCTTTATAAAGGAGGGGTCTAACAGATGGTATCAGAGCACTGTGTTGCCTGTAGGATTATGACCCTAGGATTGGAAACCACTAAGGAAAAAATTTCAACTACTTCTACACTTGTCTATTCTTCTCGTAAACTTTTCTAATCTTCTTTCTCATCTCTATTTGTAGATGAACTCCATCAATGAAGCCGTAAAGAAAGGACCACTCATGGCCATGACCTTAGAGTGTGAGACAGAGTTTCCCAATATTCTCAAGGACCTCATGGTGGCAATGGAGATACATGGTGCAGTTGTGTACAAAGGCTTTCCAGTGATGGATGAAGGAGTTGAGTACTGGTGGGTGCAACTTCACTTGTACAAAAACAAGGAAGACAACCACAAGGAAAAAGGATTCTGCATGTACACCAACACTGTGGTGCACACCACATTCTTTGAGTCAGCCAGAGAAGCAGCTTGGAGGACCATCAAAGAACTAAGTGCAAGAGTCAAATGCAGAATGCTCAATCTCCAAAAAGACTTGAAGAAAGAGAAGGAACATACTCAAGAGTTGGAAGATACCAACCAAACCTTAAGAGGAGACATAATAGACTTAGTGATGGAGTCATGTGAGCAAGATAGGCTAGTTGCTTCTAGGAACATTGTGTTAGCCAACAGATCCAGTGAGATAGGATTGTAAACGTACTTCGTTAGTTGGACCACCATCTATCACCATATTTTCCAAAAATGTTGTCTTAGAATAAGAGTGAACCTTGATTGATGTAATGACTTGATGAATGCATGACTTGTGAGTTTTATTTTCCATGGCTATGTATGTGGTGTTTTGTCTTTTGTTTATCTTATATTGTGTTGTTCTAACTTTTCCATCTTATAAATAGATGCCTATTACCATCAGCACTGTTGAGGAGTTCCGGGCTACTCGCTTTGGTCCTCGTATTGTTGAGCTTACTACTTTGCTCAATCTCCCTCTTCCCACCATCATGGTGCACCCACTCACCAAGTTCGAGAGGAAGGACCTCTGGGGCTTCAAGGTGAATCAGCCAGGACGCCAGACAGAGCCTACTACGGAGGCCATCGTCTTCAAGCTTATGCACAATGACAGGGAGAGAGGCATGGAGGTAGTTATGCAGGACCTGATAGGACGTCTGCTAGGACGACACTCCCGACAGGTTAGAGGCACTCACTTCCACGTCTTCGGAAGACGTGATGATGACGGAGAGTCTATCGACTTCGAGGACGACTCGAGGGACGCAGCAGAGCCGATACGTCTGTACTTCCAGGACTTAGAGTCTCTCATTAGGCACGTGGACACTGACAGGACCAATGTCATGCTCGATGGCACGAGCTCAGTGCGACTTCGAGAAGGACAAGCTCTTCGCGCAGCAGGATGAGATAGTCAAGGAAATGGAGGCGAAGTTCGAGACCCAGGACAGGAAGTTCAAGAGTCAGGAGAAGCGTGTCCATGATAGGAACAAGAGGATCCGGGAAATGACCGAGGAACTACAGTCCAAGGACTTCGAGCTAGAGCAGCAGCAGACGGTGATTGAGAGGCTTCGTTCCCAGAAGAGGGCTCTCAAGGCCAAGATTGAGTCCTTGACCACTACTATTGAGGAGAACAAGACCGCGATGGAGAATGCAGGTCTTACATTTGTCGAGGAGGAGATTGATGCTGATGAGTAGACTTGACTACTCGTTTATCTTTTGTTATCATACTTGTTATTTGTGAACTTGTTATTGGACCATCCGACATGTGGATGGCTTGCTACTTGTGTGTTCTACCTTGTGAACTTTTATCTTGTTGGTGATCTTTTACCTTGTTGCATGCTTGTGTTTGCTTATGTGATGTAATGTGCATAAAACATCTATGGGTATCTCATTCTTATCTTTATGTGAACAAACCACAGATGCCTCCCCGTCGTGCAAACCCCAACCCCAACAACATCACCCCTGAAATGCAGCAAATGATGACTGCTCAAACGCAGCTTATGCAAATGATGACAACCTTCAACCAGAATCAAAACAACAACAACAATAACAACCCCAATAACAACAACAATAACAGCAACAATAACAACCCTACGGGATTTGACATGCTTACCAGATTCTTGAGGTTGAGACCAGCTAAGTTTGCAGGGACAACTGATCCCATGGTGGCCAATGATTGGCTACGTTCTGTAAACAAAGACTTAGTGACCGTGGTGAAATTTCGGATGCTGAAAAAGTCAGATTTGCAGCACATCTGCTGGAAGGGCCAGCCGCCACATGGTGGGACAACATCCAAATCACCACTCCTATTGATGAAGTGACTTGGGCCATTTTTGAAGATGGTTTTCGCACTGCTCATATCTCGTCAGGAATGATGAGCCTAAAAAAGAAAGAGTTCCACAATGAGGCGGTATGCGTAGCGTGGCTGAATACATTGAAGAGTTCAACAATCTGGCGCGCTATGCACCGGATGAAGTTGACACTGATGCCAAGAGGAAGGAAAATTTTCTTGAAGGGTTGAATGATGAGCTAAACTTACAGTTGTCTGTGGCATATGTTCCAACTTATCAGTCTCTGTGTGACAAGGCTGCTATTTTGGAGAGCAAAATGAAGCAGGTGGAGAGTAGGAAGAGAAAGCACTCCGACAAGCACAGCTCGGGATCGTCTCACAAACGATCTCATATTGATGACGGTGGAAGCTCAGGATCCCACAAGCATGGGAAATTCAACAAGCACCATAACCACAACCGTCATGACAACAAGCATCATCGCAGTCATGACAATGATAAGTACAAGAACCACAAGAGTGGACATAAGAGCCACCACAGTGGAAGTGGAAGTGGAAGTCAGCCTGCTAAAAGAGACATCAGTCAGGTTGAATGCTTCAAATGCAAGAAGCTGGGGCATTATGCTAATGAGTGCCCTGAGAAGAAAGTTGAAGGACCTAACAAGCCCAATCCTTTTCAGAAAGGACGGGTTAACCACATCAATGTGGAGGAGGTCTATGAGGAGCCTGATACTGTTGCTGGTAAGTTTAGACTCAATTCAATTCCAGCATTTGTACTCTTTGATACTGGTGCATCTCATTCATTCATATCAAAAGCATTTGTTGATGGAAATGGGTTTGCAACTGAAAACATTGGGTGCCCAATAAAAGTTAGTTCTCCGGGAGGAGATATGATAGTAAGTCTTGGATGCCGGGATCTAGTCATAGAGTTTGGAAAACATAAGTTTCCAGTGAGCCTGATAATCCTAGATTCCCAAGGATTGGATGTAATTTTGGGAATGGATTGGATGGCTAGGTATGAAGGAGTACTAGATTGTGCCAATCATACTGTTACACTCACAACCCCGGAAGGAAGGCGGATAAAATTCAAGTCTAACTTTGAATCTAAAGGGAGTAAGCTAAATTCTCTTAAGGGGGTTAGCATGGACAGTGTGCCAATTGTGAGTGAGTTTCCGGATGTGTTTCCAGAGGAATTGCCGGGAATGCCACCAGATAGAGATGTGGAGTTCATAATAGATCTGGTACCAGGTTCTGGACCAAGAGCAAAGAGACCTTATAAAATGTTAGTTGATGAACTGAAGGAACTCAAGAAACAACTTGGAGAACAGTTGCAGAAAGGATTCATCCAGCCAAGTTCTTCATCTTGGGGAGCCCCAGTTTTATTCGTAGAGAAGAAGGGTAGAACTCAAAGGTTATGCATAGACTACCGTTCTCTCAACGAGGTAACTATCAAGAACAAATACCCATTGCCAAGAATCAATGACTTGTTTGATCAGCTAGAAGGAGCATGTGTGTTCTCGAAGATTGATCTTCGATCAGGCTATTTTCAACTCAAGATCAGAGAGCAAGACATACCTAAAACAGCATTCACCACAAGGTATGGATTGTATGAATACACCGTGATGCCTTTTGCTTTAACCAACGCTCCAGCATACTTCATGAATATGATGAACAAGGTGTTCATGGAATTTCTAGACAGGTTTGTTGTCGTTTTCATCGATGACATCTTAGTCTACTCCAAGAGCAAAGAAGAACATGAAGGACACTTACGCTTGATACTTGAGAAACTGAGGGAGCATAAACTATATGCCAAATTCAGCAAATGTGAGTTCTGGTTAGAAGAAGTGGGTTTTCTTGGTCATGTTATGACAAAGGATGGTGTAGCAGTTGATCCTGCTAAAGTTTCAGCTGTGACTGAATGGGAGTCTCCCAAGAACGTGAAAGAGGTTCGTAGTTTCCTGGGCTTAGCAGGTTACTACAGAAGGTTCATTGAAAATTTCTCAAAGGTTGCTAGACCAATGACCGAATTGTTAAAGAAGGACAAGAAGTTTGCTTGGTCTGAAGGTTGTGAACTCAGCTTTCAAGAATTAAAGAAGAGACTTGTGTGACACCAGTTTTGTATGCGCGGTTGGAAAAAGATTTCCAAGTATATTGTGATGCTTCTCATCAAGGATTAGGTGCAGTTCTTATGCAAGGTGGTAAAGTTGTGGCTTATGCCGCGAGACAACTCAAAACTCATGAAGTAAACTATCCTACTCATGATTTAGAGTTAGCCTCTGTTGTCCATGCACTCAAAACATGGAGACACTATCTTTTGGGAAAGCGTTGTGAAGTATTCACGGATCACAAGAGTTTGAAGTATATCTAGGTTTAGAAAAATCAATATGATGGAGACCATATTATCTTCAATATGAAGGGCGTTCCATCTTGACCAGAGGGAATTGATTTTTATACAACTTCTCAATATGAAGGGAATTGATATTATACACTAATATTATCTTCACCCAGAAGGAAATCAATATGAGACAAAGGAGGTGGCTAGAACTTATCAAGGACTATGACTTAAGTTTGCAATACCACAACGGTAAAGCAAATGTTGTAGCAGATGCTCTAAGTCGTAAGGTTTTTGTGAATGGCCTTACCAAAGGAGAATTGCCAGATGATTTGTGTGCCGAATTCAGAAAACTCAGATTGGAGATTGTGCCTGAAGGACATATCATGTCTTTGGATGTTCAACCCACTCTGTTGGATAAGATCAAAGAAGCCCAGAAGACTGATAAGGAAATCGAAGAGATTAAAGAAAGGATTAGCCAGGGAAAAGACAAAAGTTTCCATGAAGACGAACAGGGTACTTTATGGCATGGGAAACGTATTTGTGTTCCACAAGATCCGGAGTTGCGGAAACTGATTCTGCAGGAAGCCCACAACTCTCCGTATTCTATTCACCCGGGAAACACCAAAATGTACATGGACATGAAAGAAAGATTTTGGTGGAACAATCTTAAAAGAGACATCGCCGAACATATTGCCTTGTGTGATGTGTGTAGTAGAGTAAAAGCGGAGCATCAGAAACCAGCAGCTTTGCTTCAACCACTGCCTATTCCTGATTGGAAGTGGGAAAATATTGGTATGGATTTCATTACCGGATTACCAAGGACCAGGTCAGGGTATGATTCCATATGGGTAGTAGTGGATCGCCTAACTAAAGTGGCTCATTTTATACCCGTGAAGACAACTTATACAAGTGCCAAGTTAGCCAAAATCTACATGAGCAGAATTGTATGCCTTCACGGTGTGCCTAAGAGTATTGTGTCTGATAGAGGAACCCAGTTCACTTCTCATTTTCGGAGACAGCTTCATGATCATTGGGAACGAGGTTGGAATTTAGCACTGCGTTTCATCCTCAAACCGATGGACAAACAGAAAGGACTAATCAAATTCTTGAAGACATGTTGAGGGCATGTGCCCTAGACTATGGAGCAAGTTGGGATGAAAGTCTGCCTTACGCAGAGTTCTCTTACAATAACAGCTATCAAGCCAGTATTGGGATGGCACCGTTTGAATTTCTCTACGGAAGAAAGTGTACCACCCCATTGCTATGGAATGGTGTGGGAGAAAGAAGTTTATTTGGACCAGATCTTATCAAAGATGCCGAAGAGAAAGTCAAATTGGTTAAGGATAGGTTGAAGATAGCACAGTCCCGACAGAAAAGCTACGCGGATTCTAAGCGTAGAGAAGTCACCTACGAAGTTGGAGATAGAGCTTATCTTAGAGTTTCACCACTTCGTGGAGTGAAAAGATTTGGAGTCAAAGGAAAGTTGGCACCAAGATATATTGGGCCATTCAAGATTCTAAGTCGCAAGGGAGAAGTTGCATATGAGGTAGAATTGCCAGAGTCTCTGTCAGCTGTCCACAATGTATTTCATGTGAGTCAGCTTAAGAAATGTCACCCAAAAATGGAAGAATCTTCTTTGAAGGATACCATACCTTTGGAAGAAGTTCAACTAGAAAGTGATCTCACTTATGAAGAAAAACCTATCAAGATTCTTGAGACTGCAGAAAGAGTCACAAGGACAAAGACTATCAAGTTTTGCAAAGTGCAATGGAACCATCATTCCGAAGAAGAAGCAACATGGGAAAGAGAAGATGATCTTCGGAAAGACCACCCTCACCTATTTGCTAGCCAATCCGAATCTCGAGGGCGAGATTCACCTTAAGGGGGTTAGATTTGTAACATCCCAAAAATCATGATTTCAAAGTTTGCATCTCATTCATGCATGCATATAGATTTGAGATCATTTTCAAACTCAGAAAAACAGAAGCACTTTGTGCTATGATTTTATGTGGGCAGATTTTATTCAAATGGCCATCCTCATTTGAAGGTTTGAGAGTATAGGAACCTTGTATGTTTGCTTTCTTTGTTGAAAAGATTGAGTGTAGTTTTGACCAAGTTTTGCAAATTGGAAATGGTTTCAAAAACCATTTTTCAAATAGTTACAAATCAGATGCAAGTCCCTGATTATTTTGTTTCCCAAGTTGACCAAGCCTTTACTTAGCAAACCACTTGACTTTGTGCCTAATTGTGAGACTACTACACACTGCAAAAATCCCAAGAAAGTTTGAATTCAAATGAAACTTGAAATCATTTGAAAATCTATTCTGAAAAATTGAATCAGAAAAAGAAAAGGAGCAAACAAAAGAAAATGGCCGGGCGCCACCAATTTAGCCCAGCAACGGAACAGGCCCAGCTAGCCCACCCGGGCTATTTCTTTTCCTCTACGCCTTGAAGCACACCCACTCACCCGATAGCGGACCCCACACCCCTCTGGTTATTTCACGACAAGCGGGCCCGCCCACGTCGCCTCGTCTTCCCAAACCACGCCCGCGACGTCGCGCTTCTTTCAAGGCCGGTAATGGCGTGGCGTAATTAGCCATTATGCCGCAGGCATTTCCTGTCGCACCTGGACCTACTTAATCCCCTCTGCCCCGCGAGCATTTCCCCCCACTCTCCTCGCTCACTCCGCCACCAGGCTGCGCACAATTGCCCCCGAAGCCCCGCAGTACCGACAACTCCGGCGACCGATTACGGTGAGCCTCGACCGCCCCCCTCTCTCTGGTTCAAACGATGATGCCCAGCTCGATCTTGCGCATATGCTAATGCCTTTCTTTTGCCTGCTCGTGACCTAGGTTGTCGTCTCCGTTCACGACCGAAACCACCTGCGCCGCCGATAGACTCCGGCGACCAATTCAGGTAAAACCCGAGCGCCCCTTGCCCCCTCCTTCACGCGAGCTTGTTCGCCTGTGTCTTGCGCAACTCCTGATGCACCTGTTTCGTGCTAGGGCGACGCCAAACCTCGCCCGTGACCTCGTGCAAGCTCACCGCGCCGCCCTTAACTCCGACGAGCCCACGAGACCGTGTCCGCGCCCCTCGACGAACCATCGCCACCTTGAGCATCAGCAGCCCTCGTGGTTACAGTAGCGTCTCCTTTCTTCCCGGCGACCTAGGCGCCCGGCACCATGATCAGACGCCGCCGCCGCGCCGCCGCTAGTTTCTGGTTAGGAGATTGGTAGCCGTCAGATTCAGATCCAGCGCTTAGAAACAGTTCACTTAACGAAGGGGTATGGATAGATCTGAGCCATGCAGCGATAGTTAGATCCAACGACGCGGAAGGGTAATCCGGTGCGAACCGGTATGCGCCAATAGAAACATGACGCGTGGCTAGAGTTTAAATCAAAAACAGATTCAAATCAGATTTAGATCCAGATTTCAAATGGCTATAACTTGAGTTTCCCACGTTAGATTTTTGCAAATTTTATACCGTTGGAATCAGGGAGACAAGGCCTTTCTGAATCTGCAATGTGTTTAACAAAAAGTTTCTGTTAAAATGACTTTTTATGCAGAAACTTGTATAGGACTATTTTAAGTATAGATTTTTGTATGGAAATTGTTTAAGTATAAACTAAGCTTGGTTTAGCAAAGTTTTGTCTTGTCTTTAGTTCAGTACCATGCATTTGCTTGGTGGAGTTTTTCAAAAATCATCACTTAGTATTTCTTGCATGCATGCATTCATATTTTTGTTTGTATATGAATTGTGTGTAACTTTGTGCTACAAATTTTGTGTAGATTTTGCTAGTGACTGTGATTGTGAAGAGTGCTACTCTCCCCATTACCAAGGCAAGTGGTACTTCATGGTTATTTTCATCCCTATATTTTTGTATAGCATTAGAATGTTTTGCTAAGACTTGCATGCTACTTTTGCCAAATGCTATGTTGGGAAATCCTATGTAGATGTAGAAATGTTAGTATTGCTAGGAAAATTCCTAAGTTAAGACTACTATACCATGCTTAGCCTAGCTAGTAGCAAACAAGGGTTGGTAAATTTTATACATGCTATATTGAAAATATTTCTAAGTCATGAGACTTATGTTTTCTTAATAAAACAACTAAGTCAATGAACCTCCTGGGTGGAATGGGACTTGAAATGGTGGTTTTTGGTTGAGTGGTTACACAAGGCCATGGATATGGCTTGTGTATCACACTTGTGGTATGCCACCCAGGCACAAAGGGATTTTGGAGGCCAAGTGTGAGAAGCTTATAGTGCAGCCACTTGGCAATATGGGCTCTGCCTTGATCATATAGGTTGCTAGAACTTAGCCTTTTGGACAGTTGGTGGTAGTGGGAATGATAGGTTGGAGAGCGTCCAATTGGCTAAGGAAAGGCTTCTGAAAGGTCCTGTCTTGGGAAACCAAGTCTGGTGGGGAAAGTGCACAACCTCTGCAGATGGAAAAATCTAAGTACTTAGCCAAGTCCATGGTAATGGACAACTTGAGCATCAAGACATGGAAGCTATCAAGAATCTCATCACTCCAACTTCTAAGTAAAACTTGTGGTTGAAAAAGGGTGAAGGACCTCAATGTCTATTGATGGTTTCTTGGGAAAAGTTTTGACAAAGAAAAACTTAGTGATTTCAACTAATAGGAAAAACCTATTTTGAAGCAAAGCAAGCCAAGCTACACTTAGCCAAATTGCATATAGTAATATAGTCCACTTAAAAATTTACTAAGGTATCACTTGCCAATATTATTCCAAAGTATTGACCCAGTGTGGCTGTAACTTGTGATGTTGCAGGTTATTCAGATGATGATTAGGTGTCATGAGTCTACACTCAACATGCTTGCCTGTGGCACATGAAGATGAAGACTTGTGTTTATTTACTTATTCCAAAACTCTTGTATTAGGCCTATGGCCCTGAGTTGTAAAAGACTATGTTTTATCTCTGGAATGGATGTAATAAATGACCTCTGTATCTGTGTACTTCATCTTAAACTGTGGATGCTAGCATTGATCCAGGGACTAGCATTGCAATCACAGGGATCCTTTTCCTTTATAAAGGAGGGGTCTAACAATTATATAATAAAAGAAATATAAAACGATTATATAATAAAAGTTCACAAATGATACTAAATATATTTTAGTATTACTACAATTATCCAGCAAATAAATTCTACAAAGAAAAGTTCAAATATAGATTAAATTCAAATCTGAAAAGGAAAAAAGAAAATAGAAAAAGAGAAAACGAATAAAAAACATTACCTGGTCGTGGCCCAACTCCTCTTTCCTTATCTGACGCCTTGGTGCAGTCCACAAAGGCCCAGTAACCAGCCCAGCTCGTTTCCATCTATGACTGACAAGTGGGGCCAAAGAAGGACCACGGGTTGAGCTGAAAGAATCGCCAGGGGGTTTTTCGCAAAAGTTACATCGTCGTCATCCTCACGCACACAGGCAGCTCGCTGGAGGAGCTCACCGCCGCCCGATGCCGTCATCGTCGTCCTTGCGCCAAGATCAACGCCGCTGTCGCCAGGAGAGGATAAGGAGTCCACTGTGATGTCCCTGCTCGTCCTCATCCTCAATTTCCCCCTCTGAAACCCTATTTGCCTCTTTTCCCAACCATTCCGAGAACCCTAGCTTAGAGGTGAGCCGGAGCCGGTGATTCCGTGCTCACCACGGCCAGATAAGACCATGGTGGAGACCGTCGTGCTCTTCTCGTTCGATTGCCCCAGCTTGCACCTGCGGAGGAGGCGTGAATCGACCCAATCGCACCCTCAGTTCCCAACGCTGTTCGTCGGAATCCTCGTCGGAGAGCTCGCCTCCGACCACGCCTGTCCTTGCCAACCTCTCTATCGTCATCAGGGTAAGCTTACGCATCTCTGGACACCATTCTCGCTTGCTGATTCACACCGTAGACCCCATTTTGTTGAGCACCACTGCTGGCCACCGCAGAAGCTTGTCGCTGGCATATTTCCGGTAACCTTTAAGTAGCAGCGTTACCACCAATAGTTTCACCTCGGTTCCCTCTATCCAATAGCATCGACCTTGTCCACCAGAGCACAGTGGTTCGCCGTCGGTGACCATCCTCTAGTGGTGGAGGCCAGGCTAATGTTAGCATGACATAATGCTCGCGTCAACCTAGCCACGTCAACGGGTTTGAACTGGTCTTTGTCTCACGTGGCATGTGACATGGCCTAGGGCCCATATGTCATAGACTAGGGGTAGAGACAGATTCAGTAACAAATGCATTTTTCTAAACCTGAGAGCTGAGATGGACACTGCCCACTGGTCAGTGACTCAGACTAAGTGTGGGTGCAGTGTAAAAAGTATTTCCTATTTAAGAAATAAATAAAATGTTATACACCTAATTATTAATATTCCATAAATCAAATAAATGATTAAATCTTGTTTAATTCATAACTTTTCATTTATAATTCAGAAAAATGTGTATAATATATGAAAATTTGTAGAAAAATAAAACCTACCACTTAAAATTATTATCAAATGTTATTATGATGATTATTTTAATAAATATTATTTAATAAAGGTTTTATAAGTAATAAAACTTTAATACTTCATATTTTAATAATGGTAAATGTTAAGAATATAAATAAATACCAAAGATATTGGAAAAATAAAACAATATCTTAAAAACTATAATCATGTATTATTATTATTTCACTTAATTAAATATTTATTATTTATTAAGTATTTTTAAAGTATTAAATTTTATAAAAATCATATCTTATTATTTATAAATCACAAAAATAAATGTAATATACCAAAATGATCACAAAAATAATATCTACATGTTAAAAATATAATATTCACTTTTGAGTTAATTAAAAATTCAAATATTTTAATAACTCAAATTTAAACTTATTTACTTAATTAATAATTCATATAAGGATAAATAAACTTTGTTAATATTCCTAAAATGAGTCAATTAAGTCTACTAAATAGTATTAGTCTTAAATATTAATATTATAAAGCTACAATGGTTTAAAACATTGTAAACACCTTTTTATTAAATTATCTTCAACCTTAAGTGAAGATTATATTCTAAAAGGATTCCTATTTATAATATAAAAAAACTTAAAAAACAACTTGTGAATACATCAGATCCTTTCTATCTACTTTAACCACTCATCTATAAAAGGTAAATAATACTACTCCATTATAAAATCAAGAAACCACTACACCAAGTAAAAGAATAACCATTCTTAGGTAACCTTAAGAAAACCAGACCAGGTACACAAGGTACAAATACCATAAACATTATACTTTCAAACTATCTTTGTTTTAAAGTTAACTTTAGTCTACAAGAATCTAAATATAACACTATAAACAATATTAGATGTTTTATAGTTAAATTTGATATGAAATAGTTAAGTTATAAAGCATCTCGAGCCCAAACTATTCACGCAAGCACAAATAACATCGACCACCACTAACTAACCACAAGGATTGTTTAGACCTTCGAAAAGGAATCTTTTCTTCAAAAGTTATTCGTTTTGCCACTTCAAACAATATATGACAAATAATAAATATCACATTACTTCATAATTCACTCATATACCTAGGAGCCATAACACTTAAGCTATCTATAAGTGACTCTACTTATAAAGTAAAGTTTGGAGATAAACTATTAAAGTGTAAACAATTTTGAATAGCATTTCATAGATATCTATTTTATTGCTGCATAAATATGTGTTGCTCCCACACACTCACCAGCCCTAATAAGAAGCACAACTGTGAAACTTATCTAAAAGGACAACACATTCTAAAGTAACCATTTCCAGTATCCAAACCCTAGAACAACGTTATTTCCAACATTCGTGTTTATAAAAGTACATCTCATTACTTATGCATAAAGCATACTGCCTCTTTAAACATTAGTCCTTACCGGACCAATGATGTTGATTTCAGATTTTGGATCTTATACTAACCCGAAGACCGTGAGTGCATAATCTTGCAATCACAAAAGGCAAGTTCACACTTGCTCATGTCCTTTGTTTATTTTCTGTAAAGTATTTTACAAATCCAGTGTTGTCACCACCTGTATTTGAAAAAGATCAGAAAACACTATTTTCGATAATAATGTGAGCTATTGGTTACTGATCCAGGGTAATTAGCTAATCTATTAAATCTGATAGTTGGAATACCATTGTTCAGAACTATATCACCTAGGACTTAACAACCAATGTCGCTAGTGATTCTTGCGCCGTATATTACGCGTTGACTATGAGATTTGGAATGGGACGGAGAAGTCAGTTGTATCTTCTTCCTCTCGCATGAAGCCAGATGTGCAGGTCGTGGCTGTTATCCTTGTAGCATGCATATTAATTGGTAATTCATAGAGGATATGCAGCATATGGGTGGGAACCCTCAACGTCCCATGATAGTTCTGACATCTAACGGTTTGTACAAACCATTGCCGTAATTCTTTATGTGGGCATGGTGTCACCAAAGAGGCATGTGAGGTCGTGAAGGGGGCAGTGATTGGCTTGGATCATCTTCTGGGCCCCACATCATGGAATTGTGGACGGGAATAAGCTGCCCGGTTGTGCAACAAAGAGTTGATCTCTCATGGGTAAAGTAACGCACCTCTGTAGAGTGTAAGAACTATAACTTGTTACTCCCTGTTCCGGGAAGAAGCTGCGAACGCGGCGGGAAAGGAACTCCATGAAAGTTCTGGTAAACCCGTGAAGGCTGACGGACATAGCTTTTCAAAATAAAAGCAACCTTTGAAGAAATGTTTATGAAAACTTGCATTGCCTATGACCTACGGTTTGTGGCTGTAGTTATAGTGCATCAAACACTCCTTTTCTAGTGAATTTGCTGAGTACGCTCGTACTCAAAGTATCTTCTTAACCCTTGCTAGATTCTAAAGCCGGAATAGACAACATCCACATCAAGTTATGCTCCAGGACTCGTCATCCAAAGCCAAAGCTCTTCAATGAAGTCAAGGAAGTCAACATATACATCAACTCAAGTGAAGACGGAATTACTGATTAGATAAAAATATAATCTCTAGTCAAGAACCTAATTCTGTAGAGTATTGCAATAGCAGCAATGCCAACCCTTTAGTTAAAATACTAGTCTTAATAGTATACTAGTTCTTGAGTTGTTCATCTTTGATTCTTCTTTGTAAGAAGTTCTTTCTCTCTCTTTAACCTAGAGTGTTCTCTAGATCTTGTGTAAAGAGTGAGTTGTAACCTTTAGCCATGTGTTAGACTTGCTGTGTTTCTGTTGTGCCATTATGAGGGATGTAATACTAGTGAACGGTGTTTCATTGGTGTTATGTCAATGACTATAGTATACTACATCATGCAGTGGTATGCTGGGTCACTGCAGTTGTGTTGTTTTGCAAATAAGTTGCTTGGTGTTGGAAAGGAGTAGTAAGTTCTTGCTTGAAAGTGCAGAGGAACTTGCATTGACTGTGACTTAGACTTTAGCATGACATGCTAGGTGTTGTTTTGACCTCATGCTTAGTTATTATTGCTATAGCATGTCTTGTTCCAAACAATTGGGATTGCTTAGTGTGCCTTGAAGAAATTATGCGTTGTTTTAGCATGCAAAAAGCATAGTATTGTGGTATTCTCCTTTGATGCTTTGTTTGGGTTGACTTGGCACATGCTCACACCATTTTATGACTCTCACAAGTCACCATTAGCCTCTATGATCATTTAGTCCTTGACTTGTAGTACCACTCTATGCTTTGGTTAGTAATGCTTTGTCGCTCTACATTATTATGGCCATTATTGCTCTCTTAGTTGGTTGCTCCTAGTATTTTGCTAGCCTCCACTTGTATGAGTAAGCTCTACTCATGCTTCCAATTCCCAAGAAACCAAGTTATTCCAACGTGTCCACTATAAACTCCTATGCATGGTGTGTTACACCATTCCAAGTATATAATTGTTTTTAGCTATCTTCCAATTAAAAACTATTTTGTTATGTGAAAACTTAGTGATTAAAGCCCTCGCAAACTTTATGGCACACTTTATATTCTTTTCCCCTAATAAACTTGAACCATTGTGTCATCTATGTTGTATATGCTTGCACTTATACGTTGTAATTAGCAGAACCGTACTGTCATGGGGAACGTTTTCAACATTGCACTTGTACTTTGTACTCAGTTGATATCATGCTCTGTTGTCTATGGATGTCACCGGTGTGAAATAAAGAGGGAACTTGTAAGTCCATGGAGTTTGTATTCCGTGTTAGAGAAACGCCTGGGCCGCTAGCCTAAGCCATGCCTAATCATGTGGAAACTTGCAGCATCACCATAGTGAGCTATCTATGAAGCATCCTCAATAAAAAGCTATGCATATGGTAAATAAAAAGATTGCTGAGATGCTCATTGTCTGCTTGACTTGTCATTTTGGTTGTGGGAAAGCTCTTGTACCATGTGCAAGGGGTACACCGATGCTAGTTGGAAGACCGATCCAGATGATTCTAAATCACAATCTGGATACGTATTTACTTTGAATGGTGCAACAGTTAGCTAGAGGAGTGCAAAGCAAAGTGTTGTGATGAGATCTTCAACTGAATCGGAATACATAGCTGCTTCAGAGGCTTCACAAGAGGCGATATGGATGAAGGAGTTCATTACAGAGCTCGGTGTGGTTCCAAGTGCGTTGGACCCAATGTCTATCTACTGTGATAACATGGCCGCCATAGCCAATGCGCAAGAACCAAGGTCACACAAGAAGCTGAAGCACATCAAGCTACGTTTTCACGCTATTCGCGAGCATGTCCAAGATGGTGACATAAAGATTTGCAAAGTACACATAGATCTGAATGTGGCGGATCCGTTGACTAAACCTCTCCCGAGGGCAAAACATGACCAGCACCAAACCGCCATGGGTGTTCGGTATATTACCATGTAATCTAGATTAGTTGACTCTAGTGCAAGTGGGAGACTATTGGAGATATGCCCTAGAGGCAATAATAAAAGTGGTTATTATTATAACTTTGTGTTTATGATAAATGTTTACATTCATGCTATAACAATATTAACCGAAAACATTAATACTTGTGTGATTTATAAACTAAATTAGAGTCCCTGGTAAAGCCTCTTTATAATACTAGCTTGTTGATTAATAGATGATCATGGTTTCTCGATCATGAACATTGAGATGTTGTTAATAACAAGATCATATCATTAGGAGAATGGTATGATGGACATACTCCTATAGATAAGCGTAGCATTAAGATCAAGTCATTTCAATAGTTCGTTTTCTATAAGCTTTCTGATACATAGTAACCTAATTCCTTCGACCATGAGATCATGTTAATCACCATCACCGGAAGGATTCTTTGATGACATCAAGCACCACACCGTAACTGGGTGGCTATAAAGGTGGAATTTAGTGTTCGGAAAGTATGGGTTGAGGCACATGGATCAAGAGTGGTATTTGTCCATCCATATGACAGATAGATATACTCTGGGCCCTCTCGGTGGAATGTCATCCAATTAGCTTGCAAGCATGTGACTGGATCACAAGGGATCACATATCACGGGAACTAGAAAAGAGTACTTATCAGTAACGAGGTTGAACTAGGTATGCAGAGATACCGACGATCAAAACCTCGGATAAGTAAACTATCATGAGACAAAGGGAAATTGGTATCGTATACAAATGGTTCATTCGATCGCAAAGTAATCGTAGAAATATGTGGGAGCCATATGAATTTCTAGATTCCTCTATTGGTTATTGGTCGGAGAAGTGTCTCGGTCATGTCCGCGTAATTCACGAACCATAGGGAGACACACTTAAGGATTTGATTTTGTTGTGTAGTTATGGAATGATGAGTAAGAGACCGAATGTTGTTCGGAGTCTCGGATGGGATCCGATATATAACGAGGAGATCCGAAATGGTCCGGAGAATAAGATTCATATAAGGAAAGTCCTATTTCAGAGTTCGGAAATGATTTCGGTGTTTTCACCGGAAATGTTCTAGAAGGGTCTGGAAGGTTCGGCACTCCGGAAGGGGAAGGGTACATGGATGTGTCATGACAATGTGGAATGGTTGCATCATGTACTAGGTCACTTGGCTGGGCAATATGAAGAGAGAAATCAAATTCAAGTTTGAAAGTCAAACGCCAATTTGAAAAGTCAAATCCGAACATTGCTTGGTGGAGGGAGAGTAGGAAACCTACCTAGGGTAGGACTCCCACTCCCTCCACCAGCCGGCCAAGGAGGAGGAGTTGGAGGAGGACTCCCTCCTCCCAAACCGCCTCTCCCCACCTATATAAGGAGGGGTAGGGTGCACCCCTACCCCTCACACCCAAACCCTAGCTCCTAGGCGCCACTACCTCCAAGTGCTGTCGCCGCCAGGGCCTCCTCCAAGTCACCGACTTGGGCTTCTCCAAGCCCTAGCCGTCGGACACACCACCTCCCCTTGGTGCCTCTAATCCGTAGATTGCCAAGGCTCTCTCTTACTCCACCATACTCGCTCCGGCTTAGGCGAAGCCCTGCGGGATCTTACCTCTACTTCCGACACCACGCCGTCGTGCTGCCGGAATCACGAAGGGAGAACTACAACCTCCGCTGCCTGCTGGAACAAGGGAGAGGAAGGTCTTCATCGAGTATCGAACGTGTGACCGATCATGGAAGCTCTGCTTACGCAGCCTTGGAAGGAGGATCGTCTACGCGATCTTGAGATCGGCAAGTGTACAACTACATCACCCACGAGAATCTGCTCTCGTTAACCGCTTTGGAATCTTCGAGGGTGAGTTCTTCTATCGACTCGTTGCTACAATCTAGTAGATAGATCTTGGCTTGTTTGTGTGCATGCGGTAGAATTTTTTTGTTTTCCATGCTATGAACCCCTACAGATACATCTTCCACTGTTACTTGTTTACTTGCTGCAAACCATTACCTTCCATACCATACGTTTAATACTTTGTTATAGCAAACCGGTGAGCTTGACAACCTCACTGATTCGTTGGGGCAAAGTCTTGAGTTTTTGTTGTGCAGGTCTACGTATTGCTTGCAACACCTGT
The DNA here is from genome assembly GCA_023614405.1 of Avena insularis. Lineage (NCBI taxonomy): Eukaryota > Viridiplantae > Streptophyta > Magnoliopsida > Poales > Poaceae > Avena > Avena insularis. Next base: position 429,720,519 of record CM042685.1, on the reverse strand, counting down.
GTGATGTTTCCTTCCTCCTTCTGGTTCGATAACCTCGGTCTCTACTGAGGGAAAACTTGTTGTTGTGCTTCTTCACACCTTGCTCTTGGGGTTCCCAACAAGACTTCACATCAAGAACCAAGTTCTCTGGCGCCACCAAGGAGTCATCAACAAGTTTTCTGGCGCCGTTGCCGGGGAGGCTAAGGACGTCTTCACTAGGGGAGTCCTTCACTTCCTTTCTCTTTACTTTGTTTCTTTTGCTTGGTTTTGTTTGCCTCTTGTCAAAAAACCCAAAAAATAGTCTAGTTTGGTTTGCTTGCTTTATTCAAAAACACAAAAAAATTAGTTCCTGCTCTAGTTGCTGCCATGTCGGGTTTTGGACCAACCTTTATTTCCCCTATGGTAGAAATATCCACTTTTAAGCAAAAAAGTGAAGAAAGTTTTAAAGAAGCTTGGTCTAGAATCTCTGCTTTACAGAAGGAAACTGAGCCTGAGGTAAGCCTTTGCTTGGTTATTGATAGTTTCTACCGCGGTATTGCTCTTTGTTATAGATATGTTTTGGATGCTGTGGCTGAGAGTGATTTTTTGCTATGTACTGAGGATGAAGCTTTTGATACCATAAGGAAATTAATCATGATCTATGGTACACCTGGCAAGTCCGATTCCTCTTTCATAAATATTTTTGCCAGGTTGAACAATCTTGAGACTAGTATTGCTATTATGAATAGTTGCTATCACACGCTTAGGGCTTACCATGATTATGTTCCCATAAATTCCGAGCCTTCAAAGTGGTTTCCCACAATCAAAGTCTCTATAAATACTACACTTTTTTATGCTCGTTGTGATATCATGTCTAAATTTTGCCTCATGCCTAAAGATATTTATGATTCCTTGAGTCTTTGGGGGCTTACTAAAGGAGGAGAGGAAATCTCTCTTACCAACAATGCCACTATATTGCCCATTGGAATAGATGAAGGTGTGTTTACAAAAATCTCAGGGAAAATGGTGTCTACTGACTATCTTGTTATTGAATGTGTAGGCAAAGGACAGATCACACTTGGAAGATCCCTATTGAAGCACCTTGGAGCAGTAATAGATGTGGTAAAAGGCATTATGAACTTTTCTCCTCCGGTAAGCAATCATATCTTCCCTAAAGAGAAAAATAAAGGTAAGAAAGGAAGGAACAAGAGGGGAAATTCTTCATTTGAAAATACTTGATTCTTCTTGCTTCTTGTGCCTAACTTAAAGGCGTTAAAGAAAAGTACTTGTTGGGAGATGACCCAAGAGTTTCCTTGAGTCTTGGAAGTTATTACTTTAGTAATGACCTCTCCTTATCCTTTTTGTTTGCTTTTTGTGCCAAGAATGACCTCTAATGAGAGGGAAGTAAGATTTGGGGAGTTGCTGTCCCGAAACAGATTTCTGTACTCCACAAATAAATTCGTGAGGAGACTCTGTAACTTGGATTGAGCTCAAAATTTACGAATAAATCCCCCAGTATGTTATCTAACTTTCGTTATTTCAACACTTTTTTATTTGAGCAACAGAAGATGTTCAAAAAAATCGGATTCTACCTGCTGGTCTGTTTTGATAGATTTCTGCCATTATTTGCATTTGCTTCTTATTGATTCCTTTTTAGTTCTCTTTAGGTGAATTGAGCTTTTTGAAGGAGTTACTACAGTAGCTTGTGTTTTTAGCGAAAATCCTTGCTGTTTCAAAGCTTTGCCAGAGGTCTAATATCTTTTGAATACACTAATTTTGCTAATGAAGATTGTGTGAAGTTTTGTATGAAGGAAAAATTTCAGGTGTAAAGAGAGAATGATGCAATGAGATGAAGAATGGATAAAATATCAAGCTTGGGTATGCCACCATGGTGTCACCCCAAGAAATATCCAAGAGTTACAAGCGTCAAAGCTTGGGGATGCCCAAGGCATCCCCTTCTTCATCAATAAAAAGCTCAGGTCTGTCTAGACACTTCGTTTTTATTGTTGCATGCACAGTTGTGTTGTTCTTGGAGCGTCTTAGTTTTCGTTCGCTTAGTTTGTTTAATTTTCTTAAGTACTTTGGACCCCCGTTCTCGCTGTGTTGTTTTGCAAATAAGTTTGCTTGGTGTTCGAAAGGAGTAGTAAGTTCTTGCTTGAAGTGCAAGACGAGCTTGCATTGACTGTGACTTAGACTTTAGCATGACATGCTAGGTGTTGTTTTGACCCTATGCTTAGTGATTATTGTTGTATCATGTCTTGTTCCAAACAATTGGGATTGCTTAGGGTGCCTTGAAGAAATTATGCGTTGTTTTAGCATGCAAAAAGCTTAGTATTGTGGTATTCTCCTTTGATGCCTTGCTTGGGTTTACTTGGCACATGCTCACACCATGTTATGACTATGACAAGTCACCATTAGAGCATTTTTACGGTACCCCTGAGTGAATATGGACCCTCCATTTTGTGTGATCCAACGGATTAGCTTCAAAGTTACTCCAATACAATAACAATGGAGTACCGTTAAAAGAAATTACAGAGTACCAGTTTTGAGGGGTGGGATCGTTCTTTTTAGGGCAATTAATTGGCACTAACAATTTGAGACGGGCACATTGCGGGCAGCGATCGCCGGCCAGATGACCCGCTACCAGACAGTAACTAGGACAGTCTTTAATCGCACCACAGAGAGGGAAAGCTAGATCTCATGGTGGTCGGCAGAACAAAGACATCGGAGGGAATGGAACTGCCAGGGCTCCGCCCCGCCTTCTCTGATCCTGAACCGATACCAGCCGATCCATGGTTTTGCCTTCCTCCGTGTCGTGCATTGAAGTTTTACATACCTTTATTATTTGAACGCTCCAATTTCGCGAACAAGCGAGTGAATCAATTGTTGGCTGGATTTGTTGTAGTTTCGTGTGGGGAAACCGAGAGCTTCAGTAGATCAGGTGTAGGGGAAAAATCATTACAATGAGCTAGAGTCCTAGAGTACATCAGTTATCAATCTCTTCGTACATGCCAACACAGAATTTCTTTGAGAAAGCACCATCAACAGTCAACTATGTCATAGTGGCCACAGAGCGCAGATGCGGTCGTGCACTTGCACTCATGAGCATATGCGGTGGAGCCGTCGAAGAGGCGGAGTGAGGCAGGACGGCCGGAGATGCGGCAGTGGTGGATAATGTTCCTGGAGAACGTGCTTGTGATCGGGAAGGTCATGATGGGACCGTGGGAGGTCGAAACATGATCGGTGGATCTGGGGTACAGCCTCTCCGGTGATGCCAAAAGAAAATGTCTAAACTACCCTCTTGAATTAACGGGGGGAATTTGATTGGTACTCCCTCTCCTACATATGGAGTACTGGGTACCGTAAAAATCCTCCACCATTAACCTCTATGATCATTTAGTCTTTGACTTGTAGTACCACTCTTTTCTTTGATTAGTATGCTTTGTTGCACTGCATGATTATGGCCATTATGCTCTCTTAGTTGGTTGCTTCCAGTCTTTTGCTAGCCTCCACTTGTGTGAGTAAGTTCTACTCATGCCTCCAACTCCCAAGAAACCAAGTTATTCCAAAGTGTCCACTATAAACTCCTATGCATGGTGTGTTACACCATTCCAGGTATATTCTTGTTTTCATCTATCTTCCAATTAAAAACTATTTTGTTATGTGAAAACTTAGTGATTAAAGCCCTCATGAACTTGATGGCACACTTTATTCTTTGCCCCTAATATACTTGAACCATTGTGACAGCATTGTTGTATATGCTTGCACTTATAAGTTGGAATTAGCAGAACCGTGCTGTCACGGGGAATGTTTTCAACATTGCACTTGTACTTTGTACTCAATTGATATCATGTTCTTTTGTCTATGGATGTCACCGGTGTGAAATAAAGAGGGAACTTGTAAGTCCATGGAGTTTGTATCCTGTGTTAGAGAAACGCCTAGGCCGCTAGCCTAAGCCATGCCTAATCATGGTGGAAACTTGCAGCATCACCATAATGAGCTATCTATGAAGCATCCTCAATAAAAAGCTATGCATATGGTAAATAAAAAGATTGCTGAGATGATCATTGTCTGCTTGCCTTGTCATTCGGTTATGGGAAAGCTCATGTACCATGTGCAATGGGTACCCCGTTGGCGGTTCTCAATGATACACAAATACTTACAGTGATAAGAACTTACCTGGACCCAAAGTTGAGTATGCATGAGGTGTGGCCCTCATATTCAAGGGACTTGAGATTGCCAACTTATACTTTGTTAAGCATATACTCCAGCTTTGCCACTTTAACCTTAACCACTTCAAGATGCTTATGATAGGGGCAATGAGGGCTGAAAGCTAACAAGTACCATAATTTTTGGAAGATCTTTTTGAAACTTGTAATCCCTGCTTCCTTTACAAAAAAGGCCTTTCTTCCACCATTATTTGAGTCTCCACCTTCTACCTTTAGGCACCATTAAGAAAGCATAGTTGTCATTCTGTGTGCAGTGTTCCAAAGCTTATTAATTGATGCATATTGTGATATTACTTGTTCTTGTGCTATTTGTTTCTAGTCACCCTTGTGAACTTTGAAGGTGTCCTATGCATCTATTTGCTACTCTATGAGGGACAAGCTGATTACCACTATGCTATGTTTTCTATATGTAAAACAAACAAACGTTTTTCAATGCATGTTATTCATGATCTTTGTTTGTAGCTTGTCATGTTGCATGCATAGTTACTATGTCCTATTGTTAGAACTCCATCTTTCATGCATATGTTTAGATTTCTTTGATCCCAGCTTTCAATGCTTGCAAATGGTTGGATCTATTGTGAAGGTGCATGTCACCTCAAAAATTATTCTTTTTATCACTTACCTACTCGAGGACGGGCAGGAGTTAAGCTTGGGGATGCTGATACGTTGGAAACGTATCTATAATTTTTTGATGCTCCATGCTTGTTTAGTATCTACTTTGCTTTACTTATCCACACTTTGAGGTGCTTTTTACATGTTTTCTGGTACTAACCTATTAACAAGTTGCAACAGTGCCAGATGCCTGTTTTCTGCTGTTTTTGGTTTCAGAAAAGTTAGTAAAGAAATATTCTCGGAATTGGACGGGACAAACGTCAAAGTCAATTACTTTCCGTGGGGAACAAGAAGTATAGAGGAGAGCCGGAGGGGCCAGACCCACCCTAGGCCCCGGTGGGCCCCACCCTGTGCCTGGCTAGGGTTTGGCCACCCTGGCCGCCGCCTCGGCCTCCCCCTTCGCCTATAAGAAGCATCCAATGCAGAAACCCTAAGCACCCGATCAAATCTCCAGGAAACCGTCTATAGCCGCCGCCACCATCGTCCCTAGATCGGGGGGATCTGAAGTTCTTCCTGGCACCCTACCGGAGGGGAGATCATCCCGGAGGCCTTCTCTCCGGTATGATGCGTGAGTAGTTCCACCTTGGACTATGGGTGCATGTAGTAGCTAGATGGTTGTATCTCCTCCTTTGTGCTTTCATGTATAGATCTTGTGAGCTCCGTTCATGATCAAGATCTAATCTATTTGTAATCATGCATGTTCTGTTTGCGGGGATCCGATGGATATTGAGATTATTATGTTGGTTTGATTAATGGTTTTGTCTTTATGATTCTACCATGTCTGTGTTGTTTGTGATTTTGCATGCTCTCCTTGTTAGTAGCTATCTTGGCCAAGTAGTTGCTAGTGACTCCAAGAGGGGGTATTTATGCTCGATAGTGGGTTCATGCCTCTAGTTTCCAAGGGAAGTGACAGAAATATCTTCGGTTGTAGATGTGATGTTGCCGCTAGGGAGAAAACAACGGTCTCTTGTTCATGGAACATGTGGACTGTTTACCTTACACACTTTGCTTAAAGCAGTTGTTTGTTGCTTGCAACTTAATACTGGAGGGGGTTCGGATGATAACCTGAAGGTGGACTTCTAGTCATAGATGCATTTGGATGGCGGTCTATGTATCTTGTTGTATTGCCCAATCGAATCTCATAGGATCTTTCTGACTAGTAATTGCATTGTTGTGCCTTGCTTAGTTCCTGTCAATTGCCCTGTTGTAATTTGTTTACTCTTCATGACATGTTGTTTATCTAAGGAGAGCACCTCTAGTGAACTATGGACCCTGGTCCAATCTTTACCATTGATACATCCTTCACTGTTACTTGTTTACTTGCTGCAAACCATTACCTTCCACACCATATGTTTAATCCTTTGTTATAGCAAACCGGTGAGCTTGACAACCTCACTGATTCGTTGGGGCAAAGTCTTGAGTTTGTGTTGTGCAGGTCTCCGCGTTGCTTGCAACACCTGTGTGACGTTTCCTTCCTCCTTCTAGTTCGATAACCTCGGTCTCTACTGAGGGAAAACTTGTTGTTGTGCTGCTTCACACCTTTCTCTTGGGGTTCCCAACAAGACTCCACATCAAGCACCAAGTTCTCTGGCACCACCAAGGAGTCATCATTGGCATTCAACTTGTCCCTCATAGAGTAGCAAATAGATGCATAGGACACCTTCAAAGTTCACAAGGGTGACTAGAAACAAATAGCATAAGAACAAGTAATATCACAATATGCACCAATCAATAAGCTTTGGAACACTACACACAAGATGACAACTATGCTCTCTTAATGGTGCCTAAAGGTAGAAGGTGGAGACTCAAGTAATGGTGGAAGAAAGGCCTTTCATAAAGGAAGTAGGGATTTCAAGTTTCAAAAAGAGCTTCTAAAAATTATGGTACTTGTTAGCTTTTAGCCCTCATTGCTCCTATCATAAGAATCTTGAAGTGTTTAAGGTTAAGGTGAACAAAGATGGAGTATATGCTTGACAAAGTATAAGTTGGCAATCTCAAGTCCCTTGAATACGAGGGCCACACCTTATGCTACTCAACTTCAGTCACCTGTAAGTTCTTGTCACTGTAAGTATTTGCATATCATAGAGAACCGTCAATGGGGTGCCCCTTGCACATGGTACATGAGCTATCCCATAACCAAAATTACAAGGCAAGCAGACAATGAGCATCTCAGTGATCTTTTTATTTACCATATGCATAGATTTTTATTGAGGATGCTTCATAGATAGCTCACTATGGTGATGCTGCAAGTTTTCACCATGATTAGGCATGGCTTAGGCTAGCGGCCCAGACGTTTCTCTAACACAAAATACAAACTCCATGAACTTACAAGTTCCCTCTTTATTTCACACTGGTGACATCCATAGACAAAAGAGCATGATATCAACCGAGTACAAAGTACAAGTGCAATGTTGAAAACGTTCCCCGTGACAGCACGGTTCTGCTAATTCCAACGTATAAGTGCAAGCATATACAACATAGATGACACAATGGTTCAAGTTTATTAGGGGAAAAGAATATAAAGTGTGCCATCAAGTTCGTGAAGGCTTTAATCACTAAGTTTTCACATAACAAAATAGTTTTTAATTGGAAGATAGCTGAAAACAAGAATATACTTGGAATGGTGTAACACACCATGCATGGGAGTTTATAGTGGACACTTTGGAATAACTTGGTTTCTTGGGAGTTGGAAGCATGAGTAGAGCTTACTCATATAAGTGGAGGCTAGCAAAAGACTAGGAGCAACCAACTAAGAGAGCAATAATGGCCATAATCATGCAGTGCAACAAAGCATTGCTAATCAAAGCAAAGAGTGGTACTACAAGTCAAGGAATAAATGATCATAGAGTCTATGGTGACTTGTCATAGTCATAACATGGTGTGATCATGTGACAAGTCAACCCAAACAAAACATCAAAGGAGAATACCACAATACTATGCTTTTGTATGCTAAAACAACGCATAATTTCTTCAAGGCACACCAAGCAATCCCAATTGTCTGGAACAAGACATGCTACAACAATAATCACTAAGCATAATGCCAAAACAACACCTAGCATGTCATGCTAAAGTCTAAGTCACAGTCAATGCAAGCTCCTCTTGCACTTATAAGCAAGAACTTACTACTCCTTTCCAACACCAAGCAATTTATTTGCAAAACAACATAGCGAGAATAGGGGTCCAAACTACTTTATTCAAGCAAACTAAACAACCTAAACAAAGCAAATGAAAACTAAGACGCTCCAAGAATAACACAACTATGCATGAAACAATAAGAATGAAGTGTCTAGATAGACCTGAGCTTTTTATTAATGAAGAAGGGGATGCCTTGGGCATCCCCAAGCTTTGACGCTTGTACCTCTTGGATATTTCTTGGGGTGACACCGGGGTGGCATCCCCAAGCTTGAGCTTTTATCCATTATTCATCTCATTACATCATTCTCTCTCTACACCTAAAATTTTTTCCTTCATACAAAACTTCACACAATCTTCATTAGCAACATTAGTGTATTCAAAAGATATTAGACCTCTGGCAAAGCTTTGGAACAAAAAAACTTTTCACTAAAAACACAAGCTACTGTATCAACTCCTTCAAAAATCTCAATTCACCTAAAGAGAACTCAAAAAGGAATCAATAAGAAGCAAATGCAAATAATGGCAGAAATCTGTCAAAACAGACCAGCAGGTAGAAACCGAGTTTTTCGAAAATATTCTGTTGCTCAAATCACAAAGTGTTGAACTAACGAAAGTTAGCTAACATACTAGGGGATTTATTCGTAAATTTTCAACTCAATCCGAGTTACAGAGACTCCTCACGAATTTGTTTTGGTGGAGGACAAAAATCTGTTTTGGGACAACAACTCCCCAAATCTTACTTCCCTCTCATTAGAGGTCATTATTGGCACAAAAAGCAAATAAAAAGGATAAGAAGAGGTCATTAATGAAGTAATAACTTCCAAGACTCAAGTAAACTCTTGGATTATCTCCCAATAAGTACTTTTCTTTAACGCCTTTAAGTTAGGCTTGATAGCTTGAGAAGATGCGCACATAAGAATTATTAATTGAAGTCAAAGAGAGCATCAAGAAGAAAATTCAAAACACATTTAAGTCTAACCCACTTCCTATGCATAGGAATCTTGTAAGAAAATAAATTCTCAAAGAACAAAGTGACATGCATAGGAAGATAAAACAAGAGTAACTTCAAAACTTTCAGCACATAGAGAGGTGTTTCAGTACCATGAAAACTTCTATAACCATATTTTCCTCTCTCGTAATAATCTTCAGTAGCCTCATGAATAAACTCAACAATATAACTATCACCTAAAGCAGGCTTTTCATGATCTACAAACACATAATTTCTATCAAGCTCAAAAATAGTGGGATTAAAACCTTCATAGGTTTTACCCAAAGTAGATATTTCAAAAGGATCCACAAGAACATAACATTCATCCTCCTTTGGTAAGCATGGGGGACAATCAAATAATGTAAGGGATAAAGAGTTACTCTCATTAGAAGGTAGGCATGGGTAGACCCATTCTTCCTCCTTTTGTTCATCACTCTCCTCCTCTTTTTCATCTAATGAACTTCCAGTTTCAACAATTTCTTCTTCCATAGGCTCCTGCAAGGCATTAGTCTCTTCTATTTGTGGAAAACACCTATTAAAATATTCAAGAATATAGCCATTTTCTTCCTTGTAATTATCAAAGCAAAATTTAAGTATCTCATAAACCTCAGATTCATAAGGTGCATCATCAGTATTTTCAAGCAAACTGGCAAGTTGAAATGCACCCTTGAAAGCAATGAATTCTTCAATTTGTTCCACATTATAAAAGTCATAAATTCATTTAACATAAGAGGATATGATAACATTATCATTATACTCACATTGAAAAGGGAGGTGTTTATACCTCCTACAGCAACAAGCTTTATCAAAGCAATAAGTAACATTATAAGTAGAGCACACCTCTCTAGCAATAGTATTCAACTTATCAATTTGTTTTCATAGGTGTTTACCTTTTTGTGACAAACGGTGTTCCTTATAATAATTCTTTTGTTCTTCTGTCAACCCACCTTGCCAATAGGAACTGGTTTCAAAGAAACCATCCATTGATAGAAAGCATGACCAAGCAAGGCAATAGCAGACCAACAACTAGAGTAGGAACTAATTTTTTTGTGTTTTTGAATAAAGCAAGCAAACAAAACTAGACTATTTTTTGGTTTTTTTTAAAAGAGGCAAACAAAACCAAGCAAAGGAAACAAAGCAAACTAAAAACAAAATAAAGAGAAAGGAAGTGAAGGACTCCCCTAGTGAAGACGTCCTTAGCTTCCCCGGCAACGGCGCCAGAAAAAGCTTGATGGTGACTCCTTTACAGCGAGTCTGTTGGGAACCCCAAGAGCAAGGTGTGAAGTAGCACAACAACAAGTTTTCCCTCAGTAAGAAACCGAGTTTATCAAACCAGTGTAGGGGTTCGTAGCATGGAAAACAAAAAATTTCTACCGCATGCAAACAAACAAGCCAAGATCTATCTACTAGATTGTAGCAACGAGTCGATAGAGGAACTCACCCTCGAAGATTCCAAAGCGGTTAACGAGATCGGATTCTCGTGGGTGATGTAGTCGTACTCTTCCCGATCTCAAGATCGTGTAGACGATCCTTCCGGCGTCGCGTTCCGGCAGCGCTTCATGATCGATCACACGTTAAATTTTCGATGAAGACCTTCCTCCTTGTTCCAGCAGTGGCGGAGGTTGTAGCACTCTCCTCGCGATTACGGTAGCAACGACGTGGTACCTAAGTAGAGGAGATCTCATGAGCTTCGCCTTAAGCCGGAGCGAGTATGGTGGACTATGAGAGAGGCCTTGGCGATCTAGGGTTTATAGGCACCAAGGAGAGAGGGCTAGGCCAGCGGCTAGGGCAAGGGGAGCACCCCAAGTCGGCGACTAGGGCAAACCCTAGGGCGGCGGCGGCTGCAGGAGGGCCGGCGGCTAGGGTTAGGGTTTAGAGGAGAGAGGTGTAGCTCTAGAGGGGGCACCCCCACCCCTTCTTTTATAGGTGGGAGGGCACTGGCCAGGGGAGGAGAGTCCTCCCCCAAGTCGGCCTCCTTGGCCGGCGGGTGTATGGAGAGGAACTCCTCCCTAATTAGGTTTCCTACTCTCCCTCCACCAAGCAAACTTGCCGTTTGACTTTTCAAATTGGCGTTTGACTTTTTCAAACTAGGATTTGATTTATCCCTTTATTTTGCTTAGCGATGACACCTAGTACATGATGCAACCATTCCAACTTGGTATAACACATTCATGTACCCTTCCCCTCCGGAGTGCCGGACCTTCCGGAACCTTCTAGAACATTCTCGATGAAAACACCGGAATCATTCTCCAACTCCGAAACAGGACTTTCCTTATATGAATCTTATTCTCCGGACCATTCTGGATCTCCTCGTGATATCCCGGATCCCATCCGAGACTCCGAACAACATTCGGTCTCTTACTCATCATTCCATAACTACTCAACAACATCGAATCCTTAAGTGTGTCTCCCTACGGTTCGTGAATTATGCGGACATGATCGAGACGCTTCTACGAACAATAACCAATAGAGGAATCTGGAAATTCATATGGCTCCCACATATTTCTACGATTACTTTGCGATCGAATGAACCACTTACATACGATACCAATTTCCCTTTGTCTCACGATAGTTTACTTATCCGAGGTTTTAATCGTCGGTATCTCTGCATACCTAGTTCAACCTCGTTACTGATAAGTACTCTTTTCTCGTTCCCGTGGTATGTGATCCCTTGTGAGCCAGTCACATGCTTGCAAGCTAATTGGATGACATTCCACCGAGAGGGCCCAGAGTATATCTATCCGTCATATGGATGGACAAATCCCACTCTTGATCCATGTGTCTCAATCCATACTTTCCGAACACTCAATGCCACCTTTATAGCCACCCGATTCTGTGTGGTGTTTGATGTCATCAAAGCATCCTTCCGGTGATGGTGATAAGCATGATCTCATGGTCGAAGGAATTAGGTTACTATGTATCAGAAAGCATATAGCAATTAAACTATTAAAATGACTTGATCTTTATGCTACGCTTATCTATAGGAGTATGTCCATCATACCATTCTCCTAATGATATGATCTTGTTGTTAATAACATCTCAATGTTCATGATAGGTAAACCACAATCATCTTTTAACCAACAAGCTAGTATTATGAAGAGGCTTTACTAGGGACTCTAATTTAGTTTACAAATCACACAAGTATTAATGTTTCCTTTGTTAATACTGTTATAGCATGAATGTAAACATTTATCATAAACACAAAGATATAATAATAACTATATTTATTACTACCTCTAGGGCATATCTCCAATAACCAGTAGGAGGAAGGAAACTTCACACGGGTGTTGCAAGCAACACAGAGACCTGGACAACACAAACTCAAGACTTTTCCCCAACGAACAATGAGGTTGTCAAGCTCACCAGTTTGCTGTAACAAATGATTAAACGTATGGTGTGGAAGGTAATGGTTTGAAGCAAGTAAAAAAGTAACAATGGAAGATGTATCAATGGTAAAGATTGGATCGGGGTCCATAGTTTACTAGAGGTGCTCTCCTTAGATAAACAACATGGCATGAAGGTAAACAAATTATAGCAGGGCAATTGACAGGAACTGAGTAAGGCATAACAATGCAATACTAGTCAAAAAGATCCTATGAGATTCGATTGGGAAATACAGCAATATACATAGACCGCCATCCAACTGCATCTATGACTAGAAGTCCACCTTTAGGTTATCATCCGAACCCCCTCCAGTATTAAGTTGCAAGCAACGGACAACTGCTTTAAGCAAAGTGTGTAAGGTAAACAATCCACTTGTTCCATGAACAAGAGACCGTTGTTTTCTCCCTAGTAGCAACAACACATCTACAACCGAAGAGATTTTTGTCACTTCCCTTGGAAACTAGAGGCATGAACCCACTATCGAGCATAAATACCCCCTCTTGGAGTCACTAGCAACTACTCGGCCAAGATAGCTACTAACAACGGAGAGCATGCAAGATCACAAACAACACAGACATGATAGAATCATAAAGACAAAACCATTAATCAAACCAACATAATAATCTCAATATCCATCGGATCCCCGCAAACACAACATGCATGATTACAAATAGATTAGATCTTGATCATGAACGGAGCTCACAAGATCTATACATGAAGGCACAAAGGAGGAGATACAACCATCTAGCTACTACATGGACCCATAGTCCAAGGTGGAACTACTCACGCATCATACCGGAGAGAAGGCCTCCGGGATGATCTCCCCTCCTGCCGGGAAGAACTTCAGATCCCCCCGATCTAGGGACGACGGTGGCGGCGGCTATAGAAGGTTCCGTGGAATATAGGCGAAGAGGCGAGGCCGGGAGGAGGCCAGGGGCCCCACACCCTACCCAGGCGCGGGGTAGGGCCCACCCGCTCCTAGGGGAGGTCTTTCCACCCTGGCTTGTGTCTCCGTCTCGTCTTCTGGATTCGTGTCCCCCACGGTAAAATATTGACTTTGGCTTTTGTCCTGTCCAATTCTGTGAATATTTATTTTCTGCCTTTCTGGAACCAAAAACAGAAGAAAATAGGCAACTGGCACCGTGGCAACTTGTTAATAGGTTAGTTCCAGAAAAGATATAAAAACACCTCAAAGTGTAGACAAAGCAAAGCAAAGTAGATACTAAACAAGCATGGAGGATCAAAAATTATAGATACGTTTCCAATGTATCAGGGACTTGCATCTTGAAGGGCTACACATCGATCTACATCATCATCTACATCTACAACGCCTCCAACATTGATCCCCTTTGGCTACTTTGTTGTAATCCAAACTCTATTGTGGATTTGCATTTGTATTCAATTGTACCTTTATATAGCATCCATATTATTGCCATGATATTGATCCCCTTTATGTATGAGTAGTTGCCTTGTTCTTAGCGAGAGATGGAGAAACCCTAGTTTTATTATGCATTGAAATAAAGATGATTTATAACTTTGGTCTTTGATCTATTGATTTATGATATTGTGCTAGATCTCTCTCTCTCTCTAGATGATATGTGATGTCGACCACATAACATTTGCCTTCGGGACTAAAGGGAGGGATATACTACCCTTGGGACATGTATGAGAGTATGTTCAGTGCTATTTTGTGACTGTAAGCATTGGCTTATAACCTACACGGTCAAATAGGAAATTAAGAGAGATTCACTAAGCTTATTACAAGGTCCGTATAAGTGGTTTGCTTGCAGGCATCGAAGTGTTTATTTAGAGATGACCCCAATACTTGACCCAAGACGCGTCTGCTCACGAGACTTGTAGTGGACATCTTATTATGGAGCTCTCTCCACACATATCATGACAAAAGAAATAGATTATCCTAATTATACGTAATTCTGCCATGCTAGTGGTGAATACTATACTCCTTGAGAACCCCTCAATCACATCACACCACACTACATAAACACTCTTTTTCTTTCGTTTACTTTTGTTATTTACTTTGTTACTAGTTACTTTAAATCTTTCTTGTTTACTATTATTCTAGTAACTTAAAGTGTAGACTATTTCCAAACATCGTTTTGGGTGCGAACGTGGCCTCACTGGCAACGTGGTTGTGGGGTTGGGTTGTTTCCATTTGTAAAGCTTCCATGTTACAAACTTTCTAATAAAATTTTGCTGCTACAAGTACTGCAATAACCCTGTTGTTGATCGCAGGAACCCAAAATCACTAGCTGTCCACCATCTCCGAGATGATCATCTAGTTGTATCATTATCCACAAGCAGTAATGAAAGTCCTAACATGGTCTCAAATGACGACACCAACACTCATTTGTCTTGTGGTCATGAAAAATAGCTTCATAGACATTGACAAGCACCGTACCCTCCAGCAGCGGAAAACCATTTTGGTGATGAAGAATAGGGTTCACACATGTTGGTAGTCTTCAACTTGTACATGCGTACATGGATCATATCAATGTATGCCTTCATCTTTTCAGCAATAGAATTGGGGTGCATCATACCTTCACCTTCACAGTACTTGTTTCTAGCATCCCATATATGCCACATTACCACCATCAAACAAGTGGCTTCCATCTCAGAACATCGAATCATGAAGTCCATCGTCCACACTATGGAAGAGGTGAAAGCCTTGCGCTACAGTTGTATCAGGTGATTCGATTTTACTTCTTGCCAAACCTCATTAGCAAAAGGGAAAAACAACAAAGCGTGCTCAACAGTCTCATGTTGATTGCAATATATGAACTTTGTTGAGGTCGGGATATGGCACTTCCAAGGTTGATGACCGCTTGCAATATAGTCATGAGCAAATCTACGAAGGGTTATCTTCATATTCCTTGAGTCTTTACTAGTCCAAAGTTTCTTCCAAATTTTAGAATTATCCTCGATGGAAGGGTGATGATCCTTGATGACCTTGTGCGATTAACTGCAACTCTTTTAGTTCTACCCAACCAATACGTTGAACGGACATTATAGTGGCCGGACATTATAGTGGCCGAACGGAGAATCTCTTTCATTTGTGGTACCACTCTTGGCTGGACTGCATGTAAACCTCATTATTTTGACAAGTTGGTGAACATAATATGAAAAAATAGTTTGCTATGTGTTCTTGTAGCTGGTTCGCATTCTCAAACCATGACACATCATCTCTCCTTGATCAATTTATAGTGTTTTTCCTTTTTTTTCCAATGCAAAGGCATGAAAAATGCAATATTCTCATACGTCGAGTGCAACAATTCAACATGCGCCCATTGCTTCCATGCAATTTTTTTGTTGGTGCTCCAACCTATCTAATTTCTCACTTAGGAAATGCTCTCTATTAATTTTCTGTTGCTTATTCTCTCCTCTTCTCGCGATTTTTGGTTCTTGCTTTAACTATTTTTTTTTTGTAAATCTCCAAGCACATTCTTATCCCAATCTTTTAGGTCTTTTGCCACCTTTTGAAGTTCTTGGGTGGGCCTTGCAGCATGACTCGCATCGCTCGGTTAAATGCTTGATTAATAGTATAAGAATTACATGAACATAAAATATGGAATCACGGCTGAAAATACTTACAAAAATACTAAGAAAGGCGTATCAATGAGAATGGAGAGGAGATATGATGCATTACACAAAAATTAACAACCGTAAATAACCGGATATGGTACATCGTTGCAAATGTAAATGCTCATAATGTAAATACATGTGATATAAAATGACAAATAATTAGGCAATAGACAACTATGTGAAATCTCAGCCGTTGGAACAACATCGCTGGTTCTAAAGTTAACTTTTTATTAGGGCAATGTATAAATTTCCACCGTTCGACAGCCAAGAGCCCAAGAGAATCCAGTTCCCCTCCACCCGTGGCCGCGTCCAATCGGGTTATTTAAACAAAAATAGGACAGCACCCCACTGACGCCCCCCATCCTAAAACCCTCGGACCATGTCGCTCTCCACTCTCAACCACCCCGCCGCCGCCGCCTCTGGGCGGGGAAAATCCTTTTCCCCGGCTGTCCCGGCGCCGCCGTCGGTGCGCCTGTGCAGGAGACGGCTCCCTGCCCCTGTCGCCGCGTCCGCGGTCGCGGTGGAGGCGGCCGCCGCCGCGGACAGGGTCTCGGCGCTGAGCCAGGTCTCCGGCGTGCTGGGGTCGCAGTGGGGCGACGAGGGGAAGGGTAAGCTCGTCGACGTTCTCGCCCCACGATTCGACATCGTTGCGCGTTGCCAGGTGAGGAGACACGGCCCGGTTTTGTTATGCTCTAATTTTTAGTGCTGTTCTAATCCTCGATTGAGAGCTGCTTGGTGGCACCACAGCGTGTTCTAGCGGAAATCTGTGATACCGCTCTTCAGATGGGATCCTGAGAGTCGAGTTGTTTTGGTGGATTGATGTTTGATTCGGATGATCTGTGTGTGGAATTCGCCTCTAGGGCCTGTTTGGAATATGATTATTTCTTAATAATTTTTTGGTATGTAGTTTGAGCTGAATACTTAAGCCCACACAAAAATGATGATCCCATTCCGAAGGTGTCAATATTGGGACTGCTGTGAATCGTGTAGACAGGGGGTAAAGTTGCAAATCTTTTACCCAGCTTTGTTTACTGCATAGATGGTTCTTGTTCACATTTCGGAGGTGCTGGCTGGAACATTGGTTGCTGTTTGATCATGCTGGGCATAATGATTAACGATGGGTGTCAATTTTGTTCTCTGTAGTGGGGCTATATTATGTGCAAGATTGTAATGTTTTGATGGGTAAACAATCTGACCTGCTTAACTTACGGTTGGGGTTTTACCATAATCTGCATTAGGCCTCTTGGGTACTTCGGTTATTGCTTCTAGCAATCTTTGCACTGACAGTTTTTTTTATTATAAGCTACTATTACTGCTGCTCCTGGAAGGTCATGTCTGCATTTTTGTGAGTTTGATATGCTTAGCTATTGTCATTCCCTTGCTTAGTTCATGTTCCCCTATCCTTGAGTTTCTTCAACGGGATTTCCTGATATGTCAAGATTGACCTCTGTTTCTGCAGTGATTTCTTATTGTGTATTTGTAAATAAAATTCTTGATATGCCGCATAACTGATCATTGCCAGTTGGCCATTTCTCTTCAGTTTTGTAGCCTGTTTATCTGAGTTCCTACTTAATGAACAGGGTGGAGCAAATGCTGGACACACCATCTACAACTCTGAAGGCAAGAAATTTGCCCTTCATCTAGTTCCGTCTGGTATTCTCCATGAAGGGACCCTCTGTGTTGTTGGCAATGCAGCGGTGATCCATGTTCCAGGTTTTTTTGGCGAAATTGATGGTCTTCAATCCAATGGAGTCAGTTGCGATGGAAGAATATTGGTCTCTGACCGAGCCCATTTGCTCTTTGATCTGCATCAGACTGTAGATGGACTTAGGGAAACTGAGCTAGCAAATTCCTTTATAGGGACGACTAAGAGAGGCATTGGACCTTGCTATTCCAGCAAGGTCACTCGAAATGGACTGCGAGTTTGTGATCTAAGGCACATGGACACTTTTGGAGATAAGCTTGATGTTCTATTTGAAGATGCTGCTGCGAGGTTTGAAGGCTTCAAGTACAGCAAAAACATGCTCAAGGAAGAGGTTGAGAGGTACAAGAGGTTTGCAGAGCGTTTGGAGCCCTTCATTGCGGATACAGTTCATGTGTTGAATGAATCTATCCGACAGAAGAAGAAAATTCTTGTTGAAGGTGGTCAAGCAACTATGTTGGATATTGATTTTGGAACTTATCCATTTGTGACTTCTTCCAGCCCTTCTGCTGGTGGAATATGCACTGGCCTTGGGATCGCCCCTAGGGTTATCGGTGACCTGATTGGAGTTGTAAGTTTAAATTAGTGTAATTTAACTGTCATCTTTCTGTGACATAATCCTTATCTAACCCACTACTTTACACGCAGGTAAAAGCTTACACAACAAGGGTTGGCTCTGGTCCTTTCCCAACAGAACTGCTTGGAGAGGATGGTGATGCTCTTAGGAAGGCTGGAATGGAATTTGGGACGACAACAGGTCGACCAAGACGTTGTGGCTGGCTTGACATTGTTGCACTCAAATACTGCTGCGACATCAACGGCTTTTCATCTCTTAACCTAACAAAACTTGATGTTCTGTCTGGGTTACCAGAAATTAAGCTGGGTGTTTCTTATAATCAAATTGATGGACAGAAATTACAATCCTTCCCAGCGGATCTTGACACCCTAGAGCAAGTAAAGGTAAGCATTAGTGTCAGTTTTATTCATTATGGTAACATGGCTGAGCAGTACTACCCTGGAATAATTCATGATTATGTTGTATGCAAAATGTTGTTTCTTTCTCCAGTTGTAAGATACAGTTCAGTCGCTAATGTACCCGCTTTAAGTCCATTGCAAACCGATGGCATTACCAATTCGGCAGTACAGCTTACAGTTGAATGTATTTAGGCATGCCTCATAATCTCATATTCGCTGTCTCTTGTTTCAGGTCAACTATGAGGTGCTTCCTGGGTGGGACAGTGACATTTCTTCTGTTCGGAGTTACAGTGAGCTCCCCCAAGCTGCCCGCCGTTATGTGGAGAGGATAGAAGAGCTCGTCGGTGTTCCAGTCCACTACATTGGTGTTGGACCTGGGAGGGATGCTCTCATATACAAGTAAAGGCAACTTGATTTGGTATTGCATTGGACAAAATAATTCAGTCTTAAGTAGGCCGTGGGGGCATTGCTGTGTCAGCACATACCCGTTCATTGCCATTGTAGCGGTAATACAAGCGAGAAGCTGATGGCTGGTGAGATGATGTAATACCTGCAATAATGTTTTGGGAAATGTCCCAAGGTATCAAGCATACGAGGATGCAATATTATTATTCGGTACTCAGTAGCATTTGTCATTTGACTCCACCAATCGTTTGGTGTTATAGTCGCCAATTCACCATAATATTTTGCACTAATTGTGAATGCTCTTTCTTGTGGCCAGTCTGATATAAGTTTCCTACTGCTTTCATGCGTGTGAAGTTCATTTGCTGATGTGTTTGTCTCGATTTTTTCGGGAGAGCTCCTGATGAGATGTTTGAGATGCGATCGCATGATTATCTTGCTTTGGATCAATTCCTTATGCCGCATAAGATATTTTAGGACCATCATATTTTCTTGTACAGAGAAGTCACTTTGCATTTTGGTTGTCTGATGATCTGCCTGGTTCTCACTGTTTATTGTGTGTACAAAATCGTTTGTTAGATCCCTGAGTTACTAGATCAGAACATATTGCATAGCCTGATAGCCTTGGTGTCCTGTTTTCCCAGCATGGTGTTTACCCATTTTCATGCGCGTGAAGTTTATGTGCTTATGTACTCCATTGCAACGGATCTAAAACTCTACTAGTACATAAGCTAAGCTTATAGAGGGACGTATCAGATGTAGAACTTAATTGCAGGTCGATGAAAATTCATGCCATACTTATAACACCTCAAACTAGATAAACTTGGAAGCTAAACCTGGTACTCCCTCCGTTCCAAAATAGATGTCTTAGGTTTTTCAAAATTTAGATGAATCTATATACTAAATAGTGTCTAAATTCATTCAAATTTTAACAAATTTAAGACATCTATTTTGGGACGAAGGGAGTACATGATTAACCCATCATCAGACTGTAAATCAGTTAAGCGAAACTTATGCATGGGCTAATAGCGAGCCTAAGATCAGACGTCCCAGACGGGGATGGGCATGCAGCCGAACTGGTCGAGATCGTCCATGTGGAACGCCCCGTTCACGCCCAGCGCGCCGCCGCCGTGGCCTCCCGCCGCGATGTCGCTCATGTCCGCGGCCAGCGCGTCCCAGTCGAACTCCGCGGCACTGTTGCCGCCGCCGAAGCCAAACGCGCCGGCCACCTCACCGGCGTCCTGATCCTTCCCGAGCGGCGCGCCGCCCCCGTCGTCCTCCCGGAGCACGCCGATCTGCTGCAGGAACTCCTTGAGGTCGAGCTGGGGCTTGCCGCCGCCGAAGCCCGCGGCGCCGACGTTCTGGCACGGCGCGCACTCGTACGGCGCCATCGCGTGCTCCAGGGCCTGGAAGCACGACACGGAGGTCGGCACGGCGTTGGTGGTCACCGTGGAGGAAGGAGACGAGGCGGCCGGAGGAGGCGGAGGCGGAGGCGGGGTCCTCCTCGACGAGGGCGGCTTGGTCGTCGGCGAGGAGGAGGAGTGCTTGAGCTCCTGCAGCCTCTGGTGTATGACGTGCACGTTGTGCTGCGCGTTGAGGTTGAGGAGGCCGTACGACGGAACGGCGGCGGCGGCGGCCCTGGCGCCGGAGCCGGAGGAGAGTCCGGCGGCCGCGGGGAGCCACCTGATCATCCGTTGCTGCGCGGCGCCGGTGCCGGCGGAGGAGGCGGCGGCGCGGAGGTGGGGCAGGTTGAGGAATGCGTCGGGCCCGTAGAGCCTGCGCGCGGCCTCGTCGTAGGCGAGCGCGGCCTCCTCGGCGGTGGCGAAGGAGCCGAGCCAGATGCGCGCGCGCTTGTTGGGCTCGCGGATCTCCGCCACCCACTTGCCCCACGTCCGCTGCCGCACGCCCCGGTACTCGCACGCCGCGTTCTGTGGCCCTCCTTTCCCCCTCGTCGGCCCCTTCTTCCACGACCGCTTCCGCACGTAGCTCTCCATGATCGACCTCGCTAGCTCCTGCATACACCACCACCACGACGACGTATCAGTCGACCACCCAGCGATATATTCCGATAGCGAGAAAGTGGAACCAGCTGCAGGTAGAAGAAATGCGCGAAACTTACGTGCGCAGGAGCGGGGGAATTCGAAGTTTGAAGTTTTGGAGTGGATCGAGGAGGAGGGAGTGGGGTTTTGGAGTGAGGGGTGTAGTGAAGTGGGTGAGGGGAGTGTGACGATGGAGGGCGCGGGGATAAGTAGGAAGCGCGGGTCGGGTCGGGGCGGGAGGTACTTGTGATCGATCGCATGGGGTTTAAATGTTGTCACGGCCGCGGGGAAGGAGGGGATGGAGATGCATGTTGGCACGATAGTGTCGCTCTTTTGCAAGACCTGTGACCGTGAGTGTGCTTCCGGATCGAGGCATGTGACCGTTAGAGCATCTCCTGGATGCACGATGCACTAGCTCTCCCGAGCAAAAAAAAAGTCTGTTTTTTTTCTTCTTCTTTGAGCAAACAAATTAGCTTTATTGATTAGATAATAGATAGTCTCGGGCATCTTACAATTTTTTAAATCTCAGTCACCTCTTTTAACATTGGATTTGCATCGTGCATGGGTCGCGACTAAGAAAAAGTTCACCTAGCAGAATTTTTGTATTCATGTGGTACAATTTTTTTGTTCACGTATAAAGATTTTTGTTCATGAAATTTAAAAAGTATCCATATATCACAATTAGTAAGATGGTGTCTCGTCTCGTCTGAGCTCTAGACACGCCCATTACATAAATATAAATACATAGCCCTTTGATAAAAGATCGTGC
The DNA here is from genome assembly GCA_023614405.1 of Avena insularis. Taxonomy (NCBI): domain Eukaryota; kingdom Viridiplantae; phylum Streptophyta; class Magnoliopsida; order Poales; family Poaceae; genus Avena; species Avena insularis. The sequence continues at coordinate 429,698,726 of CM042685.1, read as the reverse complement.
TATTTCTTGAACCATGTCGACGCATGACCATGCTTGCTCTCACAATTTGTTGTTTCGCGACTAAGAAATACTTATCTCCATGTCACACTAAGAGCTACGTGATCGAAAATAACCATGCATGGGACCAAAATCTAACCCCGGGAGTTCAATCCTCTTTGGGGATTCTTGCTAAAAAGGAGCGAACCTAGATCCTAGTGTAACCACTTTGTAAAACTTAGCAAGCAAACATACTTATAACTTATAAGGTTTGTAAAATTCTAGAAAACACACACACACATGAATACCCGTGCATTTTTTCATAAAATAGCATGAAATTTCATGAAAATGAGATGAGAGTAATATAGTTCAAGTTTCAAAACTTTTTTGTAGCACCCTCCTTTTCTAAATATTGTGCCAATTTCTAGAACTAGGTTTCGATGTACCTTGGTTTCAAATTTGTTCGCCCGAAACACGAAGTGGTCCAATAGCTGGTATCTTTAGAACATGCGTGACTAAGGTTCCAAATATCCGCACTACCACATGATCGAACATTGAGATTTATGCAAGTAAAAAGGGGTGGGAATTGGGTAGCTAGGGTGCGTTTGTTTTTTCCTGACATCTCCCTGCCAAAGATTTGGCTAGTGAAATTTTTGGTTAGGTTTTACTTGTCCATGAGTTGGCAAATAGGCTAAGAAAAATAAACTATAGTTGATAAAGTAGCATTGGGATGCCAAACGGTTGGCAACTATCCGAACAAAGGCCAACTTTTTTTTTATCATGACCAAGAAATTGGTATGGAACACTTTGTTCACGGTCCCAAACATACCAATACCTTCATTGGACGCGAGGAAATGTCAGACTAAATATTTCCAAGTCAACTAAGATAAGACCAAGTTATGCGTGGTGGTAGGTGTCGGTGCCCTCCTGGCCTAGATCTAGGCCATTTTGGGACTCATCTAGGTCTGGGCGGGCCAAACCTGGGCTTGACTGCACCATCTTCGGCGGACCGAGGAGCGTATCATGCGGGGAAGGGGGGGTGGCGGCGACGGTGGCACACCTATTGCAGCATAGCGACGGAAGCTTCACGAGCCCGATTTGGGCTCGACTGGGCCTATGAGGGCATTGTTTGCTCCTCATGATGCGTCTAGTCGGTTACCGCCAATGGCGGTGGAGGTTGTTCCCTCCGACGTGGTTGTTATACTGTCGCTCCTCATTCCCGGCTATTTCTTTTTGGTCATGCTGGTATCACAATGTTGGCCACACTGAGACGATGATGATGATTGTAAGACCGTGGTGACACGTGTTGGTGGGCGGCGGGTTTGGTGGAGCGCGATTGGATCGTCCGGGGTCGTTATTTTTTGGGGGCCGGGAGAAATCCATGTCGGCTTGGCCGACACCGACGCGGTAACGCTCGCGGGCATCGTTGTTCCTTCCTAAGGGCGTCGGGTGTACCCCTTCCCCACTCCCCTCCGCGTATCAGGGAAAACCTAGGACTAGTCCGGATAGCAGCAGCATCGTCGTCGCATTCCTTCATAAAGGTGTTGCTTGGTATACGGTGATTCGGAATGCTAGAATCATGGTGGGAATTCTCCAAAGGGCGTAGCGGTTACAGGTCATCATCATTTTCGTCGATCTGACGTTGTGACATTAGTCTCCGTTTTCTCTCTCTTTGTTTAGTCTGAACTTGATTGTGCTGATGTACTGTGTGGTTGCTCTATTACTATAGCATTGTGAAAGCCTGTTTTGAAGAAGTCAAATAAGATAATGAGATGGTGGTGTAAGAGAGGGCACACATAAAGCACTATCCTTTTATGTGTGTAGATTATGATAATCGTGTCTAAGTAAGCGTATTATAATATTTCTATGTAGGGACGTACCGAAGACGCCTACAGCCTATGCAGCGTCATCCATGGTAATGGTAATAAAAGGGTATGCATGAATGCTGTATAAAGGCTCACCTCACAGCATTTTTCGCTCTCACGAGCGCGCTCTTCACATGCTTCCCGTCCACGTCGGACGGAGAAGCCGCATGTGTCCACCATGATTCTCGAACGTACGTACCCCTCCTGAAGATCTATCCCCCTCTCGCTTGCACCTCGTGTTCCTGCTGGTTTGACCAGCTCCAGCCCATGCAGTAGCAGCTCCCAATCCAGAGGCAATGCACAGAGCACCCACAGCCATGTCTCGTCGTGCATAGTTCTCAGTTAGCGTGCTAAATAACGCAGAGAAATGCTATTGTTATCAGCTGTTCAAGCTGCACATTACAAACGATATAATTTGGATACCATGGGTATCAGTTTTTCCTTCTTGAAAAGAACCGTGCAATGGGATTTATGCGAAATTAATCGGCACAATGTTCACAATTGTGGGTTTTTGCGCAGCAGAGGAAGATAGGAGTATAAATCAATGTTTGCTTGGTATATTAAAAACAGAAACCGAGAAGGTAAGTTTAAGTCCCATTCACAGGTATCCTGTATGTATGTAAGAAACTCTACTACAGTCTACAGATCTCTTTAGAGGACCACATCCAACATATACCCTTTTCTCAATCTATTCTTTCTACTACTACTACATCAAGAGAATACTCCAATGCTTATCTTCCCAGAGGTTGCAACGTGTGCTGCGTGCTTCAGGAGGCCTTTGAGCAGATGTCCGGCAACCCTGTTTCCTTTTCTCGGAGGAGACCTTGCCGCCAAGGGTCATTGTATAGTTTATAATGCAATACCTGCAAAAACATTCTTCCTCAGCAAATAGTAGCAAACGACGGCAGATCGGCAGTTCTAGCATGATCCAGAAACGCAAGCACCCAATGTTTTTACAGGTAAAATCCAGAAATCGCTTTAGGGTTCTAAGTATTATCTCAACCCTGCAGAAAAGTAGATGATAATGAAAGTGGCAGCGACATCATCGATGATCATTATCATCCAGTTACAGCCCTAAAGCTATATGGAGAAACCCCACTCAGATTATTCAGAGGTTACCTGTATGAAAGTTGCAAAGACATCATCACTGTCTTCTAGCTTGGAAACCTCAACTGACCAGGGTGCCTCTTCAGTGAACAATCTTTTCTGCCTCCGTGCCTCTAGCAACATAGTGTCGCGGTAAAAGAACCTCTGCCAGATCTGGCGCACGTTTCCTAACATGAACTCTATTTGTGTTTCGTTCATTCCCTTGTGATATGAAAACAGTTAGTATCAACAGCTTATGCACAGCAGAAATGAGAAGGAAAGTAAGCATAAACACATACTTGGAGGACTGTAATGAGGTTGGGGATGTCATCTTCTTGTATGCGGACTGCAAAACTGTTGTAGTTAAGCACATTTTCGTAGGGAAGAAATATTCCATCCTACAATTCAAGCCACGAAAGCAGATAGGTATGATCACATAATTAGTTGCTCTGTTATTCAGTCTTGTCAGATGCACATTATAGAACTACTATAGGTTTCCCTGACTTGGAATACAAGAAATGGACGTTGTGGCACCTGTATTATGACAGGAATGCATCCTTGAAGCATGCTGTCTTCCATGCGCCCACTCCAGCCATCCCCCGGCAATACACCACAGAAAATAGAGCTTGCCAGTTCCTCATAATACTTCTCAGTTCGTAAGTGTGTAACTGTTACATTTGCTATATGTTGCCTTCCAAGCTTCCCCTGCTTGTTTGGCGTCGAACCGAATTCAGCTGCCAGCTTTTGTCGAATCCCCATGCTATACCTGTGTTATACAGTGGAAGCAGATTAAGAAATAGTTTGGTCACATGCATAGATAGACATATATGTAGATACATACGTGTCTTCAGGGCGGCCCTGTTCATAGGCTGCTCCTAGATTACCATTAAAATAAAAAAGTGTTGTACGGTTGCTCCTTGGCCTGCAAGAACTTGTACTGTGAGGGTGTAAACCTTCAAGTAGTTAAAACGTACATCTCTAGCTTCAGACAAACCTTGCCCATAGTTTTAACCAGATAGCTCCTGGATCAGGGTCCTTCCATGCTGGAAGCACAAGATCCTTTCTCGGATCAAAACATGGATGGTTGCCTCTTCTATCCAGAGGAATATCATCCCAGTTATCAGCCCAATAAGCAGTCGTAGAATTTGCATGTTTTGTGTTAGTATTCCCCCAGTGGACAAGCATCATGCTGTTCCAGATCTCTTTTGGAGCATAGCAGGCACCTTCGTCCCATGAAAAGAACTGTTCTTTTGTAAGTTGACAATACAGGCTATTGGTTATGCAAGGATAATTTGCTATTAATTTCATGTAAACACCCACCCAAATATGGTCTCTTCCAGAAGTGCGGTTCCAGTAAGGATACCGCTGAGCTATGTGATCATAAGCCGTCCTGTAGTACTCCAGAGTATGGTAACTCCTGAGGCGCAGGTCCTCCTAAAATTAAAAATCAATTACTGAAGAAGAATATTAACAACCAGAGCACAACATCTGGATGATAATGGTTACCGGCATCAGCAGGTGTAGGGCATCATCGGATCTAGTTATTAGACATGAGTCAAGAACCGGCACGTAGAAATAATCAGCTTCATCCCCATTCAGTGTGCGGTGAGGGCTAGCAAGGATGCTCTCATAGAGTGCTATCTGAATGAAAAATATAACATGTGTCAGATCTTCCTGTGCCCTTGTAAATGGATTGATGTTAGTATTAACGTGGAGCAACCAACATTTATCATATCTGCTAGATGACTAGTTAGCAAACCTGAGCACCATACAGTTGCCGCGTCCATATAGTTCTGTTCTTGTCATCATATATTCTATTCACACACTCTAACTTGTAATGTCGACCCTGCAATAAAATATATCCTGCGATGTCAAAGCTGCAGCAAAGCTTCATGAAGAGAAGAAAATAAGGAGTACGACTTATGGTCTAGACTTACTTCAAGAAGATGACTGTCAAACTCGGCTGGCAAATCGTACACATATATAAGTGGTCTTCTTTTCTTAACAACAGTGTTGACATCGATGGGAATATGGCTTAAATTTTTTAGGTCTGGCAGACTCATTGGTGGTTTGAGCCATGAGGGCCAGTCATATGCAAGTGAATAAGCCGATGGGACACCGCAATCAATCCCAAAATATCCACTGTCACACTGAAAGAAATCTTTGATTAGCTAAGCTTACGGATAGAGAACATGGAGTCTTCATGGTTTTAGCTGAAAAGATTTGCTCAATATATACCTGACAGAAACCACCACGGCAGTGTCCATGTCCTGAACACTGATTAATACAACTGCATTCAACACGTGTCTCACAAAAATGCCCCCAGAGTCCGTCATATTTGCAATCACATTCTCGTTTAAAATTCACTTTGGAAGAATATGCATCCTCAGGGTCCACATTACACCATCCTAGCTTACTGCTATTTGTTGTGAATACATCCGGATCAGGTGTTTTCCAATCGGTAAGCTTCGGGTCATCAGGTTTTGCGGGTGGGCTAGAAGGATGAACTAAAGATGTTCAGTAACACTACAGTATCGATGGTACTCGTAATGAAGCCTAAATAACAAATCACAATCAGTGCATTTGATGCTCTTACATTGTTTTAAAGCCACAAGCTTCTGCCACAGGGCGATCCGGGTATTTTGTTCCTGGACCACAAAAGCACATTGTCCTGGTTGTGTCACACTGGGCCGGACATATGGAAACTATCCATCGTCCTACAGGCCATTCTGGGGAACTTGGGAAGTTGCACTCCAACTTCAGAACCTCCTCACATCCTTTCCCTGTGAAGCCATGCGGTCACTTGATAAACGAAAGAATTGTTGCAAATCAAAATGTTAGAAGGGAAAGTTTGACAGAAAAGAATCAATACGAGCAAGGGAACAGTAGACCCCATCTTGCCACAGAACCTAATACATATGTTCCTTTCTTTTGAAACAAAAAAGGTACATTTTGTAAAACTAGTACTAAGGAAATGAGCATGCCATTAACTTCTTATAATCCACAAAACGTAGACAACACAACGTCCATCTGACTAAAAATAATTAGCAGCTTATTTATGCACTAGTTCATTTCTCATTCCATTGTATCTGATAATGGTCACAGAAGAACAGATTAAATATTTGAGACTTAATACCACATTCCTAGAATTATGCATCGATGACTGCAAAACTGAATGCTATGTATTCTTTTGCAGAAACGCAGGATACTCTCAAAACTTAAGATATAGACTGAGGATTGTGCACTCTTTTGTTACATAAGCCCACTCGTAGATGTATATGGTTTTTGATATATCTGCAATTTGTATTATTATGTCAGATATAAACATCTGCAATTAGTCTCTCGGGCTTTCTGGCCCTATGTATCCTCTTTTGTCATTTTTTTCTTGCTCGTCTTCATTTCAACACTGAGATTTTTCAGGTCAAAAGAACTATCGAATTTACAGTGATACTAACTTTAAGTAGTCTTTGATTTAAGCCTAATACTGAGGGTATTCTTATTCTAGAGTAGGGGGGCCATGGCCCTTCGGCTCTTGGGAAGCTATGCCACTGTTTGTTTCAATACTAAATTTTTTGGGGTCTTCAGATCTGTAAACCTACAGTGGTAGAAATCCCCTATAAAAATGAGATGCCATCAACAAAAAGTGAGCAGGACTAAACATTTGCTGAGCTGACAAAGTAATACTAACCAGCATAACCGTGGAAGCATCTGCATTCCCCCAGGTCATAGTTGCACACACCATGTCCACTGCAGTCTTTCTCGCACCTCTTTGTGCCTATAACCTGTTCAGAAAGAACAACAAAATTAACCCGTAGCAAGCTAAAGCACAGTACAACGAATAATGACAGAGCTTAGTGCACACTTCAGAAATATTGACAGTCGATGAGCGAGCATGGCACCCGGCGAGCCACCTCCCAATCTCGGCCTTCCACGGCGCACCACGGAACGTCACCGCTCCATAGGAATCAGCAGGGAATTGGCCCTTGAGGCGTGAGTCGACAACCCCAACGTCCGGGAGCACATTCCTGTGCCGGTCGATGCCGCGGCGAGCACCGGAGAAATCCAAGGAGGAAGGAAGGATCGGCACCATGAACACGTGGATGGTGGTGACAAGGATCACAAGGGCGCCGGCCACGCCCACGAATGCCAAGGGCCATTTCGTCGAACGGGTTGTGAGCATGGTCAAACTACCGTACGAGCACCACTTTTTTCACCATGACAGCAACGGGTACCGTGGAAGTGACGCGAGACGGGAGTCCTCGGCGGTGGCTGGAGTGGAGCGCGTGTCCCGTCGGTGCTTCTGCTAGCACGCGGAGCGTCCGCCGCGCGCCCCTGGTGGCGCGCCAAGGCAGATGCGGAGCGACGCGCCGTGCTGCTCCGGATCTGGCTAGGAATTATGGTTTTCGAGGAGTTCGAGGATCGAAATTCGAAGAATCGAGAGTGATTTGGGTAATCTCTTCTGTGTTCGAGCGTTCGAGGAATGGAGACTGAAGGACCGTTCGTGCTCGGGAATGGACATCGGGGGTATTACTGTCTTTTCTCCCGAGTATGCTAGCACTCCGGTGCCACTTTCAAGAACTCTTTTACTACAGCTCCCTCCATCTTAAAAAAGATGTCTTAAATTTTCTAAAATTTAAATTTATCTATATACTAAATGTATATCTAAATTTATATAAATTTTAATAAATCTGTCACATACTTTTCAGAACAAAGGAAGTAGTATAATTCAGTTGCCCAATGGCCGCTCAATGAGTGGCACACACGACTCAAAGAATTACTCGGCACACACATCTAAATTTTAGTGGCACAAATATATAGGAAATTAAAATTTCCTGCTGAGCATTAAATTAGCACGATATCCCTAAGGAGCTCTAAGCTCCCTAGAAACAAAGAGCTCTGGTTAGTCCACGATGTAGAATCGATTCAACCAAAGTACCTGGCCATAGTCCCTAAAAAAAGTACCTTGCCATGGGAAAAAAAGGAAATACTAGCATAAGTCGGTCGCCGCTCAACAATCGCAGACCACCTCCAACCATCCCGTTTCCACTCGCAGGAGAACGAGACCCCATCAAAAGTTCCTCCTCCTCTCGCCTCAGCCGCCGCCTAACTCTTCCATCTCGCCTCTGCTCCCACCCAGCGACCAGCATAGTCTACGTTTTGCTATTCGTGCCGTTCCACCACACCTTCGGCCGGCTCCCTGTAGTCGCCTATGGTGGTATGCGACCAGACCCTAGGCAATCAACCCGCCGCCGCCGCGGGGTCCTGTGCTGAGCGGAAAGGAGGGGAGGAGGTGGTTGCGCAGACGTAGTCACGACCGCCACCGAATCTGCTACACCATCCTCCTCAACAGCCCGTACCTCTCTCATAACGCCCGCCATCGCCTGCCATTAAGTGAACTTCCTACTGTAGTAGTCAGTTCTGTACCTATAATGCCCAACAACTGTTTGATTGAATGAACATGTGACGTTATATGTGCATCTAACTTTGTAGCGAGTTCAGCGAGAAAAACCGATCATTTGACCCTGCCAGTGATGCTGGTCACACGTCAGTTCCGCGCCTCCAGCAACCATAGTTCACAACACCGCCACTGTCAACATGTGTTCCAGCATGATTGTGCCACATGACGCTGAATACCAAGATCTGAAGGTACAAACTATGTCGAATATGCCATGTCAATCAAAGAGATCATGCTCATAGTACATTGTTAACCATTTAAATTTTTCTAGACGTAAAAGCAAAATCTATACATTTGAAAGCTTGATAATATTGTCTTGCTCCCCTCTTTTGTTGTATGGTAACATCTAATGGCTTAGGATAGATGCTATTTTACTAATTTTTTCTGCGGGGATTAGGATGTTTGCCCACAGCTTATGATTTTGTGTTTGCGATATACTCATTTTGCTTACTCATCTTATGATCTGATATACATGGATAACTATGTTGAAATAAAAATCATGTAGCTCAGGTTATGTTCCTTGGCTTAGATATATGAAACTGTAATGAAGTTAGTGGTTGTTTTCACCCCAATCCAATGTTCCCTGGCTTAAATATTAGAAAGCATGCTGGAAAGTTATTAGTTCTTTCGACACCCTGTTTGTTATTGAGGTTATCACCCAATTATTTTCATTCTTTTATCTGATATATAGTCTTGATGGTAAAAATTTAATGTCTTCATGCATGAGCTGAGAGAAATGACACATGTATCAAGAAGACTCTACAATCTGCTTACTTTTTCTGCCAAATGTTGAGGCGTTTAAGGGCATATGTAATGAAGGATGCTTCTACCCAAGTGCTTCGAACTAAGCACCTGCTGAAATGTTGAGTTATCCATTACATACAAGTTTACATAGGTGTTTACGTTGCGGAGCCGTCTCACTAGCACCAGCTCAAGCATCTCTGATGTCCAACGCGAATCTACCTGCATGAAGTAGGAAATGTAGAAACAAGATTAGACACTGAGTAAAGTACCATACAAAAAGGGCGCAGTTAATTTCTCAGGCACCGGACAAGCATCGAAGCAAAAGGAGGCACTCTTGGCCCTTTGAAGCACCCCATGAGTGTCACCTGGAAAGAAAAACACGGTTTTCCCACAAAGCATTGATCTAGGCACCTGTGTTGTACATGCTCTAAGGTAAGAAATCACCACCTCCTATGCATTTATTGGTTTCTTTTAATCATAGTTTGCCAAAATATTTTCCTTATCCTTAATTATCATGTTTTCTGTTTGTTAGATATATGTAACTTTTCCAAGTGTATTGAACGTCGTGTTTGGGTGGTTCCAACTTTTGAAAGATCAGGTGGGTGCATATGGCTTATCACCTTTAGTATATTGTTTTACAGGTACGGATGGCAATGAATACTTGCAACCCATTTACCCTGCAGGTTTTTACCCATTGGGATAAGGGTATGATAGTAAAGTTATACCCACGGATAAGTAATTGGGCAAAAATCTCTACCCATTGGGTATTGCGGGTGCGGGTATGGTAATGAAAAACCCGCACCCGCATACCCACCCACCCGACATCTTAGTAGATGACACGTGGGGCATTAGTATTATACATTTTTCTTAAAAATTGTGAAATTCTGGAGTTGACGAGTGTTGTTATGTGACTGATTGTGGTATGGCATGTGACTATTTTGCAATTCTTTTGAAATTTAAAAATTTGAAAAATATACTTTCTAAGCAACTTATGTTTGAACATAACTTGTTTTCTTCACATATATCATGTATTTGGCTATGTCTTTTTATTATTTAATATATATTTGCTTGCTTGCTAAAATCATGAATGAATGAAAATATATGCTATCATTTTTTATATATTGTGTTATTACAATACCTTGTTAAGTTATTTGGACTAATGGGTGGGTATTACCCGCGGTTTTTTTTTACCCTTGACGGGTGCGGGTATGGAATAAAATCTATACCCAGATCTTTGGTCTTGAGTGCAGATTCTGAAAGATCTGAGATTGCGGTGCAGGTTTGGTTAAGCTCCACCGCACCCGCACACCATGGTGCCATCCGTATTTACAGGTACAGTAACTATAAAGATGTACATCTCAGATTTCGGTTGAACAATCTGTGTAGATGCGGTTTTATTTGTGCAGGTTTGTAATGTTTGATTTGACAGGACCTTGGTGAAATTTTAAGAATGTTGTGGTTGAGAATAAATAAATGTTAATTTGTGCTTCAGTTTATATATTTTTCTAAACCTCACTCCATTCAACACAAATAATTTATTAGTGATATTAACAATTTTTATGTTGAATAAGTTAATCTGATAAGTTAAGAAATGATTGCATTCCATGTAACATGAAGTAGTGGCTTCAAAGATTCGTTCCACACGATGTCTTAATCTTGGTATAACATCGATGTCTTAATCTTGGTATAACATCATTGTTCTGTTTTTTGGTCGCCTGCAAACTATGTGTCCTCGCATAGAAGGAAAGTAATGGTATTGCAATGTTTTCATAAATTTCATTATTCGTTTAAAATGATGAAGCATTTGCACAAACCAAAAACTGCGTATATGGTTTATGATGAGGAGATATTTGACTTTTTTTTGCTTTAAGGTGTGATCTCTGGTTGGACATCATCTAGCACCAGTCTACAGACGGTTAGAATATGCCATATTATAGAATGCATGGATAGAAGATCATATGCGAGAATAAGAAAATCTGAATCAAAGAAAATTACAATTTCCAGTGTTAGGTAAAACATGATCTTGGCATTGACCTTCTAGCAGAAAATTTATATGACGTCAGACACAAAGAGGTATTGGTCTCACATTTTCTTTTGTTACCTTGCGCATGTGTATGCTTCTTAGAATTAACAGTTCCATAGCACTGCAAAAGTAATTAACTAATGACATTTCTCTCATGTTCAAATAAAGTTAGAAGCCAGGGATTGAAATAGTTATAGTGGTTAAGCTACGGGGTGGATCATGAATGCCAAAGTCGCTGTTATATTCATCCAATGCAATACCACCTATTTATAATTTTTCTGTTCAAAGGGTAAAAATTGTTTGTTAAATTTGTAATTTCCTTGGAGGGATGCTAGATGTCAACTTTGTGGCTTCAGTTCTGTTTTTTCAAGGGGGAAGTTTCTGTTCTCAATAGTTATTGCTTTCTTGCTCTAGGGCCTTCATATCTTATCTTGACTCTTGATAGTATTCAAATTCACTTAAGTATTGTTTAAGCTTATTTGCATTTAAAGGTTGTGCTTGCTGTTTTGAAGTTAATTTTGAGTCGTACAATGTTTTATCCCTTTTGCTAATTGTACACATGTTAGCTATATGTCATTTTGTTGGGCATCGTTTCTAGGTTATTTTTCATTATTTTTTCTTCTTTTTATGTGAAACTTGTACGATAAATCTTGAAAAATCCAGCGTAAATACGCCAAGAGGTGGTCCCTAAATACTAATACAAAACCTGCTAATTTTATGGTTTTGTGGCTTGGCTGTTGTGTAAGCCTACCGCTGGTGGAGGGGGGAGTGTTATTGAAGCTGAAATTCTTCTTTGTATCTACTGGCATTGCGTTGGACACCATTGGTGTCAAGACATATCCCTAAAGATCTCTAAGCTCCCTGGTTTTGAGATGCTATCCTTACTCCATCGTCCGCACCAATAAGAAGTCAACACGTAACTTAAGCCCAGTGGGTGAATATGCTACCTCGGACGCTTCGATAGAGCCCAGGTCGATCCAAGTAACTAACCCTAACATAGAGATTTTTTAAAAAGTTGCAACCGATCCTAGCCTCTGCCCAGAACCCAAGAGGAAGGCGACGTGAGGCTGAGAGAGAGCTTCGCCTTGGTGCCGGTCGCCACCAGCACTGCCTAATCCGTGTTCATGGACAACCCCAGGCCCAAATGCCAGCCAAAACTCCTCTCATAACCCTGCAATCAGTCCACGGCCCTTCGACCCCATCCTCGCCTTCCTCGTGCTCTTGTGCCAGGCGCCTTTGTACCTCCACCTCCGCTACAGCCCTGAGGCATATACCATGAAGAGATCGAGTATGTTGTGGCCAATGCGCGAGATCAACACGAAGAAAGCCGTCATAGTATGCCGCCCTCTCAATTGGTGTCGTTGCTCCTGCTGCTGCACCAGATGAGTCCTCTCCTTTCTTACTCGCAAGATCACGTGGTTGCTCGGATTACTTGTTTTGTGGCGTGGTATTTTCTTTTCTTGCGGAAGCGATATGTGCCTCCCTTTTGTATCAAATATCAATCCATGCTTAGTTGCTTGATCTGGTATAAATGTTGATCATAGGCATTACGAAGTTTTTTCTTAAGATCATAAGGTATTCGATGAATTGCCTAAGATGTTCTCACCAACATAATTTCCATGCATCTAATTATGGTAATAAAAGGAATAATCATAGACTATTAATACTCGATAACGTTCGTGCATCTGAATCAGATCTGTTGAATGCAATTGATCCCACACTCCAGTTCTTCTCCGAAGTCCGAAGTGAGGAGTCATCTTGCCAAATTGTAAGTATAACATGTAGAACTATACAACTATTTTGTTATGATAACAGTATAACTCAAGCATCACCTGATGCACTGTTGTCTACTGTAACTTTGCTTTTAGGGATTTTCCGAGCACAGGGATCAGCTTGGAGCTCTCCCTATACATGATATGGTAGCTAATTATTATAATGTATCTTTGAAGTTCATCATATGGTTGCATATAATCAGGATTCACTTTTTATTTATTCATCCCCTATCAAATACGTTAGGTGTTATGATGACGAAGTTTGTTGATGAAGCACGTTGAATTTCAGAACTAGCAACATGCTCTTAAAGTATTTGTGAGTTTCCATACGACTCCCTCTGCCATGAAAGCTTCCACCTTTATTAATCACAGAAAGTGATGGTCAAGAAAGAACGACCACCACGAAGGGACGGAGCTCATCAGGAGATCTGTCATATAAGGATGGGAGCTGAATCTTTGTGTCTTGAGGAATGCAGACACCACTGCATGAGCAAATGCATCCATGAATCCATATGTATCAATCAGGTATATTCATTCTTTTTTCGTCTATTGTTGTAGTTGCACTAATCATGCATCAACACTAATTGCTCATATGATGAACCTTTGCTTGCTTAAGTCTGGTAATTAAATTGAGCTCAGTTCAATCGACTTTTTCTTCACCACATTGATGTTAGGTGATAAGGGTGACTCCAGTTTTTCAGAATTGTTACGTGTAGACAACATGATACATATGAGTATTATGTGCACATGAAGTCTCACAAAATGCCCCCAATGAACTTAAAAGTGAATGGAATCTTGTGTGCCTTTTTCTTTGATCATGTAAAAGTACTGGAATTTCCCGTGCCTTTTATTTTATTCCTGGATATGTGGGCATATTAGTAGCATGATGCAAATGCTGTAAGGGTGACAAATAAAAGGAAACAAGATTTTAAGAAGAGCTAGCTTCAAGAAATTCTAACCTACAAGACTACAGGAGCAGTTTCTTCCACAGCTTCTTCCACCCCCTGTGAAGATTCATATTCAGGCAGCATAGAAATCTCCTCAGTCTCATGAACATTTGGAAAGCCTATATTATGTTCAAAATTTGCACCAAAACTACCGAAAGTTAGCCCATATTTTTCTGACTCTGTGTCCTGAAGGTGATCCGGGATAATGACATGCTGCTGTCAGACAATTTCATGAAATGCACTTATAACCACCCCAAATCCATGATTTCATACAAAATAGCTTATGATGCAGTGGGACAGTAAGATCCCTCGGGATTCTACCATCAAATTATTTCTTATTGTCTATTGCAAAATAAATTATGCATCACCAGCTGCAACTGGAAGTATCTTATTTGTCGGACTTCTCATTACTGCCAACCATCCAAGCCTTCGGGATTTTACTTTTATGTCATATGGCTATCTGTATATAAGCACTATTAATTTATTTTTATGTGTGGCTATAATGTAGTTGGATAACAAGGTACTGCATTTAGACTGTTTTCAAATGACGACGGACATTTTTTGTTCATGTATGTTCTGTAAGAGAATCAATATTATCTCAGAAATTCTAAAACAACATTAGTATTTTCTAAGAAGACTCGCTAGAAGAAACCACTGGATAAATTTTTGGGTAAAACTGCTTGAAGTTTGCAACGAACTTAAGTTTGAGTGGTGCTTTTCATCATGGCCATTATGTAAATCATGTTGTCTCAAGATTAGTTATTGTTTCTACTAATACCTTGAGTTATTTTTGGATCTCTGCATTGATAAATCATAGTTTCTGCTCCATATAAGCATAAGTCATGAAGTGTGTTTTATCTGACCGCTGAATACCAACTGTTGTTAAAGGTGTATCAGCTAAAATCATTGGTCTTGAAAATTTGATAGTATTTAAACGACAGTAGCAAAAGTTGATGCGGCAACGCGCGCTAGGTCCATCTAGTCTTATGCAAATGCTAAGATAACCTTGCAGTACTCCCTCGGAACTATATTAATTGACTTGAATTTATCAAAATTTAGATAAACCTATATGTTAAATAATGTCTAAATTCATTCAAATTTAAACAAATTTGAGTCAACTAATATAGATCGGAGGGAGTAGTTTCTTTGTGGTGGTGGTGGGGTGTGGGTGTGTGTGTGTTACCTTGTACTTCCTCTGTTAGCGATTATAAGGCCTATGGACCACTTTGATAGGATTAAGAAAATCAATAACTCACCCTCTTGATTACCACATGCACTAATAGTTATACATTCATGAGAGAAGAGAAAGAAAAAAAAGACCATACATTGGATGAGAGATGGTAATAAATGAGAAATGACTTGTAATTTCTAACATTCTAAAAAAGCTCTTAGGCTTTATAATCCCTAACGGAGGGAGTACTTTTTAAAAAATAAAAGCTTTTTTTTTGAAATTTAAAAAAGAAAAGTTGACCTTGTAGTTAGCGACGAAAGAGTCCCTTCTTTCTATCAAATATAAAAACATTACTTTCTCTCACCTATAATAAGTCGATGTGGCATTAGTTTAAATTTGAAATAAAATAAAATGGACCCCGAACACTTATTATAAAATGAAATAGACCCCAAACACTTAATAATCTTAAATAAACATTGTTAGAACCATGAAAATATATATTTTTATTTTCTGTGTGTTTGGTACTCTAGATGCTCATATTCTTGAGAAATTATAGCAATAGGTGCCACACACGAGCGTTCGGGTGGCGGTAGCTTTAAGATTTTCGTGTTTTGAATTTTGTGTCCTCTGTGCACTTCAAAATAATTTCAAGAGCTTTTTTTTGGTCTAAACCATCCATTTTCGAAGCGATTGCTCTCTCTCCTCGCGGTCGTGACACCGAGGCGATACCGATGTGAATCTCTTCTTATCGCAGCAAACCGACAGATCTATCCCACCCCGCACCCCGATGAGTCTCTGTCGTTTACTCTATGGTTTAATCGAGGTGTCACAGTAGATTTCGTTCTCCCCTATGTCACACCTCGCCCTGACACATAATGTTAAAGCAGTGAATCGACTTATATGCCACCCCAAGATAAGTGTCCGCGCGTCACGAGATAAAAAATACATAAATATCATTACAAACATGCACATAAGTGCAATAGATGGTTCATATGACTATCGATACATGATAATACATCATACCAAACATGGTTCAAGAAAAAGGTTTTATGGCACCGAAAGACCTAACATGGCAACGGCTTAGAGCGACTCCACTCCAAAAGTTATGGTTGGAATACCGATCCTAGCACTCCTCACTTCATCTTCAAGCTATGATAGAAGATGATTCTCATCGAGAATTTAGCTAAAAAAGCAGCTGGTGAGTACTTTGAATGTACTTGCAAACCAAACACAAGATACCAAAAATCCAACATTCATGCAACAAGAGACAATGACATCAAGATAGTATGAAATTAGCATGGTGAAAGAGCATGTGGGCTCCATGTGTAGTTTTGGTAATTAATGGCAATCGTTATGGACTAATGTGTGTATTAAGTTACACTTGTAGGAATTGTCCATTGACATCGCTTGGAGCATGTGTTGGCTTCAAGGTCGATGAAATGAGAAGAAGTTGTGTTGTGCAATCTCAAAATGTGCCCTCTATAGAAGATCTCATGTTTGATGCTTGCCATCCTCGGCGACCATGGATCGATGATGAGGAATCAAGAAAGGTGTACATTTTGAGAAGGACAAGATCGTCTACATCGAGCTCAAGTGGATTGCTCAAGGCAAAGGTATAATCTTGATAGGTTTTCCTTTTTGTCGGTCTCATGTTGTTCGTGGGAGACCGGGTTTAGGATAGATAGCCATACTATCAAGAGGGGCTCTCGAATGAGTTACTCGATAATATCGTTCGGAGAGAGCTCAAACCTTTGCATACTTGCATCATCATATTTGGTTGTTATTTGGTCTTATCCATGTGAGGATTTAGAGCTTGTGGTAATCTCCATAACAATCTCTTGTTCATCAAAATCGGATCTCCCGTTTATATCTTGTTGCGATTTTGATCTTGGCGGTTTTCCGGTTTCTCACCAAGTGAGGTATCTCACATTATAATACTTGATACATTCTCAACGCAATTGGAATCGGGTCAATCGGAGTTACCAATTAAAAGTTATCGCAGTTTATTTGATTTGAAAATGAAAAAGGAAAAAGGGTTTTTCTAGGGGTTGTGGTACTAACGGGTCCCAGGTCCAGCCCAGTCTGCATGCGCTGCGAGCCTTCTGCCTGGCTCGGCTGCGCTGGCCGGCAGTACCAGGCCCAACCAGTAGTATCGTCCGGCCTACGTTCGCCCAGGCTCAGCCAACTCCGCCCAGCTGCTATCTAACGATGCCGCCGCTTGCTCGCTTCGCGCGCCGGCCCACTCCCGCGTGTAGCGTCGCGCTCGCTCGCCAGCCCCGATCGATTGCGTCGCGTGCGCAGTGCCGCTTTTCCCACGCGCCGCCGCTCGCTTTGCTAGCTCGCGCGCTGCCGCGCGTTGACCTGCGCGCCTCGTTGCGCCCGCCCTTGCTCGGCCTCACTCGCCACACTCTATTGGCCCTCCTTTTTTGGGCAACAATGATTCAGTCGGACTTCCGCATTTTTGGGCAGGTTCTTGGGTATGCCTTCCATGGACGTGACACTCCTTCTGGCCATCGCATCATTTCCCCACTGAAGCCATCCAAGGACACTATGCTCGCTCCTTGCCTTTCTCCTGATGGTATTGCTGGTACTTTCGCTGGACTCTCTCCCTTGTATGCCTCCCTTGTTGGCATATTTAGGGACAACATTTCTCCGAGTGGAGGCAACAATGACAAGATCCGTGGCCACCTGGTTCCTCTCCTTGCTTTTGCTCACGAGTGTGCCACCAATTCTGGTTCAGCTACAGGTTACAAACTGGATGTCATGGACTACATATATCAAGAGATGACGGATGCTATGATCAACAGGCTCTCTATCCCATATGCTCCTTTCATTATGATGCTCATCAAGCATATGTTGCCTCTTGAGGAATTTGGCACTGATTTGGATGGTGTTCACAAGCCCAAGAAAATCTACAACAAGGCTCAGAAGACCCATCACTCTTCCACTGCCCCTGAGTCCTTCATGCGTGATGCATGGGCTAGTGGTCGTCGTTCCACGGTGTCCCCAATGGCACGCAAGGTTAAACAGCTCACTTGGTTCCAGCGGCACATCCTTTGCATGGGCATTGACACTCACAAGGGCCAGTATGAGGCGTACCGGAGGAGCCATGAGAGGGACCACACTCAACAGCTTATTTTTCACCATGTCTCAGGTGCCACTAGAAATCCACCTCCTCCCACTGCTTTGGAACCGTATGCTCAGTGGAACACTTCAGAGATCAACTATGGTGAGCTTGAGAGTTGCCTGTTTCCTCCACCTCCAAGGGCACCCACTCCTCCAGCTGATGATGATGATGAGTATGATGAAGAGGAAGGGGACGGGGATGACTACCACGAGGATGAGGAGGCGTGATCTTCTGGGGCGTTAGCATCATTCTTCTTCCTTTTTGGCGTTTTGATGCCAAAGGGGGAGAAGTAGTTCTATTAGGTCTCGTGGATTTGCAAGGGTCGGGTGCAAGCACTTATCTTTCAGTCGTTTTATTTGCTTGCTTGTGCCCTTTTTAGCATGAACTTATTTGTTATTTGTGCTTGGTTATGTAAGACTATGTCGTGCTTTACTCTGTTTGGTATTCTGGAATTCCGGATTTATATTGTGGATCTACTCTCATGGAATTCTGAATTTATCTATGGAGTCTATTTGATGGCATATGGAATCAGGGGATTATCTAATGTATGCATCAATATTGTGGAATGTGCTTGGAGCCTGACAATCCCATTATTTTCCTTGGCTATAATCACATCCCGGTGGTATGACCTTGTTTCCTAACCCACCTTGTTTCAATTATCGTTGCTATGAAAGATGCGTTCTCTCTAGTGTGTGTATTTGTATTCAAATGCAAATTGTAAATATGCACACATCTAGGGGGAGCCTCTTTAATTTTTTAAAGTGGCGTTAGCCGGTTTCATTGCAAATCCTAGTATTGTCATCTAACACCAAAAAGGGGGAGATTGAAAGAAAATTTCATAATCCCTAGTGTTTTGTGTGTTAGATAACAATATCAAGGATTATTTAATATGTGTTGAAGTGTTGCGGTTCTCTCTAAGGAAAAAGGAAAAGGAATCTGCCTTTGGGAGGCGGATAATCCGCCCCCTCCAGGGGCGGATAGTCCACCCCACCCTTTTTCTAGATAGGCGCAAGCCCCAAAAGGGGGGCGGAGTTTTGGCCGGATTTTCTGGCCCCACCGAATAATCCGCCCCTCAAGGGGGACGGATAATCCGCCCCTCATGCTCATTGCCAAGGCGCAAGTCCTAGAGGGGGGCGGAGTTTTGGCCGGACTTTCTGGCCACGCCGGATAATCCGCCCCTGGAGGGGGCCAGATAATCTGCCCCCCAAGGTCTTCATCAAGTTCTTCAGGCGCCATCCCCAGAGAGGGGGCGGATTTTCTCCCCGGAGTATCCGTCCCGGGGACGGAGTTTTCCCCCGGGGCGGATAGTCTGCCCCTAGTGGGGGGCAGATAATCTGCCCCCAAACTTGTTCAACAGCCAGATCTGTGCAGGGGTATTTAGGCCAGCCTTCCCCCTCCTACCAGATCCCTTGGTTCATTCGAAAAAGTCAAGATCTGATCTGTAACCTTCATCCAAGAGAGCTCCACCTAGATCCACCCAAAGGCCCCGTCCCTTGGGGAATCGAAGGAGGAGAACTCGATCTTCATCAACTGCAATCAAGCGCTTCATCTCCTCTCTATTCATTTGGAGAATCATCGATCTAGTATTTCTTGCAAATACCTAGATCATTGTTTTGTTTATATTGATAAACCTTGTTCTTGTGATAGCTTGTTGTCATCTCGGGATCCCCCAATTCAGTTGTGGGTGTGTGCCCCGGTAGCGTTGTAAAGGCACCGGTTCCCGCCTCGAAGGGTACCAATAGTGGAGAAGGTGGATCAGGCCTTTCGTGGCGAGATCCATCAGATAATAGGGTGAGGCCTATTGTGGCGTGGTGGTATTAGAACCGCCCACCCCTCCAACGCAGATGTACTTCCCCTAACAAGGAAGGAACTACGTTAAAACAAATCCCTGTGTCCCCACGTGCTTCACTACGGTTTCCTCGCTCATCTCTTTGCGTGCTTAGTAGCTAGGTTTGTATATAGGGAAATTCTCGTAGTTACATATCTAGAGAATTTACTTTGTGTCAAGCCTAAAATTGAAAAAGAACTAAAAATTGGGTAGCACCTATTCACCCCCCCTCTAGGTTCCCATACGATCCATTTCACATTTGCATTTGGTGCATCAGTTTGAGTTCTTGGTGAGGATTCGATTGAGTGAAAGTTGAGAAGCTTTTTACCCTTGGGTTCTTGGAGCCCTAGACGGTTTGGTTGTTTTGCAGGGTTATGGATTACTTGGGGCCTCCAATTAAGTTGTGGAGCTTTCCCCAAGCTTGTTTGTTGGGAGCCTCCAATTGAGTTGTGGAGAAGTGCCCCAACCTTGTAAGAGGTTCCGGATTGCCACCGACAAGTGCATCGATAGTGGAAGTGTGGATCGATCCATTGGGGTGAGATTCACAGGAGAAAAAGGGAGGGCTCTTGTGGCATTGGTGGTTTGATACCACCCCCTCTCCAAAAGGGACGTACTCCATGTTGGAAGGAACTCGGGTAAATATCGCCGTCTCCGCGTGCCTCAGTTATCTCTATATCCAAGCTTTTACTTATGCACCTTACTTTGTGATAGCCTTCATGCTTGAAGTATATATATATTTCTATCACATAGTTGTTTGTCTTTTTTAGCATAAGTTGTTGGTGCAAATAGGTTAACCCTAGTTGTTTTAGGTTTTGTGCTTAACAAAATAAATGCTAGTTTAATTCCGCCTTTGTTGAGACACTCTCAGAAAAGCTTTAAACCGCCTAATCAACCCCCTCTAGGCGGCATCTGTATCATTTCACATGGCAAATCAATCAAGGGGTATTGCGAGTACTGAGTCCAATCCGGGAGGAGTTGGATCGAGTAAAACAATCAAACAATGACTTACCTGGATGAGGCGACGATTGTACCAGACAATACAACGAATTACCTTCAAAGCGTCATGGAGTGTATCATATGGCACTCAATAACATGATTATTTTGTTTCTCTTCTCATTCACATGCGCATGAACGTTTGACGTTGGCTAGCTCCTCTTGAGCATCCAACCATCACATTTCCATCCCATATGACCAAACAACATTTCCTACATCATCTTATATAGTTTATTAGTTTCTTTCCACCAACTTAGGTTTACCCCCGGACTCGATAAGAACATATATTGTGACTAACACTAAACTATTCCATAACCTAGGAACATGGTAGCTGCTAATTTTACTCTCAAGAAGGTGAAATTATCATCCATAAAAATGCAATTACCGACGCTAATGGGGATCAATCCGCAAGCACTTGTCAAGTACAGTCACATAACCGTTCATGCTATCAAGACACTCCACCTAGACGCCGACTTAGCCCAAAGACCTAGTCTTATGATGAACTGAATCCGGCACTGATGTCTTCCAAGTGCAGTAGATCTATTGTAATATCTTTCACTAAATAAGGTTATCGAATCTATGAGGAGCTAAAGGTATTGGTTAGTAAGTCAGCCAAGTAAACGGTAAAAGATGCAAAGGTTTTTTGTTTTGGGTTTATAGTTTATATAAAATTAAATTGTTGTAAAATAAATTGCAAGTAAAGTAAATTGCTTTTCTTAGAGAAAACCCAATCCTCTATGCAGCAAGAGGGCAAGCTCAAGTTTGTGTTCTTATACATGATAAATGTTTCTGAGGACAGCATGAATTTATGTAGCATAAAGAATTCTACGAGGAAACATGCCCATTCCGCAAACCCGTACCACGAGCATCAACCACATAATCGGTCTGACAGCTGGCTGGGAGCCCAATCTAGCATTATTCTTCCTCCTTCCATCAAACTCAAACCTTAACCCCCTAATTTTCAACTCTTCACCGATTTCATGCATTTGAGTCGGGGAATCTTCACATCGGTACGTTTCTCATTCAATCCATGTTATATTTTCTAAAATCCATGGGTAAATCTCTTGCATTGCTTCCAGTAGATTCTGCGCATTAGGATTCAAAGTTTTTGCGTGGAATCATTTATTTTATCATAGAAACATCCTGTCTATAGTTTTGTGGTAAAAAATGTAGCAAGGATGAATAAAATTTTCTGTTGCACGGGCTCAAGTGGGTATCCCAAGTGTCACCGTTAGGCGATGGACTTGCGAGCCACTATCAACACAGACTTCGCAAGGGTCTCAACACTCATAGTGCATCCCCAAGGTGCGCTGACGAGCCTTGACTCTCTAGGGAGGGGTCAGAGGAGGATTTCGACAGGATGGCAAACAACGCTAGCTTGCCTTTCTTTTCCTCCCTAACAATGGAAACTTTCGACTAGCTCACATGGGAGTTCGTTGCAAGCTTCGAGGATGACCTCGCCACACATCATCAGAACTGCACTGTGATCTTTATGATGAACCATACTCGTCGCTCCATTACTTATCAACAATTTTGTGATTGTTTTGGTTTCTTCCATGAGGGGGAGACTTCCGTGTCTGATGAGATTTTGTTTGAGACACAAGGTTCTTGGGAGCATATTTTTGTCCACATGAACATGAACTACGCCACGGAGAAGATTACCACCATCCATAACCCTAATATTCGCTACTTCACCATGTTCCTTACGAACACTTTGTTCGGAAGGGGAGATCTTGGAGTTATGATGGATCCTAACATGAGTGTAATCCACATGGCTCTTCACCTTGAGATGGTTGTGAAGTCCAACCCTTTTGGTGATATTTGTATCGATGGTTTGGTTACCCAAATCACCTATGGACTTAGTATTCCTCTTCCCAACTTGCGTCCAGTTGGCAGGTCAAAGACCATGGATAGGAACTTTTGTTTAGTTCAATTTTTTTGGGAATTTATTTGCCTAACCATAAGCTTCATGTTTATCAATTTACCTATGTACCCAATGGTCCTATAGGCAATAAGTGTTATCTTTTGTTCCATCTTTTGGTTTGCAAGGAAAGAACGATTGGACGCTGACCCTTGAGGAGTTCCACTATGTAAGAGCCATTGCAGGGCAAGTACCCGCAGATAATGTAGCTTGTGGGAGGGAGAAGGAGGTCAACAACAGCAGGACCAAGGATATTTGGCTGGGGCGACTCTTGTGGCCAACACCAACACAAGTTTTAGGATGATCCCATAGTACCAGTTTGATGAGAAGCAGTATTAGCAGCCACCTGTGCCACCACCTAGACATAACTATTTCCCATAAGAGCAGTACTAGACCTTGGTGGACCGCTTGGGCAACATGGAGAGCATGTTGCATGATGTGAAAACAACATCAACACCTTGTCGGATAATTTTGGAAATTTCATGACCGACTTCTCCAACTACTACCATCATCCATTGTTGCCGCCCAACAACAGCGACGAGTGAGCCAAGCTAGGACAAAATCCTAAGCTTGGGTGTGGTTTAAAATCCTTTCCCCTTCCTTTGCATTCATATTTTTATATCTCCTTTTGATTTATTTTCTATCCTTGTCTTAGTTGCATGTTTACTTTCAGTTTTTTATTGATTAAAATGAAAACACAAAGAAAATTAGGGTAGCCTTTGTTTTTATTCGTGTGATAAGCTCTCTTGTTTTCTCTTTGGATTTTCATAGGTTATACACTCCAAGTGACCTAGCGATGGAAAAATGGCATGTAGACAACTTGGGTATGAGAACGAACAAGCAAGAGGAGGTATTGCATTCTCATCATCACTTCTCTTGCAAGTTTTAGATTTTTATCATATTATTACTTGTTCCGTTGCACTTAAATCTTGCTCCTCACTTAGCTTGTTGTCCTATAAGTTTTATTCCCATGGTAGTGTTGCTACTTTAGCTTTGACTTATGAACAATACCCTTTGGTTTGAAAGATTTAATTATGGAGGTAACTCCATTGATTTTAAGAACTTGAGAAAGCATCTTTACAATTACTTAGGTGTCTTGTATTTGTCTTAAGGATTTAATCTTAGAAGTACTCGACCCCACACGTCTTAATGGAATTGATTTAACACTTTTGAAAAGAGTTATTTAATAGAACGAATGCTTAGCGGTAATTGATATATACCAAAATGTTATTTGCTGAATTATAGTAAGATATTGCTTTATGCATGTCTCATAACACTATCGCACTCCATAGGAGGCTTACAACTCCACTAGCCTATGAACAATCTACTAGAGGAAACTCTTAGATTTCGGCTATGAGTTAATTAAATATCTATAGCAGCAATTCTATGATGGGTAAGAGTATCGGCTTTCTCATGGGTATGCGTTACAAGCAAAAGATAGAGTACTCTTATGATCACCACAAGAAATTGTTATGAAAGCTAGAAGGAAACTTGACGGCGGTCACGAGTCTCTTTCTAAGCCTACAGTCTATATTGTACTTACGATGGCGATGTTCGACAAAACCATTTATTTACGCTCAGTCATTGATCCTAGGCGCAATCATGTAAGCAAGTAAACGGATTGCACTCATTAGAACTTCAAGATAGTAGTACTCAAACCTTAAGGTAATTAATAAATGAAGTTGAAGAAGTACTTAAGGGATAACAAAAGAATTGTCTAAAAGCTTGATAAGGTAAAAGCTTGAAGGTGATAAAATAAATTAATCTTAACAGACTAATTCTAGAGGAAACAACTCTTAAAGTAATAATTATGAGAGAATAAAGCACACCCAATTGGACATGTGTAGAGAAACAGGAAATTCCGATGGGTATGTACTAAATGTGTTCAACACCAATCTTCGGAAGGACTACCAGTACAACTCATACAATGATAAATCAAAGATTAGTCTTTTAGCCTCAACTATTGACTAAGAAAATTTAAAACCCTGTTTTAATAAGACTTCCTAGACCTTATAAAGTATAATAAGAAAGTTCGATGATCAAGTAAAGGAGTTGGATTATGATACCTAATCAGGGAATTGAACTAAATAAGAGACCTCAATTAAAGGATTTTGAAATAAGGACATATCCCTAAGGTACTCAAGTAAAGGGAACTTTGGAGTATTGGAGACAACAACTTGGAGATTGCCAAGAATGATAAGAATGCAAGGAAAATATATGAATAAGGGATACTACAATTATTCCCAAGGAGGTTACCATGGAGTTGAGAAATGTCTTAACCAATATAAGACAATTCCTCATTCCAAAACGTGAGAGTATACGAACTTCGAGGACGAAGTTTATTTTAAGGGGGAAAGTCCGTAACATCCCAACATTAGAGCTTAAAAATAAGCGGAACCCAGATATGTGCATTGCATTCATGCATAGAAAATCCGGATAATTTTCGCGCTTTTGAGCGCTAGCCCCCCTCCCTCGTCTCCCTATCCCCTCCTCCATCACCAGCGACAACGCCAGGGCAAAACCTGGGCCGCCACCGACGGCGGCGTCCTTGCTGGGGATCAAGGGCGTGCGTCGGCTCATATTGAAGCTCCTTGGTCGTGGGGACGGACGAACGGCGGTAGACCCCGACCCCTGGTCGCGGACGTCCTGTGGGGATGGAGGCGGTGAAGCTGGCGGACCTAATGGGGTCTGGCCAGATTTCGTCGTCTTCGTTGGACCGGCGGCGGCGCTGTGGAGGAGGACCTGGATTTGGCTCCGCAACACGAGGAGGCCCGGGGCGACGACCCTGGGTTTGGCGGTGGTGGTCGTTTCCTTCGCTGGAAGTGGTTGGTCGTGGATTGCGGCTATAGGGATGGATCTCGGTCCGTCTTCTAGTCCCGGCGGCGAGACGGGGAGTCATAGTCGCCAGTGAAAACCGAGCTGACTTCGGTCTTGGCGGACGATGGCGGCATGTTTACGCCATTACCTTGATGAAGGCGTCGTCATGCGACTATTGTCGACCCACTCGTGCTTCTTCGGGGGAAACCCTAGGATTTGGCTTCCCGATCGGGCGATGGTGGCGCTGCGGTGTCGTGTTCTCTCTTGAGAGCACCACTTGTGGAGTAGTGTTGGATGGAAGAGGCAGGGGAGGTGGAGCGGCTAGCGCGTAGGGAGGTGGTGCTACTTGGCACCATGGTGGTGTCGGTGGCTGGTGTGGCGACAGTCTGCGCAACGATCTACATGCTGATGACGATTTGGCGGAAGATAATGAAGACGGCGACATCCGGAGCATGTGCGTGGGCACCGTTCCGTGGATAGGCTGTGCGGTTCTAGGGCCCCTTTTGCCTGAGTTCGAGCCGCCGCGCCTAGACACTCCAGCTTCTCTTGGCGAGTGGCAATGGTGAGAATAACCATGGGACAGGATCAAAAGAGGCAGCTAGGTGTTTGCTAGATCTAGTTGGGGAGCTGACGATACAATTATTGTTTTGATCGGTGTTTTGTTTTGATGGATTCAGTTTGTATAATCTTTGTCTTTACCAAACACTATGGTTCTAATAATAAATAACGGTTATATGCATCGCTTGATAGAGAGGTCGGGACTTTGTTTCCCATTTTAAAAAAATCTATCGTCAATTAGTTTGGGACAGAGAAAATATATATACTACTCCCTCCGTTTTAGGACATCTTATATTTTGAAACCGGAGGGAGTAGTACCAAATACGATAAGACGCATACATGGCTACAAAGAGGGAAAGGGAAAGCTCGACACAAGCAAGCACGCATACCTGCTGCCGATGTGAAGTGGAAGTGATCACTGACGCACACGCGCGCGCGCTCGTCGCGGTGACATGCTCATGTGGACGAGCTGTACTTTGACAACCCCCGCTGGGGTTGAGTCACCTACAAGCCAGGTACGGGCGAGCCGTGCATGGACTGGAGTGGACTGGAGTGGCTGCGGTGCGGCTACATGGGAGCTCAGCTCAGCTGCCCCCCCCCCCCCCTAGCTACTCGACCATTTGTACCCTTCCCCGTGTTCCCATCCACCGACTGACGATGATGGATCGCTCCTGCATCTGCAGTGCCGTCGCTAGCTCTTCTTCCTCCTCCTCTATTAATGCCGTCCTCACCCCGGTGCCTCCCTGATCACCTACGCAAGGTCTCTCCAAGATGACGGTCAGTGCCTTCCTTCCCTCAGCCCCTCATCATGATCATAATCTCTTTGTCTGTTCCTTTTTTTTTCTTCCATTTGTTAACTGATTGTTCAGTTCCACGCTGATTTCAAGCAACTGAGTTTCCTTTGATTTGGGTGGGTCGGTCCCAATGCTCCTAGTCTAGCAGCTGCTGCGTAGGTAGGACTAGAGCCGCGCCGTGGGTGGGTTGAGGTTGAAGGAGCTAGAGGCATAGTTGGCTGGCGCGATGCGCGGCCGCCGGCCGCGGCCAGCGTTTGTTCTTTGCTGCATCAACAGATAGAAGGGATGCGCGCGAGCAGAGCTCCGCTTGGGCCGTCCTTGCGCTGCACTGCTCTGATGCCGCGCGCGTCCAGCAGTCGTTGTTGCCGATACCACAATTGCAATCGGGGCAGCAGTGGCCGGCGCGGCATGGGAGGCGGGCAGACACGCACCTGTTCTGCAACGTCGACGAGGCGGCGCTGATGCTTGCCGAGCAGCGGCCGGCCTCGAGCCAAGCACGGGGAGAGGCGGTGCTGGTCCGGCAGGCGGCACGTCGTAGCTAGCAGGGCAGCGGCGGCGCAAGCGAGCATGTTCAGTGTTCATGCGTGCTTCTTGCGGAAAAGGTGGGACATGGCCGCGGCCTTGAGAGGGAGCACAGGGACATGGGAGTAGAATGCTCGTGTCGTGTAGTTCCAAGCTAGATGACGGGGTACAGACAAGGGACACGAAGGAGGAGAATTCACCTAGTACTGGTTGTGGTGGAAGTGCTTTGACTGCTTTCTTTATTCGATTATTAATGCTGGCTAGAACCAGTGTTCTAGCATTACACTCTAATATTTTCATCCTTCACCAAGAGAGAACGGCATGTACGAGCATGTCCCGTTTCTCAATTGTTGAATTTTCACTTTTATTTACTCCCTCCCACCCATATTAGTTGACTCCAATTTGGATGAATCATGGGTCGGAGGGAGTACTGTATTTGTTTGGTACTCCCTCTGTCTATAAGTAGGTGATTTTTTAGCCCCTAAAAACGTGTCCAAAAAAAAGTGAAATATTGCTTCTCTTATAGTACTACTACGAGCTGTCCCATTTCTTAATTGCTGAAATATTGTCTATAAGTGAATGTTTCGCCTCAAGTATGTAGGAAATATTGCTTCTCTTCACATGGAAATCAAGTCCAATAAAATTTAACACATGGTCTCCTTGTTTTTTTTACATGCACTTAACTCATTGGAGGTGGGGATTTAAGGAAGAGAAAGATGGTTGCTTGCACCTTCCAAATTCATTTTCTAACCCACTCTATAATTTTTCTTAACTTCTTTTTAGATGCCCACTTATTTATGGATAGAGAGGGTATGATGTATATCAATCTTTGTCTGTATGATTTATCGAGTCACATAAAAACATGGGCTCACTTCAAATGAAGGAAACATAAATGACACTTCGGTCACACTCTTATTTTCTTCATGTACCAGCTCCTAGGTTGGATGCACCGAAAGCTACGGAGCAATAATGACGTGTTCAAAGAGTTCAACACCGGCGGAGGTACGCTCGCTGACACATCTATAGTCATAGAAAATAATTTTTATGTTGATGTTTTGGTAATTATTTATGATCCAAAGAGCGGGTACACCCGCATGGTCCATAAAAACTACTTCCACAAAATTCAACACCAACTACACCGCTATATTTGAGGTCCACCTGTCAATAAAAATTTATAGTGCCCTTTTATATGATATAGTACAAATTATGGTGCATGTTTGCACATAAACTTGACATGACCCCCCCCCCCCCCCCCCCGACACCCAAGAGGCATGCATGTTTATCACCAGGGACGGTTCCAACTTTTCGAATTTGGGTGTACATTTTTTTCCTAATCTATAAATGATTGATATATTCACTCCGATGTATCTAGGAGTAGCAAAAAAAATCCCCAAAGCTGAAAGAATCAATGGATTTTTTTGTTTGCAAAATTAGAATAAATACACATAATCATAGGATCTTAAGCAAAGATTGATGTTACTTACTTATTTTGCTCAAACTACATCACCATTTATAACAAACAGTCGTTATGCATTACACATATGATTTTGTTTGCCAAAATATTTGGGTGTACATCTGTACACCCATGACCCTATATGGATCCGTCCATGTTTATCACCCTCCTACCGTTTGGTCAGAACGGACATCATGGGCGGATCCACCGTCCCTTTAGCCTAGACAGGTTTTCCAGTGGTGCGATGCCTTGTATCACACGACTTTCTGTATCAATTTGCCAAAAAAAGGCATTTTAGGCATGTTTACCTAGGCTTTTAGAAGTTTCTAGATCTGCGATTGTAGTACATGGCACACCGCAAGCATGCATACCTTCCACACTAAGAATCCCACTCATTTTTCTCCCCAAAAAACACACTATCATTTTAAGATTTTCCTCAATCAGGTGGGCATTATTTGTTAGGAAGATGGTGCACGAGGCACGACCAGGGCCTACGCACGCCCATCATGCAATGCAATTGGAGGTTACTGGTGGGGTATTATTATTTTTTCTTTTGTGAAATTGGAGGGATGTTGTTTGGCATTACTATGACCAACTAGTCTTGTTCAATTTCATCGTTTAGCCAACTAACATTTTATAATTCCAAACTTATAAAATAGATAAATATAATAGTATATTATTTTAGCACAATTAAATTGGATTTCAATTAAGGACCCTTTTCCCGTAAAGCATGTGAAACTTGCCAAGCTTCTACGCGCATGTGTCCAACGCCATCTCCTGTCATCTTATCTAAAACACAGAGTTACGAAAGTGTCATGATTAACTATTGATATGATTTCGGAGCGGAGATTTTTGGCTCCTGAGCTTACGTGATCTTGTTTTTAGATCTCCAAATTTCATAAGATTTTGCTATTTTTGTGTAGTCCGTAATATAATAAAAATTTCCTTGCTATTGACTACATCCATAATTATTTTAGATTTTTGTAAAAGTTATAAATATGACTAACATTTAGCCAACTATTCATCGTTTAGCCAACTAACATTTTTTAATTCCAAACTTATAAAATAGAGAATATAATACTCCCTCCGACCCATATTAGTTGACTCCAATTTAGATGTATCTATCATAAAAACATGTCTAGATACATCCAAATTGAAATCAACTAATATGGGTCGGGAAAGTATTATTTTAGCACAATTAAATTGGATTTCAATCAAGGACACTTTTCCTGTAAAGCATGTGAAGTTGCCAAGCTTCTACGCGTATGTGTCCAACGCCATCTCCTGTCATCGTATCTAAAACACAAGAGTTACGAAAGTGTCATGATTATTTGGCTCATGAGCTTGTGTGACCTTGTTTTTAGATCTCCAAATTTTATAAGATTTTTCCATTTTTGTGTAGTCCATAATATAAGAAATTTCGTCTTGCTATTTTGCATGCTTGTAGAATACAACATTGACTATATTCAGAATTATTTTAGATTTTTGTAAAAAAATTAAATACGACTTTTGATTTCTTCTAGTAAATGAATGGAGCACGAGCCAAAGACACTTTCGATGATTTAGAAATAAACGATATAAATCTGTCACTGCAGGTGGGGCCTGCAATTGCATCACCGGACTAGCCTCACCGGACGACGAATACTTCGGTGACGACGCCTTTGCCGCCAACCATCCTTCGCCACTGGTCAGCGCGGACGACCACTTCACCTTTAGCGGCAGTGGCCTCCTCGCCATTGGCACGCTGGGCTTCGCCGACTTCAACATCCCTAGCGACCACGAGGACAACGAAGACTGCGATGACATGACTGACGTCGACGACGTGCAGAGCATCGACGGCACCGTGGACGAATCCGATCATCACGATGGCGCCGTCACGCCCACCTTCACCTATCTGCAGCAGGCTGAGGCCGAGGACGACGCCACTGTGGAGAAGGCGGTGTGCACCATTGAGGCCATCGCGGAGAAGGACGATGACACGCCCACGGAGGACGACCTAATGCTGGTGAGCGCCGAGCTGGAGAAGGTCCTCGGGGGCAGCGACATCCCGTCCGCGCGGGTGAGCTTCGCCATGGGCATCGACTGCCCTCTGCAGGGCTTCCTGTTCGGCTCACCCGTGTGCAGCGACGCCGAGTCGCGGCCTGACAAGCCGGACCGTGATGGCCGGCGAACCTCGCTCGGCGAGCTGTTCATGCGCACGCGCTTCGTCGATGAGAAGGTGGCCCTAGTCGCCGTCGCTGAGGGGGAGGACGGCGGGGAGAGGGATCAAGGGAAGCTGGGGAATGAGGACGGCGGCCGCCACAAGAGGATGAAGAAGAGGAGGGTGAAGGATGAGAACGGCGCCGGCGGTGGTGGTGATGGAGAGCCGGCCAGTGCAACGACCAAGAGCAAGTTCAAGAAGGTACCGTTATTCTAGTACTCTACATATTTTTAACATGCCATAATGTTAAGACACTGAAATTCCAACTACATATCTGAA
The DNA here is from genome assembly GCA_023614405.1 of Avena insularis. Classification (NCBI taxonomy): domain Eukaryota; kingdom Viridiplantae; phylum Streptophyta; class Magnoliopsida; order Poales; family Poaceae; genus Avena; species Avena insularis. The sequence continues at coordinate 429,667,195 of CM042685.1, read as the reverse complement.
AAGACCACGCACAATTCACGGCAGTTTAGTTCAACCATCATATCATAATTAGTTGTGTTTTCACGGTAGTACATTGCAACCTTATATGGGTGCGTACCACTACCCAACTAGGGTGGAAACTTGCTTGCAAAAGAGAAAAAGAAAACCCAGAAGGCCAACCTGTTAATAGGGGGGACACTGAGTTGACATGGCAATTTGTTTGCAAACTCCTGTCTAATGTTATCTTTACGGATCCTAGCTTTCTTGATGGACCATTTCATTTGTCATTGTATCCTTAGCCTCTTATTACGAAGATTCTTGACTTGGTAATTTGCTATACTCCTACCCAATATATCAGTAATTAAATAATCAGTTATACTACTACCCATGATCGATCATACCATCAACATTGTTCAGAGTTCTGAAAGCAAGACACGTCTGCTCATTGCAGATCCTTCAAATCTTCCACAGGAAAGTGTACCCTGAAAGCACGATCCTGTCAAGGAGCCTGACCAAGAAGAACCGCAAGCGCGGTGGCCCGGACGACGACGACGGCGGGGGCGGTGCTACCGACGAGCCTCTGGCCTCGCCGAAGACGAGCCGGCCGCGGATGCTGAGCCTCGGCTGCTGCACGAAGCGCTCCTTCAGCGCCTCCCCCGGTGACGACGACAGCGGCGAGCTCAGCGGCGGCAACAAGAGCGGCCACTGGATCAAGACCGACGCAGACTGTGAGTGCAATGTAGTATAGCAGTATTACCTTTTTTTCATGTCAGTGCAACATAGCAGTACTGGCGCATGCATGTTCCTATCCACCCATGACCCATCATCATCCTCGATCGCAACCACCACCTAGCACAGTAGTAGTACTAATCTCATCACTAAAATGGACACTTGACAGTGAAGTGTTTCTTGCTAGTTCTGGAGAGAATCTTCAAGAGTTAGCTAGCTAGCTATCAACAAGGCACTACTGTACACTGTACTTACACCCAACCTGCCTTTGTGGCTCTGATGCAGACCTGGTGCTGGAATTATAGATGGAAGGGAAGAATAATCAGGAGCTGCTGGTCGATCTGGACGCGAACATCAATCAATTGTGTCTCATGAAGCACAGTGAGTATATAGTGGTATATGCCTATATGTGTGCTTGCTTCTTTCTTTCAATCCTATCTTGTACTACCTCTGAATGTGTTGTATATGTCTCACAATATAAGGTGGGAAAACGACTCTGAAATTTATAAGTATCAATCAAGTGTGCGGCGATGTGTACATGGCTCTGTACATGACATCTGAGTGTCTGACAGGGATCGTCGGCCGAGAACACAACGTGTGATTTGATTTTCCTTCTTGGTGATGGGATCGGTGTTTTTGTGAACCTAGCAGATGGCCTTGTGTGGGAGCACAGTAGTAGGGGGCTAGGCTTGGTCCCTACCCTGTCTTGCATTCTCTTGAACCCTCTTGTTGGTGGATTACTTGCATGACTAAAGGGGTGGTACAGTGACAGTGACAGTGACAGTGACAGTGACAGTGACGGACATAGTAGCTTACACAGAGATATGTCCTCATTAGATTGCCCTTTAGTTAGGGATCATTCCCGTGGCCCTCGTTTGGGACTGTGTGTGCATGGTGGACCGGAGGCATCATCGATCGGATACAATGTTCAGAGGACAGGTGTGCAAGAGTCTCGATGGTATCTAGTCCTTGGTTCAGTGGAGGATAAGGCAGGATTACTGAAGATAAATAGTACTCCATCCGTCCCAAAATAAATGACTTGGTATTGTCAAGATTAACATATATCTAGACATATTTTAAAACTAGATACATACGAATTTAGACAAAGTCAAATCACTTATTTTGAGACGGAGGGAGTAGTTTGGTTACGACTGCTGCCCCATTTTCGTAAGTTGGTAGGATAACTAGTATAGCAAACTCAAAAACTCAACCCAGCAGACTTAACACCAACTTGCAAGTATTTAGGAATGGAACTTACTCTAGCAAAATTTAAAAGAAAAAATAATTCAAAAAAACTTACTCTAGCAAACTGTGTTTAAATCGTGTTCCACTCCACACGGTCCACGGATTCTCATGATCCAATAAGACAGCTTCCAAGGTCAGAGTCTTGATCTTGAGGCAACTCCACACGAAGCAGGCACAGTGTCAGTGGCACACGCTATCCCAAGAACCAGCACAGAATCAAGCTTGCCAGGAAATTTAGCTTCCAAGCTCTGGAAGATGATTCAGGATTCCTGCTTGTGATATCTACCTACAAACTGTGGATCCAGTACCAGACTTTGGTCCTGTTTAATAAGTTAGGACTGGAGAGATTGAGACTGTTGAAATTTACGAAATCAGACATGATAAAATAGATACAGTTTCATCAGTCCAATCAAGAAGGCATTGCAAAGTAGCAAGATATCAAATAATTTCCTCTGCACAACAGTAAGTAGCAAGCAGCGCAGGAAAACAACATTCAGAACAACACATTTAGTCCTACTTTCATCGCCTCAAGTGTGCGAGAGTCTCGATGGTATCTAGTCCTTGGTTCAGTGGAGGATAAGGCAAGATTACTGAAGATTCATAGTAGTTTCGTTGCAACTGCTGCCCGATTTTCGTAGATTGGCAGGATAGATCTAGCAAACTCGACCCAACAAATGAACACCCACGTGCAAGTATTTGGGAATCAAACTCAAATACACAATGTTCTCTAGATGGCTTGCTAAATGGCTGTCCAGCACGCAGGTGCTCCCCAAAGCTCAGCGCTCAGCCACAATCCAAAAGCTCACATCTTAGATACTGGAAGAGGCGAAAGTTTGGTGCCGGCACGCACGCAACAGATATGCTTTGTAGACCAAGGGAACCGGTCTGGTGCCCCGTCGGCCAGAACTGGCACAAAATCAAGCTTGTCAGGAAATTTTGTTTGCAATCTGTAAGATATTCAGGATCCCAGCTTGTGATATTTATCTACAAGCTCTGAATCCAGCACCATACTCTGCTCATGTTTAATAAGTTAGACTAGAGAGTTTGAGAATGATAAACTTTACAAAATCAGACATGATAAAACAGATACAGTTTCACCAGTCCAATCAAGAAGGCACTGTAAAGAGAAGTAGCAAGATATCAGATAAGTTCCTCTGCACAACAGTTAAGTAGCAAGCAGCGCAAGAAAAACAACAGTCGGTACAACGGATTTAGTCATACTTTCATCGTCTCGATAGTTAGTATTGATATCAATCACTAAAACCGAATGTGCATTATCTTTGGTCAAACAACCAAGCAGCAGAAAGAAGAACAACATTTTTGCTATATCCTGAATTCTACATATCAGAGGAAATCCCTCAACTTGTATGACTATTAAACTATATATGCTTGCTATTTATTTGCCTGACAGAATGTCCATCAGATGAATCAATCAAATAGGAACTGGGGGTATGTAAAATTGAAACAAAGAATTGATTCTAAACTACATGAAGTGTGGGCTTCAGATTTTGTTTTGCTTTTTGCTGCTACTCCACCAGGAAAGTGCAGGGCTTCAAGAACCAAAACACACCACTGGAGCTCTCTTCGGCATCACAAGCCCTGGTGTTGTTCATATCTTTGACTCCAAAAGGTTGCCTCTTAGCATCTCTGCTGTTCTCCTGATCCTTGTTAGGCGTCACCTTGTCCTGAAGAAAAGGTAGTTGAAATGATCATTAGATAAACGCAAAGGTATGTGATAACTTGTGATGAAATGCCGTACTGGGATTCACGACACTAACAAAAGTCAAATTGGTTTTCTGCCACTATAAGAGTAAATGATGAATAGTATGATAATTGCCACATGCTGATGCCATTAATTTACAGAATAGTTTCCCAGACACCCTTAAGAAAGCGTTAAGAAAAGCTTCCTGAACACTCTTAAGAAAGGCCACGATTAATAGGTGAAAAGATCAAGTGAAAGTCAAAATGGAGAAAAATCTTTAACATAATGGTGTTGCTGAAACAATTACAGTACATGGTCATGCACAATGGAAGTTACCCTCAAGTGTGAAACAAGACATGAAGAAAATGCGCATTCTTTAGATTAAGAACATGCATAATAACGAGACACTGATTCTTGATAGGCGACACTGATTCTTGATAGGCACAGAGATACACTGAACTCATAAAAGATACCCGTGGCTAGAGGTAAAGAAGTTAAGGATGATATACTGATGGTCAGTACCGAATTCGGTAGAGAACTATCTCAGCAGCAAACTCGTATGCACTGAACTCATAAAAGATACCCGTGGCTAGATGTATAGAAGTTAAGGATGATATAGTGATGATCTGAAGCTAATTCGGTAGAGAACTATCTCAGCAGCGAACTCGTATGTACTTATGGAAACGACATACCATTTTTTAGCAAGTACTAGTTTTGGGTTAGGTCCTAAATCTAATCCATTAACTATAGTGATGGTAATTCAGATAACTAAATTTCTGATCAGTGATCAGTGAAGGTCTGAAGCTAATTTGATACAAAACTATGTCAGAAGCAAACTCAGTAGATCAGATAAATAATTCAGTAGAGAACTATCTCAGCAGCGAACTTGGTATGTAAGATCTAGACTATGGAAAGGACATACCAGTTCTTAGCAAGTACTAGATTTGGGTTCGGTAGAGAACTATCTCAGTACCGAACTCGGTATGTAAGATCTAGCCTATGGAAAGGGACATACCATTTTTTAGCAAGTACTAGATTTGGGTTAGGGACTAAATCTAATCCATTAACTATGGTGATGGTAATTCAGATAACTAAATTTCTGATCAGTGATCAGTGAAGGTCTGAAGCTAATTTGCTACAGAACTACCTCAGGAGCAAACTTGGTAGATCTAGCATATGGAAAGGACATACCATTTTTAGGAAGTGTTCTATCTCTAGGTTAGGGATAACTAAGTCTAACCCATTAACTAAGGTTATGATAATGCAAATAACTAAAATTTCTGATAAGTGATAAGGACCATAGTACCCGACTGCTTGCAAGCTTTGATCTTCTCAAATTATTTAACAAAGGTTAGTAAAAAACCAGTGAGTAAACACTGTCAATCTAAAAGCCACAAACACTGAATAACACAACAAACACATATTATAGGCATGCCGGATTCAGTACCTTCAGTGACTTCTTGAGTGGTGAGCTTGAGGTAGCCATGCCTGCAGCTTTCACGTTCTTGACACGGTTTACCGAGGGGGATGGAAACCGCTGTGGAGTAGGTGGTGTTGCCTTCACCTCTCTCAACACAGAGGGGGATCTTTGCTTCCCTGCCTCCACCTTCAACCCAATCTTCTTTCCCTTCCTGCACAAACAACCATTATCAGTGCCTGAAGATATTGATTGTCACTTTCAGATCACGGGGACAAGAAAGTTACAATGGGCTTGGACTCTTTTCCACTGTTTCTTGCCGCGCAACCTTCTTCACAGCCTCCGGGGGAACCGGACCACCACTGACACTGCTACAATCCACATTCTCCACTACATCACTGCCATTGCTGCACAAATGAGAATGTCAAGGACCTGAACTGAAAGCAACAATAACAAAATCATAACCCAACATTGCTTCAAAGAGAGTAGAATTACATCGGGATTGAGCTCATTTCCTCCATGGCCTCTGAGACAGGCTGGCTGCCTCCACCACCCGCCATCCGCTTGAGCTCATTGTAGAAATCTGTTATCTGGCCAAGTATGTCTTTCCCGGAGAAGAGGTTCCTCGCCGAGAGGGTGCTCTTGAGCTGCCTGGGCGGAACGTGCTTGCCCAGCAGCGCCTCTCTCTCGGCATTGCCCGGCCTCTTCTCCGCGCTAGACTTGATGGCCTCCTTGGCATTCTTGGCCCACCGCGGCGCGCCGAACGGCGGCCTGCTTGCCCCTGGAGGCGGCGTGGTCAGTGCAGGGTCCTGGTTCTCGGCGTCGTCCTGGAACCTCTTCCTGGGCGCCGCCTTTGGTTTGGTGGGCGAGGCGAAGGCAGCAGTGGCGCCGCCACCGGGGACGCCGCCACGTCTCTTCAGATTGTTGTTATCGCCGTCCCTGGAAGACGTTACAGAACAGACAGGGTCAGATTCAGAACGTCGAACAATGTGCGCGAAGAAGAGGTGGAGGAGTTGGACCTGAGGTTGGTGTCCCTCTCGCCGAACGGCAGCATGGCGGACACCGATCGCAGTAGCTTGCCCTGTTTCGAGGAAGGGAATCGGTCGGGTTCAGCGAATCAGAGAAACAAAACGGGGCTGGCGAGAAATCGAGAAAGGAGGAAGAAGCAGGAACGCGAACCTTGGGGCTCGGGGTCTGCCTGACGAAGTCCTCGGCCTTCCTCGCGTGCCTGCAATCTGCGAAGAATTCCAACGGAGAATGTGTAAGATTATTATTACGCCGTCAGGAAATGAACATCGCTTCATCGAGAAAGCAGAGCCTGAATTCCTAAAAGAACAAGGCCGAATCGCGAGATAGCAACAGCGAAATCCACCCCTAAATTGAGAGGAAAGCTAAGTGGATCGAGAAAGAGCCACGGGAATCGGTCAGCGAGTCCTCGGCACCCGATTTCTCTCCTCACGCTCGCTGCTCTCTCCACGGTTTCCTTGTCGCGGAAGAGGACACGGACCAACCGATAGCGTCCCCTGCGCGCTCGCGCGGGGGGAATCGAAAATGCGGAATGAACCGAAGGCGCACGTACCGGGGCGGCAGAACCAGGCCTTGTCGTCGACGGCGACGGCGTCGGGGTCGTCGAGGTCGACCCAGCGCGGCGCCTGGATGCCCTCGTAGGTCTCGTCGCGGACGTAGCGCGACACCACCCTGCTCCAGTCGATGTCCTTGGGCTCCATGGACTCCATCGCCGGCCGCCGCCCCCTCTCGAGCGCGCTCCTCCCCACTCCGTGCCCCCGCGCGCCCGCGCCCGTCCGTACGTGCTCGCGGGCGTGGTGCTCGTGCAGTCTCACGGTCAGCGAGAGGGAGAGAGCGAGAGAGAAAGGAAGGGATGGGGGATTCTAGAGTTCTAGTGGCAGTGGCTGGCTGGATCCTCTCGTCTTCCCTTTGCTTTTCTGTGCCCGCTTCGTGGGCTGCGTGAGCCGTTACGCTATTGACCTGCCGTTGGCTCGCGGCCAATTTCTGTCGACCGTTGGGCATTCGCTAGACTACAATAGTGGCGGAGAGCCTCACTTCCTGACAGCTCGACCCCACGTGGATCTCGTCCGTGGCGCACTGCTGCACTGGAGCGTTGGGCTCGGTGCTAGGGCACGTGAAAGGTCAATGCGGGGGAACACATTAGAACGTTCGGGAGCACGCCCATTGATTCATTCGTGTCGGCTGTCACCTGAGATGAGATGTTCACCTCACAACTTTGATGGCGGTACACCTCAACTCCCATCCTTCTCCCCCTCTCAGCGTCCCCTTCCCGTCTCTCTTCTCGCTACAGTACCACAACTCGTTGAGAGTCTTCTTCAGAGAGCCGGCCCGAGCTGAGGTCGTCCTCGGCGGCGGTGCTGCTTGGGGATGGCCAAAGCAAGGTGCTGGGCTTCGTAAAGTAGGTCCTAGGTTTAGGATCTCAAGGTTGTTTGCCTGTAGTCTAGAGCTGGACAGAAGATTTGTGCGATCGGATATGTTGTGTTGCAGGGTTCTTTCGCGGTGTGCTGCTCTGCTCTCTGTCCGGCCATGAAGGCGAGGGGAGAGGGGAGCTTCGGATGGCGGGGAGATCCACGGTCTCCGAAAATAAAGACGTCACTTTGTTTCGCCGTCGGTGGTGGATTGATGACGCGCTGAATAGAGCTCCGGATGGTCGTGGAGGAGAGATGAGTTCTTCTTTTAGGTCGCCGTTAGTCTGTCTTCGGCAGCGATTGGAGTATAAGCTATAGCTTCCAGCGCATCACGTGGTGGCCGAGAGCGTCGTCGTGATCCTTGGCCGAAAGGGTGGGCCGATTTGGCTTCGGCAAGGCGTTCCTCGAAGAGATCCTCAGCATGGGGCTTCTACTGGCGATGGTTGCCCTACCCCTGCTTCTCCCAGCCGAAAGGCAGCCCTCACCATGGAGGCGCATCTTCAACCTCTGTTTCGAGAGGCCCTTCTTGGACTCGTTCACGGTGCAGGGCGTCATCCTCACCCCAAGTGGCAAGTTCCCCGATGGTGTCAACGGCGGCCGGAGTTCGAGTCTTTGCATCGTCAGTAGCCAAGGACTTGATTGTTTTTCCCTGGTTTCTTTAGCGTCCTTTGTGCTTATGTTTAGGCTTATGTTTAGGACCGGTCTGTACTTGTCTTTTCTTTCAGGGTCCTGTTTATAAAAAGGTCCATAACCGCCTAGTTTTAATGCAACTTCTCGGCCCTCCCTGGCCTTATCCGTTCAAAAAAAACGGGAAATTTGGTTCTATACCATTAAAAGAGCCATACTTTTGGTCTGTACCATCAAAAGCTTCATCTTCCGGCATATACCATCGAAAGGTTGCAACTCTTTTGAATGTTACCAACTCTATTAAATGTCCGTTAATTATGACCACAATACCCCTTCCTTCATGAAAGCATTGGACAACTCCAGCTCAAAGAAAAAACATTGGACATCACCTCATTTGCTTGCATTCAGCAAATGAATATAAACAGGATGACACCATAACAACAGGATTTAGTTTAACATGATATCTGCCATATAACAACAGCTCAGAATGACATTACAGCATAATATAAGTCAACATTTCAGGATATAACATAAATCTAAGCTGTCACGGAATTACATCCAAATAGCAAGTTAGCAAAATACCACGGAACAGTTTGTTAGCAAAATACCACGGACCATTAGACTAACACAACTACTCGATGATAAGCCTGCGGTTGATTCCTCCGGGTGAGATTGATGCCATCCTCCTTGTTGTCACACCCTGGCTTGCTGGAGAGAGGGATGCCATTTGCCTTGTGGTCACACCTGGGCTTGTTGGAGAGAGGGATGCCATTCGCCTTGTGGTCACACCTGGGCTTGTTGGAGAGAGGGATGTCATCCTCCTTGTGGTCACACATGGGCTCGACATTACTTTTGGATCAAAAACAAAGTTGGATGGCTTAGCAATAATGTTTGACGTCTCAGCAGATTCAGTTTTGGCTTTCCTGCAAAGCACACGTAGAGTCAATGAAGAAAAATATATTTTTCATATATAAGGCATATTGCTTCAGATTTTACAATACCTTTGTTGTTTTGGTTTCTTTGGACGAGGTGGCGGAAGTTCTTGTTCTAGTTCAGCTTGTGTTGCATAACATCCCTTCTCAATATGTCCAAACTGAAAGCGTCTTTTGCATTGATACGGACCTCTTTTTCCTGGCTCTCCACTAGACTTGATTCTCTGCTTCCTTGGTCTACCAGCAGGCCTTTCTAGTGGTGGAGGAACCACTTCAAAAGGTGGGTCATTCTTCGGCCATTGAGATTTGTCACCCATTGGAGTGGCCTCAAACTGATAAGCTAGCTTGAACCTCTTTACTGAATAGTAGTCGTCCACAAAATCTTCAATTTTTAGCTGTCGAACTTTCCCAATGAAAAAATAGCATGAGTGCACGGTTTTCCGGACACCTCCCACTGTCCACAACCACATTCCCTTTTTGCAAGGTCAACACCATACCTCCAAGTCTTCCCTTCATTTGTTGTTCCTGAAATCTCAGCTGAGAGTAATCCACTTTTTGTGAAATCATAGTGCAACCCTCTGCTCTTCATGTTCAACTCATGTAATACACTTGGAAGGATACGCCCTTCAAGTTTCCCGGCTATCACTTTCCTGGTGGCTATCTTAACCATGATTTTCTCTCTCATTTTATCCATAAGATACACAGCTGGAAGCTCCTTTTCATCCTTTATCCAATTGTTGAAGCACTCAGAAATGTTGTTGTTGACATAATCAACCTTGCATTCCTTGGAGAACTTTGATCTGCTCCAAACCACATCATGATACTTGTTTAACCAGGGGATTGCTTTAGGACAAGTTTCAGCAATTTTTTCCTTTAGTGTATCATGCCGACGGGTTGTACATGCCCATGCACAAGGCCACATGTACTTCATCACGTCACCTCTGAACTTCTTCCTGAAATTAGCCATGAGGTGTCTAAAGCACTCCCGGTGCTCAGCTTCACCTTTAAAAACTTTTTTGATAGCATATGCTAGCCCTTTACAAGCATCCGTGTGGATTGTCAATTCATGAGGAGTCCCAACTGCTTTTCTCAGGTTGTCCATGAACCATGCCCAGTTTGCATTTGTTTCCTTGAAGAAAATGCCATACGCAACTGGATACATCCAGTTGTGTCTATCAATGGCAGTTGCTGCAGCCAATTGCCCTTTATACTTTCCAGTGAGGTGAGTGGAATCAACACCAAGATACGGTCTGCACCCAGACAGAAATCCATCAACACAAGCTCTAATACTCACAAACATCCTTGAAAAGTGCATTTTCCCATTGATCTTCTTGCAATCGATCTCGACAATGCTTCCCGGACAAGATTCTTCTAGTGTTGCTTTGAATCTCCATAGCATTGTGAAACTCTCCTCCCAAGTACCATGAAGAGCACTCATTGCTGTCTTCTTTGCAGTCCATGCTTTCCAATAGGACAAATCAATGTTGTATTGTTTCTCCAATCGCTTCCGTAACTTCTTTGCACTAATAGTAGGATCCTCCTTGACAATATCTTTCACTCGTCGAGACAGCCAACCTATGGTAGCTTCTCGGGCCTTGTTTCCGTTAGAGCATGTCTAGACTTGAGAGATTAATCACCTAGACATGCATAATAGATTCATTAGGGAGAAAATAACCTTAAAAGTGACCATAGTATTAAGATCATGTATAAGAATGACCATGACAGAATATACAAGCAAGGGAGAAAATAACCTTAAAAGTGTTGCAGCCATGCAATTTCTTTGCATAAATTCTCCACCCGCATTCAAGATCTGCGCACCTTGCCCTATACCTCTCGGTGTCACTATGTTCAATCTTACTCTGAAACTCATTTTTTATGGCATATGTCCTGATAATTTCCATAAACTTGGCCTTGTCTACAAATGTATGGCCTTCCTTAATAATTGGATTCTCTTTGTCATATGTTGTATCAGCCACAATAAAATCATCACCAATCTAGCTTCATCATTAGGAACTGATTCAGTATCAAAGTATGGCATAGGCCTTGACCTCTTTTTGTTTTGCACCTCCACTTGAACATTCTTTATTGGTTGCACATTATCATCATCAACATTTTTGAAGTATCTCCACTCTTCATCTACCCCAGCTGGCTCATCTCCATTAGGATCACAGCCAACATTCATGAAGTGTTCCTTTTTGTCCTCTTCAGCCCTTGGTGGCCCGGCAATGGTTTCACCAAATTCAGGAAATTCCCTCAATTCTGGTCCAATGTCCAGAGCAGCAGCATTAGGCACCTCTTCACCTGTTGGTGGCCCATCAAATATTTCACCTAGTTCAGCTAATTCCGTCAGTTCTGGTTTCATATCTACATCAGCTACAGCAGGCACCTCCTGGTCCATAACTTGGCTATAGTAGGCACAACCTTGCGCACTACATTGGCGGCAGCACGTACCTTGTGTATAGCAGGCTCGTCCATCTCCTCACGTCTGCCCACTATCATCGCCAACTTCAACACTTCTGTTGACCTTACGAGCTCAAGAAGTTGTGCATCTAAATCTAATTTGAATTTCATTGTATTTCTTTCAAGAACCCAGAAGTTTGCCCTTTGGTAGCTACCCCATTGAAAATATGGACCAATATCTCTCTCAAGATCAGTGAGTGTATATATTTCTGAATCCACAACCCAGCTAACAGTCCTGCCTTTATTGTAAATTTTCATACCATCTACAACCGTGAAATATGCACTGACCAGAATCTCTAATTGACATGTTTTTTTGGTTTTAGTCCTATACCAGCCACAAACACAAGGAACAGAGAACAAAAATAAGCCATAGGCATATGAAATCTCTAATCACGGCTCCTGCAAATAAAGAAATTTATAGATAGAAGATTATCTAGCTTGAACATCAGGATTATCCATCCTAGCAAGGAGCAAGAACAAGCCGTCAGGGACAATCAGTGGGGGTTAGGGAAGGAGAACGGGGAGGCCGGGTGTCGCGGGCGTCAGGGAGAGCACGGCCTGGACATTGGATACGACGACGGCGGCCGCTCCCGTCGGTGAGCTCACAGAGCGCTCGAGCTAGGGTTTCAGGCGCCTGGCAGGCCCCTTCCTTCCCTGGCTACGTGAGCAGAATCCAGAAGGGATGGAGGCCTACCGCCACGGAGATGCTCCGCCGGGATCAGGGGACGCCGCCGCCTGGAGGGCTGTGTGGTTCTCGTCTATTGGGTTCAGTACGATGCGAGCACAGGGAAGAGATGTGCACAGGGGTAAAAAGGGAAAAGCCAAAAGAATTAATTGGGGAAAAAATAAACTTTCTAGCAGAAGTAGAGGAGTGGCAAAACCCAATAACGCTCCAAACTTTCGATGGTATATGCCTGAAGATGGAGCTTTTGATGGTACAGACCAAAAGTGTGGTTCTTTTAATGGTATAAAACCAAATTTCCCAAAAAAAACTCACAACTTTGATCGTCCTAGGTTCAGAACCAATAGCAGATTCTTCTGCACCAAAAGGAACAAATGCACAGCGGGTCCAACAAAAACCACGAGAAAATTCCCCAGGACACGAGATCACGATAAGAACTTTGCGTACAAGCAACATATTTTTCCCTCGACGATTGCATACCATTAACTTGGCAATAGTACAGTAGCAGCATCGTTGGCAAACGACCTGTTGATTGAGACAAATCAGGACAGCGCAAGCAACAGGGATTCTTCCTAAATCTTACATGCAAATGCACTCAAAGTTCATGAAGCTAAGCTGTCAGGGATCTTCCTAAATCTTACATGCAAATGCACTCAACGTTCATAACTGTCTGTCCGCCCGTCGCAATCTCGATCTTCTAGTTTTTCTACTTAGAAGGGGATCAAAATTATCAGCAAGGAAATCCATCGTCTGGGTCTAGCGGCATCACAGGCTTCAGAAAGGAAAGGAAGAAGTCGATAGGCGATTGCTCAAGCCTGCTGAGACAATGGTGAGGTCTTCAACCACAGGTGCCGTCCTAGCATGGCACTGCCATGAACGGACATGTATGAAGCGTTCAGCCTAGATTGGAAGGAAGAAGAGGTCAACAGGGTTAGAGCCCAGCACGATAAAACAGCCTCGATTGATGAACTCGTGATAAGTGGGACTTGTGCTTACTTGTCAACGTCAGGTAAGTTCATTGGATCATACACCTCGTTCTGTTCCATGCCTGGGACATGGCCCCCAGCTACTGATGTCATATCGGTTGCACCGTCAACCTGGAAGATTACAAGAGTTGGTTTTACTAAAAGATTGGAAAAACGTGCAGACAAATTATTACATTTGGCAGTATACAACTTGTCGCTGTGAAGCAGGTCGTAATAAATGATTTGGTCTGTTTCCAGGAAATAAAACAGCTGGTCTTGAGGCGAATTTATGTAAACATGCAGCTAGTTTAATGAGAAGACAAAACAGAAGAATCTGCACAAGAATATCTGAGCATGTGTTGCTAGCTATTTCATTGACAAGATACATGGGATGGATTGGTGTATCAAAAATCATATCTGCGGTACCAAGCATGAAATAAGGTTAACAAAAAGATAATGGTGACAATGGATGCAAATTAACTGATGGTTAATTAGCGTGTGCGCGGTCTGAAGTATCAATTATGTTGATTAGTGATCCACCGATTAAGGGAAAAAGTTCGGTGGGTGCTAGAAGCTGTGTATATGGACACCTGAAGCATGTTGTTTTCTGATCTTTTTATTAATTTGTGTGGCATGTCAGTATGCCAGTATAGAATGCACAGTCATGTTAGTACCACATGTAGGATATATTTCTAGAGACGGAGAATTACTATCTATGAGCCTTATTAGATTCGGGAGTTTTAGGTTGGACAGGTATATGTTTGACTTCTGACCAGTGTCTTTAGGGATACAAGTGGGTGCACCCACCGAACTTTTTCCCTTAATCGGTGGATCACTAATCAACATAATTGATACTTCAGATCGCGCACACGCTAATTAACCATCAGTGTGAGCCTTGCCTGTTGGGGGTACTGGCTGTATCCTGCATAAGCACCATATGCATATGATGGGTCCTGAGCATACCCATATGGATCATATCCATAGCCATAATAGGCACTCCATTGATTAGGATCTGCCTGCTGAGCCCATGCAGCTGAATGATCCTGCATATGATTGTGCAAGATAAAATAACATAAATTATTAACCACGACTTTTAGAGATTCCAACAGGTAAGCAGAAGAGATTATATGATCATAGCCAGAAACAAAAGACAATTTAGAACAATGCGAAGTGAGGCCAAGAAACAACTGTCTAACAAACAAGCCATTCATCCGTTAGACTCAGAAGTAAAAATAATACAATGCAGATTATACTGTTATCTATTCAAGCAGTTAATAATCAATAAAATTCTTCTTTAGATAGCATGTTAATCAATGAATACCCAAACTTTCTCATTGAAAAGATTGCTACTAGTGGATTTCGGAACATTAGAATTTGAGAGATTACTGAATGCCAGGTTTGTTAAATAGAAAATTTAATAAGGTATGTGCACCAGAAATTTAATGAGAATATACCTGCTTATTGGCAGGACTTCTGCCCCATGAAAGCCTCACTACTTGTTGACCAATCACTGTGCCATGAAGACGTTGAACAGCCTCTTCAGCTGATGCCCTGAAACAATTATCTTAGTGGTAAACACATCATACTTGCACCATTCGAACAGCAAATACATGATAGCAGTAGCACAGAGAAGAGCCACCAAGAAATGCAACCAACCGTCAAGTATGTAAGAAGAAAATATCCACTGTACAACAATACACATATATCTACATTACAAAAAACTCCTTTTTTTTTGTTCTCCCTACCTCGCTGATAAAACAAGTCACCTTTATGCATACAGTATTTGTTTCAGTTGAGAGACTTGGATGATCTTTCCTAGGTTCTACAGTTAAGCTTTCAGTTATCTGCCTTTGTGAACTGAAATATTATGTTTTTTCTGGCCAAAAAAGAGTTTACACCTATTTGTTAACAAAGACCCATAACATATGGCAGTTAACTATAACCATATTAGATATATTTGTGAAAAGAGACGAACAGATTACAAATGATGTGTTTACACCTATTTGTTCTTCATCTAGGAATGCAATTCGAAAATATTAAATTAGGGAGACACACATGTGGAATTGGAAAACTCTGACAATCCAGCATCCTGGGCGGTGCCTAATGAAAAATGCATGCTCTGTCCCATAAATTATAGTTCTGGTAATAAAACAGAGTAGTCTTTGTTTCATTAAAGTACTCACCTGGATGCATATTGTACAAATCCACATCCTTTACCAACTGGAATTTTCACATATATAAGGTCCCCAAACTGCATACATATCTGCCTCAGCTCGTCTTCTGTCACATTTGGGTCCAAGTTACCAATAAATATCTGCAGACGAATCCCAAGGTAAATGGCATAACCAACAGAGCAAACACCAATAAATATGATAAAGGTTCTTACAGTAGTGTTTGTAAGATCACTATCCGGTAGAACTGTTTGGGCCTGCGGAATTGTATAAGCTGCAGCTGGGTAGATCGCTGCATATTAAACATGAAAAGAGAGTTAAAACATAGCAATGAAAAATACCTCCTTTAATAGAGTTATGTGTAATAGTTGTTGTGTTGCCTTACAATATTGATGATTCATTGCAGTGTCCAATTACAGACGAATCTTTGTTTTATTAGCACTAATAAGAGACAAATCATATGAGCCCATGCGTCAATCGAAGTGCATTGTAACTATATTTGATTATAATAATACAAACAACATCAAGTGGTTTGCTTTGGAACACCAAAATAGTAGTTGCAGATATTATTACCTTTGGCAGCTCCATACGGAAGCTGAGATCCAGCGGATTTCTTAGGAATTGCAGCACTTATACGCATAGGTCTTGTTGAGCAATACACACCATTCATTTCTGACATTGCACGGGTCTTCTCGTTTTCATCTGCAAACTTTACAAATCCATATCCTTTAGATCTCCCAGTATTTGGATCTGTGACAACCTTGGCCCCCCTAACAGATGAATAGTTCACTCGGAAGGTCTCTTGTAGTAAGTAATCTGTGACATCAGGTGCCAAGTCCCCTACAAATATGGAATGGTCAGGTCCTGCATCAGGACGCTTCTCACCAGAGCTGAAAGATGCCCAGTTCAATCTGAATGTATGCTCAGTTCCAGGCATCTGTGCGCCATTGTAAGCCTGTAGAACTTTCTCAGCAGCTTCATGTGAAATGAATTCTATGAATCCATAACCTTCTGGAAGACCAGATAATTTGTTGCGTATTAATTTTACAGATTGTACCTACAATTCCAAATAATTAAAGGCCTATTAGTACTAGGGGTGCTCCTGAATACTCAAAAAACGACGCTGGCAATAAAATGGGCATCCGAAAGAGTATAGTCAATTGAAATCATTATGACGCAATAGAGTTGCAAACATGCCATGGCAAACAAAATATTAAAGGTATCATCAGCTCTGTGTGAAATGAAGTCCAGAAGGGGGACGTCACGGATCACACATCTAACTATCTAGCACTCACTGCACAGATTCCCACAGGATGTCAAGGCACAAAATTTTCTTGGAACTTTTACTGTGACACGGCATTCAATAGAATTGAGCAAACAAACAGGACCTTACTACATGATGATGCTTCCTAGAAGATATCACAAACATGAACATAGCCAGGAAAACAAGCCACTATTATCCCTACTACCTCCGTCCCAAAATAAGTGAGGTGAGTTTGTCTAGATTGGCATGTATCTAGACATGTTTTAGTATATATATACATACGAATTTACATAAACACAAGTCACTTATTTTGGAACGGAGGGAGTATTATTTTGATAAAAGAATATCTCCCCATTAGGGCACAATAAACAATCAACCTCGGTGCATCACTTGAACTGCACGAGGGGCTCTTCAGACATGAACAGCTCGCTAGCTACGGCCTATTCCAAAACAGGACGGCCACTTCAGAACCCTAAACCTATCAAACCCCTATCACCAAACAAAACAACTTCAATCCAAGCAACCAGCATGGCTTAATCGAACCAGCAGCATCCAACTAGGAGTTGGAACTTGAAAACAGGAACATCCGAGAGGTATATACACCACCCGTAAGAGATAGAATTTGTTAGTGAACATGGAAACGAGATGTCCGGGAGGCGTAGATGCCACCAATGCACCCCGAATTCACCCGAACAGCAAAGCAATCGCTCCGCCAGCCCGGCCAAAGTCGCTTAAAATCGCCAAATTAGGCACGAGCGGCAAGACCTACTAGACACGACAAAGCTCATCGGGAGGGAAACCTACCTCGCCGGTGTGGGCGAAGCAGGTGTAGAGGTAGTTCTCGTCGGCCCAGTACTGGAGGTCGCCGATCCAGAGCGTGCGGACCTCCTCCAGGGTGGTCGGCTGGTGGTACGGCCCCGCCATCATCATCGGGCGGGCGACGGCGGCCGGGTGGGTCGGAGGCGCGGCGGCGAGAGGACGGTGTCTGGTCGGGTGCGGCTCTGGACTCTGGTCTCGTTGGTTCCCCTCCGTCTCTTTTTCTTTTCGCGTTTATTAACCGGTCCGGAACGGGGTTTTGCAGCTAGCTTTGGGCCTTCTTTATGACGGGCTGGGCCTTGAAGAAGCTTTACATGTGTCCTGATTCAGGAAAAAAGAAAACTGGCGGGGAGCTGGAGAAGAAAACTGAAGACTGCAGCTCCCACCCTGAAGTTCATGTCGTCCTGAGAGTGCACCATGGTGACGACGACGTTGCTTACATTATTTGCAAAAACTGCAAGGAAGGTGTTCGCACACATTCCACAAATCAGGTCCTGTGATTTGGAGTTGGCTTTTTTTTGGGTAGACGGTTTGTAGTGTGAGCTGTTACTCGTCGGAGACTGACTGACTGTCTGAGGTATATTTGTTCAACTGCAACGGGTAGCGGTACTTTTTTTTAACAGTGGTAGGATTACAGTCAGTGGTAATGGCATCAGCAATTTCCGGGGGGAAATTCCTTTGCCATACCGCAGTTCTTTAACCCTACTTTTGTTAGCTGCAGTTTGTTTCGGCAATAAATTGACTAGGGGGTTTCAGTGAGGAACTCTGCATATATCTGAACAAATCAATGACTGCATCATAAGCAAATAAGGATGGCATGTACATTTAATCAGTAACTGCATCATACACAGATAGGCAGCTAGCACCTTGTGCCAAATATTCAAATCGATGCTGCCATGTCTACCTCAAGTTGCATTTACATAGCTGGAAAAGGAAAATGGATGGTAATTCACGGTGACGTTCCTTTCCCGGTCAGCGCAAAACGGGATCATTTTTTGGTAGACTGTTTGTAGTGTGAGCTGTTACTCGTCGGAGACTGACTGACTGAGGTATATTTGTTGAACTGCAACGGGTAGCGGTACATTTTTTTAACAGAGGTAGGATTACAGTCAGTGGTGATGGCATCGGCAATTTCCAGGGGAAAATTCCTTAGCCATATCACAGTTCTTTTCTGAACCCTACCTTTGTTAGCTGCAGTTTGTTCGGCAGTAAATTGACTAGGGGTTTTCCGTGAGGAACTCTGCGTCTCATATGTCTGAACAAATAAATGACTACATCATAAGAAAATAGGGGTGGCATATACATTTAATCAGTAACCACATCATACACAGATAGGCAGCACCTTATGCTAACTATTCAAACCGATGCTGCCATGTCATCCTCAAGTTGCATTTAGATAGCTGGAAAAGGAAAATGGATGGTAATTCACAGTGACGTCCCTTTCCCGGTCAGCGCAAAACGGGACCATCTGCACCATTTCCTTGGTCCTCATGTCGATAGCGATCATCCATGCTCTTGGGTCATCACAGCTAACCTTGGACGCCATGTAAACAACATTGTCATCAAGCAATAACAGGGTGGGCGATGCCGTCATAAGCTTCGTCAGTGATGGCTTCATGGCCTCGTCATCCCAGAGCTCAGGCACCATATCGGAGTAACTTGTGGACACCGAGATGTTACCGACGTCGATAGAGTGAAGTATATGCCAATCCCCCCGGAGAGTCCTCTTCCACACGATAGCCGTCCAATTGTCAGGGGAGTCCTCATTGTCATCGTCTTTGTTGTCATCGTCTTCGCCGTCATTGCTGTGGTCATCATCGTCATCATCATCTTCGTCGTTCTCGTCACCGCCATCATCGTCGTCGTCGTCATTGTCGAGAAAGTCCATCTCCACAAACCTGAAAGAACCATTGGTGCAAGTGACATCCCGAATGGACCTTGGATCCCCAAAGCCATCCTTGTTGCCCTCCATCGGCTCCGGAAGCGGGATGAAGCGAACGAAGGGGTCGGCATCGGTGTGAAGCACGTCGCAGACTAGAATGCCACGCCAGAGATCAACCCAGCCCAGCTTGCCATCCCCAACGTTGACAACCTTGCCGGTGCTATGGAGCATCGCGGGATCCCAGTCACAGGACATGTCCCGCGTCACCGGCTTGGTGACCCACACATTGCTCTTGCCTGAGAAGAGGTGGAGGTCGTAGCTCCGACCCTTGGCGAGGTTGAGCTCAAGGACGGCGATGACAAATTGGCCATCACCGCAGTGTAGTATGCCAACTTCGTCCATGCGGAACTGAAAGGGGCGATAAAAGTGTAGGGGCGGAATCAGCTCGAGCGACGGCTTCCCCGGGCCAGCCTTGTACAGGAAGTACTCGGAGAACTCTGGCCGCGCGCAGACGGGCCTGGAGGGATAGTAAATGAAGCCGACGGCGAGGAGGACGAAGGGGCCGTCGGCGCTGAGCACGACCGGCTCCGCGAGGAAGTCGTCAATTTCCATGCCAGGGCATTGGACGCACAGATAGGAGACGGCCGGCGGGTCGGCGAGGGTGAAAGAAACCTTCACGACTTGCCCTTTGCTCGTCTCCGCTTGAGCCGTCGTGGCGTTCTCGCCGTCGGCGAAGTAGCCCACGGGGTCGAGGAGGACACAGGGGCGAGCGCGGGAGGCGCCGGCTGGGTCCGGTACGGCCGGCGGGCGGAATGATGCGGGCAACACGTAAGACCTCGACATCGATTCCCGGTGGATTTCTTGGTAGGGAGTGGAGCAACAGGAGACAGGGCCCTGCTTCCGTCGTTGGATTCAAACTCGAGCCTTGTTCCTCAAACTCGATTTCTATCTGGAATTTGTGAAATCTAGAATTTGCTGTTGCTCGAGCCGAGCGCCACTTAACCTATATACTGATGAGACGCGTCTCCGGTCCGGTGTGTGAGTGCAGCCCGACTCCAAGACGAGATTGGGTTCAGGGATCGGATCGGATTCCGTCCTCTTTTGTACCGATCAATTTACTCTTTTCTACGTTATCTAGATACGAGTACATCTAGTCTAAATACTACTTAACTATGTACATACAAATTTAGATAAAGTTTAGACTATTAATATGAACATACTACTTAACTGGATAAGTACGAATTTAGACAAAATTGAGGCCATTAATATGGACTGAAGAGAGTAGCAAAAGTGTCATAGTGAAAAACAGGGCCATAAAATGAATTTATTTTCACACTAGTAATTTATTGACACTACTTTATTTTCGTATCACTACTACTTGCTCCAAATACTTAAATGGGTACCCTGCTTATATAAATTATAAAAGAGATCAAGAAGCCAACTGAATTTCTATTGTAGGTGGAAGGGGCAAAATAACAGTAAGGTCCATGACAATTTATGATAACGAACGCACTCAGACAGACAGGAATAGCATCTCAGAATGCAAACAACAGCGTTGTCAAAGCTGTAGGTGCAGGATAGCACAGCGGCAGAGATAAACAAACATTCATACGGAGAAGATGGTAGTCCTACTCGCCAGTTTTATGTTCTGGCATGATACACGTTCAGTACATCAGTCGTTCAACAACACACAGCCACAACGGTCATCAGCAATTCAGTCCATCGAGGCACGACAGAACCTATTGCAGCAACGGCGACACTGTGTATCAGCAATTTAGTCCTTCGAGATGCAACAGACGGCCCTACACAAAGTACCATAGACTGTAAAGGAGACAGTTCGAAACTAATGTACAAAGCGTTGCAACTTTTTGAAAACAAGGCCATGCATGCATACCCTGAAAGATGGTTTTGCTCTTTTTGGTCAGTCGGTCATGTTTCAAACGTGACTGGGCCCAACGGCCCGTCACGCCCCTATCTGCGCCCTGATCGGGGGCGCCCAATCCTATCTGGTTGGTGGGCCCCTGTCGCCGCGCTATATAAAGTGGTGGGGGGCTGGCAGCGCACAGTACGAGGTTCACCGCTGTGCCTATCACCCCACCTACATCCCTACCGATCTAGGGTTAGCGTGAGCCGACGGGAAGCGCCGCCACCACCACACACCCACGCCGTCGCCCCCATTCCCATGGCCAATGACGGCGGCTCCAGCTCCGGGACCAGTTCCGGCATCCCCTCTGGCTCGTGCTTGTCGAGCCAGGGCGCAGGTGGTTCTCTCTTCTCTCAGATCCCTCTCTCCCTCTCTCAGATCAGTGTCTAGATACGAAAGATAGAGTGCTACCGAATAGATCCAGTCTAGTCTATTGCAAAGCTAAGCTAACAATGGTATCAGAGCCACTAGTGGCTAGATTTGTTCGGTGCAAAAGAAATCCAAAGTGAAAAACCTAGATCTAATGTGCGCCTGCCTCGTGGCCGCGCCGTTCCTCTCGATCCCGACGCATCGGCAAGCCGAGGTCGGGAAGAAGAACAAACCCCTAACGGGGCAAAGGAAAAGGCAAAGA